>OX366526.1:12997500-13659482 GCA_947256265.1 Acronicta leporina | reverse complement strand
GATTTTTAGTTAGTGCTTGACCAGTAGTGGCACCTGTTGGTAACTATGTAAACTTTTATGAAATAGGTTTTTTTTTTTTAATTAATTATTTTGCTACTATAGTTTTGTTGGGTCACATTACAGATACCAGTATTACAATATACTTAATTAGAATAATAAACAAATCTCCACCTATTGACTAAAGCAGGTAAACCGAACAGTTAAATGATAATACGTAAATGATTGATTGGTGAACCACTTTATTAGTGGTCCTCATCTATTTCAAAGATTGTTAGGTATTAACAGACTATTGATAATTATGTATAACAAAATCAACACATACTACGCATCATTGGCTACAATGCATGAAATAGAGCCTACCCGAGAGTTCATTGAACATTATAAACATACGACTTCTTAGCACCGCTGTTAGACCCAATCGTTAAAAAAATAGGGATCCCTATATCAATAATGTATAAACTATTTTAAATTATCTTTTTACTTACCCATTATATGAAGAATTCACTCAAGATCACTTCCAACAACGTTAAATACAGAAAAACATCGCCACAAACATTACACTTCAGTAGCCAGCCATTTTGCTTTTCCATTTTTTTTACAGCAGAATTATTGCCTGTCAGAAAAATACATAGTTTTTAGCTTCTCACTTTTAATAGTAAAATATTTGTGTAAGTAAGTGACGAAGCCTATTATTAAAATACATACTTTATATTGTTTGCAATATTAACAATTCTAAAAAGAAAAATATTTATTTTATTTTCAACATGAATGAAATAAAAAATACACTAGTCTAGTCTATGGCCTATCCGTAAGTGTTGCCAGTGTTGCCACAAGCCCAGTTGTTTTTCTTTTCCTGTCAACAGCTGTCAAATAGGTTGGGATTTGTGTGTTACAAAAATAATTTAATAAAAATCTATCTGAATCTTGCTTTAAGTCCAAGAAATTTGAACAAAACATAGTGATATCAATAGTGGGAGTCGTGTTACTTATAATTCCTTTAATATTTCAGCTCCAAAATGGTACAGCGGCTGACGTTCAGGCGACGTTTGTCGTACAATACAAAATCAAACCAAAGGAGAATGTGAGTATTTGATTGAATATATATTTACAAATTAAGTATGAACATCTTAATTCATCTAGTAAAAAGATAATTTTAACTACTTTCAAGTTTCAACCCAGTCTTATTTACAAATTTAACCTCAAATTTTTACTAAGTACCTAGTTCAATTGAGCGGCTCTACTCAGACTAACTGGCTTCCCTTTATTATTTTCTAGAATAACTACTTATCAGTCACATTCTCCAATCCAAATTAATATAAAGTATTGTTTCCAATAGTCCACGATAATAGCCAAGAAAAAGTGCCATAGTCTGACCCATGTATCTTCAAGGTACAAGATTTGATATAAATTATTCCTGGGGTCAATTTCACAGCTTATGAATGCAGTCCTATTAGTGTATTAATTATAAATGAAATTAATACAGGATTTCTTTGGTATGTCTTGTATTGTTCAAAATTAAATGAGATATCATTCAATAACTAAACAACAGATAATAAAACTGAACCTTTTGTCAGAAGCATACCATAATTAAACAGACTAGTGTTGTACTATAGCTTAATCCCATCCTTAGAGAAGTAGGGATGTTCGATCCAGGTGGTTTGTATTGATTTTCTGGATCGCAATACACTATCAATCCAAGTATTGATTGAATTGATTGGATATGATATTTTGGATCAATTCAGTATTATATTTAAAAAAATTCAAGATGTTGTATTTTATAGATTCAAAGTTTAATTTAAAGGAACAAAAACAAAATTATACTTTATCTCTTTGTCTATCTTTAAAATTTAATATACGTAAAAACAATAACAGCGAGATAACTGGAAGAAATAGGGGGAGGCCTTTGCTCAGATGTGGGACAACACAGGCTAAATATAAAAGAAACAATAATTTGGTTAGCTGTTCTGGATCCAGGCGAATACGGCTTTCAGTACATGTATGTTTGGTTAACGAGAAAAGATGTTCGGAGGGCACAGATGTTCCTACCACTGAGCTATAATGTCTGACTATATTGCTCAGTGCTTCCCAAACAGTCTACCTCTATATTCATACAAAATTTAAAACTAATATAATTTGATCCAATCCTCTGTGCACATGTATCGATCCACTAACAGATTGTATTCCATGGTATTGTTCCACCAAAGTATCGGATCGGATCAAACATCCCTATAGAGAAAACCCATGGCTGGCAGTGAGACAGTGAATGTGTTAATTTTATGACATGATACAATCAGGCATTTGATATTATTTAATTATTGACTGAACTTTGTAAACCAATAAGAAGATACTTATCTGATTTATTATCATTTGTTATAGTTTCATTGGTGATACTACAAAAAAAAATTTCTCTCTAGTTTATGTTTCAGTAAAGTTGACTTTTGTATTATTTTGACTTGATTATGTTAAAAGTTATTGATGTATGGCTCACATGCATGCCACAATATAATTTTGTTAATTTATCATCTCTTCTCTAGCCACAAGGTTGTTATGAAGTGAACAATAGCTTAAATATTTTATATTATGATAGATTCTGTAGCCCAATATTTTATTAAATTTCAGAGTAAGAACTCCGGGTGGACGTCTTGTCTATCAGTATGTTAAGAAGCCTAAGAAGATCCCAAGGTGTGGCCAATGCAAGAGCAAACTGCGCGGTATCCAGCCTGCCAGACCCGCTGAGCGATCCCGTCTTTGCTACCGCAAGAAGACCGTCAAACGCGTTTATGGAGGTGTTCTTTGCCACAAGTGTGTCAAGCAGCGCATCGTCAGAGCTTTCCTCATTGAGGAACAGAAGATCGTCAAGGTCCTCAAAGCGCAACAGGCGAGCGTAAAGAGTGGCAAAAAAGCGACCAAGTAAATGTTAGGTTAAAATATAATGGAAAAATCAATTTCTTGTTTTATTTGAAAACTCTATTGTCAAGCTGAAATTGCAACCACACAATTTTGTGTTGTACTTCGTAGCACGACAATGAACGCATTGATTATAACTCGATGGTAATAAAATTCTTTTAATTTAAAGTACTTACACCACTAATTAGAATTTTTATACCTATCAATCTGGGGGCACGGCAGTGCCCCCGCCAAGACGAGCGCGAAGCAAACACTGCCGTAACATCCTTTACTGGAACCATTTCGCCGCATTTTCAGGCCCCTATTTGAGAACCTCTGGATAAGACCAGAACGCAGAAATTTTCGTCAGCCAGTTCAAGTCTGTAGGTCATCTAGTTCAGAAGTTAAGCGAAGGCAAAGTTTCGCATTTTCGACACTCACTCATGGTCATCAAAATAGAACTAGTACTTCCCATAAACTCTGAGAGCTGAAATTTGGTACAGAGTTAGGGTTTAATGGCCACATAAAGGGAAAACTATAAAAACTAGGATAATCGAAGATCTGGAGTACCTGGTGACCCTGATTAGAAAACAAGAGCCCAACCAAACTAGGATATTTTCCAGTAAAGGATTATTATTATCCTTTACTGGAAATGCCAGTTACTGCTAATAAGCCCACGTTTCTACAAACAAAAAGAAGTGAAATCCCATCAAAAACATTCAGTAAAAAACTAGCCAAGTCTCGATGGAGCCGTCTCCTGGTTCTAAGCTACCTCTCCACCAATTTTAAGCCAAATCGGTTCAGCCGTTCTTAAGTTATAAATAGTGTAATTATCACTTTCTTTTATATATATACTAGCTTCTGCCCGCGGCTTCGCCCCCGTGGAATTCGGTCTGTCATCACATCCCACGGGTACGGGATAAAAAGTATCCTATGTCCGTCTCCTGGTTCTAAGCTACCTCTCCACCAATTTTCAGCCAAACCGGTTCAGCCGATCTTTAGTTATAAATAGTGTAACTAACACGACTTTCTTTTATATATATAGATGTTGTGTGACTTGGCCGTTGACTTATACCCTTGTTGTAAATTCAAATAAAAAACGTCCCCAGTAATTATGTTACCAGGTCATAAAAAAAATACTAGTTCAACTGTCAACACCACAATCAATGTCAAAATTGTCTGTCAAGTCAATCAAACCAAGAGGGTTTGTGTAATCCATTTTTATTTATTCATATTGTGTAATAAATTACCTTGTAACAAGGATATAATTAAGATATAAATATTAACTGTGAGATCTGTGATATATAAATTTAATATATTTTAACAAAATGTCGAACCCCTGGAAGAAAATTGCTGCTCCCGCAGAAGTACAAGATTTGTCTGACATCATGTCCGAGGAGTTTGCACGAGGGCTTCAAGTGAAAGAGGAAATAAAGTTTGCTGAACAGTTGTCTGACCAGCATGTGAGTACATCTAACGATATACCACCGGAATTGTTGCAAGAAATCGAACAGTCAAATGTCAAGGAGTATTGCGATTCGGATGCGATTATTGCAAAGGTGTTGCAATGTCAATTCGACCGAGAGTATGATGACGAACTCAAGGCAGTTGAGAAAAAACGCAATGGAGACGCTAAAGTATCAGTTTCATATGATAACTATTTCAATGTACCCAAGTATTTGATTTATGATTCAGATTCTGATGAAGATTATACAGAAAAGAAAGATTGGGATCGCTTCGAGACTAATGAGAAAGAGTTTGCTAGTCTGCCTAAACGGGGGTATGTTATGAAAGATGGGGAGATGGTCACTAAACATGACAGTGTGATCAATGGTAGGAGGAATGCCTGCCGGGTCATGGCCTTCCCTCCAGAGGTGTGCACAGGAGACGGTGCTGGCTTCGACATGAAGCTATCCAACTCTGTGTTCAACCATTTGAAAGAACAAACAAGGCATCACCAGTCCCGCAAGCATAAAATGTTGGACCGCAAAGAAAGCCATGCTACTGCAGAAATGGGTCTTGATGAGCCTACTAGGCTTATTTTGTTCAAGCTTATTAACAATGAATTGTTAGAAGATATCAATGGTATCATTTCAACTGGTAAGGAATCAGTTGTATTACATGCTAATGGCAACACCAAGTTCCCAGACTTGACAGTTCCTAAAGAATGTGCAATCAAAGTCTTTAAGACTACACTCAACGAGTTTAAAACTCGTGATAAATATATTGAAGCTGATTACCGTTTCAAGGATCGGTTCTCTAAACAAAACCCACGCAAGATTGTCCATATGTGGGCTGAGAAAGAGATGCATAACATGATTCGTATGAAGAAGATTGGGTTGAATTGTCCTGATATGGTTTGTTTGAAAAAGCATATTTTGGTGATGTCTTTCATTGGGAAAGACAATAAGCCTGCTCCTAAGTTAAGGGAGGTTATTTTGAAGCCTGAGAAATGGCAAAGTGTATACAATGAGGTGGTGGAGGCCATCCACAAGCTGTACAACACGGGGCACATGATTCATGCCGATTTATCTGAATACAACATATTGTGGTGGGAAAACAAGTGTTGGTTTATTGATGTGTCCCAATCCGTGCAGCCTGATCATCCTAATGGTCTTCAATTCTTGCTGAGAGATTGCCGCAACATTGCTAATGTAAGTAGTTTTGATTAAATAAATACCAATACTTCCTGGATTCTTCCAGTATCTTAAACACTAATACGACATTGTAGGACCCAGTAACTGAATCACTGCCCTACCATGCCCAACAGTTGGACAATGTACATACATACAGATTTTGATGCCTGCCTCCCATTGGGGTAGACAGATACTATAGATTTCCACTTGCTATGATCTTGGCACACCACTTTCACTTCATGTATGTTCATGCAGATCATCAATTTAAGGTCCTCTTAATCTGACCTTTTTTGAGAACAGCCACAATTTGATTATGCAGTGTTAGACAATGTAATGGGTTGATTATGTTTATGTTACATACAATTGAATCTCAGTATTTTCCTAAATTACAAATATTGTTCAATAATACAAACACAAAGTCTTACCTATTTATTTGTCATTTCAGTTCTTTGAAAAGAAAGGTGTTGTTGACATGAAATCTAGTGAAGAACTGTTCACATCCATCACTGGCTTTGATGAAATTGATGTGAACCTGCTGGAAGGTGTTCACACCACTTACAATTCTTTGTCATCCCGCTTTGAGATTGCTCCAGATGATAATAGGAATGTCAGCTACCCATTTGAGTACTGCTGGCAAAAAACCAATGAGGGCAAAGCCAAGAGTGATAAGAGTGCTGATGAAGAAGGTGAGGAAGAGGAGGATGAATTTGAGGAGATGTGGACTCACTCCATCCAGAACAAGTCTTTAGACACAGCTGCTGACTTTGGCAATGAGGTCAAGGTCAAAGAGGGGGGCTCTAGAGAGAAAGTTATCAAAATTCATGAAGAAAACTTTGCTGAAGAGCTAAATGTTGTGTTACCTAAGCAGGACAATATAAGTAGTACTGACAAAAAGTCTTAAAATAATTGTATTGTTGATGGTCAAGGAAGCACACAAAAATATTTTTACTGTGTATAAATAAAAAATGACAAAAAAATGTAATGAAGTACATTTTGTATAACAATGTGCATAGCAATATTATTTAAAAAACCAAGGTTTTGAAGCAATAAAATTGAGTGGTAAACAGTTTCACTATTTTTATTATATTTTAACACTGACACAAAAACTATTTACAATAAGAATAGATTATTGTGGATCATTCTTAATAACACACATATCTTATTTCTATTTGTAAAACAAGGAAAATCATTAATCTTCTTGTTTTTTATGTAAGTTCAGCCACCATTGTACTATGTGGTGAGAATGCCTACACAACAGTGGACAAGTTTTTTTTATGGGATAGGGGGAGCAAACGAGCAGACGGATCCTGATGGTAAGCGAATACCGCCGCCCATGGAGACCCGCAACACCAGAGGAGTCACGAGTGCGTTGCCCGCCTTTAAAAGGGTTTGGACTCACTCACCCAGCGAAACACAACGCAAGCGCTGCTTCACGCCGGTTTTCTGTGAGGCCGTGGTATCACTCCGGTCGAGCCAGCATGGCTCTCCCACGTTAAAAAAAGATCAATAAAGAAAATACAATCTTTAGCTTCTCTCCTCAGATATCAATTTATGTAATAGTTCAACTTGCTGCATAGTTAGGAACTGCTTTGTGTCAGCAGCCACACTGATGAGGGCATGTACGTCGCCTGTTGTGTTGCAGATTACTATCGATTGTAGCTTCAGCCGCAGGTCTGTGTTCAGAGTAATAACTGAAAAATAAGTCATAATAAATAACTAAATACATACTACATAAATAAGTAATTAGCCAACCTGTCAAGTAGTACTGAAAATCTAATGTGTGTGATTTACTGGATTATTACTACTCTCATAATCATTATCATCCACAGCCTGGATATGTGGCCCCCAAAAGTTTGTGCCACAACAGTAATTTCTTCTATAATACAAGTCTTACCATCACTGTCATTGTCATTCATCAAGTCAATGAAGAGTTGTTTCAATGATGGAGGTTTGCTTTGTTCTGGTGGTTGCACAAGAAGTGCCAGCAGTATTCTGCTTACCTGCACTCTAAAAAAGTAGAATAATTTAGTACCTACATCATCAACAATTCTATGCAGATGATGATAAAAATGGAAATGAAATCTATCCTTAGGCATCTATAGTAACCGCACCCTAGCATCTCGAAGCGAGAGCCCTGGCGTCACTGCATTGGTGGGGCAGGCAGATTCATGTTAGGTGAACTGCCTTGCGAGATTGAGGCACATCACATTCCTGTAGATCCTTATGGGGGAGTGGAAGGAAGATGTGCCACGTCATAATTTGATTTATAGTCGGGTGTGTGGGAAGCCTAAATTATATTTATAGTAGTAGTAGTATATTTGTAGTGATTGCACAGGAAAACATTTTTCTTAATTTGTTAGGTTTTCACTAAAAATGTGAAAGATAGTACATAACTAGACTCACTCTGCAAGAACATCTTCTGGTATGTTTGTGTTGGAATCAATTAAGTTGTTAGCTATTTCTAGAGCCACATCAAATTGACCTGAAATGGAAGTGGAATTAATTAAAAAAACATACATAGGCATTTTTTAGTTCAATTATTTGCACTGTTTTAACAAGCTTTATCGATTAAAAATATAAGACAATCCTTTCTATTACACTTGTCAACACCATCACTCACTACCTCCTCAGTAAACCACATGTTAACAAGTATTTAAGGTGTTTAAGAGATATTTAACTATTAAAAGAAATAGCAGTTCTCCTAAAAACAACACACTTGTTATGATAGTTACTGAAGTAAATGTTTTTACAGTTTGAAAAGTAGGTATGTTTCATGCCCTACCAGGCTTACCCCTCTTTCTTAAAGAAATTAACCAATTAAACCTAGTAATTACCAATTAAGTTTAAATTTTACTTTCATTATTATTATATTATTTATCTGAAACCATACAAACCACAGTCAATCCTCAAATTAAGGAGATTCTTCAAGCAGATAGTCTTCATAGTGGTCTCTGTAACATTGGCCAGTGCTTGCTCATAGTAAGATGCAGCTTCTAGCTTGTGATTCAGCTCTACTAGGTCGCTGGCTAACTCCATCCATATGGCTGTTCGTATCGAAGACTTTTCTGGATATTTGTTTAAGGCTTGAATATAACTGCCTATTGCTGCCTTAAACAATCAACATCAATAAATAAGAAAAATTTTATTCTTTCAAGTGCAAGTTCAAATGTTTTTATTTCAAATAAGCTTTTACAAGTGTTTATGAAACATTATTATTCTAGTTGCATGGTTCCAAAAGGTTGATCCTATGGAGAAGAATCCGGCAAGAAACTCCATGGACACTCTTTTAAAATAAATAAATTACAAACTTCACTGGTACAATATTGCGATAATATTATCTCAAACTCATTTTTTTGTTTCAAGTAGACTAGGTATAATACAGATACTTTTGAAATGTAAAAAAACTACATGAACAGTTCCAAATAGTAGCTCATAAGGAGAAGAGCCAGCAAAAGCTCCTAGTAGATCTCCTGTACATACTATTTTTCCACATATTTGAAGTCAAATAATAAGAACAGCATACTTACCTCTAAGTTTTCTCTATCTGAACTGTAAAATTTGAGAGATTTGAGTTTCTTTTCAGCCTTCATGAACTGTCTCGCTGCAGCCAAGAAATGCTCTGCCTCGCCAAGAAAGTGGCCTACAGAGGCTTCACACTTGGCCGCACCGACGTAGGCGTGCCCAGCAAACGTAGGCTGGTCAGAGTGCTCACACTGTATGGCCAGGGCTATGAACTCGTTCGTCGCTTCCGACACGTTTGGCCTCCGCATAAATCTCCTGTACAAGAAGTAATTAATATATTTCAAGAAGCGTTTACTTAAAAAAATAAGTTACGCTTGAGTAAACTCACTTTTTCATCTTTGTGTTGATATTCATGTATTGCTCGTTGAAACTAGAGCCGAGGTCGGTAGACATTGTTGCTGGATGGATGTATCGAGACCAACACACCAGCTAAGATACCGCGAGCGAACACAGTCAGTCAAAACTCATAAAATTTGTAAAAGAAAATTTACAGTTCGATAAACAATTACTTTTTGACAACTGAAGTGACGAGACGAACAAAACAAGCAGTCTTGCTATTATATAAAGAAACTTCTTTTTAACACCATAAGATTTAAATTTAAATATCAATATCCGCTACGTCACATTCTCAGATATAATTATTTCAACTGACACTGACAAGCTAATCAATTCGCTTCGTTTTGATAATTCTGAGAGTACATAATACTCATACTACAATAATAAAAACTCATTATTTTTTACATCGAAATAAACGGAATATTTGCAATTCAATATAGAAACATACTGTGAATATATACTACCTATTTTGATTATTTAGTCAACATTGCAAAAGCTGTTTCATGCGTTTCGATTTTGTTTGATAGCATCTAACAAAAGTTCAAAACGTAATCATTGAAATTTAAATGTCAAAAATGCTTTGACGTGTCGCGGCTTGAATTAATTTTTGTGTTTTCGTGTTCTAAGCAATGATTTCATAATAAATAAGTTCTAGCTGTGTTAATAATATTAATAACAAAATTGTGAAAAATGGATTTTCTAAAGAGCGGTCTGAAGACCGTTCTGGGGGCTCCGGAACCTGGCCACCAACCTTCGGGAGCAGAGATCGTAAGTATTCCAATATTTACCATCCAGAATTAAAATATAAGCTGACCTATTTATAGTTAGCAATGTAGAGTACGTCTATTTCTATTATAATGTCAGCGTAGGCGAGTCCATATGTCTCGTTAGTTCACGCAATATTTAAAGAATTTGACAGCAGAACACCATATCACTCATGGACTGATGCACATTTGATTTAGATGATTATAATTTTAATACATCATTTAACCCCTCGTGCTAAGCTAAGCTGTGCTTGTGTTACGAGTGAGTTCATATCAGTAGTGCGATGGGTGGGTTTCGAACCGGCAACCACATGATCCTAAGTCCGACACCCTAGTCATTAGGATAACTTCAAAAAAAATGTATAAAGTGTCCATAGAAAGCACCATACAGTAAAATCATTTATGTGTTATCATAATGGAAATTTAATTACAAAACAACATATTGTAATACCTATGTAAAATAATTGTAATACTTTCATTAAACCAGTTGTTTGCCAATGCGGTAGCACAGATATTCCATAATTTATTATGGAATATGTGTGGTGTTACAAATATGTGATGTTCTGAGAATATATATAGTAGAAATTTATGTGCAAGTGTCCACTGGAACTAACAAAATTTTGAAAGTCAGATGAGAAAAATCTTATTTATGTTTTATTTCATGCATATAATAATAACATACCATCACATTTTATTCCCTGAAGCATAAGGGAGAGGTGTACTTAAAGTACACACACATTTCACCCATTTTGTTGGTATGCCTAGATCCCATGTCTTCCCCTTCATGGGGATCACACACAATGTATGTGTATGTATATTTATGAGCAAAGACTTGACTCAGAATGACTCTAGTTATTACAAGTAATTTAAATAATATTGACTTATTAGCAACTAACATAAAAAAATCAAATATGAAACTACATTAGCAAACATTAAGGCAGAATGTCATGCTAGTAATAATATTGAAATATTGAATACTTGAAACAATAATGAAGTTTTTAAAATTCAACATGGTGTTTTCATACAGGTGGAGCGTTTAGTAGATAGAGTAAACAACTCGACGCTGCTGGAGGATCGACGAGATGCGTGTCGCGCGCTCAAAGCGATGTCACGCACGTACCGCGTCGAGGTCGGCGCTCAGGGCATGGATACCCTCAAACAAGTAAATATTCTATGTAGACATACTTTACAGATGTAAATTTTATATTCAGTTATTAATATTGTTGCTGATTTAACAATCAAATTATATTACAACATGCTAGCAGTTATGGTGTGAATTGCTAAGCCAAACATTGTTGGTTTGAATTCCACCTGAAAACCGAAAACAGAATTTCAATTGATTGTCTAGCACAAAATCAGCACATTTTACTGAAATTACTTAAACTTCCTCATTAGCCTAGTGGTCCTGAGCGTGACTGCTACGCTAAAGCTGCTGGGTTCGATTCCCAGGTCGAGCAAAGTGTTATTGCGTTTTTCTGTTAAATTCAGCAGTTGATGCAGTTCGGAGTTTTCCGGTCAGCCTATTAACCGGGCACAAATTACGGGCAATAATTATAAGGCAGAGGCGTGATATGTTTACATTTAGATCATGTAATAGGGATTACATGAGATCGCGGGGACGCGGAAGGGACGCGTACCCTTCGGGGAATACAGCCGTGAGGGTATGTTTATGTAACTGAAATTATATCACTATTGTTTTGTTTTATGAATATATCTTTGTGTCACCAGGTGTTAGAACTGGACCGAGCTGACAATGAGACAATAAACTACGCCTTAGACACGCTCAACAACGTCATGTCGCCCACACAGTTTGAGGAAGAGGAGAACAATCCTCGCGTGCCCATGAACATCGGGGAACAGTTCACCGAAATGTTCATCAAAGATCATCACAACATACAACTAGTGTTGGACCTCCTAGACGAATATGACTTTAGAGTAAGACTGTCTGCTGTACAACTACTCACTTCACTACTGACAAACAGACCAAAAGATATTCAAGAAATAATTCTTGTTAAGCCAATGGGCGTCTCCAAAATGATGGACCTGCTGGGCGATACGCGAGAAGTGATCCGAAACGAAACTTTGTTACTACTCATAAAACTAACCAAAGGAAACGCTAATATACAAAAGATTGTTGCATTCGAAAACGCTTTTGATAGACTCTTTGAAATTGTGTCGACTGAGGGTTACTCTGACGGAGGAATAATCGTAGAAGACTGTTTATTACTAATGTTGAATCTGTTAAAGAACAATAGCAGTAACATCAACTTCTTCAAAGAAGGGAGCTATATTCAGAAGATGCTGCCCATGTTCAACACTCCTGATGAGTCTGAAGAGGCGGGCTGGTCGCCGCAGAAAGTGTCCAACGTCCACTGCATGCTGCTAATAGTTCGAACTCTAGTTTCACCGAGCAACTCCGCACAAATAATATCCAGCTGCCAAAAAATTATGAAGAGTGTTGGGTTATTGGATGCTCTCTGTAACATTTTAATGTCGAGTGGCGTTCCGGCGGATATCCTGACGGAGACCATCAATACTGTGGGCGAGTCCGTGCGGGGAGAGGTGACCAATCAAGAGTTCCTTGGTAACGTGATGGCGCCTTCGAATCCACCGCGGCCGGCCATTGTGGTGCTGCTGATGTCTATGGTTAACGAGAAGCAACCATTCTCGTTACGGTGAGTATCTTCTAAAAATTCTTTCAGTGTTAGATAGCCCATTTATTGAGGAAGGCTAGAGGCTATATATCATCACGCTACGCGGACGAAGCCGCGGGCAGAAGCTAGTCTAATATAAAAAATAATATTTTCCAGATGTGCAGTCCTGTACTGCTTCCAATGCTACCTATACCACAACGAGGTGAGTCAGGCGGGTCTGGTGCAGACGCTCCTGCCATCATCGTCGGACATGTCGAGCCTGACCAGCGGCCAGCTGCTGTGCGGAGGCCTGTTCTCGTCGGACGTGCTGTCCAACTGGTTCTCCGCCGTGGCGCTGATGCACGGCCTCATCGAGAACCCCGTGCAGAAGGAACAGCTGCTGAGGGTGTTGCTGGCAACCAACATCGGGAGTTCGCCGGTCTCGTTGTTGCATCAGTGCACTTTGTTGCTGCAACAAACTACTAAGTTGAAGTCTAAGGTGTGGATACTTTTATTATAAGATGCCTTATTAGTCTAGGGGTTGCAAACGCGACGGTTGTGCTACAGGTCCTAGGTTCTATTCCTTTATACGATAATTAATTCCCTAATAACTGCCTCATTAGTCTAGTGGTCCTGGCTCTGATTCTCAGGTCGAGCAGTGTTATTGAGCTTTTCCATGAAAATCCCAGTAGTTCGGAGTTTAGAATTTGTACCCGGTTAATGGCAATGGGCGCACCCCCTATTACATGGGACCTAAAACGTACCGGCAAACTGTGAGTTCCTCGAAAATTACTAGTGCATCTGCCTAACCCTTCGGGGAATACTGGCGTGATGGTATGTTAATCTATACTAATATTATAAAGAGGAAAGTTTTGTATGTATGTAACGAATAAACTCAAAAACTACAGAACCGATTCCAAAAATTCTTTCACCATTTGAATCCTATATTACTCCAAATTAACAGGCTATAGAATATAACCTAGCTAGCTAGCTATAATCTGTGCGAAGCCGGGGCGGACCGCTAGTTCCCTAATAAAAAGGAAAAATAGGTCTCCAGGGAGACTAATAATTATGTACACTGCCGTATAATTTTATGGCATTATCTCATCTCCAGCTATAGTTTCGGGACGACAAGTCAAGTAAGTGACAAGATAATTACGAGTCACGCAAGCCTAGCTGGTCACCAAAATGTATAGTGTCTCGTACGGTTTCCAGGTGGGGCTGCTGATGCTGCTGTCGCAGTGGATGAGCTACTGCCCGGGCGCGGTGGGCGCGTTCCTGCGTGCCCCGGGCGGCGTGGGCTGGCTGGTCGCGCACACGTGCGCCAGCGAGCACGACGACAACGAGTACTTGCTGCAAGGACTCTCCGCCTTCCTCCTCGCCATCTGCATACACTTCAACGACGACTCCGTTGACAATTATTCTAAGGTGAGCTGAACACGAAGGCTAAAATATTTCCGATTTTTCCGATTGTGATCAAGGGCAGTATTGCCAGTCCAATACGACCTTCAAACTTTCAAGAAAAGAATGTTATCCCTTTTAAAAGGCCGGCAGCGCACTTGTGACTCGTCTGATGTTGCGGGTGTCCATGGGCGGCGGTGATCGCTTACCATCAGGCGCCCCTTACGCCATAAAAAAAGGGCGGATGCAGCCTTCGAGTTTGGGGGGTCATGAGGTTATGTCCAGACATGTCGATCGGTCACATTCATTACACGAAGTATCTTATTAATCATTCCCCCCCCCCCCCCGCTCACTCGAATTTTGACTGAGATTGCGTTTTTCTTTCAGTTATGTCTTATTATAATCAATCTTATTATTTTCAGGGTAGGACAACGTCTGCCGGGTCTGCTTGTATAATTATATATAATTGTTAAGAGCCATTTTACATTTTCGCGAGAATATCTAACATTTCAGTAGCTTAGTTTACCATGTTAGGAAATACTTTGCTTGATTGTTGAAATGTATTCAACTAAACCAACCTTTCGTATTGACACATATAGAAACAGATTTAGAAAAACTAGTTTGTTTATTTTGTGGTAATTAATCTCCCACAACTAGTTTACTGAAAAATCATCGCAGAGTATATTTCGGACTCCAATATCTATCATTAATACTAATAAATAAGACAGAAAAAATACACAAAGCATTAGCCGATATAATCTTGTCGTCACATATAGTAATAGAATTTCGAAAATTTAGAACATAAATTAGAAAAAAAATAAAGTGCTAAGCCAATTTTTACGTTATTATTGTTATTTTATCCCGATTTTTTGGATAGAATAAAGCGTTATTACATTTAAAAAATTATGACAAAATAAACTATGTCTTTTAACAAATCTAATTCCAAAGTTTCATTAAAATCCCTTTATTTAATTAGAAGTTATAACGTTATTAAAATCACTCTAATATTAGATAAATTACGATGCACAAGCAGGCACCGATTAGTACGGCTCGAGAGCCCGTCGAGGAAGGACCTGTGTCATTTTTTTCCGCATCCCGATTTATGAGCTTACGTATCGTGAACGCATGATTATACTACTACTGCAAAGTTTTGATACACTTCGTATTTTTTTATTATTAGGTAAGTTTTTTTTATCAACATTTAGTAAAGTATTATTTTAGTAGTTTATACAATAACTATAATAGGTACCTATTTTATATGTAACTGCCTACATATAAAATAGGACTAGGAAATACCCTTTATATTTTTGTTTAATAAAATAAAAGAAAATTATATTTACTTTTATTAATTTAGGTATTATGTTTATGTTACCGTAACCCGGTACTTAGTTAAAAGAGTCAACAGACATCTATTGACGGTACTGAATAGTATTATCAATATGATATTGTCTGTTGTCTCTTTAAATTAATTGTAAATAATTGCAATTTACGAGGTTTTGTAGACGAATGAAAAAAACACAAAGTTGTATTATGTAAAGTATATATTAATGTATGAGTATATTTTATTATTTAATTTACATAATACAACGTTGTGTTCTTTTCATTCGTCTACACAACTTTAATAGACTGAACAAATAAAATAATTCATTTGATAAATCTCTTTCATAAACCAAGGATTAGAATTATAACGCGATGGCTCAAGATTGTACAGTCCGTCTCGACACTCGCGCTACGCTGTTTGCATTGGGTATGTGTTGGTAGCTACGCACACATACACAATGCTGCCGTCTTTTACCTAAACTCGAGCGCTTCCATTTTGTGAAATGGCTCTTAATATTTGGAAACTTACACTGGGAAGTAGTTATTAGTCGAAACTGTATTGAAGTGGTCGTGTGGTGCAGGAGTCGCTGCGGCAGCTGCTGACGCGGCGCATCGGCGTGGAGGTGTTCACGTCCAAGCTGAGCGAGGTGAGCCGCCACGAGCTCTACAACAAGGCGGCCAAGCATCCGCAGCTGCGGGCCAAGGTTGCCGCTGAAGTACTTATAGACTACGAGTTCTGCAGACTCTTCAAAGTGCTAGAGAGTAAGTACTCTTAACATTTCCCCATTTATTTAACACTAGCTTCTGCCCGCGACTTCGTCCGCGTAGCGTGATGATATATAGCCTATAGCCTTCCTCAATAATTGGGCTATCTGCGAAGGCGGACGTAAATTAAGCGTCTTTACTTATCCCCTTGGACGTAACGCCCATTTTGCGTAATATGACACTTCCGTAGCGGTGTGCCATAAGGAACCCAGTAAAAGTTTTTTTTTTTCAAATTCAAATTATAAATTTAATATTTAAATAGCGCGCCAATACGCTACTTTTGTCAATATGGCGCTGCAATGGGGTCAGAGACGTCACTTGTCTGTATTCTGATCTGTGGCACATACCATCCACGTGACAAACGTTTTAAAATTTCATTTTTATTTACGGATTTTTAAATAAATTGGTTATTATTTTCAACTTACGTTAATAAATAACAATTTTTAAACTCTTATTTTACACTGATAACAGTAATTGACACCTTATTTTTCGAGCCTATTCGATTATACTAGTTTTGGTTATGGAAATCATGCCTTAGAATAAGTATTTTCAATCAGTGGCATGTATAACCTTAGTTCGGTTGTTTTCAGGTGTCCTAATCCAGAGCCTGACGGAGCAGCAGGAGCCGCGGCAGCAGAATGGCGAGTTGGGGGCGGCGGGGGCGGGGGCGGGGGCGACGGGGGCGGGGCGCGGCTCGCCGGAGGGGGGCGCGCTGGACCAGTACAAGTCGCTGATCCGCCAGCAGGACGCGCGCCTGCAGGAGCTCATGTCGCAGCTCGAGGGCCTGCTGCACCAGAACCAGTCGCTACAGGTTATTTACTGTATTCTGTTGTGCACGAGTTTCTTGCTCGGGGAACCCATTAGGCTTCGCAGAGGAATTAAACCGGTCCAATCAATAATAATCTTAGGTCACCTAATCATCGCCTTACCTAGGTTGCGGAAGTCTATATAGGACACCACTAGAAGGCAATAAACGGCTGTCTTTCTTTTAATGGTTGATTGTAAATGTAACTAATAATTTTAAATTAACATTAACAACGATATTCATGGCTTTACCAGACAGGTAGGCGGCATTCACAAATACCAATATTAGCCACTCATCGTACCAACTACTGGCCAAAACATATTCCAACTCGCTCCTTCCCCTGGAATTCATAATAAAGTTATTACTTATTGTCTCTGGAGAGTCCTCCCTCCCTTTGTATTTAAATTCTTGGCTACGGTCGTGATTTTAGGGGATTTCTATCCTGGGTTTCTTCCTTTGTTAATTTGTCGCTTATTAATTTCAGAGTGCCTTGAACGACTCTATATCGGCGAACTCCCATTTAAAAGACGAGAACACTCTCCTAAAAGCACAAGTATCTGCCGCCAAGTCGTTACCAGGCCAGCAGCCGCACGTGGCCCCACTAGCGCACGACGACAGCAAGCTGCAGGACTACGAGGCTAAGATCCAAGGGTTAGCGGCCGAGGTAGCTAGGCTCACTAATGAGCTGAAGACCAGCCAGGACAGCCAGAAGAGTACAGCGGACGAGCTGGACAGGATCAGGAAAGATCAAGATGACCTCTTGGAACTTCTTGCTGATCAGGTTAGCCATTTTGTTTGTATGGAGTACCAATTCCGTAAGTTTTAGTGTAAAAAGCCTTTTTTCTTAAATTAGGGGTGTGTTCTTCTTTGTAAATGATAGATTATTTATTTTGGATCTTTTGACGACACTTAGGCCCACTTGCACCAACTTCTTAAATATGTTAAAATTGTATTTAAACACAATTTCTCATAGTAAATTTGTGTTTAAAATTCAATTTAAAATCTCAGGTAGTGTTGAGCATGAGCATGACATTAAAATTTATTATGTTCTGATTTCTGACACTTACGCGAATATTAGACATTGAAATGTCTAATATTCGAATTATTATGTTCTGTGCTGCAATCATTTTGACGATTACTGAGTCGGAATTTCAGGGGTTACTGAATAAGTTGTTCGATCACGGTAGCTTGGGTTGTCGTGTCAATTCCACAAATGAATAATAAATACATTTTTAATGTATTTATTATTAAACAATATAATATCTTTCACTAGGACGTAAAGCTCAATGACTACAAGATGCGGCTGCTGTCCCTCGGACACCCGGTGGAGGAGGACATGGCGGCTGCAGCGCGCGTGCCCACGCCCACGCCCACAGCCGTCCCCGCGCCCACGCCCACGCCCACAGCCGTCCCGGCGCCCACGCCCACGCCCACAGCCGTCCCGGCGCCCACGCCCACGCCCAGCGCGGCGCCCGGCCCCTCGCCCAGCGCTATGCCCAGCCCCACGTGATCTCGCGCCGCCACCACGCAGCAACTGCCAGGACATGCTTCACACACTAGCGTAAGATAAACATTCAAGGAATGAAAAGGCTAAATGTGAACAAAACGCTACCTTTTATGGGATAAGGTGAAGAATGAGTTCATATCCTGAGATCGGTCATCATCGGCCCATCGACCCATCGGTTATTTAGATTTTCTATACGGAAAATCGCAGGATATTCAAATTTTTTACTGATAAAATTGATCATCATCGACGTCTCCCATTGAATTCATTGAGATCGGGTGTTATTTGTCGCCTTATTTTCCAGGGAGAAAAAGCGTGATAAGTCGTTTGCAAGAATATAACATTCTTGGTCATTTGCCAACAATAAAAAAGGTATTAGTAATGTGGGTAGTCGTTTTGTTACATTTTGTATTTTGCTTCGTGTATTGCACAATTGACATTATTGCTGAGGTAGATGTGATGCGAAAGATATAGTTTTATGTATGACTGCCCTAAATCTAACTGGTAAAACTAAAATGATGATAAATTATATTTATTTCTGTGAATACATCAATTATTTATTACAATTTTACAAATCAACATCACATAGATGGTGCTGTCATTCCCTAACCGAGATCTCCAGGGAAATAAATCCAATATACCTACTTTATGGTAGAAATTCAACATGATGAGGGCAACATTACAATGGAATGAGGCTGATAGGTAGTTTTAACGAACACAAGCATATTATGTTCTAGGAATAAGGGCTATTCTTAAATAGTCAACTTAGTTACCATATATTATGAAAATAATGTTATTCTAATATTATTCTTGCATCAAACTACCTCAGAAGCATTTTCAATTTAGTAATACACTTGCAAATAAAAATATATTTATTAATTAAGTAATATATTGCGACATTATATTAAGATATTGTGATTCGAATGTAAAAATGTATGTAATAAAATGTTATACTTATTTTGTGTGTTAATGTTTCTTGTATTAGTCGACCAAGTCGGAGCTGATTATCCAGTCGTTAGTTTCATCGTGAGATGACTTTCTTTAGGAGTCCATCAAAAGCGAAGCACCTCATGCCATACTCACTGAGAAATCGAAAATTCTCCAAAACTGTAAAGCGAACAAGTTAAGAAATGTAGTATGTAGGTTTCTTATAAAGTGTAGTGATCTGCTTATATGTGAAAGGCGGGCAACTCACTTGTGACTCCTCTGTTGTTGCGGGTGTCCTTGGGCGGCGGTTTTCGCTTACCATCAGGTGATCCGTCGGCTCGTTTGCTCCCCTATCCCATAAAAAAGTAGCGTACCTTGCCCTAGTCGGATCCTGTATTATCCCTGGATTCACATAGACTAAGTGAATCCTTTTATGGTTTTGTATGATCAGATAGCCCAGTCCCCCCCCCCCCTTATCAATTGGGGGATAACGCCCCTGCTTACAAGCATTAAATAAACCTTCACTTGTACTATAATAAACTAAGAATAAAAACTAAACAAAAGTCTTCAAAACATTTAATACACTTCATAGCTCGTTGCATAATGATTACACTTACGATTGTAATAAATATTTATCTATCTACATTAATTTATTATATTAACAGTCTCATATTACATGATAAAACATAGCTGTGTTGAATTAATTTTAAGAAATGATATATTAAAAGCTTATGTGAAATGTAGTAACTACGACGAAAAACCAGGTCTAATCAAATATTAAAATCAATGAGTTCAATCATTTAACTTCATTAGAATAACCTTTTATACACACAACCAAATTTTACATTAAATTTCGTGTAGATTATAGCTTTTTAATATGTTGATCATTAGAGACATTGAGGTATTATGTACAGATACGATGCGATGAAGTGGTGATGATGTCAGGAACCAGTAAATTAAGAGCCAATCAAATATAGTCTCAAAATTGTACATCACAACATTTGGTTTGACTTGTGTTCATATGCAATAGTGCCCGTATAAATGTAAGTAGGAATTTACTAGGGTATGAATGAAATAAATAATTGATGACTTCTAAAGACTAGTATAAGATCTAAATTCAAATGATGGATGTGCCGTCGTAATATGCAATACCTTATTAAGCCTAATAGAACCAGGCCTGCTCTCAGCATGGGAGGGATAAACAACCATAAATCTAGTACAGGTTAGTGGACCCACAGATTAACAGTAACTTTTAAACTTTAAGGTTGCATTATTTATAATTATGTCTGTCTTATTTTACACTATTTATTATAAAGAAGTAAAGTAGGTGTGTATTTCTTCATGGTACAACTACACTATTACCGAAATCCCGAGATCACACAAGCGAAACCGCGAGGCGCAGCTATAATATACAATTTATTACGATTATTTACTAGATTGCTTTGTGACGATCACAAATTATTGCTTAAGCCAGCTTGTGGCCGTAGTAAATACCGCCATTTACTAACCTATACATAATATTTCACAGTATACACATATTACAGCTTACACAAAAAACCGTATTCGGCAGCAATCCCTGAAGACGCAGACGCGTGGGGCGCGCGGCTACGTGACGTACAAGTAGACGGCCACGCACAGCAGCACGGCCAGCACCAGGAACACCACGACCAGCATGAACCGGTCCTGCAGCGCGCGCATCACCATCGTGTTCATCAGCCGCCCAGAACGGTTCAGTTGCTCGTCCGTTTCGCGGAGCTGAAAGGAAATTATATATTCTTTTTAAACGAAGGGGTCGGCTAGCATATATATCATGTGTAGCTTGTATCACATGTTAGGTTAAATGATTAGTTTTCAAAATCGACTAAATAGACAAATCGATTATTTATGTGGCAACACCAAATTGACGGAGTTGGTGGGGGTGGGAAGCTCCGAGCGCCACATCGATTCGGGATTTCGGACATTCTGCGTTGGGGAGGGCTACAGTGCAGACATAGTAGAATATTGTGACGTATCTACACCTTTAAGTACCTCAACTAAGGTTATAATCATTGTGAATGTGCTGAGTAATTGTGGTAATAAATCTATTACTAGATACCTACATTTGGAGTTTTATTACACACATGTTTTTTTATAAAGTTTATGACTTGACTTATTCAAGTTTTGACGCGAAGGTTCAAATCTTCAAACTACTTAGAGAAGAGACAGACGTTGTACCAGCCAGTAACGGACCTGCTGTTACAACCGCCGGGTACAACCATGAAAAACGCCAGATAACTTATAATTTGTATCAAACTTACCCGCCCCCGCGACCTCTGTATGGTTTCGCGCTGCACACTGAGGTCCTGCAGGACGGCGGCGCCGATCTGCTCGGTCTCCAGCACTACACGGTAGCCCTCCGTCAGTGACTTGCCGGTGCGCTCCAGCCGTTCCGTGTTGTCCAGCAGCTTCTGGTGTTGCTCACCCGCACCACTCCAATCGTCGTATACTTCATCATTCTCGAAGTTATCTATATTAGTTAAAGGGGAGGTTTGAAATAGTGAATATTTAATAAAATTATGTGGTATTTTTCAGAAAGGGTTTGAAAAGATTTTTACTGGTTTGGCAACGCGAGTGATATCCCTGGTGATTTAAACTCCATAGATTACGGTAACCGTTTTACCACCAAGCGGGCCGTATGCTTCTTTACCTTAGTTGTGTAAAAAAATATTGTGAGTACCATGTAGGCTTGATTTTATTATACCAGTTTTTATAGTCTGGAGGCTTTGAGAATTTCATACGACCTACACGAATGTCCTGCTGATCTGGTATTGTCGTGCGACGGGTCGTTGAGCTCCCTTAAATATGGTTGAGCTACACGATGACTGATGCATGCTTGCCGTCAGTTAGGACTGGTCTACTCAAAGCTGCTATGGTTCTTTCCTCAAAAGGCCATTTCAGACATTGCCCTGCATTGTCCCACTCACATTATTTGCATTATTTTATGTCTGGACTTTAAAAGAGACCATGATTCTCTGAGTTTGTTTCGGTGTTTCTTCTCAGAGGTCGTCAGTTAGGAAATGCCGAAGCCATCTAGCTATAAAAAAAACAAAACATTGACTTGTAAAAGTGTCTCTAATGATCTACTTACAGAAATAAATATCATTTCATTTCATTTCATTTCAATAAAGTGCTGTTCCATCTCCCACCTATATTAGAACACTGATATTTTTAATGAGGCTGAGGATTGAAAATGGGGAACTGGGCGAAATAATCCCAACACGAGGACTGATCGCCCGCCTGGTACCTGCCGGCGTCCTCGAATTATAAATAGAATAGAAGGGATTTCCAGAAAAGAAAACCTGAATACAAAAAATCTGTGAGAGGAATATATCATGTAATGATCTGATTTCTCATTTATAAAGATATTGGGAGTTGGGTAGTATGTAAAACTAGTCTAATCAAGAATAAAATATTTCGATAAGTAAGTATGAGCGAAACTCTAACTCACAAGACCCTGCTCTGTTAACGACGGAGTGGTATTCATCCTTGACGCGTTGTAGCTCTGCGCGATAAGCCGCCACGCGAGACCCGGCTCCCGCGCCGCGAGACTCCAACTCCAATTGCTCCAACTAACAAACAACAACATCTACACTTTTATAGACATCTGTTTATGTGGAATGGAAAGTGTGTTGTTCTGTCTTTAACATTGATCATGATCATAGTTGGTCTTTTGTGTTTGACACTCCGTGACTCAAGAGTGCTACTCTAAACCTTAGATTGTGGCTGTTATGAACAGCAACTCTCATTCCCCTGGAAGGAGAATTGGTCTTTTATCACCCTTCTGACAATGGAACAAGTTCATAATGTAGCTTAGCCTGAGGTGAAACATGCTTGTAGTGTCTATAGTTTGTGAAAATTTTGATTATGTTTTAAACTATTTTTTGTACAAGTATATCCTTTAATCATTTAACAAATACTTAAAGCAAAATAAATGTGTCCTTGTGATTCTTTGATAACATTATCAGCAGCACTACATAACAGAAATGTGATTTTTAACTAGATATCTGTCTAAGCCTTTAATGTAGTTATTTGCTTGGCCCTCCATTAGTGAAACTTGTTTCATTTGCTTTATCAAGTATGCCAACAAAGGTGGACTAATATTCTAAAAATGGCAGCCCATTTTTACCCTTTCTTCCAATATAGTAAGACATCATTATCCCCGTCTTTACCCAATTATATTTAGGTATGCATCTAGAGCATTTAAATTAATATTTGGTATTTTTAATTCTACCACAGATTCTACTATAATGTTAATGATTTTTTAACGGAACTGGAATATGACTGTTTATTTAATTTTAGACATTAATTTTATATAATTTTTAGAATTCTAATATTTGCATGCCATGGTACATGGCAAACATATTGAAACTTTATTTTTTGTGATCTTGCATTTATATGATATTTAGGTATTCGTGAATGTATACACATGTTTGTGCAAATAAATTTATTATTTATTTACTACTACTACTTTCCAGGCAGTCGCATAGCTACCGCCATATTAGCCGTATCAATGATAGGGGGACATGAAGTCAGAGCTGGTACAGTGGTATAACCAAATGAATTACGGGTGTTCATGTTGCGTAGAAGTAATGATTATTGATAAAGGGCCCTTTTAGAGCAAGCTACGCCACTAGTTTCAGGTGACTATACGATGAAAAAAACCACATTTAAAAATGTTTTAAAATAACTCACCAAGTCATTTGCTTCTTCAAAATTTGCTTGAATTTCTCGAGTTAACTGATCTTGGTTATCTGTAAGTTGTAATAATTGTTATAGCTTTATTTTATTTATACTAGATACCCACACTAGTAAGCTATTCAAAAAATATATTAGGCTTCTTATTACTGGTGGAGAAAATGATATGTACAAAGGCATGCAAATATTAAATTAAAAATAGCATTGCTTACGAGAAAATATTGATATTATTATTTTGATGACAATTTTTTTAGGAAATACAAGACTCACCTTCAGTGCCTGCCTTTAGACGTCCTATTTTAGCTGTTAAATCCGCTGTAAGTACGGAATATTGTTGCTCGTACGACTGAATTAATGTAGCCATTTCGACGAATAAACATCAACTCACACTTCTTTTTCACAAACGAATTTAATTTGATTTTAGTTTATTTCATGTACACAATAAATCCATGACGATAGAAACAGAGTCACCGATCACGCATTCACAGGAGTAAATAAATGCAGCTTCAGTCTGCTTCAGGAACAAACAAGGTAGGTACAATACACAGACTAATTTATAGAGATACTGTACAAGTACAATACAATCATTCATCAAACTCTTCTTCTTCTGTTCTGTCTTCTTGATGATGAATGAATGACGTATGATGTTGACGTTGACGAATAACCTATACAAATATAAACTTACGACGGATCGTTCACCTGAGCCCGCCAAATTCAAATGTCAATGATTTTTTCGAAATTTATAGGTCTATTGCGTTAAGACTCATAACATTAGTAATTGCGGCATTAACTATACAACATCCACAACTGAGAACCAAAACCTTCGCTTAAATATCCTTATCAAGCCTAAAATCTTGCCTAAAACTGTGCCAACGGCCAAAATTATCGATGTATACTACTTTTAGCTTCTGACACGTTTTTTAAGCAAAGTTTTTAATTCTCAGTTGTAAATATTAGGTTTATATTTTATTTCCTCAAGAACATTACAGTTCACTCGTGAGCAAAGTATTTATATATACATATTTAAAAGAGATATAACAATAGTATAGTGTATAGGTTAATGTCGCAATTACTGCTATCATGAATCTAAAATGTGTTACAGATTTACAAATACGAAAAACCAATTGAAATTTGAAATTGGCGGTTTGGCGGGCTCAGGTAAACGATCCGCCTTACGTAAATTAACTAAGACCTACCGGTAACTTCCGTAAAAAGTGATTACTACTCTAGTAATACCACTGCACTGACAACCACTGAAAATACCACACAGACAGATTACATAATAAACCGTCTTAAACCTCATCGATAAACCCATAGATTATTAAGTTATACAGGGAAAATAAACCGGGTGGAGTTTCATTGTTAATTATTTAAAACTCAATGGAAGTTTCTAAAGCGTACTTTAATTCTTAACGAATACTATTACTTCAATCAATAAGTACATACCTACATTTTCTTTCCATAGTTTTTATCGAACGTCCGGGCTTATATTAAATCCAACCCTGACTAAAAAAAACCTAAAACTTTATTTTTTGTTTGCATATAATGAGCACAGAACAAAGGTTTTTCTACAGAATAGAACAAATGTTCATTTTTCCGTGATCTAGAGGATATTTATACTAGTATCTGTGTGATGCTCTGTGAAGTCTGTGATATCGTGGGCTGGGCATGGGCATGGCCTTGGCGGTGCGTGCGGTCTAGTTATCTATAGACAGGGATGTGATGAAAGAAAACTCAAACGGAAAAAGCGCGGGAAACCTTGAAATTTGGCGGACGTGTTTTTTTTGTGGCTGTTCTTAAAATTTAAATTAATTTGGATTGGGTTCAATTTTTGTACATATTAACCTTAGTTTCTAGTAGTGTAGTTAGTTTTATTGATTTCTTCGTATTAGGTAAGTTTTTTTTTACATTTTATAGTAATAAGTATGGATCCTCCGGATGATCCCGGAGGGACGCCTCAGTCTGAAATACAAGTAGCTCATTATGTTACAATTTCTAACAACGATACCAGTGTGGACACTGATGGGTCGTTATCAATTAATAACAACACCAAAAGAAAAAGGGTGTCAGCTCGTCCGACAATTTGCAAACATTGCAATAAAAAAAGACGCAAAAGTGGCGGGAAACGTCACAATGACTGTAATTGTGCTGTGGATGAAATTATGGATACTAATAATATGGTTAATGGTCCTTCGGTTATTTCTATGGTGACCAATGTTGATAGTGTGGGCGGATCACCTCATCAATCAGTATCAATTGCAAGAATTTTATATAACTCGACAGATGCTGCTCCGTTCTTAGTACATGTACAAAGGGAGCAATCCCTTTCTAATGATAATGTTTTTTTAAATCCTATTTCTTTTGGCCGTTTTTTGAAAAGGAATTCTTTTAATAGTATAGTAAATGGCAGTTTAAAGAAAATAGGCCGTAATAGACTTGTACTGTCTTTTTCCAAATATCAAGATGCCAATTCATTCATTTCTAGCAAGTTATTGGAAGCTGAAAAATATAAAGCCTTCATTCCTACTTTTTCTGTCACTCGCATGGGCGTTGTCAGAGGTGTTCCCAAAGAGTGGACAGATGAAGAAGTGTTGGATAACATCTCTGTTCCAATAGGCTGTGGTAAAATTTTAAAAATAAGGAGAATTAAAAGGAAGAGTTTAGTAGATGGAAAGCCTCAATTAAATGACACTGAAACAGTAATTTTAACATTTGACGGACAGGTTCTACCTAAGCGCGTTTTTATGTGCTATACATCACTTACTGTAGATTTATACATTTATCCTACTATCCAATGCTACAACTGTTGTAGATATGGACATGTAAAAAATCAATGTAGGTCTAAACCTAGATGTTATAAGTGTGGACAGGGTCACTCAGGGGATGGGTGCACAGTGTCTGAGGATAACATATCTTGTTGCCTCTGCAAAGGTTTCCATGAAGCCACCAGTAAAAAATGTTTAGAATTTGAAAGACAGAAAAATATTAAAGAATCAATGGCTAAATCCTGCATTTCATATGCAGAAGCTTCAAAGCTACATCCTACCATTTCTAAGATATCATATGCTGATGCCTTACTCTCCTCACCCACACTTTCCAGCCATATAGATGCCTCTGTTCCTCAGGATTACTCTCCATCCAAAGGAAATAAAACATCATATAAAAAAACAGTTTTTATTAAACCTCGCTCCCCACCCCACTTTTCTAAAGGTTATGATCAGCAATTCCATCAAGAACTTGCTAGAGACATTCCTCAACCAAAAGATGGCTGTGCTCTCACTCCTAAAGATGACCTGTCAGCTCTTTCTGTAAATCAATTAATAATTATGTTGATCAAATCATTAACACAATCTAATCTAATTTCACCGTCTTTCGCTGCCACTGTATCTAATGCAGTTACTGAATCATCTTCATCTCATAATAATAATGGATATCAAAGCCAAGGTATTCCAATGGAATTGCCGAAGCGCAATTAGTAAGAAATCAGATATAATTTTTCTTGTAAATAAATTTAAACCTTTTGTCTTTGCTCTTCAAGAGACATGGCTTAAACCAGGGTCTTTATTTAAGATCCCAGGTTATGCTTGTCTTAGAGAAGACCGCTGTGATGGGTATGGCGGTGTTGCCTTGCTCATCAAACATCATCATTCATTTTCACTTTTCACAATTCCACCTCATCATAATGATTTTTCTATTATTGCAGCAGTTGTAGATAGTATTTGTTTTGTTTCTGTATATATTCCTCGCCCATCTGCTGTAATATTTAATGAAATTGTAAATATATTTAACATTCTTCCTAAGCCTTTTGTAGTTTTAGGAGACTTTAACTCCCAGCATGAAGCCTGGGGTAGTTCATCATCAAATAGCTTTGGTAACACTTTGTTAGATATTGTAGATAGCCTCAATCTTTGTATCCTCAACACTGGCTTTCCAACTCGACGTACTGCTCCAAATGAAGGAGTTAGTGCACCCGACCTCTCACTATGCACTGATAAACTAGCTTCGCGTTTGAGTTGGGAAGTTTTGCTTTCCTCCTATGGTAGTGACCATTTTCCTATAGTCTTATTATTCCCTTACAATCAAAACCCTGACTCCTATCGCCCTCCCCGGTTGAAGTACAAACTGGCTGATGTTAATTGGAATACTTATATGGAACACTTAGATGAAATAGTTTCTGGTCTTCCTGAAATTAAGTTTGGTAATGAACAGTCCTGTGCTGAAGCTTTAGCTGAAGCCATGATTAAAACTGCTGATAAACTTTTCCCTATTAAAAACTCATCATTAAACAATATTCCATCTCCTCCGTGGTGGGACAAAGATTGCACAGATGCCATCAAAAAGAGGAAGCAGTGTGAAATAATTTACTGTGAAAATTCTACCGAAGAAAATTTCGACATATTAATTTCTACCATTTCAGATACTAGAAAATTATTCAAAAAAAAGAAATTTGAAAGTTGGAAATTATTTTGCCTCTCTATTTCTCCTAATGTTCATCCGTCTGTTGTTTGGCGTAATATAAGAAGATTTAGATCTGCGTTCTCAGAAACATCTAGCTCACTCCTTCCTCCACTATTAAAAGATCAATTTTTAAATAAATTAGCACCTCCTTACGTCCCAGAAAAGATTTTGACATATGTTATTCCTGTGTCAGTGGCAGATATTCTTACTGGACTAAATATTCCTTTCACTTTAGCTGAACTTAAAGGTGTTTTAAGTCATGTTAAAGACTCTGCACCGGGCGCAGATGGAATACCTTATTCCTTTTTTTCACATTGCTCTGATTTATGTCTTTTGTACTTTTTAAACTTAATAAATAATATAATGCTTAGTGGAAACATACCGATCTCTTGGAAATCGCAAGATGTTATTCCAATACTGAAACCTAACAAAAGTCCATCTTGTAGTTCAGCTTACCGTCCTATTGCATTGTCGTCAGTATTATTAAAAATTTCTGAACATTTAGTTAAAAATAGATTAGAATGGTATTTGGAAAACCGAAAGTTACTAAGTGAAAGTCAGTATGGATTTAGGCGGGGTAAAAGTACCCTAGATAATTTAAGTATCTTTGTCACTGACATTAGGTTAGCATTTTCCCACAATCATTCCATAGTTTCTGCTTTTCTTGATATAACTTCAGCATATGATAACGTAGTCATATCAACATTAAAATCTAAACTTCAGCAGCTAGATATTCCCATTTTACTCACAAACTTTATTTTGAATATCTTGTCTGAGAGGTGTATTAATCTAACACTCGAGGATTCTAGTTGTGAATCCAGGCTCGTGTGGAAAGGTCTCCCTCAAGGATCAGTTCTTAGTCCTTTACTATATGACATTTATACTTTTGATCTTGACTCATCTTTAAATAACGAGGTAAAGGTACTTCAATATGCTGATGATCTCCTCATATATTGCTCTCATAGTTCTATTGCAACGGCTTGCAATAAAATGTCGTCTGGCCTTAGCCTCTTAAAGACATGGATGGATAGAAATGGTCTAGAGTTGTCCACCACGAAGAGTACTGTTGTTCTCTTTTCTAGGATGCGCCTTCCTCCCCCTATTTCTGTATATTATGATAATAATTTAATACCGGTAAAATCTTCAGTAAAGTTTTTAGGAGTGATTTTAGATAGTAAGCTAACTGGGGTTCCTCACTGTGATTATATTGTGGCAAAGTGTGAACAGAGGCTGAATATGTTAAGATGTTTATCAGGGGTTTGGTGGGGTGCACATCCGTTTACTTTAAAGCTAATTTATAATGCAATAATTAGAAGCGTTTTAGACTATGGGACATTTTTATTAGAACCAGGAAATTCAGCAGCGTTTAAGAAATTAGATAGTATTCAGTCAAAAGCATTACGCATAGTGACGGGGGCTATGAGATCAAGCCCAATTAACGCCTTACAGGTAGAAACTATAGACCCTCCTCTTTCTCTTCGACGTCAGTACCTTTCCGATAAATTTCTGTTCCGTTCTTTACAATTTACTAACCACCCTTTACATACAAAACTTCAGTCTCTTCTAGATGAAACTAACTCTTCTCTTTATTGGTCTCACAAAGCTCCTCCTTGCCTCGTTGTAAGCTACAAAAAATATATTGCTTTACAAGCTCCAACTTACCAGTCATTAACTTTTCCCCTCTTTAGTAACGACTATGAATCATTGGTGTATACTCCAGATGTTATCTTGAACCTAGGTATTAACAAAGGCGATAATTTTGTAAAAGAGTTGTTTAATTTTTCCAAAAACTTGCATTGGGAGAATTGGCATCATATTTATACAGACGCGTCTAAGCACTCTTCTTTAGGAAATGTTGGAGTTGGAGTTTTTCACTCACAATATAACATAGTGCAAAAAATTAAATTACCTCCTGAGTCGTCAGTATTTACGGGTGAATGTTATGGTCTGTTCAAAGCTTTAGAGTATATCCACATTATGAAACTGGAGAAAACAATAATATTTACCGATGCTTTAAGCGCATTACAAGCTATTAAAAGAAATCCTTTTAGATGTAAACCGATATTTCCTATAGTTTTATTCATTAGAAAACTTCTTTTTAAATGTATTGAATTAGGACTTCAAATCTCTTTCGCTTGGATCCCTGGCCATAGTAACATCCCAGGTAATGTCAAAGCTGATCATCTGGCTAATGACGCTGTAGTATGTGGTGATTTGTTTCCATATGTTAACTTTGGTCATGACCTGGCGAGTCTGCCCATGAATTTTCTTAGGGAAGACTGGGGGAAGTTATGGGCGGATAGCAGCACTACCAAAGGAAACTATTACTCGCGCATTCAATCATATATTCCTAAAAAAATGTGGTTCTCCAAATTTCAGTTTGGTAAGGCTGCTACTAGTGGCCTTATTCGTATGAGGTTGGGTCATACCAGTTCCCGAGTCCACCTTGCACGATTACAGATCATTTCGAGTGACCTTTGTGAATGTGGTGATGTGGGCGATCTGAACCACATGTTCTTTTCCTGTCCTCTACTTAATCATGATTCCTTTATAACAAGTCTTCTTTCCTATAGTATTCCTCTTCCTACCTCTATTCCTGTATTACTAGCATCTAATGACTACAATATTTACATGTATTTATCGTCATTTATTACTCTGAATAATGTACGTATTTAATAATAATGGTTTGTTTATATATCTCCTAGTAACCCTTTCCAATATAAATCCAAACTCCGAATCCTAAATGAATATTTTTTCCTACCAACGTTTCCTCGTTTTTTGTTTGTGGCAACTGCGCAAATAGCGACTTGCCAATACATAAAAAAAAAAAAAAAAAAAAAAAAAAAAAAACTCAAACGAAGAAAACAAACTTTAATGAGAGTTTGAGAGCTTGAGTCTATTTTACGAAATAAAAGTAAAAGCAAATAAACAAAATGTAGGTACATAAATCCTACTTGTCGGAAAATCTTGAAACATAGCTAAGGTTTGTTTTCAAAACATAAGAAGTTATCATACCGATTCGGTACAAATTCGTTTGTAGTAGTTAATAGCAAGTCTATCTTTACTCATTACTGTTTGTTTTGTTACCTTGCAGAATTATTTACTTGTTTTTGTGTACTTTCTATGTGTATTCCGTAGAATCGAATCAGATAACAGTTTTGTCCGTTTGTTAGACAATAGACTTATTATAGTAATAATTTTAAACCTATTGTATAGCGACATAAATAGTGTAAGAAACAGATTTTTTGTATTTAGGGAATTTTTTAACCCATGTAGGAACCTATCTACAATCCCACCTCTAAGAGCTAGAATTACAAAATATTACAAATGGATGTTGTTTTAGGTTTTCATCGTTTTACTTACGAGACCGCGGATTTGTTTTAACAATACAGTTTGGATAAAAGGTTTGGTAGAACAATTCCCACTGCCCATAATCGTTTTCCTTTTCATTATCTGTGCATACAAAGTTCTCCCTTACTTTGATTTTAAAACTTATAGTTGCTTATTTGTTTTAGCACCATGCCTCGTCACTGCGACGAGGATTCGGGGCGAAGCTCCTGCTCGGCTGCTTCAATCGGTCTCAGCCCAATCATGGACTTTCATATGGATGATGACTACAACCATATCAAAAGAAGACATTCCAAAACACAAGAGGCTAGCAACAACACAGAACTTAAAGTCAGTGTCCGTCCAAGAAGCTGTGTGGGTGTTGTCAAGTCTCCGGAGGAGAAGGACCCATTCCCTAGCTACAGAATGCCAAGAAATCAGAGAAAACCCGTTTTTAACCTATTTGATACTCCTAGGAAGGGAGGCTTGAGTAATGCCCATTCCACTTTAGAAATTGCCTGCAGCACCCAAATTGAGGAACCTAGATTACAAGCTAACACTACTTCAATGACTGCAATAGCTTTAAATGACATTGTGGCTAAACCAACACAACCAAGCTCAAATTTTAGAAGAGGAAAGCCAGTACAGCGTGCTGCTTCACGGTTGTATAAAGCTGAATGTGGTTACAAAGGTAGAGAAGGGTGTGTTGGTCCTGAGTTCATAGTCAGAGCTTCACAGCCAGCTAAACACATAGATCTAACTCTCTCTGCAGTTTCTGAAAAAAGAGTGGTTAATGTAGTGTTACTGAGTGGTCAGAAAGTTGAAGTCTTGTGTGAGCCAAATGTAATAACTGCTGGACAATTGTTTGAGGCTCTAGTCCACAGTGAAAAATATGAGCATAACTTTATGCTTGGAATAGCTATTTTGATAGGAGGGGACTTCGTATTTTTGCCAGATGATTATAAGATTAAAAAAGTTGCTCCAGACGCTTGGCACAAAACAAATAGCAAGAAGAGAATATCTGAAGATAATGCTACTTTAACAGTTTTTTTGAGGATAAAGTTTTTCTTGCCTAAAAACATAGCAAGTAACATACAGGGTGGGGAATGGAGGTACAGAGTGTATTTGCAGTTAAGGAGAGCTACCTTAGAAGGTCAGTTGACTTCAACAATCCAGAATCTCATTTTACTGGCAGGATATGCACTACATATAGAATTTGGAGAGTTTTCATTCAGAGAACATGGGACAGCAGACTATTTTTTGCTGGAACATTATTTGCCTGAAACTGTGATAACAAATGATATGGCAGACATCAAGCTTCGAATGAAGAGAGCACATGAATCTCGACGTGGGTTGGAGAGATGTAAAGCTATAATAAACTACATAACCCTTGCACAAACCTTTCGAGATTATGGTGCTCATTTTTACTCTGCCATTTGGGCCACCAGAGATGGATTTTGCAGAGATGTGTGGCTCTCTATTGGTCCAAGAGGTATCACCCTATATTCCAGGAATAATCATACAACAGATGACACAGGCACCCACACAAATAGGATAGTTCTACAAAGTTTGCCTTGGCATCATATACATACATTTTATTACAACAAAAAAAGCTTGTACATCATGCCTAATGCATATTCAGGGTTATCCAAAATTGGTGTCAAATATAAATTGAAAATGATAGACAACAAAAGTTATTTCACATTTTGGTTGGCTTCCCTACATCACAGATTGTACCTAAAACTTTATGCTAAAGAGGACTTTCTCACTTATTTATCAGATGACCTCAATTGTCCTCCTAATGTTGCTGGAAGTCCTAAGAAGTATGATTGTAGTAATTTCCAAGACAGCTACAACTTGGCAGTTAGAAACCCAGTCAGAGTGAGGAGACCTACCAGAAGGAAATTTAAAGTAGACTTATTTGGAGATAAAAAGGTTCAGAATAAAGAGAATGAAAAGCCTAATACAGAAGAACTGCTGAGACAAATATTGTCACCAAGGCCTAATGATGAAATGGTATTAGACTCATCAAATGCACAAGGATATGAAAATTCTTCTAATGATGGCCTATCATCCTCAGAAAGTTGCAGTATACCTAGGAGACAAGGTGTCAAAATGGGCACTAGAGTGTTCCACGGTATGAAGTCTGTTACAGATGGGAGGTATCCTGTTTCCCCAGTCAGGACCTCTAAACCTTGTTCAAGGTCTGAGGGTGACTTAGTCATGACACAGAGTGATTCTGATGATCTAAGTACAGAGCACAAACAGCATTGTAATATCAACAGCATGCAATTGTTACCTGAGAGAAACTATAACCAAAACTTAGCAGAAGCACCAACTGCTTATGTTTTAGAATCTCCTAAAGTATACCCTGATGTTTTCAATTATAATACAGCAAACAATGAATCCTGTTTAAATACATCACTCTTTGAGAAACTTGACAATATGGAATGTGTACAAGGTGAAAGAATATTTGTCACTGCTGTACTGGAAAGAGATGAAATGAATGCTCTAGGATTACAAGTAGCAGAGGGCTCTGATGGCAATGTGTATATTAAATCAATATCACCAGGAAGTCCTGCAGATTTGTGCAAGAAACTCTTGCCTGGTGATCAAATTATATCAGTCAATGGAAAAACACTGTTAAATATGAAATATGACAAAGCATTGGGTATGTTACAGGCAGCTCCAAATAGAGTTGAACTGATTGTGCTACAAAATTCTAATAAACCAAGCCATTTAGACTATCAACACAGTCTTGAGAATCAATTTGAAGGAAATAGTACTAAAAATGCAGCTCAAAAGTGTATTAGTAATAGTGTTGCTAGTGCCTTAGATGTAGAAATAACAGATGATGAATTACTGAATGAGGAAGCTTTAAAAACTATTTATGCTCTTATTAAACTAACGAAAGATAAGGTTATTAGTAGAATGAAAGACAAATCCAGTAAACAATCGACACCTAACAAGAGCATCTTACAAAAGTGCTTCTCAGAAAACAAAGTATATGAAGAATCTGATTTGGGTAATTATTCATCTCAGGAAAGCACACCCCATAAGAGAAGCTCTCAAAAATTTAATACGTGGCGCGGTCATCTTACCAATGACACGTCGAAAAGACGACCTTTAAGCCTTAGCATTCCAATAGATGTAGATTTACCACAAGATTACTTGAACGACAATTCAGATGACCTACTTAAGAAATCATCATTGAAATCTATTAAATCCTCTCTCAGTAGCTTAGATAAATCTGTAAAGAGTAGTTCTTTGAAGAATGTAGCGCTACCACGAAATTTTGGATTTAGTAGGAGGTGGCTGGGCCCAGTAAGGTACCCTGTGACACCCTGTAAGAATAGCACTGTTGAGACTGAGCCGAGTGCAATCGATGCCGAAAATGTGACGCGAAGACATTTTGTATATGGTGCTGGAGATTCAGATGAAGATCAGATATTTTTGTAAAATGTTATATGAATATTGTATTATTTTTTATATAATAGAATGATTATTGTATATGTTAAGTTTAAGAAGACAAATTTAATGAATGCTATTATTGTAATTGATTACATACAGTTTATGTATCTACATATCTTTTTTATATACAAAACCAGGAAATAAAGCTAGGTATCGTCTATGGATAATACCTGTTATCAATTCTTATTTCTTATCACTCACTCTGTCATAATAGGTAGGTACCTAAGTTCATTGAGGGAAAAGTAGGTTATTCAACTTTTAAATGAAGGGGTGTATTAGTATGATCATAACTTCCCCGTTAGTGCATTTTCCTGAGTTATTTTCGCTATCAAATTGAAGATTCTCCTTTACTTCATTATTGTAGTTGGACGTTGAACTTGTGTTCTTATCAGTAGTAAAGATGTTGGCAATGCATTGTTTGCCGGCGTTTTTATCGCGTTTACCGTATCTAGTTATGTAATTTACGTGTGCTCGCATGCTTCTGGTGTGATTGAACTCGAGATCAGCCTAGAAAGTTCTAGTTAGCTGGTAAAATTACGTTCATAACCACAAAACAGTATTTTTGTATGAAATATTCAATCAAGGTCAACACAAAACCTACCGCAACAAGATCATTACTCTTGAGAAATCTTGACAGAATAATGAATACAGAAATTATATGTGGGTACCTATTACATATATGGAACCGCAACTTCACACTATGTATTTGCCTATAAGTTTAGACACTGCGTGTAGGCAGAGATTAGGCAAGAGTATTGTACCTTTATGATATTAGTATATGTATAGATTGATTGTAGACAGTGTGTATTTGAATATGTAGCTGTAGCCTGTAGGTAGTATTTTGATAGACCGTGTATATGGTCTTCAGCGCATCTATTATGTTATCCAAAACTGTCAAATTTCTTCAATCAATTTACAATTTATTCTACAAAGTTTATTGTCCATTGGGGACAATGAACATTTTGTGTTGACGACTATTCATTACAATGAGAAGTAAAATACATAAAATAAAAACATTAATCATTTATTTAAAAATAACACTGCTTGCTCTATTCAAGCAAATAAAACTAATTAATTCTAAGACAGAGACTTGCCTTCCTACATTTTGTAACTCAGACTCAAAATAAACCTGGGAAATACACATTCACTCCACAATTTGTATAAAATCAATCAAACTATCAGATATCATTGCAATACCCATAACAGTTATATAACTACTAGTATAACAGTTCTCTTTACACTATAAATGCATTAAGAAATTCTTAGGTGAACTTTACATCATGCCTCCCATACCACCCATACCGCCCATGCCACCCATACCGGCCATGGGGTTGGGTTCCTTCTCTTGTGGAATTTCACAGATAACAGCTTCTGCGGTGGTTAGGAGTGATGCCACTCCACTAGCATCGGTCAGTGCTGTCCTCACAACCTTTGTGGGGTCAATGATACCCTTCTCAATCATGTTCACATATTCATTGTTTAGTGCATCATATCCAAATTCAGGGCCCAAGTCCTCAACTTTAGCTACAACAACAGAGCCATCAATGCCAGCATTGCGTGCAATAGTCATGCATGGCATCCTAAGAGCCTTTTTGACAATTTCTACTCCGGTAGCCTGGTCACTGTTGGCTGTCTTTAATGATGCAAGGTCAGGAATACATCTCAGCAGAGCAGAGCCACCCCCAGGAACAATACCTTCTTCAACAGCTGCACGGGTTGCATTTAAGGCGTCATTGACACGGTCCTTTTTCTCATTGACTTCAACTTCACTAGATCCACCAACATGTAATACAGCAACACCAGAGGCTAGTCGGGCAAGACGCTCCTGTAATTTTTCCTTCTCATACTCAGAGGTTGTCTCAGAGATTTGATCACGGATCTGTTCAGCCCTCCTGTCAATGTCAGATTTTTTACCCTTTCCTTTGAGTAACAGAGTGTCATCCTTTGTGATGATAACCTCACCAACTTGGCCAAGATCAGAAGCTTGGATGTTCTCCAATTTGACTAAGTTATTATCATCTCCAAATATAACACCACCAGTGGCAATAGCCATGTCACTGAGGGTGGCCTTGCGGTTGTCACCAAAGCCTGGAGCCTTCACTGCTGCAACCTGCAGACCAATCTTAAGTCTGTTCACTACCAGAGTAGATAGGGCCTCACCATCCACATCCTCAGCTACAATGATCAGTGGCTTTCTCTGCTGGTTAGCCAGCTCCAGAGCAGGAATGATAGTCTGCACGTTGCTTATTTTCTTCTCAGAGAACAGTACCAAGGCATCCTGGAACTCAACTTTGGCACCTTTTGATGAGTTGATGAAATATGGTGAAATATAACCTCGGTCGAACTTCATACCTTCAATGATTTCGAGTTCATCGTTGAGAGTCTTGCCATCCTTGACTGTGATCACGCCGTCTCTGCCGACCTTCTTCATGGCGTCAGCGATCAGCTGGCCGATGGCGGTGTCACCATTGGCGGAAATGGTAGCTACCTGTGCGATCTCCTCGGGTGTTGTGACAGGCTTTGACATGTTCTTCAGCTTGTCTTTTACGGCATCTACAGCGAGCATGACTCCTCTTCGGATCTCAATAGGGTTAGCACCCTTTGAGATTTTTTCGAAGCCCTCCTTAGCAATAGCTCTGGCGAGAACTGTGGCTGTCGTTGTACCATCTCCCGCTTCCTCATTAGTGTTGTTCGCAACATTTTGAACTAATTTTGCACCAATGTTCTGGAACTTGTCTTTGAGTTCGACACCCTTAGCAACTGTCACACCGTCTTTTGTAATCTTTGGTGACCCCCAGGACTGTTCCAAAATGACATTTCTACCTTTAGGACCCATTGTGACGGCGACTGCGTCCGCGAGAATGTCTACGCCCTGCAGCATGAGGGCTCTTACATCAGCACCAAACCTCACATCTTTCGCGTAAAATCTTGCAATTTGGTGAGATTTGTGGAATGACGCCGATAGGCGAACAACACGTGGTAGGCGCAGCATTTTTGTGTTGATTGGAATGATATTTCAGTATCTCAAAAATTAATCCCAACCTTTATTCTCGAAATTTCTCGCCAGGACCGCACAAAACGTGATCTTCCGTCGGTTGTAGGTTATGAAATACTAACGCGCTTGGCACCTTCACACAGAACAGAATTGAACAATGTTCAGAGTACTCTATGGTTTTTTCGAGTATCGACTGCCTGTATTTTATAAAATATCAGTTTTTTATCTCTTTTTGTCAAGAGGAAGGACAATTATTCCTTCCTTCTTTAGCTTTGACTATCTATCTATAAGGACCCGCCTCTCATGATCATTCCCCTCTGTCAAGGTAGTGGATTAAAAAATCTAACGCGTTTATCAAAACTGTTTCCGAAATCGATATTTCATTAACAGAATCGTTTCCGCTCCGTAAGGTCATCATAAATGCTCCGTGTAAATACCGATATACGTGCAGTTAATGTATGCAAAAAAATATCTAATATCTTATTTAGATAAAGATGGAGTTATTTTCCGTATGTAAGTATTAAAGTTCATTTATTTCTATTTAAATCACATAATACAATTTATTAATAAAGATCGAGGACGTTACCGATTCAATAATCGAGTATAAAATAATCGTTTAGTTCAAGCATGCACTCCCCACGAGACTACCCGCACTCCCCACGAGACTATCCGCACTCCCCACGAGACTAGCAAATTGTTTTTACTAACAATATCAGCCTTCTGCTAATAAACGTAAGATTTAAATTTGAAATATCCATCAAAATGTCATTTTTTGATTTTCAATTATATATCATCCAATAGGATGTCACCGTTTATGATTTCCAATTATAGGTCTTAATGCAGAATTACCTTTTTTTGGCAATTATAGGCCTTATATATATTATGACATAATAAATAAAACTCGAATTTTAAAAAGTGTAGCGAGATCAGTCCCTCTTTTGTTTTGTCATTTTAATTAATGATGTGATAGTGTTTGTTTACGATTTCGAATCGATATCGATATTATTTTCGTGTTCAATGTAAGACCAAATTATAATGATTGCTAAAGATCACTAAAGATGAATATCATGAATTTATGATATCACTATATTTTTATAAAATTTAATAAAATAACATTTTTGGAAATGACGTAACTAAGATTATTGATTACTTTTGATATCCAGTGCTATTAGATATTTTATTTGTTACTTTTCAGATCTACAAAAGACCTTCATTTAAAATGAAGTAGGTGTGATTGATAAATAATAGCTTAAGCCGTTGCGGATAAATGTGTTGACAAAAGAATTTATAAATTAACATATTTAAATCGTATTTAAAAAATCATTGAAAATGATTTCTAAGATACGGTACGGTTTGAAGGTTTCTTTTACCGCTTAGGTGGAAAACCAGCACATGGCCCGCCTGATGGTAAGTGGTTACCGTAGCCTATTATATGAACGCTTGCAACACCTGGGGTATCACTCGCCCGTTTCCGATCCTGTAAAAATCTTTTCGCACCCGGTAGACAACCCACAACACCGGTACCCCCACTGCCAACATAACGCTTCCTCGCGGAGCTCTGGCGATCTTGCTCACCTTTAGGAACATAGTACAGTGCTATGTTATTTGGCTACTATTTTCTGCAAAGTGTAGGTATTTCCCCAGTTGGGCAGCTCCAATTGTAAGTGGAGTTATTCAATTCCACTAGCCCTGCCTCTTGGGGTGTTTTTTCAAACACATTATTTTCATTTTCGATATCCGGCTCAAAGAAATAACGAGAGTACGGAACACGACATACCATCACGTCTTTATTCCCCGAAGGGTTAGACAGATGCGTACTTAGGGGGCGAGCCTATTGCCATTAATCGGGCATCAACCCTTAATTTTATAGAAAAACTCCAATAACACATTGCTCGACCGGGGAATCGAACCCAGGACCTCTAGCGTAGCGCTTCTGTTCATATTAACGCGCGACATAATGAATAAAATCGTATTTACTCCTACTTATATCTCGTGGGAAACAAAACGCTCTGTCTAGTGTCATTCCTAATATATCAGCCTGGTAAAGAAAAGAAAAAATCAAAATCAAAGAATCAAGCTAATTGGTATCAAAGTATTTGTAACAAAACGTCCCCAATATCCGCTCTATCTATACTAATATTATAAAGAGGAAAGATTTGTATGTATCAATGTATGTAACAAATAAACTCAAAAACTACTAGGCCGATTTCGAAAAATCTTTCACCATTTGAATGCTACATTATTCAAGATTAACATAGGCTATAGAATATGTATTTCGAAAAGTTAGCGATTTCTCTCACCCGTGCGTTTATTTTCCAATAACATAGTATGTACCTATTTATCTATACCTAAATAGTTTCTTTGTTTTGTATTTCATTAGCATGCAATGAGAGCATTGCATTGAAAATAATTATGACGCAAGATATTAAAAAGGTGTGTATGGATGATTTTAATTTTGCAAATAAATAATTACATGTAAAAATAATTTGTAATCGTTGTTACGTTTTTATCCATTTTTCCTAAAATAATCTATCGATATAAAATATCGACATAGTAGCTTCCTAATTATTTTTATTGTATTATACGTTCGTATTGTCGTCAATTCTTGTATGTTGACGTATTTGACCTCTATGTGTGCGTAAATTGTGTTAGTGGTGAAGATTTTAATATGTGTGAGTTCGTAGCGATACAAAAAGATTTTGAGTATGTGTGCAGCAATGTCTATGTAGTGTTTCCTCCCCCCGCACCAAAAGTGACAGACTTTTTTGTTTCTAAAATTAAGCGCGTCACTTGTCCAGGGATTTTTTTTTTTTTTTTTTTTTTTTATTATTATGGCGTCACACTTTTTGTGTATTTGCCAGTGTCAAGTATTAGAATAATCAAGTAGGTAATAATTATTTCCCATCATGGGATTATATTATGGCACCACACTTTTTGTGTTCGCCAGTGTCAAGTATAATGTTCAGTTGCCCCAATAAAACGGTAGAAACTTTATTGAGGCTTCGATGGAGTTTAGGTGTGAACCCAAAAAGTCACGATTTTCAATTTTATATCATTTGCCTACACTCTCACACGTTCACGAACACTTAATGGTTAATTATCCACCATAATTACACATTAAACTTCGGAGAAATTCAAGTTTTGAAAAATAATGTAAAATCGACAATGTGCACTTTTCATTTTCCCGCCTCAACACCTTGTCCAGGGATAGATAGTCAAAGTTCTTTAGTCACAAACAAGAACAGTCAGACCAGACTTCGAGTTTTGTCTATGCTTATGAACCTTATGCGCTCTATATTTCTCTATATTATTAGATATTTGGAGGATAGTACTAATAAGTAGTCTAAAGGTCAGTGGCAATTTATGAAAACTAGTTTACAAAATTCTAAGATACGTGAATAATTATTATAGTGTATAAATACTCAAGAATGTATTATTATAATATTAGTATTTTTTCACACGTGGGGTCATGCGTAGTATGTATGTATACCCGTACAAACACATATTTATGATCACACACAAAAACCTAGATCATATACATTTTTGTCCCGTGCGGGGATCGAATCCACAACACGTAGTGTAGTAGCCGCTACGCTAAATGTGCCGTCAGATCATAACATTATGTATTTTTGAGTAAGGTTCAAGAATATTATTCTATAGTTTCTAACAAGGTTTAAGCGATCACCCTTTCCTATTGCAGTCTACCATTGCCGTAAAGCACCTTGGCGCATTTAAGCTCACCAAAAGCAAACACTTTGAATGCAATTTTCTCAGAAACTTAATTTTCGGCAATCCGGGGGGGGGGGGGGATCACATTTGTAGTGTTTTGTCTCCTCTATCACGTCTTGCCAGGAAAACGCTGAGTTACCAGTAAACCTGTATATTACTCTTAACCCTTCAGACGACATTACGAGATATTGGTTGAATATAAACTGCCTCATTAGCCTAGTGGTCCTGAGCGCGACTGCTACGCTAGAGGTCCTGGGTTCGATTCCCAGGTAGAGCAGTGTTATTGGATTTTTCTATGAAAGTTTGGAATTTGTGCCCGGTCAATGGCATGGCAATAGGCTCGCCCTCTATTACATGGGACCTAAACAGACCGGCGAACTGGTGTACTACATTAGTACGCCTCTGCCTAACCCTTCGGGAATACAAGCGTATATAATAGTATGTGTGTGGATGAATATACTCATTGCGGCCCGGTGTGTCATTTCTTGGTATAAGTAAATTTTGGGCCACGCTCCCATTATTAAAGCATTTAAATCTGCTTACTTTCTAAGACATAATTATGCTCTGTGGGCCACGCTAATTTGCTCATTTGGGTTGGTCTTCTCAAAATTCAATCGGATTGGTGATGGCTTTATCTGTGGAAAATTAAACATGACAATGACAATTGACTTTTTGACAATCTCATATCAGTCAATTTCTGTCATTTTTGGCATTTCTGGCTTGCGAGTCGGGGCTTACGAACACGTTTTGCAAATTTGTAACAACAAAAACATGCGGTAATTTCTAATATCAAGTTATTACTTGGCCATTTATTTTGTTTGATTAAAAATAGTGTTGGATATCCTATCTGAAATTCTTCGGTCCTATTTTATTCATATTACATAATGGATTCTGTTAGGTAAGTTAATTTTCATCAATTATTTAACTTCCTTTGACGGACTCTCTTAATTTGGTTAATCAACTAAATTATTAATGCAGCCTGCCTATTGTATGCAGTTATTGTAAATGATAATTATTATAAACCTTTGATGTATTGACATTACATGATTAATTATTTAATCGTTTTTTTTATTATAGGTATACTGTACTCATGTTCCTCATTTTCTTAGCTTAAACAAATTAGTAACTCTTACACCGTGTAATATTTATTGTCAAAATGTAGTTTACCTAAACTTCACTGTTCACTGTAGAGCTCTGATGAAGACAAGATGAAAACAAAAGATTTTGCATTGTATCTATTAGATAATATGCAACATTTTGTATATTTGGACATTGTATCAATCACATAATGCATAGGCAATTTATAATTATTAAAATGATTAAAATATTAATGTATCACAGATGGTGATAATGATGGAAGGAAGATTGTGGTTGTAAGTTTATAACCACAATCTTCCTTCCATCATCATCACCATCACCTAAAATACCTCCTCTTATTGAATCTCATCACCAATATTATATTACTGCACATATTTATGATAAAACAGGAATTTCTTTAGACAACCAGTTACAGAGATAGGTGTAAGATGGATTACTTTTTTATATCTATAACTCCCAGAAGAACTAAGAAATTATTTTATGCTTTAAAATTCTTATTCTTTGTTAAATATCTCTTTGGTAAGTAGGGGTCAATAAACTTCATGTCTTAGTTGGGCAAGACCAAAGAGTTCGGTTTTCTAAGGTTTACAATACTTCTCTCCAGCAATAAGTATCTCACTGTAGAAGTAAAATAAATGACAAATCTTTTTAATATTACCATAAAAATATATAAATATTTACAGAGGAGAAAGACGTTGTTGCCCCAGCTTGTCTCGAAATAACCCGTGAGTAACATGACCTATTTCCTCCAAGTAGGAAGTTGGAACTGATTGTTAAGGTGCAGGAACAAGCCTTGTAGATTCTTGTCATTAGAGTATCATGTAAAGACTGGCATGTTATCTGGAATTCTTATCCGACTCAGGCTCAGGTGTGCAAATTGCAAACTGTGCGCTGTAAAATAACATACTATTCACATTTGGTACACTTCTCGTAAAGGGCATTCTGCATAACATGCATATTTAATTGAATTAAAAATATATCGCATATTCATGACTTTTAATCATTTAGACATGGCAATCGAAACTCCTGAAGCGTCCACAAAATTCCCGTAAAGTGCGTCATTTTTTATTCAGTACATTTTGCATTTTTCAAAGAGCATGTTCTGCATGAGCCCCTTCTAAAGAAAAGAATGATCAAGTGTAGTAATGTATTCTCATTTCTCTCATGGGCGTACTGAGGGGGTTAGGATGGCGAGGCTGTCCACTCTAGAAAGAAGCTTTAATAATCGAGCTAAAAATCGAGAGTATTTAATATTTATTTATGATCTCTCATTAAATGACAGCTGGATACCAGGCTGCCTCCGGATAAAAAATCCCTAGCTACGCCAATGATTACTGTTTTATGTATGTAGAGAAAATAGTTTTTTGGTAGTTTTAATGAGCATAAATGTATCTCCATCTTTAGCATAAAATATAAAAAAGTTTTATTTTTGTGTTACATTCTCCTATTAAGAAATGTTTTTATTGTTCCAGTGATAACTTAGAAGAAGGTCTCATCCTTGGCATAGGTAATCCACTGCTGGATATCTCTGCGGTGGTAGGTGATGACTTACTGCAGAAGTATGATCTTAAGCCTAACGATGCCATCATGGCTGAAACTAGACACTTACCCTTGTACAAAGAACTGACTGAAAAGTAAGTACAATTTTATTATTAGTTTAGGTTTGAGCGGAGTTTACATTTCTGTATACTTAGTAAGGTTTTTTGCACAAATACCAATACCTGGAATACATGCATGCATGAATCCAACACTCCACCAACAGCACGGAACCCAGTTGCTCAACCATTGCTTTAATTCTATTTTTGTATTTCTTTTATTGCATTTTCCATGTTAAGATTATAAAGTTATTTTAGTGAAGGAAAAATTCGACAGTTTTTTTTATGGGATAGGTGAGCAAACGAGCAGACGGATCACCTGATAGTAAGGGATAACCGCCCCGGTAACCTCACTCACTCGGCGAAACACAACGCAAGCGTTGTCTCACGCCGGTTTTCTGTGAGGCCGTGTGTATCACTCTGGTAAAGCCAGCCCATTCGTGCCGAAGCATGGCTCTCCCACGTGAATTTGTGAATTGATTACGTCTTTGAGGATAATACAGTTATTTCATAATAACATCAGTTATTCAAAGTCTGAAGGCAAATTTCGACCTGGCGGATTCGCGGTAGCATCTGTTATATTGAACCAGAAGACGTAGGTTCGAATTTTACCCACAGTTGAAATTTTCCTTCACTAAAATAACACTACACTAAATGTAGCTACCATTTATGACAATAACAGCTTTATATCTTGAGCAATTGAATATCAAGTGTGTGAAGGTGCTTGAGCGCTATTATTTGTAGATCTAGATAGACAGCAGCACGACATAACAATTTTTATGTGCCAACATTGTATTGAATATTGAAACCAATCAGGAATTCAATTAAGATAGAATACCAATTGATCCAATACACAATCATGTCAAATATAAAAATTGTATATTATTGTAGCTTCCGCCAGCAACTTCGTCTGCGTGTACTTCATAATTGTGTCCGACCTAGATAAAAAGTAGCCTATGTGTTATTTCAGGCTATAATCTTTATGTGTGCCAAATTTTTTCTAGATCCGTTCAGCCGTTCTGGCGTGAAAGTGTAAGTAACATCCATCCATACTCAACAACTTTCGCATTTATAATATTAGTAGGATTGGATCAGTTGGTAGAAACTAGCATCTAAGTAATTATAATTTAAATAGATAACCCCTAACTCCATAAGCAGATCCGTGGGGTCTAAGCCCCATGTCCCCAATGCATCTAGGTTCACCCCTAACAAATCGTAATTAAACTTAATATTGTCCTGGACATCCCGGATCCGCCATTCGGTAACGCCACCTTCTATCCTGTTGTCTTTTAATTATTTTTTCCACATCAGGTACAACGCGCAGTACATAGCTGGTGGCAGCGTGCAGAACTCCATGCGTGTTATTCAGTGGATGTTAAAGAAACCCCGTATCAGCTCCTACATGGGCTGTGTCGGCAATGACGACTTCGCCACTATATTGAGAGCTAAAGCCGAGTAAGTGCAAATCTTTACTTCTTCTAGAAATTCGAAATCCAATACATTGATGATAATTTTCCCTGTTACCACACCTCGGATGCTCTGATTCCGATGCGTACTACAACTTGGGCTTGTTGAATAGACAAGAAACGCTCCTACGACGTATGTGGGGATACTGAAGTATTGAACATAGGGAGGGGCGTGGTATCTCTGTTTTGTTCGTAGTCCTATTCGTTATCCTGCGATTCACGGGAATAGGTGCCCACCATTCCCATTCTAAGCGTCTGTTTATATTGAATAGAGGTATTGCATTATACTGTACTAGCGACCCGCCCGCGGTTACACCCGCGCTGCCCCGTCCCTAAGAGTCGTAGCGTGATGTTAAATAACTTAAAACCTTCCTCTTGAATCAATCTATCTATTAAAAAAAACCGCATCAAAATCCGTTGCGTAGTTTTAAAGATCTAAGCATACATAGGGACAGACAGCGGGAAGCGACTTTGTTTTATAATATGTAGTGATAGTACTATAGTAACATTGCCGACCTATGTATTGCAAAATGAAAACAAAAGTTACTTTGATAAAATGTTGTAATGATAAACTAAGATAGCGCTTTAACCCCTTGACGTAAACCGTTGTTACCTACCGGTTAAAATTCTATTAACACTACGACCAAAATCGTGATGATTCATAACTATATATGAGTTTCTGCTCAGAAATTTGGCCAAAAAATGCCCGGGACAAATCCATTTCTACCCACAACGCGTAAGATCGCTAATCGATTTGGTTTTTTGTGATTGTTTGGGAAAAAAAACGCGATTAGGAAAAAGTACGCGAAGAGAATAGAGAAGGTTCAAGGCACATTTATTTATGTGATTGCGAAACGCTGAACGTTTTTTTGGTTATGTGAAATCGCAGTGTGCTTTTTAGTTTGGGCACTGAAATGTTTGTAGTTCGTTCTAACGTCGAAACACCGGCTCTTCTCAGCTGCACAGCTGCTCTCTAAAATTTTCGCTGGATACTAAGTGCTATAATTGAGAGCCGCAGCACGGGGACGGGTGACGTTTATTTCTAACACTAATCGAAGCAAATCGCACGATGTTTCATCCGTTCAAACTGCGATTACCTATCTTTTTTTAACTTTTCTTTGCTTGTCCTTCTAATTTTTACATACATCCACTCTGCGCCGTCTGGTTGGCCACTTTTTACATAAATTTAGAACACATGGAATATTTCGCAGATAGCATTGAGAAATCACATGAATAGATTTTTCATACGTCACACCTGCGATTTTTTTTCATACAGCCTGCTCAAAATCGCATATCAATGAAATCGCATTCTGTTCACGATTTCATTGTAAGTAGCAAAATAGCAAGCGTGGCGCTAAACGATTTTGAATGAAAATTCATTGCGGACGTAAAGCAGCGGGCGGCGAAATTTCGCATGTGAAATCGCTGTGAAAAATAATCATAAATTTATCAAATGAAAAATAGCAGTCATTGCTGCCATTTGCCCGATTTAGGATAAAATATCGTTTGTTGATGCAGCTTTTCCTCGACCGGAAACATTGTACATTTTTAAGACTTATCGCATCGTGATAGTATCTAGACGTGTGTAACACAATCAGATATCACACGTACACAGTAATTTATTAAATACAACAAGATACTGTCAATCAATACTGACACATTTAGGTCGAATATATCAGCTAAATCTATTCGCAACTTGTACAGATAGTGATAGCTATAGTGACTACGAGACAAATATGTCTAAAAGGGAGCAACTATGTTTAAGCACCTAATGTTCAGTGAGGAATTGTACTCATTTCACAGACTCTATATACTTATCTAGTTTAGTGTTTTGCCTCGTTTCGTTCTGATTTCATATCTATTACCTACCTATATCTATACCTAGCTGCTATTGTCTCGATTCTATTTTGCCCCTTCATTCACTCACTGAAATATGCCTTCTGTAATATTGTTGTATGTAAAACCGCAAAACTTGACCTACTCTATCGGTTTGTTATATGATAACGAGAAAATAAAAGCATATTATGCACGCATTTGTTGAATCAGTTTATACCTATGCCACGCCAACCGCTATGCACGTGTGAATATACAATAATTCAATAAAAGAGCCTCTGAGAGTCGATAATATAATTATTTAAATGATGAAACGGCGCATGCTAGGCAATCTCGATGTCCAAATAGATTTGTGTTTTGTGTTGTGTGCCTATAGATATATGTTTACAGTCCATTAGATTCTAGTTCTAGCCAATAAACCTGCATACTAAATACACTTTGTTTTCTTTAAAAAGTCAAGGCAAGCAAAGATTAACCTTAGGTATGCATTGATCACTCGACAAGACTCAAAAAAAAATACATAATATTATACAATTTTATCAAGAGGAGAGCTACAGCGGGCAACACACTTGTGACTCCTTTGGTGTTGCGGTTGTGCATGGGCGGCGGTAATCGCTTACCATCATGCAATCCATCTGCTCGTTTGCTCCCCTATGCCATAAAAAATGCTTAGGTACTGCGACTTGTCTAAAATATATTTGTATTACTTGTCTAAAATATATTTGTATTATACTTGTACCTATACCTACCTAAGCATTGCCAAATAACAAATTTAACTGTTTAGGAGGCAGTTCCTTACTGCCATTTATTTAGGCATCACGTAAAAGATTAGAGGCTCTTAAGGCTTGGTAACGCATCAGCAATTCCTTTCGGGTTGCAGAGGTCCATTGTCAATGCACGGTGATTAGTTAACTATTCACCATCAAGTGGCTCGCCTGTTCGTTTGCTTACTTACCCAATCAAAAAAAGTACTGCTCCAAATCGAAACCGATACGAATCACTTTGTACGAAGGCACTGTTATGGCATAATAAGTATCGGTATACCATGCTGTGGCATGAAGGTCTCCTCGGTAAGGAAAGAGTATTTGGGTATATTTGACGCCATTCGTTCTAGTTTTGCTGACAACTGTAATGCACATAGAATATAAAAAAAGCTTCGCTGTCTTCAAACCGGGAAGAATTTACTTGAGGGTTACGCACGGAGTAGATTTCTCAATCAATAAAACTATTTATATACAATTCTCGTGTTACATTTTTTTGTAACTTTGTGAGGTGATGTAAGAATTGCGTGAAGTTCCCGCCGATCGCGTTAACAGTCACCTCTGTTATCTGGCATCGTGGCGGTTATCTCGCTGTTATCTGTCTGAATTCGTTTGTACAATGCTTCGTTCACATTGAATCTCAAAATAAATATGTTATTGTATCTACTATCTCGAGTTTTCTAGATATAACGGAAGTACTAAATTATGGTACGACTTATCTTCATTAGTTTTTTTTGGAAGGTGGTTTATTAATTTTAAAAACAATTCCAGATCATACAGTCCCACAGCTGAACTCGACAGAACTTATAGTAGCCATCAAGGCCAACAGACTATATCAATGGCATAAATTTCATACCAGAATGACTGTTGACAATTTAATTGAGATTGTGGAATATTCTTAGCTATTCAGAACATTTTTGACAGCATTACTTTGCCACTTTGCTTAATTTTTAAAGTTCAAGTTCAAACGTTTTTATTTCAAGTAAGCTTTTACAAGCGTTATGATTCTAGTTGCACGGTTCCAAATGGTTGATCCTATGAAGAAGGATCCGGCAAGAAACTCCATGGACACTCTTTTAAAATAAATTAAGTTACAATCTTCACTAGTACAATATTGCGATAACAAGATGTGTGGGCGTTAAAGGATGTCCAAGTTTGACCGAAGTCGATAATATTAAATGAAGATTCACATACCAAATGTATCTGATGCTGACTACATTATCAGGCGGTTTTTTCTTGTTTTGGTCATCGGCGCCCACTCTCACTTAGTTAGCCGTTTTATTCAGGATGGGCTATTTGAGCTAGGACAATATAGGTCTATCATATCCCGTTTTCCATGTGCGCCATTCACAAATCGTATAAATAAATATGAACTAGTGCTCCCAAGCGCGACTGCCTCGCTAAACGTCCAGAGTTCCATTCCCAGGTCAAGTAGTGTTAAGTATTGAGTTTTTCCTTGAAATTCTCAGTAAAAAATCGGAGTTTATATTTGTACCTAAATATAACAGCGAATCGGTATGTATTATTAGTACACCTCTGCCTAACCTTTCGGAAGATGAGGCGTGATGATTTGTATAAATATTAGCGTCATTCGAAAATTTCGAAATATGTGGGGAACAATGTTATTACATTTACCATTCCGCAGATACTTCATAAACATATCATAATATCGCATAGTTTATAGCACCTACTCTGTATTCTGTATACACAGCCATTAGGTACAAATTGTGTAATAAATACCCGTTGTTAAGAGATGGTGAGAAAATTAAATGTAAAATGAAACTGAAAAGAGTTATTAAGGAACTTATGACCTCTTAATCACTTCTTTTTAGATATTAAAATAATATGATGTGTAAAAATAAGATGATGTGTGTATTAGGTAGTGTAAGTTTAAAATTGTAAAAGAGCAGAACGCCTACAAACTGCTTAGCAGTTTGGCGATGAAAAGTTTGTGAATATGTATTACCTACTATGTATATGATAAAAAAAAAGGTAATTAATAACATTAAGATGGACGATTCACCACTTAATTTAATGTCTTTTTTATATCGTTCTTGCAAGCGACTGTAGTGACTGACTGCGAGAATATTGACAGTATTATTTTGTATGTGAATATCTATAAATACATTATGTACATACACTCACGCCTTTCTCCCACAGGGGTAAGCAGAAACTATAGACCGCCACTTGCTACGATTCTTGTATATACTTCTTTTGCTTCTGCCACATTCATACATCTTCTCATACATACGAGCCGGTTGCGAGTACTAAGGACCTGACTATTTAAATTACATTTTAAAATTATTAAGTAACGGTTTCTGAACCTCTCATTTCGATTTATCCCATGTTTTCAAAATTCATCATGAGAGAGCCATGCTTCGTCACGAATGGGCTGGTTCGACCGGAGTGATAGGCCTCACAGAAAACCAGCTTGAAACAACACCTACGTGGAGGCTCAAACCCTTTTAAAAGGTGGGCAACGCACGTGTGACTCCACTGGTGTTGCGGGTGTCCAAGGGCGGCGGTTATCGCTTACCATCGGAAAGAAAAATATATTTAGTATGACAAAGTCCCAACAACACAAATGAAAAATTAAACAAGTCCTAGATGGCTGTTGCCAGAAGGTCGGAAGGCCAGAATGCTTGCCTGAAATGGGCTGCCACCTCTTGGACTGGGCATGGGCTGTCACCATTATTTTTATTTATTATGTAAGTTGTACAAAGGCGGACTTAATGCCAGTAGGCATTCTCTCTCAGTCAACCTTAGGGTGATGCAGAGACAATCTTGGTAGTAGGCGCAAAAATAGAGTAATCAAAAGAAATAGAGTAAAATAAAAATATGTGGGGCGTGTTTAACACCAGCTGGTTTTTAGTTTCATCAGGTAATCCGTCTGCTCGTTTACCCCCCTGTCCCAAAAAACAAAAGTTAAGTTCCTACCTGTAAGACGTCGAACTAGACTGGTCATACTTTCCTATCCTCAGAAGCGACGGTGTCCATGTCTTGTACCAGGTGACCTCGCAGAAGCCCACGGGTACCTGCGCGGTACTTTTGACGGACGGCGGCTCCCACCGGTCTCTGTGTGCCAACCTGGCCGCTGCAGAACTGTTCTCTCCGGAACACCTCTTGGAGTCCACGAGCAAAGAGGCCATTGAGAAAGCCAAGACAATTTATACCTCGGTAAGTTGCGTCTTGTTAAAGCTGATCCACTGAACGCTTATTTGTATATCGTGGAATAAATCCCGGGAAAAATCGGAAATGTAATTATAATAATATACTTTTTAGCCGAAATCTTTGATTATTCCGAACCTGACCCGAAATCCTAACCCGGTCGGGTAGATTAGGTTAGTAAAATTTATAATAAAGGTTCCGAACTTAACCCTCTTCCCGACCTTACCCGACGTTTCGTTCTATCATATCCCGAATTAACCTTTCCTCTTTCTTAGAATAAAAGTAACCTCTTTGTGTGCCTTCGTCCACTCTAACCACGTGTCTCCACCCAGAATTAAATGAATTAGGCTAAAGTTCACCACGCTGGCCTAATGCGAGTTGGCAGAATTCACACGCTGTCGATAAAATCTCTCAGGCATGCAGGGCGCACATTATTTTACACACTGTCAGAGGTGCGTTCCTTGGATTCGAACTCGAGACCTTTAACTTGGCAGTCCAATGATCATATCACTAGACTATAACTGCTTACCTCAGACTGTATTAAAATTATTGGTCTTAATAAATAAATAAAATTAAAAACTATGTTGCCTCCAGGGTTTCTTCCTAGCGGTTTCCCCGCCAGCCATGATGCAGTTAGCGAAACGCGCGCACGAGAAAAACCTGATGTTCATTCTAAATGTGAGCGCAGCGTTCGTCTTTACGGGCTTCAAGGCCCCACTCGAGGAAGTATTGCCTTACGTCGACGTCATCTTTGGAAACGAAATGGTAAGTGAAGTTATGAAAACGTTAATCTTAAATATTACTTGCGGGCCCAGCATACATCCTATCCTAAAATAAAAAAGTCCTAGAATCTGATTGAACCAGCGCGACCTACCGGGTCTACTCGTTATTTTCTAATCATTCAGGGACCCACTCAAGTATTCACATAAAATAAAGATGACGCAAAGTCGCTGTTTTCGTCTGTTTCTACCTCTGCTAACTTAGAAACCACTCAATGGATTTTGATATGGTTTTGACTATGGTTTACAGTTTTTTTCCTGAGGGTTTTGTATGTATAATACATCCATTTTATTGTAGAGAAATGACGAGAATTTCAATCTTGCTAAGCCCCGGGTCGCTAAATTTTATGATAAAAATACTTAGAAAACTACGAGGCCTGACGGCCGGCAGCATTGTGTTATTAACCCTGAAAGAGTTGTAGGGTGGCTGGTTGTTGAGGAACCCTAAAATATTAAAAAAAAACTACTCCAATTACAGGAAGCAGTGGCTTACGGAACTGCTTTTAACACCAAATCGCAAGCCTTAGAAGATATCGCATTGGAAATGGCTGCCTACCCTAAAATGAACAAGGAGAGGCCCCGCATGGTTGTGATCACCCGAAGTGCCGAGCCTATCATCGTGGCCAGAAACGGTGAAGTGAAAATATTTCCAGTTAAGCGATTAAAACCGGAAGAAATCGTAGATACCAACGGTGCAGGCGATGCGTTCACCGGAGGATTCATTAGTCAAATAGTTGCAGGTAAACCTTTAGAGCAATGTATACAAGGCGGTATTTACGCGGCTGTGCACGTGATTCAGAACTCTGGCTGCACTTTCTCCGGCCCAAGTCACTTTACACCAACTGCCTAAGAAAATAATTTTGACAACAGAAGGACCAATGTAATGATATTAACCACACCAGTGACATTATGTGGTTGTTTTATAGCGATAATATTTTTTCTCATCATCATTATTATAGTTTAACAATAATTTAATTCACAATTGAGGCAGAAACTATTTTATTTTTATATATAAAAGTTGCATGTGATGTGTATTTATCATCAGTAGATAGCTATTGCTTGAAAAGATGTCTGGCCTCATAAAAAGATCATTGAAACACCCATCGGAGATAAAGTTTTTTTAATCCTACCATAATAGAAGCCTTAAAAAGTTCTTGTAGAAGTTTCAGCAATAATGTAAATAGTGTAAGAATATCATAGTAAACAGACGCACAATATCGTATACCATCAATACATTCTGCTTTTAATTTGCCTAGATTGCAAGCAGGGCTCGAATATTTGAATTTGGACTGCAATCATGTAATTATTAAGATATACGCTCAAACTTAGTTACCATTATAATTGACTATCAAGTCCATGCATGAATAAATCACCTACCTCATAAATCTTCTACAGTACGCGTAATATAAGTGTCTACCTGACACAGCCATTGAACTATCGCAAATAAAGTCATAAGCTTAAATAAGTATACACTTTCTATTATTCAAAAGCGAGCTTTTCATTACTACATATTTTGCAACTTAGAGATATTTATGCTTGTGACTGTGTGACCTAGTTTTTTAGCCACGGTATTTTTTTGTATTAGGCAATATTTATTCATCTATTAAATAAATAAAGCTTGCAATAAGGAATGTGAATATTGACTAATACGCAACCTAGCATACAACTTCAGATAGGCACATTTAAATTACTGGTATTGTACTTTGAAAATATCTTGTAGAATAATTAAAAACAATAGGCCATAGTTGTTATATATAGCTATTTTGTGTTTTGTTGTTGTGCTTCGTTTTGATTGATGTATAAAGTTTCTCATACCAATCTATGTTATACATTTAATATTACTGTGTATCTTTATCTTTTCAAAATGTTTGCATCAATACAATTAAATGTGGAATTTAAATATTTAGGAAGAGCTGTATTTCATGAAAACTATATTTTATTACTCATACAAAAATAAGAGGCTTCTGTACGTACGGCATATACACGGTATACCAATCGTTTTGCCAACTAAGCTTTCGAATCATTCTCGTATGATGTTGATTCTTCCATTAATCAATAAAATAATGTGATAGAATCTAGTTTTCCACATACATTCATAATTTAGAGTTATGTTATCTAATACCCAACAATTTCGAATATTAGAAAATTCTAATGATATAATCAATCTAGCTTAGACGGTATTCTCAGCAAGTAAATAATAGTATTATAGAGAGATCTGACGTCATTGAATTTTCACAAACAAAATTATTTTATCTAACCTATATGATAATACCAACTTTTTTGATAAAGTGTCAAACGATAAATCACTTATTTCGGTAAATATGTATATATATTTTTGATAGTGGTAGTATCTACAGGAAAACAGGTCATTTAAAAAAGGTCATATAAGTAACGAAATGGGGGGTATGCGAAGTTAGGGAGGGGCGGAGGGTGGTCTTTACATAGGTCTTAGAATTCTAGACACAATGATTAAATCTAGTATGACTTCATTATGCTCCAAAGCATTAGTTAATATTTTTTTTAATGCTTGCATTGGTAATGAAAAGGTTTCATCAAGGGGTCATATTTTTTTCGTTTTATAGATGTAAAAATAATCTAAGAATGTTATCTTGTTTGTGTCATTGCATAGTAGGCATATTAAAAATATACAATGATTAAAATTGTACCTATTTATAGGTAGATACTAAATTTTACTGTAATTGCCACATTGATCAATATCTTACACACGTCTGAATGAACTTTTCAACAAAGTGCGTAAGGGCTCCGTGGCACCAGAATAAATAGGATAACATAGTGTTATATAAAAATCGATAGTCAATCGAATAATCGATAGTATTTCAACTATCGATTGTCTGAGAAAGATATCGATATATCGTTTATTTTCTTTTTATCGTCTATGCTATTTAAATATGTCGCCAGATAGTCATGTCTTCAGGCTGATCGTTTCGCTCAGCCCGCCAAATTCAAATTACAATTGGTTTTTCGCAATTTGTAGGTCTATAACACATTCTAGATTCTTTAACGTTTATTATGCAAATTTTTTTATGCTTGTGTTGTGAATATTGTATAGCTAATGCCGCAATTACTACAGCTAGGAATCTATTTGCGAAAAACCAATTGAAATTTGAATTTGGCGGGCTGAGCGAAACGATCCGCCTTAAAGATACGTTTTTTCCAACAAGTTTATTGTTGAATCTACATATATATTAAAATCAATTGCCGCAATTATAAAAGGTCAGCACTTGATAACTGAGACGGATTTGGCTGTATTTTTTTTGTTCGTAATTGTCAAGGTTTGTATGCAGGGAAGGAATTTGATAGGAAAATTTACGCTGCCAAAGCCGAGACGGAGCATGGGTTGCTGGTTTCTTGAAAATATCTATTGTAGCCCAGTGCTGGGTTACTAGCTAGGTAGGCTGACCCCTAAACATATCGGTGAACTGTGGGTGTACATTTCTACACCTTTGCTACCCTCCGGGAGTACAAGCGTAATGGTTTGTACGTAAACCTAGATATGTGATGTATTCTTTCGTCAATGTGTCACTATATTTGGAGATGTGATGATTATCCCGATTTCATAACTACGTTGTCTCTGTAAGTTGTTTAATGTACATAATTATAGCAGTTTTAATGTACTTATATTTGTAATAAAGTTCTCTTATAAACATGTTTTACATCATTTTCTGTTTTATTTATCGACCAACTGTCCCCTGCGGAGTTACTCGCGTTTATCTCGTACATACCTATTCCCCAATCTAAATTCCAACCCTTGATAGTATTCTGCTGCTGAGTTTGCATCTGCCTCTGATGAAGAGTAAATGTAGCCAGTTAAGTTACCTAGAAATTAAGACGCACCAATGATACTGCTAGTGTTGCCGACATCATTCATCAGACAACCCTCGCGCTTATTTGTCATTGTATGACATTTTATATATATTTTTTTTAGCAATGTGGATCGCAATTACTAGTATTCTCGTGCTAAGCTAAAATGCTTGTGTTACGAGTGGGTTTACGTCGGTAGTGCAATGGGTGGGTTTCGAACCGGCAACCACATGATTGCAAGTCCGGCGCCCTAGCCATTAAGCTACCGCCGCTTCATTTTGTTGTTTAACAATGTTTTATTTTAATTAGTTCTGAATAGTAGGCCTTATAGAGGAGCTGACAAGAAACCCCATAGAAATAGTGTTAAATAAGTAATCTTCACTCTAGAAAGTGTGTCACCTACACACTTTCTAGAGTGGCTTCATCACTTGTCTTCTCATCTTCTATTCTACAAAAAATAAATCTGGTTCACATTCATTAGCGCAATGCATTGTTATGAATGATTTATATAACTATATAATGTCATTATTTAATTACAGGTACATATGATATTTGATTGTGTTGTGTTTAAATTGTAAAAATAAATGATATGTAACCACATAGGTAGTTCACTTTATTATGTTTTAGTAGGTACCTACTCATAACAATGGTTTTGTACAACCACAAATCATAAAATTGAATCAAATAATGGCTTTTTATGATTTATAGGAAAATTACAGTAACTGGCACATTATTCTTATTACATACTAATTAGACTAAATAAACATTCAACATTTTTTAAGTCATTTTCATTCAAAACAAAAAAAATTACTATCATTTTAAATAATGTCATTGCTATCAGTCATTAAATTTTTAGTCACATAATATTTTTTCTTGTTTAGTAAATAGGTATATAAAATAAGAATAAACTTTAAATACTAACAATTAAAAATAATCATTTTACTGTAACGATCTAAACAAAAAAAAAATACAAAATGCTCAACATGTCTTAGATTAATCAATTCAAGTGTGGAGTTGGGAGTTTACAAAATACAATTGAGTATCGCGCAATATGCACATCCCAATCCGGTACTTTCTCGTGCTCATCACCCAACAGGGGCATGCACCTATATGTCTCTATTATAATAAAATCCTTTATGTCTCTTAGTAACTTTGTTAAACTCCTTGTAACACAACCACTATATATATTAGGGTTTATCCTGCAGACAACTGATGGTATTCTTTCATCAATACATTGCCTATGTTTGCAGATAACGCAACCTGGCTTCAGAACTGTTTTAACTCTTGGTGCCCTGTAAATTAATAACAAAGTATTAGTTATATAATACAATACTGGTACCTAGTTGTCTATTATATAAAACAAACTTACGAGAAAATAATACTAAAAAAAAACTAAAAATATAAGAGAAGCAAACACTTAAAAATATGTTGTGAATTTTATTCTTCCTAAAACCGACTAACTGAAATTTAAAGTGTTCAAAAGTTACTTTTCTCACAGCAGATGCCTGCTTGCCTGGTTTGCGTATATTAGTGGATATACAAAAGAAGATATCTGTCACAAAATTTTGAAAATTGCACTAACTTGAATGGAAATTATAAAATACACCTACCTACCTCATTTTGCTATAAAAAATTAAAGTAGGTAGGCAATGCAAGCTTGAGGTATCAAATTTCTAGGCATCCACGCTTAGTAAAGTCATACTATTCTTTCCTTGAATCGTGTATTTCAATTAAACATTCTATCTTCAAAGGTAAGTACTAAAAGAAAACATTAACATTTTGAAAAGTAAAAGGAAATTTTAAAAAGCTTTACAAAATTATGAAATTACCCGCTGACCGCGCAAATTATTTTTTGTTAAGTTTTTTTTTGGCATGGCTACAGAGGCCTTTGTACCAACTGCCAAGCAGTGGGGAAGTGCAAAATATTCTTAGGAGTAATGTTGCTTAGGAGTATTCATGAATTTTTTTATCTATAATCTATACTAATATAAAAAGCTGAAGAGTTTGTTTGTTTGCTTGAACGCGCTAATCTCAGGAACTACTGGTCCGATTTGAATTAAATCTACAATTAAATATAATTGTACGACCCTGCGTTTCTACGAAAAACCCATAAATTGCTAGGTCAGTTAGTTTATTCAAAAGTAGCCTGCATGAGCGTAAGTCATGATGTCATGAGTGATGAGCCTTTTGATCGTTGTGGGCAAAGTTGTGAGCGTTAAGTGGAACGCACTGTTAGGGCCACATGGACCAACTTATTATATTTATTTATTATTTATTAACTTCATAAATATGTTTAAATTGCATTTAAACACTTTTGTGTTTAAATACAATTTAAACATTGGCGTGATTTACCTTTTTACTATGACTAGATGTTATTTACTACACAGAACGTTCACTCTTATTCCTATTTGAGTCGGTTTCCTTTCTTCTACCCTCCATAGTTTAGGGACAACACTCAGAAGTAACAATGGGACAACACAACGGGACAGGTATAAAAATAAGGGGCGGTCCAAATAAAATAGGGCGTGTGATCACTTAACATACACTATAAAAAGCTAAACATAACACTTTAGTAAAGCATCTCGAAATTGTGTTGTGTGATGTGAATAGTTTTTTTTTAACAATAATTATATTTGTATAATACAATACAAATCCCAACGTTTCGGACCCTTTACAGCGTCCATGGTCACGGGCAATATAACGCGATATAATCCGTGTAGATGCGATATGATGCAGAATGATGTAACAAGATCATTGGATTCTTACTCAATAAAAACAGTTCAAACTTCCCGCCTCAAAATAATAAATAAATAATAATAATAAATATTCTGGGACATTTTTACACAGCACCATTTAGTCTTAAACTAAGCAGAGCTTGTACTATGGGTATTAGACAATGGATATAATACTTATATACTTTTTTTTTGTAAATAATAATACTTATAATACATAAGAAACACCCAGACGAACACAAACACATATTCATCACATAATTTTTTGTGTCCTGTGGGAATCGAACCCACGACTTCATGGTCAGCAGTCCGGTACTCGAACCACTAAACCACATAGGTTGTCAAAAAATGTTCTCTAACCTTAGACTTGGCCATACATGAGCTATTCCTGCCATAGACAAACATCGCAATAAAAATTATGATGTAATTCTAATTAAATGGCAATACATTTGTGACCGACAGGATATCAAAATATTTTTTCAACAAGGCAATCTAATTGATAGCCATTTTGAAGAGCCTTTTGTTGGTGTTTTGTGAATGTTTTCAACAAAAATTTCTAATAATTCTATGATTTAAAAGTGTTTTGAAGACACAAATCTCGTTGTTATGATTTAACATTTAATCACTACGTTTTATATTGCATAGTTGTTTGTTTGGTGCAGGCGCATTGTGAAAAAAAAACCGGAAAGAACTGCCGTATTTAGGTTTTGTGAAAAAAAATCTCGTGAAATAGAGATAGTTATTGTGACAGTGGAAAAGATTTTTAACGACATAAGTTGTTGATGAGTTCGGTTATATCGTTTTAGCAGCCGTTATTATTTACGTCGCGTGTTTTGTTCGCTACGTAAAATTAGGATCGCCACAAGATGGCGGACGTCGGATGCCCGCTCCGCCAAAACTCGCTCGCGGGGCCCGATGTGTCATCGGGTTGTGAGAACTTCGGTGACATGCTGTAAACCGGCGTCTCGCACCGCGGCCAATTTTACCGGCCGCAGACGGCGGGGTTCCATTTCATAAAATGGAATTTCGCTCGAGGCGCCAAAATGCGACGGGTGTTGACATAAGTGCAATACCGTACCGTTACTCTGGCGGCAGTACATAATAATTATTGACGAAGATGTGTGAGCCGGACGACGTCGGCAAAGAAGTGTGGAAGCGATGGATACTGGAAGCGATACACAAGATACGCTCTCAGAAGCAAAGGCCCAGTGTGGAGCGCATCTGTCACGCGATTAGACAGCATCACAATTATCACGAAGATGTGGTATCAGAGCGGCTGGAGCTGGCGGTGCGCGAAGGTGCAGTGTTGAAGGTGTACAACAAGGGCCAGAGCTCATACAAGGATCCCGGTGGTCTGCAGAGCAAGATTTTGAGGATCACGCAAGATGTGGACCTTTCTAGGGCTGTGGCGAAGGCAGTGCGCGAGTTGGGTGAACGTGACGGTTCTACACTGAAGACTATTGAAAGACATATGCACCAAGCATATCAAGTGAGTGTGGAAGGTGAAGTTGATGTGCGTGCAGTGCTGCGAGCTGCCGCCAAGCGTGCCGTGGCGCGAGGCCTGCTCACCCACCAGGCGGGCGCCTACAAGGCGTCAGACAAACCCCTCGCCACATCATCAGACCGTGGCTCTAAACAGCGGTCAAAGACCCAGGAATCACCTGACAAGGTAAGACTATTGCTTGATTTATTATATAAAACACTTTATTTATTCTGTTTACTTAGGCCTACTACAACTAAAAATATTTTACATATTGCATTTGACAGTGTTTGTAAACAAATCATAAACAAAACAAGTATATAATTCCAAGTATTTAATTGTTTTATAACTGTGTATATTTTTTGTGAGTTAGTTATCTATTTACTTATGCTAAAGACAATTCAAATGTATTTTTTATGTGATGTATGTTATAATACAAAATTAAACATTAATCAGTTTGAGACTTATGTGATTTATACCTCTCCATGGGTGGGTGGTGTGGCATATCAACACACCCTTCAATTAGCATGAATGCAGCAATGGCAGTTTGTAAACAAATGTTTTCCTATGAAGCTTTATTGAGGTTTGATAGATTTAGGGCCACTTGCACCAACTTCTTAAATATGTTGAAATTGTATTTAAACACAAATTTACTATGAAATATTGTATTTAAATATAATTTGAATACATTCAAGAATTTGGTGCAAGTGGCCCTTAACTTGTAAAAATACATTCAACATGTTTAAGTTGTTAGCTAAGATTGCATTTTTGAACAGGATTCTTTAGATTCCATATAATAATAAACATTTATAATAAGTGGTAAAATAAGGAATGGGAACAAGATAATATGCTTAAAACATTACGAAGAATTAAAAAAAATGCTCTATTCAACAATAGGAGGTTGTCAAACTGTCTATTAGTGTTGAAGGTCATTATTGCTCATTTGGAGCAAAAAAAACAACTTTTCTTCACATAAAATGGACTTCCCAGTATATTATTTGGATTTGTATTTTAGCCATTTGTATTAAATGTAGGCTGATAGTTCATTGAAAAAGATTAGGGTATATCTATACCCTTACCACAAATGCGCCATGTGATAACTTAACCTGAATAAGTTTATGTAACAACAATACAAAGTTATAAAAAAAAACAACACAAAGGATTATTAGCTAGTCACCAAATTTGAAGACAGTAAAAAGATTGACCCAAGATTCACCCATGTTATTTATTGAATTAACTAGTTCAGTATCTTACATAGTGTTCAGTTCAGTGAATCTTGTTAGTCTCGCTGTCTGCCTGCAGACAATCACTGATGCTGCTCTTTGCCTCTCCTCATCCTATAACATCTTCACAATACATACTTTGGTGAGATGTTTTTGTTGAAGATAAAAACAGTAAACTACATTCTCTTTGTTGACAATAATTTATAATTTTTTATTAAAGCTATTTATAATATTTCACCATAATATGTCATTCATAACACTGTTCTCATAAAGTTGTGGATCTTTGTTGATTCTATTTTTAGTAATCATAAAAGGAAAGAAGAATGAAGGTTGAAAAAGTTCAATTATATCACTATCATTTAAAAAGTATTAAAACATTTTATATTCTAAAAATTACTTGAATCAGTGATCTAAAAGTACTAATCACCTAATTACTAGATTTATATGTTTTCATAAATATTTAATTGATAAAATTCATGTTTTTGTGTTGTGCCTCTATGCATTCCTGTACACATTTATCCAATTTCGATGAAACTTTGGAAGTTGTTGTGTAATATAGTTATTGTACTAATATAATATAAACTATAAAGCTCTTTCATCTGGATTACTGGGCTATACATCTATAAATAAATAAAATAAATAAATATTCTGGGACATTTTTACACAGCACCATCTAGTCCCAAACTAAGCAGAGCTTGTACTATGGGTACTAGACAATGGATATAATACTTGTATACTTTTTTTTTTTTTGTAAATACATACTTATAATACATAAGAAACACCCAGACGAACACAAACACTTATATTCATCACATAATTTTTGTGTTCTGTGGGAATCGAACCCACGACCTCATGGTCGGCAGTCCGGTACTTGAACCACTAAACCACAGAGGTCGTCAAAATATATAAAAATCAATTGCTGTTCGTTAGTCTCGCTAAAACTCAAGAACGGCTGGGCTGAAATGTTTGTGGAAGTCCAGGGAAAAAAAAAAGTATTAGTATTAAATAAAAGTAAGTTATTAGTATCTATACTAATATATAAAGCTGAAGAGTTTGTTTATTTGTTTACTTGAACGCGCTAATCTCAGGAACGACTGGTCTGATTTGAAAAATTCTTTCAGTGTTAGATAGCCCATTTATTGAGGCTATAGGCTATATATATATCATCATGCTACGCAGACGAAGTCTCGGGCAGAAGCTAGTCAATAATAAGATCCATTAGAGAAATAAAATCATTCAGACATTATGTCTGTTTTCTCAGTTTCGGAATTACAGAGGCATACTTAGCTACAGCCACAGTTCATGGATATGTTTAGGTCTCATGTAATAGGGAATAAGCATATTGTCATAGCGGGCATAAAACCCAAACTCTGAGCTGCTACTGAGAATTTCATACAAAATCCCAATAATACTTTTCTCAATCCAGGAATCAAATCAAGGACCTCTAGCGTAGCAGTAACACTCAGTACCACAGGCTAATGACACATTTCTGTTTGAATCTGAATATTAATATATTTTTTACAGAAACCCATCACAGGAGGAGTGCCTGTATGTACAGAGTGCCTTGGAACTGATGCTAGGAATAGGCTAGGAGCCCTAGAGGCTCTCATCTGCTGCCAGCAGTGCCAGTCTTATGCTCATCCTACTTGCCTCAATCTACTAGATCAAATTACACTACCTGTTATCAAGGTAAGGTTTTTTATAAAATGACACACACAATGTATCAGACAAACAACTGAAAAAAATATCACTGCTATGTTGTGACTGTATTTATACTTACTTTGTTTATAATATTGAAGCATCGGTAGCCTAATGGCTAGGGCGTCGGACTTGCGATCATGTGGTTGCCGGTTCGAGCCCCACCCATTGCACTACCGACGTGAACCCACTCGTAACACAAGCAATCTAGCTTAGCACGAGGGGTTAACAAGAATACTAGTAATGTGAGACCAGAATTGCTAGTAAGCTTTGTTTAAAAAAATAAAAAAAATATATATAGTAAGAATTCTTTTGAATTTTTTATTTGGTAGACTAACATCTATGATTGATATTTCATAGTAGGTATATTATGTTTTTTTAAATATTTTTCTAAAGCTCTAAATAAAATGTGGACCTGGAATGACTTTTGTGTTTATTGTTAAAAATTTTAACTGTATACAATAAGTTCCTTCTGTCATTCTATTATTATGAATTTTAATCATTGCATTTGAATGTGTTTGTTTTGCAGTCAGTGCGATGGTCGTGCGGGGCGTGCGCGTGGTGCGCGGTGTGCGGGGCGCGCGCGGGGGCGGGGGCGGGGGCGGGGGCGGGGCCCGGGGCGGCGGGGGGCGCGGGGGCGCAGCCCGAGCCCGCCTGGGCGGCGCGCTGCCTGCACTGCTCCCGCACCGCGCACCCGCGCTGCGCGACGCCGCCCTGGCGTTGTCCGCACTGCCTCCCCAACCACAACAACAAGCGGTCAGTACTTCATTACATGAAGGAAATAATCTAATCTGCGACATTGCTGGCACTTTGAGCTGAACACATAATAATTTTACAGGTCGTCGATGGCGGGTACTCCACGCGGCAGGAAGCCTCGAACGCCGGCGCGGAGACCGGACTCCGACGACGACCCGTCCGACGGTAACGTCCCCCCGCGACCTTCGCGTCCCCCGCCCGAACAGAGAATGTCGAGGGAGAAGCAGAAATTTTTCAGATTCTCCGCGTTCAATCTCGTGAAGCGGCGGCGGCGCTCGTCGTCGGGCGAGTGGGCGGCGTGGGGCGGCGTGCGCGTCACGCGCGTGCAGCGCCTCGAGCTGCGCCTGGAGCGCCGCGCCGCCCCGCCGCCCGCGCCGCCCGCCCCGCCCGCCCCGCGCCGCCCGCCCAGCCCGCGCAGCCCGCCCAGCCCGCTCAGCCCGCGCTGCGCCTCGTCGTCCTCGCGCGGCACGTCGTCGGCCGCGTCCCCGCCGGGCCCGGGCTCGGCGGCCTCGGGCTCGGGCTCGGACTCGGCCGGCTCGGTCGCGTCCTCGAGCGACAGCGAGGACCGGCCCGCGCCCGCGTACGTCTCCACCGTATTCGAACGTTTAGCCGCCGACTCGGGACCCGACGGTGTTTGGGGTTTCGCCGCCGAAGCGCAGAAACCGAAGCGTTTAGAGGTCGAGCCACAAAATCATAGATTAGATATCGAGCCAGAAATACTGAAGAGGCTAGAAATCGAACCAAAAGGCTACAGGCGACTGGAGTTCGAACCGCGGAAACAGAAACACCATGAGATTGAACCTTATAGATATAAAAGACTGGAACCCGAGCCTAAACTAAAAAGACTGGAAACTGAGCCCAAACTGAAAAGCCTCGAAGTTGAGCCGATACAGAAAAGACTGGAGTCCCCTCCTCGGCTGGCGTCCCCTGCGCGGGCGCACGCGGCGCGGCGGCGCAGTCGCTGCGGGGAGCGGCTGCTGACCACGCTGTTCGACGGCCTGTCGGAGTTCTACTCCGTGCGCTCGCAGTCGCGCCCGCGCCCGCCCAGGACCGAGCGGCCCCACGAGGACCGACAAGTGCTGAAGGAGACGAGAAGCACGTTCCGAAAGTACCAGGCCTCGCTGCGGCGCGCGCGCACGCGAACGAGGGAGCCCTCGCCCGAACCTTCACCTTCACCCTCACCATCACCCTCACCCTCACCGTCACCCGACGAGAAAATGATGAGACGCGGCCGGAGTCGAAGTAGATCGCGGGCGCGGCCGGTGGGGGACCGAGGCGGGGTCGGGCAGAGGGAGAGTGGTCGGAGGGAGAGTGGCCAGAGTGGGGAGGGCGGGCCGGCGCTGTCGGCCTCGCAGCTCGTGCGCTCGGCGGCCGGCAAGCACGGCGCGGCGCGGGACGACTCGGACAAACTGAACCGCGGCCTAGCGCTGGCGGGCCCGGCCACCAATCAGACGGGTAAGATCGGTTCGTGAGGTGCGGTGAAAGTGTCGTGGTGGATCTGACCGTCTCGCTCGCTCTGATTGCTGGCCGGCTCGCCCTCGCGCGTCGATTCGTTTCTCTTCGAATCTCTGTTCGGGTCGGGTGAGTGAGCCGCGCGCTCTTCTGTTAGCTTCGCCGTTCGGACACCGAGCGCCGATGACAAATTATTTGTTACTCGGGTTTCGGCAGTATCCACACATGCACTTTCGCTCGCGCCTCTGCAGGCGTGAAGGACGAAGCCCGAGCACTCGCAGGCCCGCCGCAAGCGTGCGGGTACTCGGGAACAAATTGCTTTATATTATTTGCCGTATTCTTTATTTTGTTTAATCTTTATCTATTATATTTCGTTATCGTTATAATTTTGTTTATATACATTTCATTTTCAAATGAATTATGATAATATAAATATTGTTTCAGATGTTTTGTAAAATCATACGTTTGCGTGGAACGCTGGTCGTCAACTGCGGCTATGATCCGGTAGTAGAATTTTGTATTGCATTTCAGAGGGCAAGCGGCTGCCGGCCGGCGTGACGGAAGCCGACGCTGAGCTGTTCAACGCGGCGCTGGCGGCGGCCGGGGCCGACGAGCCCGGCCCCGCCGCGCCCGCGCCGCCCGCCCCGGCCGCGCCGCCCGCCCCGCCGGCGCCGCCCGCCCCGCCCGCGCCGCCCGCCCCGCCGGCCCCCGACGCGGCCGCGCCCCACGCGCCCCATGCGCCCCTCTCCGCGCCGCGCTGCCCGTCCGCCATCGAGTTCGGCCAGTGGGAGATCGACACCTGGTATTCCAGCCCCTTCCCGCAGGAATATGCCAGGTACACATTTTCAACTATTTACAGTAATATAATACAGTAAAAATTAGGTTTCTTAGAAATGAAAAAGAAATTACAAATATTGTAATTAAAGAAGATAAAAATTATAAAATTTCTTATAGATTATAAAATATTCTAAATGTAAACTTATTTCTTTAATTCCAGGTTACCAAAATTATTCCTGTGTGAGTTCTGTCTCAAATACGCGAAGAGTCGGGCGGTACTGGTCCGGCACCAAGACAAATGTCTGTGGCGGCACCCTCCCGCCACGGAGATCTACCGTTGTGGAGACATATCCGTCTTCGAAGTTGACGGCAACGCTAACAAGATCTACTGTCAGAACCTCTGCCTCCTTGCCAAGCTGTTCCTCGACCATAAAACACTTTATTACGATGTTGAGCCCTTTCTGTTCTATGTGCTCACCAAAAATGACAGTAAAGGATGCCACTTGGTCGGCTACTTCTCCAAAGAAAAACATTGTCAGCAGAAATATAATGTTTCGTGCATCATGACGATGCCGCAGTACCAGCGGCAGGGCTACGGGAGGTTCCTCATCCATTTTAGTGAGTGGTGGAATCTTTATTACACATTTTATTATTAATTTATATTGGATTTTACAGGCCTGTGTTGATAATGTGTCTTAACAAGTCTTTTCCTTCTTCCCAGGTTATTTACTGTCGAAAGAAGAAGGGCAGCCCGGCACGCCGGAGAAACCTTTGTCAGATCTCGGCAGAGTGTCGTACCACGCGTACTGGAAGTCTGTAATACTCGAATATCTCTACGACCACAAAGATAAACCATTCACATTCGAAGACATCGGTCATACGACAGGGATGCACATGAACGACATCGCGATAACGTTTCAGTTGCTTGGTTTCGTAAGATACATTCCCAATGATGAGACCACTAAACTAGGACTCTGCATAGATTGGAATAGGGTTGACAGTCATATGAACAAAGTGAAGAGCAAACCTCGCTTGGAGATCGACCCTGAATGCCTTAGGTGGACTCCTCTCTTAGCCCCTACAGTGAATCCGTTCAGATCTCCTGAGGAAGCTTCCGGTGACCAAGAAACTGAGAACGACGAAGCTGAATGTAAGACTGAGAGTGAGGACACTGCAACTGAATCTGAAATTCCTGCGACGAAGGAGGAGACTGCGGCGGCAGCTAAAGTAGAAGCCGAAACACCTGAACCGCCTGTCGAGGTAACATCATCGGGCAGAAGACGAACGCGACCACTTAAATACAGCGAAACTACCTATCAAACCACGCCGACGATCGCAGAAGGCAATCGAAAAAGAAAACGAGAAGCTAGCAGAAATATTTCCGAATGTAATATGGAGGAAGAAAAGAATAAAGAAGAAGAAACGCCTCGAAGACAGAGAAGTAAAAGCGTCGCTAGAAGATCGTCTAGAGTTATACAGAATGAAAGCACTGAGGAACCTGCACCGAGGAGTCGGAGACAGAGTGTTAAAGAAGCACCATACGCATCCGACAGCCAGGAGAGTCAAGAGAGTATGGATATGGAAGGGGTCACTCCTGTGGTGGCTCCTGTCAAACCCAAAACTAAAAGAAAAATCGCCTGGAGAAGTCGGCAGAGGAAAAGACAGAAAGTCAATAAAACAGGACCAAGGGTCGCTTCCCCAGTCGCTAAAAAAGCCAAGCTTGAAGAGACTCCTGTGGTGGATAGCAATGATTGTAAAATTAGTGAGCAAGCAGAACCGAGCAACACTGCACCTGTTGAGGATCACAAAATGTCTTCTAAAGACAAACTTGATGAGGCAACACAAGAGAAAAACAAGAATTCAGATGGGAGCTCAGAAGACTCTTCTGGTGAAGCTGATGACGAGATGGACGTTGAAGAAGCTGAAGAACGGAAGACCGTTGCTAGCAAGCCAGCATCGCCGCGAAATATTGAAGAAAACAGCACAGATCATCATACAAGCGATATGGAGCTTGACAGTATACACATGGACTCTCCAAAGTCTATCGCAGAGAAAGATCAAGTTATCAATGAAGCAAGTGATAAGCCCGACGATGCTCCTAATGACAGTAGAACAGAAGCTACCTCAGCTAATAATGAAGAAGTTACCAACACAGAGAAAGATCAGACTGAGGACAATAATTTGGCTGAAACCAGGAATGGTGAAATGAAATCTCCTAAACCTACCCTAGAAGGTAAGGAGACAATTATCATATCGGAATCTGATGATAACAATAGTCAGAGCTGTCCATTACCTTCTCCAAAACCTAATTCAGTAGCTCCTGTTGAGCAAAATCACGAAAATAAACCCAAAGAGGTTGAAGAAAAAGACAGTCCATCTAAAGTGATACCAGTCGTGTCAACAGAGAACGCCCATATCGTGCTTGATCCCAGTGGAATGCAGGGAGAGGTGAATGCGACAAAGCCTGCTGTAGATCTAATTGTACCAAAAATACAGAAAATTGAGACAATTGTTGTAGAAGGGGAGTCTGACAACGCAAACTCACCACCAACTGACGTATCGCTGAAGAAAAATGATAAATCTGTGATTAATCAATCACCGCAGCCGAGGAAATCTCCAGAAAGTACGAACGCCGAGGTGATTTGCGAGCAGAAACAATGTGAAATGAGAAAAGAAACCGTAATACAACATCAAAATATAGACGACGCTAAAAATGCAGACAAAAAGTCTCCAAACAAAATAGATATAATTCAAAATGTAGATAATACACAGAGAGAATTAACTAGTATGAAGAAGCCAGACCCCGTCAAAATAGATAGTTTTACTGAAATTGATAGGAATAAATTACCTCATCCAATTGTAAGTAGAGAAGGTGAAATAACATTTCGGAACGACATCATGAACACTAGGAAAGATGAGATAATTATAACTAGGAATGTAGAGCCCACGTCAATGCAGAGCTTTCAAGCGCCCGTGAGTAATTCCATGACAATACAGCAGATTAATACCGCTCAACATTCTTATTTGAATCACAGAGCAAGTATTAGTAAAGAGTCTCAAGCGGTCCAAACCGACAAAATTCTTGTGAAGACTAGCGAACAAAATCGCGTAATAAATAATACTCTAGATTCCACTCCTGTTATAAGTAAAACTACAACAAAATTAGAGGTTCCGCATCCGATATCCTCTCCAGTAATAAACCCAGTTATACCAAAAGTGCCCAATGTAACTGATATAAATTTTTTACCTCGATGCCAAAGCGCTAATGCTGCCATTAGCATGGGTTTACAAAGATCAGATTTAGAAACTAGTTTCGATAACAATGCGTTACAAAACTCTTTGGCTGGTTCAATGAGCATTGCCCAAAATAATTCTCAAGACTGTAAAAATGATCATAATCAAAAGCCAAGAGAAAAGAGTAAGCTACGGGATGTGCGAGTGAACTCAGCTCATAGCAAACTCGAGAAAACTGACAAGAAAACCAAGAATGACACTCCCCGGAGTACACCTGAACCTAAAATGTTTTTTCCTGAACAAAATGCTAACGCGCGGAAACCAGAGACGTCGGTCCCTATAAACGTGATAAACTCCGTGCCAGTGACAAGTAAAGTTGAAACAAAGACAAATGAGGCTCCAAAAAAGCAAGATTTTTTCAAGAAAGAGAAATCTAATAATTCAAAGTTTGACTCAAAAAACCAGTCTGTGAAACATGACAAAAGTTGTGCGGCACAGCTGAACTTGAAAGCTGATCAGAATGACTTGAATAAAATGTTGCCTAAATTCAAATATGATAACGAACTTGTTCCAAAAGCTGATTACGCCATGAACCAAATTCCTAACTACCATACGACGCATGGACAGTATCAGTGGCCGCCCTGGGATCCTACCAGAATACAGGGCACTTGGGAGCATAATAGATTTTTAGATATGAAAAATATTGTAAGTGACAAGAACTACTTAGATAAACATCAATTTAATCTCCCACATTTAGAACAAGTTCAAAAATCACCACAGAAGTTACTTCCCAAGTATGACCAGAAAGATTTCCATAATATTGCCTACGGCGCGTTGAGCGGTAGTTTGTACGCGACCGCGGGGTTGTCGCATTTCAAGGAGACAAAGGCACCGACGTCGAAAGCAGAGTGTTCACAAAAAAATGAATGCAAGTCATCAAAACAGTCAAAAACTACGACTGCTTGTCAGACTCAGTGCGAGTCGAAGAAGTCACAGTCACAGAGTACAGCCGACCATATGAAACAGATGATGCAGAGACAGGTGAACAAACAACAAGAAGTGGCGACGAGCTGCGCCGAGTACCGGCAGCAGGGCTCCCAAGTGCTCTCGTCCCCCAGCTGTAAGACCCCGTTCAATCAGAACGGACCTTGCGGACAAGAGAAGGAGGTCGAGAAGAAGTCTCGGCAGCAGAAGAAGGAAGAGTCTCCGAAGGAGAGCAGCAAGGAGGAGGTGTGCGAGGCGGTGAGCCCGGCGCTGCAGTCGCTGGGCGTGTACACGCCCGACTCCACCAGCAACTCCGTGCACTCCGTGCAGTACCCCGCCTGCGAGCTGGACGTGGCGCAGCTGGGCCTGGAGTCGCCCACCAGCATCGGCTCCGACCTGGCCTCGCCGTGCTCCATGCTGCACATGCACCCGCACCCCCAGCCCCAGCCCCAGCCCCAGCCCGCCGGCCAGCCCAGCCCGCAGTACTCCGCCATACACATCCCTTCCATCATGACCCAGCCGCAGCCCAACCAACCGCCCAAGCACCACAAGATCAATAATAGAAATAGGTATGTTCTCTAGTCTATTATCACTGCCAAAATATACATTAGTCTAGTATTTTGAGAAATTCATTATTAATATTTTACACGTAATGGGGATTAGCATGTAATGATTTTTGTTGTTAATTATTACAAATGCGATTTGGTGTACCTGATACCCATCTCTACCATAAAATAATTATGTCAGATGATAGTAATTTAATACTATTTTATTAAGTATAGCTTGTATTGTTCAGGAGCAGCGGTGGAGGATCTGGATCGGGGTCGGGGGCGGGCGGGGGCGGGGCGGGCGAGGGCGGCAAGGCGGGGCTGCGCGGCGCGGGCACGCCCCCCGCCCCGCCGCGCCACCGCGCTACGCCGCCCGCCCACCAGCCGCACGGTCAGTACTTCCACATCTTCTATTACATTACTCAGCCCATCACATCTTAATTAAGCTATAAGGCGGCCAGCCCATCGAAGCGTAGTGAGACTGCGGAGCGAAGAAACTGAGAAATATTAACCAATAGGACAATAGGATTGCATAAAATCTCCAGACTTTATTCTGCTTCAATGGACAGGCAGCCTAAGGCCATACTAATGAACTAGTACTTTCTTCTTTGGAATGCAGATCTCATCATAAATTCAAGTTTTTTAAATGTAATAAAACCACTTTACGCATTTTATCGCGTTATTTTAATATGTCCAAATATCCAATATTCGCGTAAGTCTCAGAAATCAGTGTTTACTAGGAAAAAACAATTAATATCTGATCCTGGTATAAATTCCAATGAATTCTTCATATTCTTTCTTTTCATATCCATTCTTACATTTGTTTATTATTTATACATAAATGTTGTATTAAAATTCGCATTCTTGCTATGATAAATATAGCGAGTTTTTTGGACGCAGCGGCGGGCGGCGCGGTGATGCAGGGCGGCGCGGGCGCAGGAGGGGCGGGCGGGGCCGGGGGCGGCGCGGGCTACCAGGGCGGCTACCTGTCGTTCCAGCAGCAGCAGCAGTACCACTCCGGCGCCGCGCACTGGCCGCCCTCCTGCTCGCTGGCCAAGCTGCAGCAGATGACCGAGGCGCCCCAACATCATCCACCGCATCAGGTAAACAGACAAAACAGACAGAAACTTGTGTCCGACCGAAATTTCGGATTCGGCTTCGGCCAGTTTTGGCCTAAAAATCATGACAAGCAAAAACAAATTGTCATTTTGGTTAATTTATAATTTTAATTGTGTTTGTGGTATTCAATAAGTACTATTATTATTGTTTTACGTGAAGAATGTCGCAATAAGAAAATTTTATTCACGTTTATTCACGGTTCGGTTTCGGTTTCGGCCGAAAATATAATCAGAACCGAACCTTCTGTTTCGGTTTCGGCAAAGAAACATGTTTCGGTCGCACACTAACAGAAACAGAAGTAGCATGATAATGAGAAGATCATGACGCATTTATTCCCAGGAAGGTTCTGTTCACAGCTATTATAGCAGCCATATAAACAGGCAAGACGCATTGCCAGAACTAAAATTCAAAACCCTTACCTAACCTGGAATAACACTATTTTATAACCACACGAAAATCAATGCTTACCTATAAACACAATGTTCGGTGGGGGATCTCGAACGCGTTTCTTCCACGATCGCTAGTGAAATATTGGCTCGTGTTGTTTGATGTATCATAGATAGCTCGCCTTCAATTATTTTCGACACTGTGAATTCGAAAGTTATCTCTATTGAATTTGGAACTTTACTTACATGTCTTATTGCCGTAAGATCTAACAAAGTTGTTGGAGTATTATAAGCATGTCTTACAGATACTGACTGCTCAAGAAGTTGTTAACATTATTTTTGACGATAATGAATTTAAAATAGCAAAGAGGATTTGTACCAAAATTCTGAAGTCAAATTATGTACGTATACAGCATTGGGGATGACATAGTATTGAGTTTTTATTGTTCAGTGTGTACCGAATGAGTTGACGTCGGCACCAAGTATGCTGTCACATATCCCGACATTTTCATGACGCATATTTGTGGTCTTTCAGTATTTCGAATCTAGTTGTTTTCTACAGTACGGGCAGCAGTCCAGCACTCCGCCGGCGGCGCCGGGCCACTACCACGGCGCCAAGTACTACCCGCCCCACAACCAGCTCGATTCGCCCAGGAACACCAGGAACACCTCAAGTCAGTATTTGTATTTAGGCATATTATAGTTCCTATCAATTTAGGCATTGACCAGATAAATTTATAAGAAAAATAAACAAAAAAATTTTAAAGCAAAAAACACTGTACATTGGACTGATAAGTCGTACCTCTTTAGTTCGTATTGGATGCATGCCTCAGATTTTCTCGTCAGCGTGCGAAGTTTTTCAACCCGCAGTAGGTATGGTGGTCTAATAGCCTAATCCCACGCAATCTGAGAGAAGACACACATGCCCAACTGTGTGTAGTAAATGGACACTGATGATGTGATCTTTTTGTATTGTGACCTAAGTTACTTGACAACTTAAGGTCACAATACAAGGAGGTGTCTTAAAACCTTGCAACCAGGGGTTGAAACTATTTCAATTGTGTTAGAATAGTCGTCCAATGGTTTTAAATGACATAACTTATTTTTAAAGAACAACAGCTGTCAAAAATTAACTTTGAATTACACGATTTTGACACAATAAATTAGTATAGAATTGGGCCTCTGATATTTGCAATAGGGCTTAGGATGATATATATTATATTTGCAGGGCCTCAAATTGTATTCCAAAGGCTTATATTACTACGGCATGGTTCCACAGATTGTGCGCTCTGTAGCCACTATCTTCTAAGAACATGCAACAGTAATATTGGTGTCTCCTAGTGTGACTACTTCTTTTATAGAAGTATGTCCAAGCGAGATGTTTATAACATTTATTATAGATTAAATTACATCATCATTACACAGCCCTTTAATAATTTCAAGTGTTGAGTTTTCAAGTAATTGGTTTGACGGCAATAATTGTAAAATTATTGTATCTTTTTAAACTATGGATTAATTGTACGTCGTTTACATTTTCGAGGCTTTATTAGAATGTATAAATACGTTTGTCGGTCGGCAGGTAACTTGAGTCCGATGCAGCACATGCAGATGGCGCCCGGGTCGCGCATGTCGCCCAACCTCAACACGCACCTCATCAGCCAGTACGGGCTCAACGGGTACCGCGTGGCGCCGCAGCAGCAGTTCAACAACCTGCAGATGATGAACGTGCAGCCCGGCGTGGGCGTGGGCGGAGTGGGCGTGGGCGGGGTGGGCGGGGTGGGCGGCGTGGCGGGAGTGGGCGTGGGCGTGGGCGTGGGCGGCGTGGGCGGCGTGCAGTACGGCGGCGCGGACCCGCGCGCGCAGCAGTCCAACGTGTACGCGTACGGCTACATCAACGCGCCGCCGCCGCTCGCCATGCAGTCGCTCAACTCCACCATGCGCCGGTAGCGCGGGCCCCGCTCCTCCTCCTCCGGCCCATCGTAGTCTAAGTATAGCATAGTACAAATAAACATTAATTGCTTTCCGACGATAAGTGCTAGTTAGTATGAGTAATGATAATATAATCGCGATGAACATTGAACACCACTTCGGTTGCCTTACCCTGTCCTGCCCTCGTTTCGTCGCGTGTCTTACGGCGGTCTTGTGGCAGCTTTGTTATTGTTTCTGTACCATAATATATGTATGTAAATCACGTTTTATTTGTCGTCAATAAAGTGCAGTACCCGGTAAGCTAAAAAAGTACAAAATTGCAGATAAAATGTAATTAAATCTGTTAATAATAATGACTACGTTACTCAAATGTAGCATAATTATATAGTGCAATAAATGTGTGTACACTGATAGTAATCTGCTTCGTTTTGTATCGTGATGACTAAAGTATTGTCTTGTGCGATAGTTATGTGATAATCTTACGATTGGATAGTGACATGGCGCGTACTTGATTTATAAATTAATATATTCTCGATTTCCAAAGAAACAATGTAATATTTTAAGTCTTTGGTTATTTTGAAATAAGTGCAATGTTTTTTTTTACTGAACGCAGATTGTACTTCAGATGTAAAGATTCGTTTGGAACTCGTATTTTATATGTATATGGTGTTTACGTTTTGATGTATTGTATCGTGTCGCGACAGTGTAGTTCGCGTGTACAGTCGTCGTTGTGTAATTATAATTTTACCGTAGGATCCTAGTTCGTCTGAATCTGTTAAAGTGCCTCTCACGTCCCGTCTGTCTGCTTGACTTCCGTGTAACATATTGTAAATGAAACCGCTTTCGATTGTAACAAAGCTGTATACATATAGAGCTGATAAACTTAGAGTATTTTGTAAGATACAGTTTTTAATTTTGATCAATGTGATAGTGCGCTAAATAAGATGAGGAGTGCAGGGCCCGCCCTGGTGACGCGTCCTGTGGTTACTCACGTAAAACAGGCCTAAAGGACGGACGTTTTTTTATATTTTATATTATTTTTACACTGGTAGTTTTAACATTTTATAATTGCGATGATAACTTTGTTTTAACGCTTCGCTTAAGGATTATTTTCGTGTTATCCCAGTAATTTATTGCCAAATGTTATTAACACTTACGTTTACTATAATTATGATTATAAGTATTTTTAGTTAAGTCGTGTTTAGTTTCGTCCTCTGCACGTGTAGGTAAGGTATGTCCGCGGCGCGGGGTCGCTCGTTGCCGCTCGTAACTTATACCGTAAGATCTGCTCCTCTAAGGTTATGAATGTTATTTGTTACTAATGTGTAGTATATAAAATATTGTAAATACAGTAACAGTAAGGAACATGTAGCAGGTGTTATCACACAAAATATAATTTTGTGAAAAAGTTGTGGTTTTATTTGTGGTTTCCTATATTAATACTTCCTAAATTTTTAATTTTCATACCTTTAGTACAAACACCGGATTTGTGAAACGCAGTACTCACTTTGACATACCATTTTTTTTACAACAAACAGGCCTAATCTTCGTTGAAAGGACAACGACCCTGGCAAAATATTCAAATTCATTTTTTTTATTTCAATTAGACCATAATAAAGGTACTTAATGCAATGTCAAAAAAACTACACGCACGGTTCCAAATGGTTTTATGGAGAAGAGCCGTAAATAAACTCCATAGATACTCTTTTAAATAAGGAATTAATTTAACAATTTTCTTCAATTAATCAATGTGACAGTTGGACTTTGATGAGAGCGATAAGAAAATTAATTATGTACTTACCATCCAAATTCATATAGAATGGCGTATGCTTTCAAAGTTCGTAATACTACAATGATTTTATGGGTATAAAACCTCAATATGCTTAAATTAAAACCAATTTAAACAGCAATCAATTTTATTCTTATTTTTGGGAAACAATTCTCTAAAACTAATCATTCACATCTTTACAAACTAACGATACACATAATGTCACAACATAATATAATAATATTAGACTAGCTAATAATCAGTCAATACAAAATAAAATATTTTAGCGCTTTTATATCCACTTTAATTTACATACAAACTTACACTTACAAATTCGGTAATATCCAAGAGTGCTTCTTTAGTTGTTGTTAAATAAAATTAATAATTTAATTGATTTATATAGTTTTTTATTTTATTTTAGACTACTTTGTTGAACGATACCCCCAGTAGTCTAAGCACGAAGCACTATCAAATTGGTATCGCATACGTATCGAGTTTTTTTCTGCTACAAATTTCATACATACATACATATTTTCACGGCTGTCTCCCATTGGGGGGTAGGCAGAGACTATAGATTATCACTTGCTACGATCCTGGCACACCACTTTCGCTTCATCTACATTAACCTCCTTTTCATATAAATTATTCTCGATTTAGATACGAATACGTTTCCGCAAGTTTTTCGTGCTTGGGCAACAGTTCTCTATCTAAATAATAACAAGAATAACAAATAATGAACAGAGATTTCCCGTAAATATTACAATAATCATTTTAGCTAGGGGTCGTTCAAGTATTACGTAAGCACTATAGAGGGGTGGGGGGTCTTTGGCTTGCTTATTTTTGATGACATGGGGAGTGTGGGGATCTAGATAGTGATGACGTCAGCAGTAATTATTTACTTTTTTACACATATCCCAACCCACACATTGTCTATGCAGAAAACGAAATGCATTTGCCGGATTTCCTACAAATAATGAATACGTTTAGGTACTCGCTTAGAATTGATTAGGGGAATTACTTCTTTCTGTAATTCTTGCCTGTTAAATTTACAACTAAATGTGGCAACTTGGAAATTCTCTAATTATTTTTTTACTATTTATCCTACAAAGTACAATAATATCTATAAAAGAATTATGAAAGTATCACAAATCACCATGATACTTCTGATAATAGATTGTGCCAATTTAATAAAATTCACTCGAGTGATTTTTCTCATAATACAATGTGTAACATAATAAGCGCAAAACCCGAAAGTTAAAAAAGTTTGTTCAGAATCGATTACTGAATTCATTACAGTGGTTTTAAATACATACACTCACGCCCTTCTCCCACAGTGGTAGGCAGAAACTATAGACTGCCACTTGCTACGATTCTTGCATGCCTCTTTTGCTTCTGCGACATTCATACATCTTCTCATACAGACGCGCCGGTTGCGAGTACTACGCACCTGACCTTTTTGAAGGACTTCGCCAATAAGATCGGTGTAGGTCCTTTAGAGCTAAGTGGTTTTAAATATGTTTATTTTTCCCGAAAAGATAATTGCAATACCCGAAACTATGTGACTGATCAATCAGTAGCTAGGTATGGAAAACTGAAAACCTATTTGCACAAATTGTTATTGTGTGCGTGTGTGCGCCGATATCATGGTCGTTATGGGTACGACTGCAGTAGTACGCCCACCAGTTTTGGCTTTAGCTGGCCTAGTCTAGCTATACCTAATTTCTTGAAAAAAATATGCTTTTAGGGATTCGTTATTATAATTATGACTCTGTGGCGACAATGCTGACGCAGCTCCTTCAGAGCTCGTTCGCCATCCCGCTAATACAATGAAGTTCAGTCGTTATCCTTAGGGCACAGGGTAGGCACGCGTCACATATTTGTACATATACTTTGTGGTAATTAAAACCAGACATTTATTTGGTGTTCTTATTTTATTCCTTCTGAAAATTCATTAGAGACTTAACTAGTTAAATAACTCTACAGCAACCTCTAAATAACCAACAGTGGTTCATAAACTCTAACAACTCCATATTCTAATTGACGTTTTTTAAGTGTTGCGCTTATTCCTTTGACTATCTATCCCTGGACAAGTGACGCGCTTAATTCTATGAACAAAAAAGTCTGTCACTTTTGGTGCGGGGGGAGGAAACACTACATAGACATTGCTGCACACATACTCAAAATCATTTTGTATCGCCACGAACTCACACATATTAAATTCTTCACCACTAACACAATTTACGCACACATAGAGGTCAAATACGTCAACATACAAGAATTGACGACAATACGAACGTATAATACAATAAAAATAATTAGGAAGCTACTATGTCGATATTTTATATCGATAGATTATTTTAGGAAGAATGGAGAAAAACTTAACAACATTACAAATTATTTTATATGTAATTATTTATTTGCAAAATTAAAATCATCCATACACACCTTTTTAATATATTGCGTCATAATTATTTTCAATGCAATGCTCTCATTGCATGCTAATGAAATACAAAACAAAGGAACTGTTTAGGTATAGATAAATAGGTGTAACATACTATGTAATTGGAAAATAAATGCACGGGTGAGAGAAATCGCAAACTTTTCGAAATGCTTATCGAAATATTCTATAGCCTATGTTAATCTTGAATAATGTAGCATTCAAATGGTGAAAGAATTTTCGAAATCGGCATAGTAGTTTTTGAGTTTATTTGTTACATACATTGATACATATAAATCTTTCCTCTTTATAATATTAGTATAGATAGAGCGGATATTGGGGACGTCATGTTACAAATACTTTGATACCAATTAGTTTGATTCTTTCATTTTGTTTTTTCTTTTCTTTGCCAGGCTGATATATTACGAATAACACTAGACAGAGCATTTTGTTTCCCACGAGATATAAGTAGGAGTAAATACGATTTTGTTCATTATGTTGCGCGTTAATATGAACAGAAGCGCTACGCTAGAGGTCCTGGGTTCGATTCCCCGGTCGAGCAATGTGTTATTGGAGTTTTTCTATAAAATTAAGGGTTGATGTCCGATTAATGGCAATAGGCTCGTCCCCTAAGTACGCATCTGTCTAACCCTTCGGGGAATAAAGACGTGATGGTATGTCGTGTTCCGTACTCTCGTTATTTCTTTGAGCCGGATATCGAAAAAAGAAAATAATGTGTTTGAAGAAACACCCCGAGAGGCAGGGCAAAGTGGAATTGAATAACTCACTTACAATTGGAGCTGCCCAACTGGGGAAACACCTACACTTTGCAGAAAATAGTAGCCAAATAACATAGCACTGTACTACTAGTATTCTATTATCTGTGACTGTACTATGTTGTGTTCCTAACGGTGAGCAAGATCGCCAGAGCTCCGCGAGGAAGCGTTATGTTGGCGAGCTGGGGTACCGGTGTTGTGGGTTGTCTACCGGGTGTGAAAAGATTTTTACAAGTTCGGCAACGGGCGAGTGATACCCCAGGTGTTGCAAGCGTTCATATAATAGGGTACATTAACACTATATATACACTTACCATCAGGCGGGACATGTGCTGGTTTTCCACCTAAGCGGTAAAAGAAACCCCAGACCTTCTAACCATACCGTATCTTAGAAATCATTTTCAATGATTTTTGAAATACGATTTAAATATGTTAATTTATAAATTCTTTTGTCAACAAATTTATCCGCAACGGCTTAAGCTATTATTTATCAATCACACCTATATCATTTTAAATGAAGGTCTTTTGTAGATCTGAAAAAGTAACAAATAAAATATCTAATACTGGATATCAAAAATAATCAATAATATTAGTTACGTCATTTCCAAAAATGTTATTTTATTAAAATATAGTGATATCATAAATTCATGATATTCATCTTTAGTGATCTTTAGCAATTATTATAATTTGGTCTTACATTGAACACGTAAATAATATCGATATCGATTCGAAATCGTTAACAAACACTATCACATCATTAATTAAAATGACAAAACAAAAGAGGGACATAGTCTCGCTACACTTTTTAAAATTCGAGTTTTATGCATTATGTCATAATATATATAAGGCCTATAATTGCCAAAAAACGGTTATTCTGCATTAAGACCTATAATTGGAAATCATAAATGGTGACATCCTATTGGATGATATATAATTGAAATAAAAAAATGACATTTTGATGGATATTTCAAATTTAAATCTTACGTGTATTAGCAGAAGGCTGATATTGTTAGTAAAAAAAATTTGCTAGTCTCGTGGGGAGTGCGGATAGTCTCGTGGGGAGTGCGGGTAGTCTCGTGGGGAGTGCATGCTTGAACTAAACGATTATTTTATACTCGATTATTGAATCGGTAACGTCCTCGATCTTTATTAATAAATTGTATTATGTGATTTAAATAGAAATAAATGAACTTTAATACTTACATACGGAAAATAACTCCATCTTTATCTAAATAAGATATTAGATATTCTTTTGCATACATTAACTGCACGTATATCGGTATTTACACGGAGCATTTATGATGACCCTACTGAGCGGAAACGATTCTGTTAATGAAAAATCGATTTCGGAAACAGTTTTGATAAACGCGTTAGATTTTTTAATCCACTACGTTGACAGAGGGGAATGATCATGAGAGGTGGGTCCTTATAGATAGATAGTCAAAGGCTTATTCAGCTACATGTTGTATACACAAACCAAAAGGATTTTGGGGCTTTTTTGTTTATAATATATATATATAATAACAATCTATATTACTTCTTCACCTTATTCCCAGAAGAAAATAGCTCAAACAGACCATTATTAGAACATCTAGAACTTATGGAAGGATTAGAGAAATCCATAAAATTTTTAAATATCTCCTAGGTAATATAACAACCATATTTTAGTGAAGGAAAAATTCGCCTCGCAGGCGGGACTCGAATCAGCGTCTTCTGGTTAGATACACCAGACGCTATGACCACTAAGCCACCGCGAGTCTCACCCGACATGTCGAAATCATATTGCTAAATTGACAATCATGAGGCCAGTGATTCTTAAATATACTGAGATAAGGTCCAAAGTTAAATGAATCAACACGGATTTCTTGAAACCTAATAAATATACCTATGTTTATTTCATGAAGAAAATAATAACCTTAAGCTAGTGACATAACAACGTTATCATGAAATAATCCTACTGCACCTATTTATGTTAAAAACAAATGTCGCCAAGACCTTATGAAAACATACATAGAAACTAGGATACCTACATGCACCTATGGATGTACCTGCCTTACCTTCATACCTGCACATATAAAGGTATTGGCACAGGTTCTGGCGGCTTGCGGTCTAGTTTGACCCTGTTACGCATCAGTTTCAGGCTGTGCTCTGTCACCTTCGGACACCCTCCCACCAGCAGGCCTTTCAGCTGTGGACTGCGGAGCGCCAGGGATCTGAAATGAAGTGGGAGTATTGGCTGTAGTGACTGGTGAAATACTGCATACATTCCACCAACTACCCTGCTTCTATACAAATATTATAAAGAGGAAATATTTTATAATATTACTAGCTTCTGCCCGCGACTTCGTCCGCGTAGCGTGATGATATATAGCCTATAGCCTTCATCAATAAATGGGCTATCTAACGCTGAAAGAATTTTTCAAATCGGCCCAGTAGTTTCTGAGATTAGCGCGTTCAAGCAAACAAACAAACTCTTCAGCTTTATATATTAGTATAGAAGTATAGATAAAGAGGGAATTTGCAAAAAGTTGGGAGATTTCTCCACCCGTGCGATGCCGTGGCGGGCCGTTAGTATATTATAAATGTGAAGGTTTGGATGTTTGTTACCCACTCAAATGTACAAAGTACCTAGTGTTTTTCAACCTTAATGGAGTGAACAATTTAAGTTAAATACTGTACTCAATACAAATTATTATTATATTAAATTAAACTAATAATATGTGAAGAGAATACTTTGTTCCTATTGTTAAGCATATTGAGCATATGGAGGAGTGTGAGATTGTACACAGTTAATGGAGGAGAAGAGCATTTGACACACTGACACACATCTTTTTATTATTATTAACCTATGATGGTTGAAAGTATGGAGTATATTATGGTCGAATTTCAGGAACAGCAGTGATAAAGTCCTTTAATTATTATCTACTCATTGAATTATTTAGTTATTGTTATAGTATGTACTCCAAACAACTTATTCACTATACCTAAGCACATATAATTAAATAAAATAGATGAAGCTAGTATATGTATGCATAAAAGATTAGATTTATTAGAATCTAATATAAAAGGGTGTCTAAGCCTGTTGATATTCTGTTGCATTATAAACAAGGCTTACACAAATATTGAATAACAAAATATTTATTCACATTCAAATTAACATAAAAACATGTTATTGCGATAAAATAGTCACATACCATGTCACCTGCGTTACCAAATAATGCACTACTCAGAAAAGTACCATTGTACACCAGAAAATAGGAGCCATGGCTATTACCATTAATTAGATAAATCAAGGTACTGGCTTGTTATATAGAATTTCTTTACAGAAAAACCTAATAACTTCTTGACCTGCATAGAATTCACTCATCAGCTGCAGTCAATTGATCAATGTAGTAATGATTAAAAGAAATAAAAAACTAAGTACCTACAATTAAGTTACCAGTATTATGTGGGTCAGTAAAGATTTCAATTGAAGTTTATTTCGTGAATGAGGGTGTCATTTTGTGGTGGCTGAACAGCCAGCCTCCATGCCATTTAATTAAAAAAGAAACTACATACATAAATATACTAAAAAAATTACATACCTTATACCTTTGTCAGTAATTTCTGTACATCCACGCAGGTTTAGCATTTTCAGTGAATTACTATAATTTGCCAGCGAATACAAGCATTTATCAGAGATCTGCTTGTTGCCTTCCAAGTTAAGAGTTGTTAAATCCCAGAACTTTTTCACAAATATTAATATGCAGTTTTCCGAGATTGTGCCACAGTATGATAGATCCACATCCTGGAGTTTGCACTGGTGTAGGGCCAGCGCTTCCATGGCCCCCGCCGTCAGCCACCCACAGCGAGCCATCTTCAGCGTCCGCAACTTATCACAATACAGAATCACTGGCTGCAAACACTTTGCCGACAAGTTCTTACACTGACTCAGATTCAAATTGACCAAATTCCGATTCATCAGTAACAGCGGAATCAAATCGTCGTCCGTGAGAGACTCACAACGACTCAAATTTAAAACAGTCAGTCTCTTACATGATACTATTAATACCTGCAAAAACATTATTTTTTTGTAAATATATTTGCACGGAGGCGCGTGAAATTGTGTTGCATGGATCACTTACTCTGAACGTATCTCGTGAGAACTTCGTGTTCATCAATTTCAACGATTTCAGCTTCGCAAAGTATATATCTATGATTTGTAAGCATGTTTTTGAAACACAACGAAAATTAAAACATTCTTTAAGGGTTAGATATGGCAAAATCTTTGCTACTAATATATCTTCCCAATATAAATCAAATAACTGTGTATTCCTCTTCATGTTTATTTTGATTTTCTTGGAAAATACATTTGGAAAAATTCTCGACGTATTTACGTAGTATTTTCCACATTTGACAGTTAGCATAGCATAAATATTACAATATCAAGCATGGCATATATTTCTCTCTATCTTACCTTGAACTATAGAAAAAGAGAGACATATCAACAAAAATAAAAAATCCAACGCCAGGATATTCAGCTTGGTACTTCATATCTTGACATTGACAATGACAGAGAAACAACTACGTTTTGTTCGGAAAATGAAAAGTGCACATAGTCGATTTTATATTATTTTTCAAAACTTGAATTTCTCCGATGTTTAATGTGTAATTATGGTGGATAATTAACCATTAAGTGTTCGTGAATGTGTGAGAGTGTAGGCAAATGATATAGAATTGAAAATCGTGACTTTTTGGGTTCACTCCTAAACTCCATGAAAGCCTCAATAAAGTTTCTACCGTTTTATTGGGGCAACTAAACAACTTATACTTGACACTGGCAAATACACAAAAAGTGCGGCGCCAAAAAAAAACTTGGAACACCAGGAAAACTACGATCTTTAAAAAATATTAATGTTATTAACTGCCTCATTAGTCATTAGCCAAGTGGTCCTAAGCGCGACTGCTACGCTAGAGGTCCCGGGTTCAATTCCCAGGTCGAGCAAAGTGTTATTGGGTTTTTCTATGAAACTCCCAGTAGCAGCTCGGAGTTAGGAATTTGTGCCCGGTTAATGGCAATAGGCTCGCCCCTGGTTACATGGGACCTAAACATACCCGGGAACTGTGGGTGTACATTAGTAGGTACGCATCTGCCTAACCCTTCGGGGAATACAGGCGTGATGGTATGTTATGTATGTAGGTAATCTATACTTAATATGTAAAGCTGAACAGTTTTTTTGTTTGTTTGTTTGTTTGCTTGAACGCGCTAATTTCAGGAACTACTGGTCCGATTTGAAAATTCTTTCAGTGTTAGATAGCCCATTTATTGAGGAAGGCTATATATCATCACGCTACGCGGACGAAGTCGCGGACAGAAGCTAGTGTTATTATAAAATTACAAATGTTATCTATTTAAATGTTGACTCGGGCATTTTTTTTATTAACGGCACGATTTAAATTTAAGTTGTAGGTTTCCGAGTGAGATAACAAAAGTGTGTAATTTCAAATGTAACGTTATGATAATCATCATCACCCTATATTAGTCAACTGCTGGACGCAGCTTATGCCTCCCACAAGAATGTCATTTATTGTCTTATTACTTTCTTGGCCTCCCCCAATGTGCGCCATTTCACCATGTCATCGTCCAAGTCCTATTATCGCATTCAACATTTCGCAAATCACTTCGTCTTGCCGGAGGGCGTCCTACACTACGTATGTCTTCAGAACTCCATTAGATGAATAAGTAAAAAAGGAATTCTGTGCTTACCTGGTTTAATAATCGCTGGGGAAGTGGTAGTTATTCTATTTTCTACTCAAGAAAAACATTGTCTTTATAACACAACAGAAAGCCTTTAGATTTTGTTTGTCTGTATGTTTGTACGCGCATCGTGCAAAAACTACTTCACGAAATGTGATTCCGATTTCACAGTTTTATTGCTGGAGTTCTAACTTAAAATGGTGCATTTTTCGTATTTTCTTTATAAGCCGCTAATATTAGGAGTCGAGTTGTACCTACATAAGTGAATTATTTTGGGACGCATGCAAAAGCGATTATGCTGTGGTTATGCTCATGTTTAGTGGTCGAAAGCGCGTCTGCTACGTGGAGGTCTTGGGTCCGAATTCCAGATTGAGCAGTGTTATTGGGTTTTTCAGTCTATGAAATTCTGATTACCACCTAATTTGTTTGATGTTTACCTGGCTAATGGCAATAGGCTCGCTCGCTATTACACGGGACCTCGATATATCGGCAAATCTAACCCAATCTAAGTCATGAAATAGGTACTAGTCAAGAAATACAGACATGCTGGGTATTTATTAAAATTGTACCTTATAGAGTTGGGCAAGAAAAAGGTAAATTGTATCACAAAACATGTGTCTCCGACGATACCGAAGTGATCCCGTGTTAATCACCCTAATCACATAATGTTAATGCAAGTCTTACGCGAAAATATAACACGTTGCATTATTCAAAGGCATGTAATCTAACTGTCGACAGGACACTGAAAATGCAGTAATACACTACCATTACGAACTAACTAATAACTAGTAATTTCCGTAATACCTTATTTACATATACAACATTATTTTTAGTAGATACATTCGACACCTGAATATAGTTTGTTCAGTCAGAATAAGTCACTGTATCGATTCCAATAATTTTACACCGTGTTATATTTTTTCCCAAAAATATTTAAAAATGGTTACAAGTGGGACACACAGCGAAACTATGAGCTACTTGCATGGACTTCTTAATATGTTTAAATTGTATTTAAACACAATTTCTATTATAATTTTGTGTTTAAATACAATGTAAACATATTTAAGAAGTTGGTGCAAGTGGCCCAAGTATCTTTCCGCAATCATACGCGCACAAGCACAACACAAGATAATGGAAAATGATGCGCGTAGTGGCTGAGCGATCAGCTTCTGCGACACATCGTGCGTGGGCTCGATCCCTACGCGGAGCAAATGTTTGTACGATGTACAGATAGTAGTTCCTAGTCTGGACGTTTGTGTATGTGAGAACAACGGCATCGTTCAAAAAGAAATAAACTACTGTTACAACTAGTGATGTAACATAAAAATTGAATAAAAAAAATTGTCCTAGAAATAATATCTACGGAATAATTTGCTCATTGAAACGTGGAAGGAAATTAGTTAGCGCTTCTCTTTAAAAAAGCGTTTAAATAAATGGCCATAATTTATTTCCACGGTCATTATCATCAATGCGGTTTTCTACAATCAATTAAGTAGGTACTTGTATATTCGCAGATAAAACGCAATATGACTTGGATTACATTTGTTGTTTCTATTTATTTTGAAAATAGTCCTGGTGTGACGATAAAAGTCTATATTGAGCAAATCCTCCGTAATAATATGTATTTAGAATCAAGCAAGCTAAAATGCCCGCTTTTGATAAATCATAGTTTGAATCACATTAGAAAATCTGATCTGGGGGACCAAGGGTTTCAAATATGATTTGATTTAGGAGAATTGTTAAATTTGGCCAGGACTAAAAACGACGTTGTTTTTTTTAAATAAAAGCGGTGTTGTATTACTTTACTTTTAATCTGTGTGGCCAAGATGATGTCTAGTCTTGATATTCTTTATTACAGCAGAGGATAAACAATGTTATACAATATTTGTAACTGTAAATATATATTTTAAGGATACTTTTACACGTCAATGTTTTGACGCTTTTTCCTAATTCTGAGAAGACACGCAAAAACAAATTCAGAGAATCATGATCTCTTTCAAAGTCCATACATAATAGGTACTGAGTGTCTGAATTTTGAAAACAGAACAATAGCAGCTTTGAGTAGACGAGTCCCAGCTGACGGTACGCAATTACGCATATATCAGTCATTACGTCGCTCGACAAGATCTAGGGAGCCAAACCACCCATCGCACGAAATACCAGATCAGTGGAACATTTCTAGTAGCCTGTAGGTTACATAAAACTCTCAAGACGTTTAAAGCTGCGTAGATTATTTAAGCCGTCATATTTAATTATCTAGTCTACATGATACAATAAAATCTAGGTACAATCATCCATTTTATACCCAACTAGCGACCCGCCCGCGGTTTCACCCGCGCTGCCCCGTTCCTAAGAGTCGTAGCGTTATGTTATATAGCTTAAAACCTTCCTCATGAATCACTCTATCTATTAAAAAAAACCGCATCAAAATCCGTTGCGTAGTTTAAAAGATCTAAGCATACATAGGGACAGACAGCGGGAAACGACTTTGTTTTATAATAAGTAGTGATGATATACCCATAAAGTCCCGTATTATAGATACAATTAAAAATCTTTTGTTTTGGTCTTCGGGGGTTACTACGGGCATTGTTGAATTAATTGATTAAATTAAATTGATTTTTTCAAAAGAAACATCAGTAATGTCACTAATAATCATTATCTGTTAGATATTACCTATTCTCAAATTATCATTGCAATGTCAGATTAAAAAAAGTAATTAAACTCATTATCGGACATAAAAATAGTAATAATCAAATTCGAAATTAATGTTAGCAACTTAGGAAAGTCTACCCAATTAGTTACCCAAACCTAACTAGGGTTACCTATGTATTTTGAGTGTAACTATGTCTTATATTTGGGAGATTTTCTTTCCGATTGTACTTATAAGCATTTAACTAATGTCCCTAGGTAGGTACGTAAAGATTACATACGTTTACAATGATTAGAGTAATTTATATACTAGGATCTCTTCGTAAATTGTCCAATCTTTTGTTCCACGTCTTCCGTTCGTTCGTTCGTTCCGTTCTTAATACATCGCGTGTAGCTAATGTAAGTATTGTGATTGATAGTAATCATAAATTAAGTATATTTGTTTCTGTAAATTGATCTTTGAAAAGTCAATGTTAAGAATTATTTTTCCACAAGGCGCCGCCAATTTCTAACTGACGACCTCTGAGACGAAACAAACTCAGGCAATCGTTGGGTCGGGTCTACAATTTAATCAAAGTGTTTTTATTCGAATTCCGATACCGTTAATCTATGTTCCTGTTTTACCATTTCATCCAAAATACTTCAATATAAATAAATGTAAGCGAATGCAATTCTTGACAACTTTACCAAGTTTGGAACGATTTTCCGGTCGTTTATTTCCAGTGAGTAGTAAACGATCTCAATCGGAATAATAACACAATTTGATCAAATATTGTTTGGATTACGATTTATATTGGTATTACGTTTTTGTGGGCAATTAATTCTAAATTCCCAGTCAAATTTAAAAAGTCTGAAGAAGGCCTATTTTGAATTTAGATGCCCCTATGGCTGTACGTTCTGTGCCTGCTACTCTTCTGCGTATTCGCATTACTGCTGATTCGTGAGCGTCGCGCGCGCAACAAATTTAAAGGTTTGCCGACCTACCCTCTGCTACCTTTCATTGGCAACGTGCATCAGGTTCTTGGAGATGGTAAACGTGAGTGTATCGATTTTCTCAATAAAAAAAGGAATTTCTACTAACGATGGCACTTAGGTAGACGTCACAAAAGTTATTTTTTTTATTGAATTTCGTTTCAGTATTGTTTCGTCATTTGGTTAGGATATCAGAAATTTGTGAGCAAACGATGTCACCTTTCGTGGTATGGCTTGGACCGTGTTCCATTTTCGGTGAGTCTTAAAATAAGTAATTTTCATCGAGTCATAACTTACATACATAATTCCACGCTTGTCTCCCATTAGGGTAGGCAGAGACTATAGATTTCCGCTTGCTACGATCCTGGCACACCACTTTCGCTTCATCTACGTTCATTAACCTCCTCATGCATGATCGTCGGTTTAGGGTGCTCTTAAACCTGACCTTTTTTAAGAACTGCCGCAACTTTTTTAAGCGGCCGTAGCCTAATGGCCAGGGCATCGGATTCGTGATCATGTGGTTGCCGGGTTCACATCGGTAGTGTAATGGGTGGGCCATTACACTACCGACGTGAACCCACTCGTAACACAAGCATTTTAGCTTAGCACGAGGGGTTAACAAGAATACTAGTAATGTGCGATCCACAATACTAGTAACCTTTAAAAAATAAAAAAAACTTGGTTGTGGTACTTACGTTCGTCGAGGTCGGCCCCTTCCAACTCTTCCATCCGTACTCATCATGTATACTCGTTTCATCAATCTCCGTTCATCCATCCTCTCTACATGCTTTAACTTTCAGTGTACATATCATCATACTTATAACCAGTCATTTTTGGTGTGTCTTATTTACAGACTCTCCGATATCTGTGTTGAATAGTTTCTTTTTTATGGGATAGGTGGGTAAACGAGCTGACTGACCGCCTGATGGTAAGCGATTTCCGCCGCCCAAGGACACCCGTATCACCGGAGGAGTCTAAAGTGTAAGGCCGTGGTATCACTCCGGTCGAGCCGGCCCATTCGTGCCTAAGCATAGCTCACCCACGGTAAAAGATAGCTTAGAGGTTTAAAAACAGGGGGAGGATGGAACTTATAGAGTTGAACCTTCTCGTTATATCTAGACACTTTTAAATGTTAACACTAAATATACATAAATTTAATAGATGAAGTAACTGAGAATGAAACTCGGAGAATCATGATGTCTTTTAAAGTTCAAGACAGTTATTAAAAAAAAAAATTTGAAATTATAACCCTTCGTAAGTACGTATGAAGTTTTTTGATTAAATTTTGTCGCGTCGGGGGACCGCTGATTTGATACCAATATTGTGGGAGTTGTGAAAAAATATGTAAACCGCCATCTTGTGGCGGCGGCCATCTTGGACCGATTTTCATCAAACATAGCTAAGAACACTCCCGACTTATTCATCTTTCAAACAAAAAAAAAACAAAATCTAAATCGGATTTGGTCCATTCGGGAGCTACGATGCCACAGACACACACACACACACACACACACACACACAGACACGTCAAACTTATAACACCCCGTCGTTTTTGCGTCGGGGGTTAAAAATGTAAGAGTATAATAATACTTACTCTTCTCCCTGCCCTTGTCCCAATCTATTTGGGGTCGGCGGAGCATGTCCTTTTCTTCCATTCATCCCTATCAGCCGTCGTCTCACCATTCACTCCCTTTCCATAGTGTTATTTTGATTGCTGTAATTTGTAGTGACGCACGACCCGGACGACGTGAAGACCATTACGAATGCTTTCGTGGAGAAGCCCTATTACTACAGCTTCGGCAAAGTGTGGCTCGGTGACGGCCTCGTCACTGCACCTGGTGAGAAATCTATACTAATATATGAAGCTGAAGAGTTTGTTTGTTTGTTTGTTTACTTGAACGCGCTAATCTCAGGAACTACTGGTCCGATTTGAAAAATTCTTTCGGTGTTAGATAGCCCATTTATTGAGGAAGGCTATAGGCTATATATCATCACGCTACGCGGACGAAGTCGCGGGCAGAAGCTAGTATTTGTTATATAACCTCACGTCTGTATACTCCGAAGTGAAGAAGTTGACTGCGTGCAGTAGTCCAAACCACAGACCTCTTAGTGAGATACTAGTATGTCCAAACTTTTTTTTACTGGTGGCTAATCTTTGAAGTACGCTGATTGCGTTTAGTTATGACTAGAGTCCGGACCGAATTTCCTATACAAACGTAATATCAAATTGATCGTAATTCAAACACAATTTAATTATATTGTGTAATAATTCGGACTCCGATACCGTTAATCTAGGTTCCAATTTTAATATTTCATCCAAAATACTTCACTGGAAATAAATGTATGCAAATGTACGGTATCCGAATATGCAAAACGGTATCCGAATCATCTTATCTTAGGTATTTTGAATCTCCTGTATTCATAGTCCATTTATTTTTAGACGTGCTAGTCCAACTCGGAAGGCGTGATTGTGTTGGGAAAACAATTAAATTGGTTCGACGGAGCTTTATTGAATAAGAATGTAAGTGAGCCGTGTCTGTACATTGCTTATATTTACAAAAAAACTAATTTGGGGGACTCAGAATCGGTAACACAATCCATTTCTATTATTTTTGGAACTTTTGTCTGTCTGTTTGTCTGTCGGTTTGTCTGTCTGTTTGTCTGTCGGTTTGTCTGTCGGTTTGTCTGTATGTTTGACCGCGCATCAAATGATAACTACTGAAGAGATTTGGAGGAAGTGGGCAGGAATTCATAGCCTGTTTCTTGGATTAACATTTAGGCTATTTTTCATTCAAATCGGTTCTCTCTATCAAAAGTTATTAATATTTTAACCATTGAAAACGTTGAATTTTAAAAATAACCATTGTAGTCAATTTCTTTTTCAAGTATTTCTGTACTAGACTAGCACGGATCAAAAATTATAACAGAATCAAGTAATAAAATTAAAAAAATACACTTACAGGGACTAAATAAGATAAAACAAGAAAATAAAGCACATCAATCAGAAACCATTATTGTGATCAGGAATTGATTATTAGTACAGTTATTCTAACTGTACTTATACAGGGAATCACGGGACATACATAGGATTTATCCAGGGAGCACAAGCCGGTGTAAAAACTAAATAGTTGGGTAGGTTAAAGAAGTAAACAAAGAATGACAACTTATTTTCTAGCGGACCAAGACGACATCGTTATTACCTCAATGAAATTTGATTCGATAAAAGGTGTCATTTTGAGTTGACAATTTTGACAAATAATTGTTTTCTTCTTTATAGCATCCAGCTTTAAAGTAACTGATTTTATAATGTGAAACCTGCATAGTGTAGATTCTAAAGAGTTTCCATCTAATCAATTCATAAAATAATATTCCACGTATGTACAGTCAGCGCCAAAAGTCGCTGAACACGATGCAATCTTCAAAACGTTTTTACATCATTACTAACAAAAAAATTCTGACCTGAGAAGTTAGTATCAGTTTTCTGCATATAAGAAAACTGAGTTCAGATGTAACTTCTCAGGTCAGAATTTTTAATGTCCGTTAATCTTTACTGATGCCGCAACAGTTATTTGAGATTTTTATCTATGTAGGTATGTCTGTTTATATTTGCGAACATTTTTTTAAAATTAAGAATTGTAAATTAAGTCAATGGCGCTAAGTGTATTAAAAATATGGAAAACCCGAATCCTTTTTTCTATGAGATTTTTCGAGGTAGTTAGTTGAAACTTGGAGAGGACAACGTCTCTCAGGTCAGCTAGTACATAATAAGAACACAATTTGATAAAATATTGTTTGGATAACTATTTATTTTGGTATTATTTTTTTGTGGGCAATTCAGGGTCCCTTAATTTAATATTCTGTGAACTACTTAAATATTTTGCCATCTATAACAAAACGGATATATTGTATGTACCTACACGGCCTATGGAAATGTATCTAGCCAAGATTAAAGAAAAAGCATCTGGCGGCGTACATGCGACGTGAAAACTAGCCAAGTCTAATCTTGAGCAGGATTATCAGAACAGAACTTGGCACCCATTTAGATCTCAATTCAAATCCTTAACATTGAACTTGACTCCCATTTTCATATTTTTACATAACATACCATCACGCATGTATGGTATGTTTTTACATAACATACCTTGTGGGTGTATATTAGGCAGAGGCGTACTAATATACACCCACAGTTCGCCGGTATGTTTAGGTCCCATGTAATAGGGGGCGAGCCTATTGCCATTAACCGGGGACAAATTCCTAACTCCGAACTGCTACTGGGAATTTCATAGAAAAACCCAATAACACTGCTCGAATCGAACCCAGGACCTCTAGCGTAGCAGTCGCGGTCCGGACCACTTGGCTATTGAGGCAGTTTTCATATTTTTACGACAAGTAATTTTAGGTTTTATTTGGAAGAAAAACATCAAGAAGCTAGCAGGCACTTTTACTAGCCCCGTGGTGGACGGGTATCTCGGCGTGTTTAATGCGCAAGCGCAGCGGCTGGTAGAGAATCTCAAGACGGAAGTAGGAAAGGAACCCTTCGACATTCTACACAAATACCTAGCTCTTACTACACTGGAGACAATATGTCGTAAGTTTTGTATTTGAGTTTTTTTCCTCCACAATATAGGTATATACATACCAGAGAATAAGTTGTCTTAACTTACCATCACGCCTGTTTTCCCCGAAGGGTTAGGCAGAGGCGTACTAATGTACACCCACAGTGTGCCGGTATGTTTAGGTCCCATGTAATAGGGGGCGAGCCTATTGCCATTAACCGGGCACAAATTCCAAACTCTGAGTTGTTCCTGGGAATTTCATAGAAAAAACCCTATCACGCTTTGCTCGACCTGGAAATCGAACCCAAGACCTCAAGCGTAGCAGCCGTGCTCAGGACTACTAGGCTAATGAAGCAGCATGTTGTCTTAGTAGTATTAATTGGTAGCTAGCAATAGGTACGTAACTAAGCTAGACGGAATCCTATGTTTCAGGATACCATATGTCACGTACTAAAAGAATTAACGAAACTTGCGGCGAGTATTATCTTATAGCAGTGTTGTAGTGTTAAGGTTTGTGTGTGTGAGTGTATGTGATTGCGTGTGTGTATTAGGGAGATGAAAATGTAAATACGCTATAGATCCTGAGTTCAATTCCCAGGTCGAGCAAAGTTATTGGATATTTCTATGAAATTTGAATCGAAAATCGCATCGCCGAATATGTCTATGGTTAATGTTAAAATACCACAATTTGATTCAGAGACAGCTCTAGGAGTTTCGAAGATATCTGAAAGTATAGTGACGACGGAGTATTACGAGGCTTTCAACCGGTGCTTGGAGCTAATGATCAGCAGGGGTTTGAATATTCTACTGCACCCGGACGCCATCTACCGGCTCACTCCTGCGCACAGGGAGATGACGAAGTGTGTCGCTATTTTGCATAATGTCTCTGATACGGTGAGTATTGATTATAATTATGATTATTTTTGATAAAAATTGTAGGCTGTGTCATTTCTCAGAATAAAATATAATTTTCTTGCAAAAGTCTGTTCAGCAGTTAGTTCTGCCTCTGATAATAGTGCTATATAACAAGTTAACAACAATAATAACAAATAAGATATAGTTTAGTTTAGTTTAGACGAAATATAGAATTAATAATCATAATTTTGACACCCAGCCTCTTAGAACAGGTCATGAAAAAGAGAAAATTTGATCGAGAACTGAGAAATGAAGACAGCAACTTCTCTGATAAAACCAAAGGTTCTGGAAACGAGCCAAAGTTCAAAGCGTTCTTGGATATTTTGATGGAGCTAAGTGAGGCAGACCCCACCCTCACGGAGCAGCAGATCAAGTCAGAGGTGGATACTATCATTGTGGGGGGGCAGGAGACCGTCGCTTCAACCATATTCTACGCGTTGCTGATGATCGGCTGCAAGCCCAGGATACAGGACAAGATGTATGCTGAGTGAGTATTGCAAAACGAAGTTGCAATATAAGTTTCCTCACTTTATATATCAGGGTATATCACTTTATACCGGAATAATTTTTATTCAGTGCGCAAACTTTGACAATTGAAACTTAAACGACTTTTATTAAACACCAATTTGTTATTTTGATATGTCTTAGTACAAATTATCGAAGTTATCGTTAACGAAAGATGTTTACTTTGAAACTGATTTTATGGTTACTCGCTAGCGCACGGCAAAGCGCGCGCGCCTTAGTACCTACATCAGCTGTACACCGGCGCGAGTCGGCTGGCACACGTGCATATATTATTATTGCGAATAGATATTATGTGTCCATATTTTGCTGATTTCAAGCCGAATAAAAATTTTAAAAAAAGTTTTGAACTAATAATGGGAATGTGTTCTATTACTGATACTGAACTACCAAAATTTTTTTGCGCACTGCTTAAAAAATATTCCTGTATATTCAACCTTCACGGACCGGTCAAGGTTTTCTTAAGATTAATTGTATAAAAAATCAAATTTCCACTTCCAGGCTGAAGAGTATATTCGGCGGGAGCAATCGCTCAGTGAGCAAGGAAGACCTGTCCCAGATGCAGTATACGGAGGCGATCATCAACGAGACTCTTCGAATGTTTCCGCCTTTACCCGGTGTCTTGCGATATGCCGACAAAGACCTACAGCTTAGTGAGTGATAAACATGAAAAACATACATATTTCCACGCCTGTCTCCCATGTGGGTAGGCAGATACTATTCGAGATAGATTTCCAGTTGCTACGATTCTGGCACACCGCTTTCGCTTCATCTACGTTTATTAACCTGCTAAAAACAACCTTAATTTTTTTTTAAAAGACTTCCTAACAATGTCGTACGCACATTACTAGTATTCTTGTTAACTCCTCGTGCTAAGCTAGATGCTTGTGTTACGAGCGGGTTCACGTCGGTAGTGCTAAGCTTTAGGATACTAATCGTTAACCTAGAGAGCTTCATCGTTTACATTTTCTGGAATTTATTTCCCGAGTTCGGGATCTGGAAGCCGCTATAAGCATTGTTTATGATCACGAAAATATTAATAACAGCAGGCTGCCTATTATGCACAATGGTTTTGTTATATTTCAATCGGTTTGTGGGCATGCACACTGCACAGCCGGTCCGTAATTCAGATTGTTTATTTCACAACATTATAATATAATAAACCGTTTGAATTATAGTTGCAAAAATATTATTAACGAAAGGAATTTATAAGGCGAATATCAGCGGCAGCGTCAAAATAGGTCGTCCTAGAAGGACCTACACCGATCTTATTGGCGACGTCCTTCAAAAAGGTGAGGTGCGTAGTACTCGCAACCAGCGCGTATGTATGAGAAGATGTATGAATGTCGCAGAAGCAAAAGAAGAATGCAAGAATCGTAACAAGTGGCGGTCTATAGTTTCTGCCAACCCCTGTGGGAGAAGGGCGTGAGTGTATGTATGTATGAATGCAAACTCCCTTCTCAAATTTCATTGTTACAGAATCGTGCATTCTGCCAAAGGGCACAGCCTGTGCCATTAACTTTTGGGGTGCAGGGCGCTCAGTGCGCGTGTGGAGTCCAGACGCCTCGCTCTACAGACCTGAGCGCTGGCTAGAAGACCAACCCCCGGGAAACCCTGCCGCATTCCTCGCCTTCAGCTATGGAAGAAGAGCGTGTATTGGTAAGCTCAATTTTATTAAGGAGATGATGGGCAATTTTATCAGATAAATTCACTGACGATAAGTGTTTTAGCATATATGATACAATAAAGAATGAAGTATAAACTAAGTAACCTTTTTAAAAACTAAGTTAAATAATATTATTTCAGAAATCAGTTAATTTTTCAGGTTGTCCTTCGACATAGGCCTCTCCTAGATCCTTCCACACTTTTATATCCTTAGCTAATCTTCTCCAATCTTTCGGTAATTCATCTTCCCATCTCTCTACTTGTCGGCCTCTTTGTCTTGGGTAGCTATCTATGCATGTAATTTTAATAAACCTCTTTTAAACATGAAGAGGAAAATTGTCATAACATACATAGTTGTTTTGACGCTATGCTGATGTGGGATTGAGAAAGGCTTTTATTTTGCAGCAGTGCAAGTTATTTATTTATTTATTAGCTTTATTTTATCCCTTACAATATATTTATTTGTTAGTAATGTTAGTTTTGTACTTAGATTATGTTAGTATTGTTAGACGTAAGGGCCGCCTTTTGCGGTGAAAGCCTCCTCCAAACCGTTCCAGGTGGCTCTATCGTTTGCCCATCTGGGCCATAGATTTCCAGCTATTTGAACGATGTCGTCACTCCATCTTTTAAATGGTCTACCCTTCCTTCTTTTTTTATGTATTGGATACCAATTTGATATTACTTGTGACCATCTTTCATCCTTAGCTCTCTGAACATGACCTGACCATTTCCATTTCAGTGTTAGAACCTGTTTGACAGCATTCCTCGCCTTTGTTTTTTCCCTTATCAGTGAACTTTTGACTCTATCTTTCAATTTGATGTTCATGTAACTCCGTTCTATTCAGCAGTGCAAGTATTTAAAAGAAATAAAAAGTAGATCGCAATAATATGAACTAATGTCACCATCATTATGTTGGTGTCCAATGCACTGCCATTCGAGAAATTTGAAATTATTTCTTTCACTTTAGCCACTCTTCAGAGAATAGCCAACTTGTTTTCAAAAACTGTTTATTTTTTCACCAGGTAAGAAGTACGCAATGATGATACTGAAGACCATGCTGGCCCATTGTGTGAGGGAGCTGCAGTTCGTGTCAGATGCCGACAATTTACAGTTAAAGGTGGACGTAGCACTTCGCCCCAGCTCTGGGCATCTTATACAAGTCCGACTGCGAGATCACAAATAGAATATAAGTTAACTTTAGGGCTAATATTTCAAACATTACGTTGTCATGTTTTCTGACGATATTTTCCTTCACAGCAAAATTTAAAGCACATAAAATGTTGAACTGTGTATATACAATGATCAGAATTTAGTATTAAACATCCATACATACATAGACCGTTAAACACATTACCCATATTTTTTTAAAGTCGGATATTCTTCCCCTGGCTGATCATCCCTTAGCCTACTAGACTATCATAGCTTGTTTGTAAAATAAAAAGAAACAAAGAAAATGCATTTGGACAGCAAAGTTTAATATGGTCCCCGTGGACCATGATACAGCCACATTTTATCATAGCACCTCTCAGTATACCTATAGGTTGTGGAATGAGCTACATGCCGAGGTATCAGGTCAGCAGACTGGAGTTCTTCAAAAAAGAAGTGATAGGGTTCTTAGGGGGTCGACAAGGCCCGAGCATCACGTCTGGTGTTGCAGACGTCCTTAAGTTACGGTAACTACTAACCATCAGGTGAGCCTTAAGCTTGTTTGCCACCTTATTGGTATAAAATAATGCTTGTAGAAGCCATGGCGTGAAGGTTTATTTAAAAAATCTACTATAGAAACGATTTTTATCTTCTAAATCGGCAACAAAACGTATTAGACGTCGAAATCATTAGTAGCATCAGCAGTGTCTGGCTCTAATCGTTTCTAATCCTGCTAATTGACATCCGCCAGTACTGGCTTTGTTAGAGCCGAGACACACGGACCTTTTCTGCTGTCTAACGATGCAGCTTCGATTGCACACGACTTTTTTGGAGTCTCAACTGGCTTTGGACGGCATGTGTATTTTTAAAAAGAAAATAGCATTGCAATGCGTGTTTATTTTATGCTGCTGGATAATTGATGTTGATAGGTTTATGAACGTTTGTTGGCTAAAGGTAAGAAGTTATATACGAAGGACAAGGGAGTTCAACTGTCAGTTCTTATGTCATCATTTAGTACTATTGGAGGAAAATTCTGGTACAATTGACTTGGGCCCCAGGTTGCAGTCTGGAGGGAGTACATTTAGCAGTCCTGAGACTGCGAGGCATCAAGTTCCATGTGTTTTTTTTTAATTCGTTGGTGGTAATCGCATTTTATCACAGCAACAATTCATCACCGATTGATTTGTTAAGCATACCGCGGTATTGTATTGTACTTAGGACCGTTAAAATTAAAATTTTCAACTTTATTTCCATGCTATTAAGTTATATTTTTATTCATCTTCTAAAAATACCTTGCCGGTCCTAAGTCTGATATTATGCCCAGAAATTTCATTGTCCACATTGCCCTTCAAATCGGGACACAATAATGTTCCTATTGCTTAGCGGCAGAATATTTGGCAATGCGGTAAATGCACTCCAAACGAACTCCAAAAGCGAAATCCTATTTAAAACATGTAAGTAGTTGAAGACTTAATTACTGATTTTGCCCATCACTATGTTGCGTCAAATGCAAGCGTTACGCTAATTCGCCTGTCACCACAACACGTGTGTTCCAACACTAATGTGTATCGTAATCCTACACGAGATAGATCCAACCGGTTGGAACTGGTCGTTAGTCCTATTTATTAGCGGCCTATTCGTTGAGGTCACCGGTTTTAGACCTAATCACGGCGTGGTTCTATTGTGAATCTGTTTAGTTATTCATTTATGTTAAACATCGGGATCATTAGTAATCCTTCGATAGACTATTTTAGCCTTAAATTACAGAGATAGCGTAAGTGAAAGACTGTAGTCGTGGATTCGGAGTTAGAATCTACGCACGCACCTTCTACTTTGGGCAGTGGTGTTCGCATGAATTAATTAGTTGTCACTAATATTGAAATAAAACTTTACGGATTTTATCGCGTTATTCAACATCTAATCTCCACGTTTCGGACCTTTTACAGCGGCTGCAGTCACGGGTTTATTTCATTTTTTTTTAAAAGCTTACTAGCTATGTGGGTCACACATTACTAGTATTCTTGTTAACCCCTCGTGCTAAGCTAAAATGCTTGTGTTACGAGTGGGTTCACGTCGGTAGTGCAATGGGTGGGGTTCGAACCGGCAACCACATGATCGCAAGTCCGACGCCCTAGCCATTAGGCTACCGCCGCTTCCGCTATTCTTTTCCATATGTGTAATGTTCGCGTAAGCTTCAGAAATCAGTTATTATTCATTTAAATAGTCAAGTTCCAGCAGATAGGAGAAGAAGACAGTCTTGATCGGAGATTCTAAAGCTGGACGATGCTCCGCGTACGTGCGTTTGAAGATGTTTTGAATATTTATTACTTTAATGAATGTACTAAAATTATTAAATAACACGAGAAAGAGTGCACTACCCAATTACCCACAGTTTTTTCCATTCCAAGAAGTAATATTTTAAGATCAACTACGCCTACACACATAAATATGTTATTTTCTCTTGTGTACGCCAGACTACCTATTTTTCGCTTTGCCTTTCTCTTGAGACCATCCAAAGGATTTCTGTAAGAGATCGCTTTTAGCGATAAGACCACCCATTGTACTATATTTTATGAATGATAACTTATACTTGACATTAGTTTTTGGTGTAAAAAGTAATGTTTATTACGGGTTGGAGCAAAAATTACTGAATAGATTTTAATTTTGTTATGACTGTTAGTAAGTATATGCTCCAACCTAAAGACTGGTGAACCAGTTAATTAATCGGATTCTGAGATACAGCTTGACCTCTCTGATGTATAGAGGCCCATACAAAGAAGAGATCATCACTGTTGGTTTATATTAAAATTATTTTTGGAATCCATTTCTAATCCTAATAGCTGGTGAGCATATTTATATTGATACAGGTGAGCGAAGCCGCGGGCAAAAGCTAGTATTCCATAAATAAACTTAACACACTTAAGTAACACCTACTTACTCCCACATAAAATACAGGACCGATCTACTTAGTGCTCAATCAATCACAGGTTTAGCAAACTCTAGACGGAGCCACCGTCAAGGCGGGGCTAATGAGCCGTTAAATTAGTGCCTCTTACAGGTTAAACCCATGTCTTGAACGAGGTAACCTTACAGTTTAGTTTACCTACACTAATCCTCTCTAGTATATCTTTAAATAAATTGTAATACGATAGTAATGTGAGTATATTTTGCACCTTTAAAACAAAAGAGATGTAATACAAAATTTTGAGAAAATGACTTTAATATACTTATATAAAAGCTCGTAATATTATTTTCTTTCAATTCATCCATAAAAACCTGCCACTTTTAGGCTACGACAACCCATAATGATAATGTTTGAAAAATATGTGATACCTTTTATTTCACACATAAATATATAACATCACATACTTATAACCTATATAATATATGAATATATCGATAAATATCTTTTGTATACGCTAAAACAATCCTTGAACTACAATTTTTTTTTAAATACAGCAAAACCTATTTAAATCAATATTATAAGTAATCCAAATACTACTTTGTGAAAAAAAAACTGATTCTTATATTATATGAGATTGCCAAAAAACAAGAATTTTGGAATACATCTCTTTTGTTCTAAAGGTGTGATTTGACAAATTTGCTGATGCGTTCCCGACCCTAAGGCTGGTCGTTTACCTGAGCCCGCCGAATTCGAAATTCCATTGATTTTTCGCAATGTTTTTTTTAAAACTTATAGCAATGTGTTAATTTGGAAATTTGGAAATTAAAATTCGCGCTCAGATGAACGATCCGCCTTAAGAGCCCCTACGGACTGCAGACTGCCAGAGAAGCAGCAACTGAGAGGGAACTGGCTCTTACGCTCTTACTTAACAACAGACTCCGACATAAGGGGAGTCGCCAGCCAGTCAGACACAAGGGGACCTACCACCAAACAAAATTCTCGAATCTTACATTATGATTTTACATGGGAAAACCAGTCGGAAGTCAGGTGCACCGCAAATTAATCGTTCGCAAAATCGATTACATACAAAATTCACGTAATTACTTTAATTCATGGTTATTAAACGGTGTGTGCATCAGAATTGGTTCGCCAAAATGTTTAAAATAGTAATGTTTTTGGAAATGGTAATGATTTGCCATTTAAATGGAAAGAAACGGTGATATTTCATGTAGTTTGTAATTATGTACAGAGGGTGTCTCATAAATAATGTCGGTTTTCAATGTTCACTTTGTTTATTAAGTAATCACACAAAAAGAAAGCCTTAATATTCAAAGTATAGCCCATCATATTCTATGGTTTTCACCCAACGTTCAGCAAGCTCTTTGAGACCTTGGTAAAACCATTATTTGGGCTTAGATGCAAAAAATTGACGCACTGCATTTTCCACATCTTCTTTTGATTCATATTTTTTTCCACGAAGAAATTTCGCCCTGGATCGGAATAAATAGTAATCTGACGGTGCAAGGTCCGGACTAAATGCTGGATGTGGTAGGAGTTCAATATCAAGTTCTTCGATCTTATCCCGCGCAACTTTCGCAGTATGTGGTCTAGCATTGTCTTGTTGTAAGAGCACCCGTTTTCGGTTAACTAAACCTGGGTATTTCTGCGATAAAGCCTCATACATTCGTGTTAGCTGTCCACTATATATCTCCGCATTGATAGTTCGACCATCTGGATTGATTTCGAAATACACTTAACCTTCATAATTCCACCAGACACACAACAAGACTTTCGGTTCGAATCGTCCTCTCTTTGCGACGGGTTCTGGTAATTGTCCTTTGCTTAACCACTGAGTTTCCATGCTCGGGTTGTTTAAATATATCCATTTTTCATCGCAAGTAACAATGCGTTTAATATAACGATCATTTTTTGGCAGGGAAAGGAGCTGTTTACACACCTCTATTCGACGTTTCGCTTGAATCTCGGTTAATTCGTGTGGCACTATTCGACAACTTTTATAGATCTTACCTAACGATTTTAGGTGGCGATGAATGGTGTCTTTAGAAGGTCCAAGGGAGTCCGATAATCGGCGAGTGCTAGTACTAGGTTGGTTTTCTACTGCTTTCTTTGTAGCCTCAATATTCCACACAGGTGGATGACCGGAGCGCGAATGGTCTTCTAGCGTCTAATCTCCACTATTAAAACGATTAAACCAACGCTGTGTCGTTCGCTCATTGACTGTGTCTTCCCCTTCAATTTCACATATTTTCCTTGCTGCCGCGGTTGCTTTAAACTTTTGTTTCCAATAATGTCTTAACAACACACGAATTTCATATTTATCGCACTCCATACAATGTTTTATCAAAACGCACTGCGCCGTCAATAAACACAGACAGAATGATTAAAATAAAGTAAAACAACTGTACTCTTTATAGAACTAGAGATTAGTCTTAACAAGTAACGACATGTCTAAATTGAGGCGTAGGAATTTTTAGATATGAAAAGCGACATTACTTATGAGACACCCTCTGTAAATACAGTCCTTATTTTTATTAAACATAAAAACATACTATAACGCCTGTATTCCCTGAATGGTTAGGCAGAAACGCACTCACATATTCATAGGTCGCCAGTAAGTTTAAGTCCCATGTAATTAGGGATGAGCTTATTGCCATAAACCGAGCACAAATCCCATATACATTTACGATAAATACAAATCACATAAAATACAAATAAATAAAGAAACCCGCGACATCGCTCTCAATGCTCTCAAATGAAGCGAATCAACACTCATTCTAATTTAGAATTTCTAGATTCCGCCTCAACTGCATCACATGAAAGTTTATAATAATCATTGAAATCAAAATGCACTTGACAAACATATTCATTTTTTTCTTTCTTCAAAACACAAATTTGGCATGCCTCTGCCAATCAAAATTGTATTAAAAAAAAAACAAAACAATGGATTTTCATACAACTTTTCTGCCGAGAAAAGTGTTACTTTCTACCCCGGTATTATAGATAGGGTGTTAGTAATGGGTCACTTTCTGAGTATGTACCTAGCTGAAGTACCTATACCTAAAAACAAATTTGATCCAAAAATATATTCGAAAAATAAAATAAAAAAAAAGCAGCTTTTGTGCACCTCGCGAAACCAAGCAAGGGCAGCACTATTATTCAGTCTAATTAAAAATTATATTATTCAGTTGCCTTTGAATCTACCTTACTAAGCCATAATTTAGGCAATTAAGCTAGACGTTTAATAATTGTGCATCATTAAGATTGTTAATTACTATTAGAGGGTATTGCAGGGAGCTTCGGTATATAATAGGCGTTTACATAATTAAACTGTAAGCTTTGGAAAGTATTAATCTTATAAGACTTGAAATGAAAAACTATGTTTTTTATTGTGTGATGTATAAAAGTGAAAAACAAAATTAATTAATTCAAATTAAAGTAAATTATCAAATATTTTCTTTATTTATATGCTCTACGTAATTTGTTTATCTTATAAACTCAGAAAAAGGAAAGTATTTGGAATTTTTCGTCACGAGTATTTTTTTTGTCTAAAAATATGATAATAATATTATGAAAAAAGAAATTTCTATTGCGGAGGCTTTACACTCATTTTAAAAAGGTAATATTTTTTTAGTAGAACGTAATATTTTTTTTTTTCTTGAACTTATTTAAGTAAGTGATATAACCTCGCCAACAGCGAGCGTCTAAAAACGAAGATTAGCATACAGAAATAAAAAAATTAAACACATTGAAACTTTCTCACAATTCGATATTGAAGAAACAAAAAGAAATCTTTATTCAAATTCGTTACATTCCATTTACTAACTTTCCTACTTACTGTATAATTTTCTTTATCTTTAGGATTCATAAAAAAGGTCTATATTAACAGAGTGAAATATTAATGACCTCTTTTTCTTATATCGAAGGAGTTTTTTAAAGAAAAGTGTTTATGATGATCATGCAAATTTCTTTGTTAACTTTTTTGTTTTCATAGCGTCTGTAAAGTGTTCAGATTTTTAAATTACAGATATTAATTTTCTTTGCTCTATTGTTGCTAAAGTTAACAGTTAAAAATAATGTTACTTTTTAACAGTTCTTGGCTTATTGCAGCCCCTATAGTAGTACTATTATAATTCATATAAAACTTAAAATGTGCAAATTTTTAAATGTAAAATTATTTATTGAAGAGGTCTGAGTTAATCTTAGTTAATTCATGCCTTATTGATTCTTTTTATTTTTATTAAATAAAAAACGTTGCCCCACACTAGGATTTTCTCCTGTATCGTGGGTGCGTTAACAAACACAAATTCTTACATACACAAACACCCAGACTCAGAACAACTACATGTAGATCATACAAATATTTGCTCCGTGTGGGGATCGAACCCACAACACGTGTCGCAGAAGCCGCTCAGCGTATCGTATTTTTTTAACGGTAATGTAAGTGAATATGTGTAGTAATTTAGTCGGGGGTTTCGAAAATGTTATGCATTTTGTCAGTTAAGAAGCTTTAGAGATACATTGGGCCTCGGAGAATATAATTAGAAATAAAAATAAAATTTGATCTGAATAAAAATTTTGCTATCCTAACTTCATAAGAAACGCAACGTCAAAAATTATACAAAATCGCTCTACAAGTTACTGATGCAGTACTAGTACTGCTATAATTACTGGCTCAGTATTTAACTTGGCGTGTTCGCGGTCAGTTTGATTGCAGGTCTCCGATATTATCCACCAAATAGATCATAAAACACCGATGGATACCTTGCGAAAGTTCGGGCTGGAGTACTGCGATGTAAAGACAATGCTGTGGAACGTATCGGTCATGCTTAGAGTCCTCACTTTGAATATAGATGAACGCAATAAGAAACGTAAGTTTTGATTATGAATAAGTATAAATATAAATATTACATAAAATGATCAATCCATTATTCTGTCCTACTGCTGGGCACGGCTCTCCTTTAAGAAAGAGAGTGATTAGGTTTATGTTATGTGTATAAAATATACTAACATAAACATAACGTACTACATACATATAGAATATAGAAGCGGCGGTAGCCTAATGGCTAGGGCGCCGGACTTGCAATCATGTGGTTGCCGGTTCGAAACCCACCCATTGCACTACTGACGTAAACCCACTCGTAACACAAGATTTTAGCTTAGCACGTTGCTAGTAAGCTTAATTTAAACAAAAAAAAAATGTGACTATAGACCGCCACTTGCTACGATTCTAGCATACTTCTTTTGCTTCTGCCTCATCATCGTCTCATACATACGCGCCGTTTGCGAGTACTACGCATCTGACCTTTTTAAAGGACCTCGCCAATGAGATCGGCGTATGTCATTCTAAGACGACCACTTCTGACACTGCCTCTGACATTCGCCTTATAAATAACCATAAATAACATAACATACTATCACGCCTGTATTACCCAAAGGGTTAGGCAGAGGTCAAGATTCATCGACACTACGGCGGTATGATTAGATTCACACAAAGGAGACAATCTTATTGCTATTAAAGAGGTAAAAATCTAAACTCCGAGTTGCTTTTGCTGCAGAGGGGTATTAACTGCTTGTTCTTTATTTATTCACAAGCGTGATGGTGTCAAGATAACTTTTTTCTCCGTAGGTACTATCGACAATCTTGGCGGTGAACCACCCTTAAAGCTAAAATCGCTTGCACTGAGCGCGCGGGCGTACTGTGCGTTATCACCCCTTCCCTCACCCCGCCGATATCCACTTGAGCTTTAAGCGCGGTACTTGATACAATGAATTTCTATTAAATCGTATGCTGGGTTTTCGCATTTTAAACTATCCTAATTGGCGGAAGTGAAATGTGGGTGTAGCCGACGTATCGAGAGTTGTTCAAAGGAATTTGTTAGAAAAATGGTCGACCGCCAAGTTTCGCGACTGTACATATTATAAGCTTACGCTCGACCTTAAATGCGCCTGATGTTAAGCGACACTGCGATGAATAACTTGTTATGTTTCAGCGATTCCGATAATGTTCTACGTCCTATCAGTGTTGGTAGCCCTGGGCTACTTCTACGTGTATCTGTGGTCCATGGTATGGTTCGTTTTCTGTCGCTGTCCCACCACCGGGGACTTGCTGGCTGCTATCATTGTGTTCTCGCTGGGGATCTCCAGTGAGATCGGGACTGTTAAGTTGTTATATATGTTTCTGCATATGTGAGTATGAAATTGACTGGAGGGCATTCGAAGCAAGCGTCAGTAGCATCACGTTAGAGCGTACCGTGGGAGAGCCGTACTTGGGTACGAATGGCTCGATCGGAATGGCCTCACAGAAATCCGGTGTGAAACAAAGCTTACGTTGTGTTTCGCCGAGTGCGTGAGGATACCAGAGGGTCAAACCCTTTTAAAAGACCTAAAACGTTCTTTTGACTACTCTGGTGTTGCGGGTGTTTATGGGCGGCGGTATCTCTTACCATCAGGCGATCCGTCTGCTCGTTTGCCCGCGTATGCCATAAAAACACACATATTCACACAGTGGACAATCAAGAGACACTGATTCGGGGTCAAGCGTCAGTGTCGCTGCTCTGGAATATCGTTCCTTACATTCATATCTGTGACGACATTGACCCTTGCTTTGAAAGTCTGCCACAAGAGAAACGAAGGGGCAATCCATTTCTGCATTAATATTTTTTTTTTTTTTTAATAATGGTTGTTCTTCAAACCTAGTTTACGTTAGTCTTGCTGAAGAGCCGAGAAGGTTGGATGATAATGATGGATCAATATTATGCTTAATTTTGAAATAGTTGTCAGTCCATCTGTTGAATAGTCATTCTTAAACCATGGAAGATTCTAACGAACCGATTTGAATATAGAACAGAATAGAATATCCTTTATTGTAAACCAAAATATAATGTCAAGTATAAGTTATCATCATAGAATATGGTACAATGGATGGTCTTATCGCTGAAAGCGATCTCTTACAGACAACCTTGAGAAAGGAAAGGCGAAAAATGTAGTATTTTTTTTAAGGTCTTATTTTTCTTAGACAGGGTTATGGATAGTCAATCGTAAAACATGTACGGGCTACTTCTCTACACCATATCGAACACCTTTTGTTCTATGACTTTTCTCAAAGACCAGAAAATGTATAAAAATAAAATATTGATGTTCTGCCAGTACTCTCTGATATTCCTTAGGTCTTTAGGTCGAAGGTTTTGTCGACATGTTATGGACTTCCAAACTCCACCAAAGCTGGTTGAATCAGCATGGGACGAAGTTACGTTTGATTAAACAAAGATCCACTCAAAAAACTTCGTGTCGGTTTTTTTTTCATTTAAATTTACTATCTAATAAAATAACTAACGAGAGTTACCTACAACTTGTTTCTTTGTTGCCAGTGACAAAGTAAAAGATATAGTGTCAGAATGTTTGGCGTGTGACGACTCTGTGGTGCCAGGCAGTCGGTTCTCCGACAACCTGCTGAACACCCTGAGACATGTCAAGAAGCGAGCTATCCTTTTCTGGGTGGTCATCATCGGGAACGGAGTGGTGTACGTTACCAAACCTATTGTAACACCCGGAAGACATTTTACTGAAGACTCGTTCGTACTTTATGGTAAGTAATACCTAAGTAACCTATCCCTATTAGTTTCTCCGATTAAATATTTCGGCAAATCTTCCGTTAGGAGAATTTACTGACTAGCTAGCTTTCTTTGGTCTATGGTGAACACGAGTACAACGCGCTTAGGGGAAGAACTTAGATTTCATTTCAAGTACAACTATCATTGCGGTTCCATTATACGGTAAGGTTCCAGAGGAACTTCATCCCACGTACAATCAAGCTGTGGAATGGGCTACCTGCCGAGATTTTCCCAAAAGGCTGCGGCATGTGGTTCCTCAAAAAAGGAATGAAAAGGTTTTTACGGGTTCGGCAACGCACGAGCGATATGTTTGGTGTTGCAAACGTTCATAGGCTACCTTAAATGCTTACCATGAGGCGGGCCCTTAGCTTGTTACCCACCTCAGTGGTATAGAAAAAAAATTGAGATATTTAGATTACAACCCACAATAACTTTCATTATGATACTAATAATGAGAGTATAGCTATGAGAAAACCTAGATTAGAACTCAGATTTAAGAAACAAAAACAGGCGTGTAACAACGCCTACGTTGTGTTTCGCCCAGTGAGTGAAGATACCGGAGGCCCAAGCCCTTTTAAAAGGTCTCTGGTGCATGGGTGGCAATAATCGCTTGCCATCAGATGATCCATCTGCTCGTTTGCCCCCCTATCCCATAAAAAAAACAAAACGACGAGACGCACAAAAATCTTACGTTTTAACTATAAATTGTCAAATTACCGGATACCATTTGAGAGTTCTACAAGAATAGAAATCGGATACATTGAAAATGGTAAAACCGAATCTAACATCGCGGTTCTTACCCCGTAAGTGTTCCGGACGTAAATCGCACGATCCGTCAGCCGAAACGCACGTTGCACGTCTTGTTATGGCAAAATATAGAGATACCTACTTACCTCATTCTGTAACAACATTTTGTACTCACCTATATTGCAAATACAAATAAAAATTATTTGATTTGATAATATATCAAAAGCGACCTTTTGAAATTAGCACTTATCAGATTCTGGGGCATTTATAATTATGACAATGGGGATGAAAGTAATTTCCCGATTTCTTCCACAGGTTTAGAGCCAATGACTGATGACCCAAACTACCAAATATCCTTCATACTGATGGCAGCTGGAGTTGTCTTCACCTGCTACCTTCCAGCTAATATTACAGCATTCCTAATAGTAGTCACCGGATACATAGAAGCACAAATGTTATCATTAAGTGAAGAACTACTCCAGCTTTGGGATGATGCTCAGGACCATTATAATAAAACAAACCCCACTAGTATTCAAGATGACAATAACGACGTTATTGACGTTAAAAACAAAGTCATTAATGAATACATTGAAATTCATCTCAAAGATATAATAAAAACCCACGGCAAAAATATAAATTTACTCCATCAAGTCGAATACGTGTTTAGTGGGGCTATAGCATTAGAATTCTCCCTCTTAGGAATCGGTCTTATAGCAGAATTGCTTGGAGGATTAGAAAATACGTATCTAGAGATCCCGTTCGCACTGATGCAAGTCGGCATGGATTGTTTCACAGGGCAGCGCGTAATGGATGCCTGCATGAAGTTCGAAAGCGCTGTCTATGATTGTAAATGGGAGAACTATAACCTGTCAAATATGAAGATCGTGTTGACGATGCTCCAGAACTCCCAGAAGACGATGAAACTCTCGGCTGGTGGTATCATTATGTTGAGCTTCAGTTGCCTGATGCAGGTGTTTAGGTCAATTTACTCAGCGTACACGACGTTGAGGTCGACGATTAAGTAAAGATGCTTTTAAGATTAAGTCAATGAATAATTTAACATTGTAACGCGTTATTTGTCATTACTTTAGGTAAAAAAAATAAGAATACACTTAATAATGCTATATACAATTATGAATAGCATTCGTTTGTTTTCAAAGTAATAGAAAAATATAATATTAACTAAAGAAAATGCCCCTGGTGTAAGCTTGTATGAATTTTATGCAGATAGAGAGAGAGCACACAATAAGATGATTTTTTTTATTTGATTTATTTATAACACACCTAAAGTAAACGAAATTGAATATTGTGTAAAGGAGAATATTGTGTTAGTTACTTATCAAACGAATTCATCAAACTTTGTCACATATTAACTTTCAAGTACAAACAAAAATAAACTTAACAATTACATAGATAATGTGAACTTATAACTTATACACTGTCATTATATTCATAATTTACAAAACATGCATGAAAAAAAATAAAGCTGTAAAATTAAGTTAGTTGCAAGAAAATTTCGACCAAAGCTGTTTTAGAATCCGAAACTATTGGTATTATCCGATCCTACAAAGTGTAGTTACTCACAGAAAACCGGCGTGAAACAACGCTTGCGTTGTGTTTCGACGAGTGAATGAGGTTACCGGAGGCCCAAACCCTTTTAAAAGGCGGGCAACGCACTTGTGACTCCTCTGGTGTTGCGGGTGTCCATGGGCGGCGGTTATCGCTTACCATCAGGTAATCCGACTGCTCGTTTGCTCCCCTATACCATAAAAAAAAGTTAGCTGATTATCAGTGTTTTAATAAAAGCATGAATAAAGCTATTAGGTTAGGTTATTATTAGCAAAGGCTTCGACTTTGAATAATAGACTGTCCTATGATTATTGATCCTAACGTGGCTACCCTAACCGAAGCTAAGAAGTAGGCATAGTATTACGGCTATGTTTAATTAGTCTATGCATTTAGGTCAATAATTATGTCAGTTAACAGCTGTGGAAGACGCCAAACGTATTTAATATTACAAGCAAGAGACAATGCGAACAAAACCGATCTCATATCGTGTAAGTCTGGGTTCACACGACATTGCACGTTCTTCGATGTATTCGATTTTAAAACGTACAATCAGCCGGGTAGATTACGGTAGATTTCCATTTTACCGTAGGAGAGCCATGCATTACCGTGGGAGAGCCATGCTTCGGCACAGAAAACCGGCGTGAAACAAGACTTACGTTGTGTTTCGCCGAGTGAGTGAAGATACCGGATTCCCAAATTCTTTTAAAAGTCGGGCAACGCACTTGCTACTCTTCTGGGGTTAGAGGTGTCCATGGGCGGTGGTAATCGTGTACCAACAGGTGATCGATCTGCTCGTTTGCCCTCTTTGCCTATAAAAAAACTTGTAAAACACGAATAGCCGCAACATTTGTCCGTAAAAACATAAAACAACGTATACACAATACTTACAAGGAAAAAGTGACGTATTATTAAAATACTAAAACAATAATGGGCATTATTGAGTAAGTAGCCTATGACACAAATAACACGATTCCTAGGCTATATTTTAGATATAAATATAATCATAGTGTCGATCACATATTGACATGTTTGCAGGAAATAAAGAGTGAAATGTGTACATTATAGATGGTGAACATGTGTACGGCATTTATTGGGACAGACAATCATTGCTAGCTTTACCAGGGGTTGACGCTATAACCATAAACAAATAACAAAATTCAGACAACGTAGATTTTGGTTATAATGTCAATTTTATATTTTATATAAAGAATCATTTAAAATATGAAATTGATAATCAAACTAGTAAGTAGGTATTGTAATAACTCAAAAGTTTCATAAAACCATTCAGATTCTAATTGTAACTCATTTATTGCGAACTTTTAATTAAAATTTCATGTTATTGGTGTTTCAATAGCCAAGTGGTCCTGACCGCGACTGCTACGCTAGAGGTCCTGGGTTCGATTCCCAGGTCGAGCAAAGTGTTACTGGGTTTTTCTATGAAATTCCCAGTAGCAGCTCGGAGTTAGGAATTTGTGCCCGGTTAATGGCAATAGGCTCGCCCCCTATTACATGGGACCTAAACATACCGGCGAACTGTGGGTGTACATTAGTACGCCTCTGCCTAACCCTTCGGGGAATACAGGCGTGATGGTATGTTATGTTATGTTATTGGTGAGAAGTATGAAAAAAACACAAACCTACAGCGCTGATCTCAAATGAATTGGTACGACTATAAAGACAGCAACCACCACAACTACTCCTATGGCATATCATATCCTCCAATGGCATGCATATGCACATTGGCCTTTCGTTATGTGAAGAATTCAATGAACTTTAAGTTCCATCTCTTTGCTATTTCAAAAAAACAAATAAAAATATAGACTTGCCTTGAATAGGCCTTTAGAAGCATTTCCAGATTTAATTGAACAGATTAAAAAATATCGAGCATCGTATTATAGCTTAAATTGGACTACAGAGGAACAAAGTGATTTGGAGTAAGTACACTGTCCTAGTTTGTGGACACTCGTGTGGCCAACCTAGCGCAAACAAATGAGGTTTGAATAAAAAAGACAAGACATAGTCATTATGTGGGTTGCATTGGGGAAAATGTGTCAGTAAGCAGTGTGAAGGCCAGCTTGCCGAAGACATGATTACATGGGCTAAGTATGTGGTTAGCGTCTAAACACATCGCGTAACGGTTAGTTAAATTATTAACTAACTTTTTTTACGCAGAATATCGAGTATTCTTTGCTACTTTTATTTCTATTAAACAGCGTAAGAAAGGGTTAAAACATTGAATTGACATTGGGCAATCAACAGCAGTTTAGTGTTAACGTGGACGGCGATAGGACAAGTTAAGATTTCAAAAATAGTATCCATTCCCCTAAGACTAAGATGTTAGGGCTACGTGGTTTGATTGAGTACATCCGAAGGTTCAGTTTGGAGTATTGTGATCTCCCGACTATGGTGGACAATGTGGCAATATTACTTAGAGTCCTCACGGTCAATATAGACAGCAGGCATGACAAAGGTAAGGATAACGATTTGTCGTTGATGAAGAGATATTAAAGGAGTAACTATGGAGTTTTTTGCTGTTCTTTTCTGGATCTGAACCTTTTTTTTATGGATTAGGGGGGCAAACGAGCAGACGGATCACGTGATGGTAAGCGATAACCGCCGCCCATGGACACCCGCAACACCAGAGGAGTCGCGAGTGCGTTGCCCGCCTTTTAATAGGGTTTGGGCCTCCGGTAACCTCCTCACCTAGCGAAACACAACGCAAGCGCTGCTTCACGCCGGTTTTCTGTGAGGCCGTGGTATCACTTCGGTCGAGCCGGCCTATTCCGGCCTATGCCGAATGGCTCGAGAATCTCGAGCTCCATGCCACTGGCGCCCTAAGAGTACATCTATTAACAGCACATAGCGCTAAACAATTGTCTAAGTACCTACTAGTTTTCTTTCTATTCTAATGAACTACCATAGGACCAGTCAAGATGCTTGGGTTTAGGCGATGAATACACGATGAAATACTAGTATCAACAGCAGAATAAGACTTAGAGCACCATTCTCAAAGTCGGGTTACTTTCCCACGATTCACACTTCTGCAGTATTATCATGAAGACTGGACGCTCTATAGGTGCTTTACGGGGCATCGTTCGACATTACATTCTGATATAGGTCTCATTATTATTAATTTTTAGGCAGTAGTACCTAAAGACAGTTACGGCTAATAATTCTGTGGCTATATAAAGAATCACTCGCAGAGCCTTTGCGCCAATAGTAGGTATGCGTCATTGGGAACGGTGATTCTTCAATTAGGAGACTCCATAAAAATCTTGGAGGTGAAATTAAGTCGACATACTCGCATCCAGTTAATAGGCATTAAACGATTAAAATTTCAATCAATTGATTACAATTAATTGCAAGTCATCATCATCATGAGCTTATAGCAGTCCACTGCTAGACGTAGGCCTTCCCCAGTGCGAATCTGGGAGGTCTAATATCCAATGGCACTAATTGATATGAGAACTGATAGAGTTGGTTCAAGTTCAAGTTCAAATGTTTTTATTTCAAGTAAGCTTTTACAAGCGTTTATGAAACATTATCATTCTAGTTGCACGGTTCCAAAAGGTTGATCCTATGGAGAATAATCCAGCTAGAAACTCCATGGACACTCTTTAAATAAATTAAGTTACAATCTTCACTAGTACAATATTGCGATAACAAGATGTGTGGGCGTTGAAGGATGTCCAAGTTTGACCGAAGTCGATAATATTATTATTGGTAGAAAAACTTTCGACACAACACTGAGAGCCCAGATCGAGTGTCGTCTGAATTATTAACCGATTTTGGCATTTCCAGGTATTGTTATTTACGCCTATATTCTGACAATATTCACTGCAGTCTGCTTTATCTACGTGTTCCTAATCTCCATGGCATGGTTCGTCTTCTACCGGTGTCGGATGACCGGGCAAATTATCGAGGCGATGGTGGTCCTGTCCCTTGGCATAACAGGAGAAATTGGACCCTTCAAGCTACTGTATATGTGTTACCACATGTAAGTTGGTGTGACGAAACTAATTATTATTATCAGCCTTCCTATTCTGAAATTTTATGTGATAGGGGGGCAAAAGTGCAGACGAATCGCCTGATGGTAAGCGGTTACCGCCGCCTATTGGCACCCGCAACACCAGAGGAATCAGGTGCGTTGCCAGCTTTTTAAAAGGGTTTGGGCTTCTGCTACTTTACTATTCACTTAACGAAACACAACGTAAGTGTTGTTTCACGCCGATTTTCTGTGAGGCCATGGTATCACTTCAGTCGAGCCGACTGTTCGTGCCGAAGCATGGCTCTCCCTCGGTTAATCTTTTATCACCGTTTATTATCATATAAGTTTTGACGATGTAAGACACTTATTTAGGGCCACTTGCACCAACTTTTTAATTGCATTTAAACACAATTTTTCATAGAAAATAACATAACATGCCATCACGCCTGTATTCCCCGAATGGTTAGGCAGAGGCGTACTAATGTACACCCACAGTTCGCCGGTATGTTTAGGTCCCATGTACTAGGGGGCGAGCCTATTGCCATTAACCGGGCACAAATTCCTAACTCCGAGCTGCTACTGGGAATTTCATAGAAAAACCCAATAACACTTTGCTCGACCTGGGAATCGAACCCAGGACCTCTAGCGTAGCAGTCGCGGTCAGGACCACTTGGCTATTGAGGCAGTTTCATAGAAAATTCGTGTTTAAATACAATTTAAACACCTTTTAGACGGTGGTGCAAGTGGGCCTTAGTCATAATATTCTTAAGACGATGAGTTAACTATGTAACCATGTTTTTTAAACGTTGTCTCACACAGGATTATATATATAGGATTTTCTCCTATATCGTGGGTGCGTTTACAAATAATAATTCTCATATACACAACCGCCTAGACTCAGAACAACTACCTGTCACACACAAATATTTGCTCACTCGCAGAAGCTGGACGCTCAGCCGCTACGCTAAATGTGTCGTCATTTATGACTAAAATTGTTTTCCAACTCTTCCACCTCTGTAATACTATCACAGTGATGTTAAAAAACTAATGGAAACTAGTTAGTTATGTATGTTTACGTATGCTTACAGTGTGGAAATAAAAAAAATAGCTGACGACTTCCTCGAATGTGACTCCCTGATGGTGAAAGGCAGCCGGTTCCACGTGAACCTGATGAAGTGTCTGAGGACGGTGAAGAGACGGGCCATCGTCTTCTGGATTGTAATCACTGGCAACGGAGTCCTGTACGTGACGACACCCGCCCTCATGCCAGGCAGGAACCTGCCTGAGAACTTCTATGTGATTTATGGTAAAAAATATGTTATTAATGCCTTGATGTTCAAATGAGGTAAAATAAATGTTATTTCTGAAATTTAAAAAGATCAGACAGCAAAATTCACTTCGTCACTTTGTCGACTCTTCGCAGGATCAGTACAATGTGGCAATGCAGCCAGTCTTCTGGGTACGTTACCCGATGACAGTGATGTGGAGGAGTACCATGACGCCTGGACGTGTCAATTTTTCTTTGTCTTGTTATGTATTTTTGTCTAGTTGAATTTTGCGGTAAAAGAAAGAGGCCAATGTCTTTTTTTTCAATATAAATATTAACCCCAATTTTCCAGGATTGGAACCAATGTTCGAATCACCAAACTACGAAATCGCGTACTTCATGATGATCGGTGGCGTTTTCTTCATCTGTTACGTGCCAGCCACCGTGACCGCATACCTGATCGTCATCACTGGCTACACGGAGGCCCAAATGTTGGCCTTGAGCGAAGAAATGCTGAACCTATGGCCGGACGCCATCAAATATGCAGAAACAGAGACTGGACTATCAGCCTCTGAATTATCATCCACCGAATTTGAAGAAAGTATGAAAACTGCTGCTAATGATTTTGTGACGCGACGTTTGAGGGAAATAATCAATCGTCATGCTACGATTATCAACCTTCTGCATCGGGTGGAGACGGTGTTCAGCCAAGCTATTATAACCGGGTACCTGTTGTTAGTACTTGGGATATTATCCGAGCTGCTGGGGAAGTTGGAGAACACCTTCCTGCAGATGCCTTTTGCGTTTATGCAGGTATTTTTTTAATAGTACATCAGTTTTTCCAAATCAGCATTCTTTTTTACTGTTACGTTAGAGGTCATGAGATCAATTGCCAGATAGAGCAGTGTTGTTGGGTTTTTCTATGAAATTCTCAATAGCTGCTTGGAGTTATGTAGAATTTATGCCCCGGCCATTGGCAATAGTCTCGCCTCTTATTACATGGGGCCTGAACACACTGGCGTGGTAGATCTGCCTTACTTCGGGGAATACCGACGTGCTGTTTATTTTTCAGGTCTCAATGGACTGCTTCGCAGGCCAGCGAGTGATGGACGCCAGCAAGCAATTCGAAGAGGCAGTGTATGACTGCAAATGGGAGAACTTTGACAAGGCCAACATGAAGATGGTCCTGGTGATGCTGACGAACAGTCAGAAGACCATGACGATTTCCGCCGGCGGTATAGCAACACTGAGCTTCACTTCTCTCATGACAGTGAACAGAGGCATCTATTCTGCGTACACCGCTCTTAGGTCAACTATGAAGTAATGTAGCAATCTATACTTAATATATAAAGCTGGAGAGTTTGTTTGTTTGTTTGTTTGTTTGTTTGGTTGCTTGAACGCGCTAATCTCAGGAACTACTGGTCCGATTTGAAGAATTATTTCAGTGTTAGATAGCCTATTTATTGAGGAAGGCTCTAGGCTATATACCATCACGCTACGCGGATGAAGTCGCGGGCAGAAACTATAACATTATATAGTTAAAAATAGTGTTCCAAAATTGTAATGTAGTCAAAGAAACTGTCAGAAATACTATGTTATAGTAACTAGTTCGTATATTAACCTCCGAGACTTTTTGACACCTGACGATTTTTAATAGATTCATTTATTTGTAACAATTGATGTTTGTAGGAAATCTCACGGTAGCCCAGGGGCAAAGTCTACTAATTCAATCTTATCAGAAAATTTACTGACTATCTTTTTGTGATTTTTTTGCATTTTTCATGCTAAGATTATAAAGTTATCAAATAAAGTTATCAAATAATTCAGTTATAAAGTTATAAAATAAAGTCAATAGATGTTACTGACGTCACCTTTAAGACGTAAGTTCAGAATGTGAAGGCAAATTTCGACATGGCAGGTAGGACTCGCGGTGGCTTAGTGGTCATAGCGTCTGGTGTATCAAACCAGAAGACACAGGTTCGAATCCTGCCTGCGAGTCGAATTTTTCCTTCACTAAAATAAATTTACTGACGATTGTGTCACAATTAAATAGCAGATGCGAGAGTCAGATGTTAGAATGATTTCTGGAATTAACAACTGATTTGAGTGTACATGATAGGAATATTTAACTGATCACAAGATATATCGTCTAAACAGGTTAAATTGTGTATTATTTTATACGTTCCTATACTATTCTTCTGTTTACTGACTCCAACTAATCTTAGTCTAATTAAAAGTTATAATTAAGTTCTAGTTACATCATAATATTATACTAGACTGATATTCCATGTACGAAAAATATTGCTAGAAATAACATAACATACCATCACGCCTTTATTCCCCGAAGGGTTAGGCAGAGGCGTACAAATGTACACCAACAGTTCGCCGGTATGTGTAGGTCCCATGTAATAGGTGGCGAGCCTATTGCCATTAACCGGGCACAAATTCCAAACTCCGAGCTACTGGGAATTTCATAGAAAAACCCAATAACACTTTGCTCGACCTGGGAATCGAACCCAGGACCTCTAGCGTAGCAGTCGCGCTCAGGACCACTTGACTAATGAGGCAGTTGCTAGAAATAAAAATAACAACATTTTTCCCTTTCATTTGAATACAGTTTTAACAAAATATTCTAGCCTAAAAGCGAAGCTAAAATCGATAAAATGTAATCACAAATCGGTTGCATTTACATATACGAGCCAAAGCCTAATAACTTTTGAATCGATTAGACAAACAATTCGATGCATTGGTGCATCGATACGCCTACAAACAAACGTGGAATTAATCGGAATACTATCCTGCGGGTATTTACTTGATTTAGACTATGTTTTGTAGAATTAAATCATCCCCTTCCCTAGTGTGACGTTCCATACGTGACGTTACGTTCAATGTTATAATCTTTGTTTATAGGAGTATTTATGGAGTTCCTTGCCGGTTCTTCTCCATAAGAATAAGACCCACTATTTGGAACCGCGCACCTAGTTTTTGATAATTAAAAAGTACCTGTATTACTGGTCTAATTGAAATAAAACATTTGACTTTGACATATTTTACATCTAGAAATACTCATAGAGTATTTTCGTTTGCATTTAGATTTTTAAGTATGACATTACAAATGATGACTGATGACTCCTGATGCCCCTTCCCTTGTTAGACTTCTTTACACCCCCCACCTTCCCTGAGATGACGTGACATAATTAATGGATGGCTCCTCGTTTGCATTTTTTAAATTCTTGTTAGGTTACGCTTAATCGCCAAGTTCGCCTGATGTTAAGCGACACTGCTACCTACGATGGAGCGCCCTTGCCAAGAAGAAACCGATTCACTCGTGATTAATTTTTTTTTATGAAGATTACTAGCAATTTGTGTCGCACATTAATAGTATTCGTATTGTTAACCCTTTGTGCTAATCTAAATGCTTGTGTTACGAGTGCGTTCACGTCGGTAGTGCAATGGATGAGTTTCGAACCGGCAACCACATGATCTCAAGTCCGACGCCCTAGCCATTAGGCTACCAGATTATAATATCTATCGGGAAAGACCCACTCGGGAAGCGCATTCCACATTTCGGCGGTATGCATGATAAATGTTGACTTACGTTTCGTTTCGTTCGGGTTTTCATAATATCCGAAAATTGACTTAGATCTAAACGTATAACAAGATGAAGTTCACCACGCTAGCTTACTGCGGGTTGTCAGACTTAACTTGGCCTTGAGAAAATCTGTCAGGTATGAAGGTTTCCTCGCGATGTTTTCCTTCACCGTTTAATCGCGTGATAAAACGTTAATGATTCCGAAATGTCAGAAGTGCGTGCCTTGAATTTGAACTTGGGACCTTGGACTTGGCAGTCCACTAGTTTATCACTTTGCTATAATTACTGCTGGACTGTAACTATGTACACTCCATTTGTATTACAGAAATAACATAACATAACATACCATCACGCCTGTATTCCCCGAAGGTTTAGGCAGAGGCGTCCTAATGTACACCCACGGTTCGCCGGTATGTTTAGGTCCCATGTAATAGGGGGCGAGCCTATTGCCATTACCGGGCACATATTCATAACTCCGAGCTGCTACTGGGAATTTCATAGAAAAACCCAATAACACTTTGCTCGACCTGGGAATCGAACCCAGGACCTCTAGCGTAGCAGTCTTGCTCAGGACCACTTGGCTAATGAGGCAGTTTAGAGTAGAAATATCGAAAAACAAATTCTGTCTGTTCTCTGTGGTGCTAAACAAATAGCTTATTATTTACCGTCAAATACAAAACCATATAATTATAATCTATTTACAAATTAATGTAAGAAAGAATACAACACAACATACCATCACGCCTGTATTCCGATGAAGGGTTAAGCAGAGGTGCACAAATATATGTGGCACAATTGGTGTATGTTTTTGACTCACTTCGCCGGAGTTTTTCATGTGGGAGAGCCATGCACGAATGAGTTGAGGTTACCGGAGAACCAAACCCTTTTAAAGGCGGGCAACGCACTTGCGACTGCTCTGGTGTTGCGGGTGTCCATGGGCGGCGGTTATCGCTTACGATCAGGTGATCCGTTTGCTAGTTTGCCCCCCTATCCCATAAAAAAAAAAGTTTAGCACCACCGAGAACAGACAGAATTTGTTTTTCGATATTTCTACTCTAAACTGGCTCATTAGCCTAGTGGTCCTGATCGCAACTGCTACGGTAGAGGTCCTTGGTTCGACTCCCAGATCAAGCAGTGTTATTGGGTTTTTACATGAAATTCCCAGTAGCAGCTCGGAGTTTGGAATTTGTGGTCGGTTAATGACAATAGGCTCGTCCCCTATTACATGGTACCTAAACATACGTGCGAACTGTGGGTGTACGCCTCTGCTTAAACCTTCGGGCTACAGGCGTAGGTCGAAGGTTTAAGCCGAGAATATACCAATATATTATGTTAATTTTACTTTTTTTTTTCGTAAACTACGTAAGACGACGTGGGAGACCCAGGCGGAGATGGCGGGACGAACTGGACTCCTTTTTGGGAAATTGGGCCGAAAAATCAATGCACCGAGAGGAGTGGAAGGAGGGAAGGGAGGCCCTTGCCCTGCAGTGGGACAAACCGGGCTTATAATAATAATAATATGCGCCCGACCCAGTTCTCGAGAATGACCATGTCACGTTGTACTGGGATCGATCTGTTATCACTGACAGGACTATTGTTGCCAATAAGCCTGATATAGTGGTAATAGATCGATCAGCGCGCCGCACAATGATTATCGATGTCACCGTCCCGCATGACGAGAACCTCGTGAAGGCTGAGAAAGAGAAACAATTAAAATATCTCGACTTAGCCCACGAGGTGGTCGCCATGTGGGATGTGGACTCGGCCATCATTGTACCGATAGTCGTCACGGTCAATGGACTCATCGCCAAGAGCCTCGACCAACACCTCAGGAGGCTCGAGTTGGATGGCTGGGTTAAGGGCCTGATTCAGAAGGCAGTACTCCTTGATACGGCGCGTATTGTGAGGAGGTTCCTGTCTCTGGGGCCCTAACCACCGGTAGCTTGGACCCTGCTCCCCATGCCGGTGGACAACTATTTTTATATTTTTAAATGTTTTTATTTCTCTTGTTTTTTATAAAAATATTTAAAAATGTAAATGATATGATTTTAATGAAATAAATGGATAATAATAATGTATATTACGAAATATATGGAATAACTATATTTTTTTTTATATTGCCCCACACTGATTTCTCATGGGGCGCTAACGTACACAAAATGTATTAAAACTTTAACGATATGTGTTGCAGTTTCATATGTTTTCACTATTTTACTCACGTCCCCGATGCGCGTTTGCCCGACCGAGTTCGACTCGTGAAATCTACTTTGTATGAAGGTATCCTGGGACGACACGAAAAAGACAAAGCTTACGATTTAAGACCTCCTTTATCGCCTGCAAATGAAGTGTAGGATCACAGAATATAATAGATAGAAAACAGCTAATAGTAACTACAGTCAACAAAAGAGTTAGGTGTGTAACTGCCTCATTAGCCTAGTGGTCCTGAGTGCGACTGCTACGCTAGAGGTCTTGGGATCGATTTCCAGGTCGAGCAAAGTGTTATTGGGTTTTTCTATGAAATTCCTAGTAGCAGCTCGGAGTTTGGATGGCAATAGGCTCGCCCTATATTACATGGGACCTAAACATACCGGCGAACTATGGGTGTACATTAGTAAGCCACTGCCTAACCCTTCGGGGAATACAGGCGTGATGGTACGTTATGTTATGTGTACATAAAAACAACTGCGTATTGAGACTATTTAATACATACATACGTAATACATTATTGCACAGAGCTGAGCTGTCTATCTGTACATGTCTCTTTTGTTGACTGTACTACGTTCATCTTCAGACGCGTACTTTTATATCATGTTTGTTGGTTTTGCTGGTGACCGGATACAAAGTATCGAACGACGGAAGATGTCAGGGTGACAAACTAAAGTGGCGATCGGTGAAAATGATGAAATCTATACTAATATATAAAGCTGAAGAGTTTGTTTGTTTGCTTGCTTGAACGCGCTAATCTCTGGAACTACTGGTCCGATTTTAAAAATTATTTTTAAGGAAGGCTATCATATGCTAAACGAAGTAGCGGGCTAGAAGCTAGTCGTCAAATATAAAGTTACTAGCTTCTGCCGCGACTTCGTCCGCGTAGCGTGATGATATATAGCCTATAGCCTTCCTCAATAAATGGGCTATCTAACACTGAAAGAATTTTTCAAATCGGACCAGTAGTTCCTGAGATTAGCGCGTTCAAGTAAACAAACAAACAAACTCTTCAGCTTTATATATTAGTATAGATTATAGTGAAGGACTCGCAGGCAGTATTCGAACCTGCATCTTCTGGCTAGGTATGCCAAACGCTACGACCTCTAAGCCACCGCGAGTCCAACCTGCCATGTAGAAATTTGCCTTCACATTCTGAACTTGTGTCTTAAAGGTGACGTCAGTAATACCTTAATAATCTTAGCATGAAAAATGCAAAAAAAAGATATCTCTCTCTACACACAGTAAGTATACTATACTTTAGAAACAACAAATAAGTACAATACTTATAACCCAACATAGTTGCATTTCCAAATAAACGGCTAACCTATAATTACTGCATTCGGAAAATTCATCCAACATACAGCTGCTTGATTAAATTTTGACACCTCGTGCGGTGCTAACGATATAATTACTAACTACGTATATAAGGTGAATGTTCGAGCAATATTCAATACACAATATTTTTTTGGGTAGACGAGGTTGTTGGCGATGGAGCGAGAGGTCTTGGGTTTGATAGAGTATAAAATATTCCATCAAAAACATAAATGTGTAAATGGGAGCCAAGCTGCACGTCAAGAGTAAGCGTCGGCTAAACCCACAAAAGAATTGAGTTCTAAATCCGTGCCAATTTCTGAAATGCTGCTCAAGATTTGACTTGGTTAGTTTTTACCAAGAAACCAAATTATGTATAGTAATATTATAAAGAGGAAAGATTTGTACATGTGTGTATGTATGTAACGAATAAACTTAAAAATTAATAGGCCGATATCAAAAAATTCTTTCACCAAGTGAATGCTAAACTATTCCAGATTAACATAGGCTATAGAATATTTTGAATAAGTTAGGGATTTCTATATCCGTGCGAAGCCAGGGTGGGCCGCGAGTACAATATTAAAACATTACTTAACTTGGATAAAACATTAAGGAAATTAGTTGATTAACAAAATAAGGACCTTTTGGAACCATGCAACTAGAATCATAACGTTTCATAAACGCTTGTAGAAGCTTATTTGAAAAAAAAAAAAAAACTTGAACTTGAAGGGTGGTCGCCAGCCAGTCAGACCGTAAGAGATCGTACCACCGAGCAAGTCAGATATTTACTCGCCTCTTACGAGATGTCTATCAGAAGATGGCATTGAGGATAAGTATTCGGACTCGTCCCCACACTGGGAAAGCTAGCCAGAGAGACGGAGAACAGAGTATTATTTTATATGGAGACGCAAGATAATGCATCGCCTTAACGTCAGCGTCATACATCGCAGTTAATTATTATTTACACAGCACTTACAACTTAATTGTATATTCTGAAACATTGTCTTCAAGAAGCTAGATCACTCAGCGAAGAGTTTCCGTGTAGGCAAGGACTTCGTTAGTTTCCCAGTTAAAAGTTGAACAGCAACTTCTTTGATAAATTAATTTTTTATTCTTTTTTTATCATAATAAGTTTTGAACAATTTAAAAAGTATCTATTATATAGATGTTCTGAATTAAAAACATATTCACTTACTTACTTAATATTTTATATTATAATTATTAATTAAAAACTAAAACTATAAGTAACTAATTAATTTGAGATAAGAAAAGAAACAAACAAAATATAAACAAAAAAATTGTAAGAAAAAAAACAAGCAAAATGTCCATCTAGAAAAAAGCAAATTAACTACAGAACTATATATCTATATATATAAAAGAAAGTCGTGTTAGTTACTCCATTTATAACTTAAGAACGGCTGAACCGATTTGGCTGAAAATTTGTGGAGAGGTAGCTTAGAACCAGGAGACGGACATAGGATATTTTTTATCCCGTTCCCGATACTTTTTATTCCACGGGGGCGAAGCCGCGGGCAGAAGCTAGTATATCTATATATATAAAAGAAAGTCGTGTTAGTTACACCATTTATAACTCAAGAACGGCTGAACCGATTTGGCTGAAAATTGGTGGAGAGGTAGCTTAGAACCAGGAGACGGACATAGGATACTTTTTATCCCATTCCCGTGGGATGTGATGACCGAATTCCACGGGGGCGACGCCGCGGGCAGAAGCTAGTATTTTATAAATAACTCTTTCATTAAAACACGTGAATTACTCGAAAAGCCGTTTTATATTTTGTATTGGGAAATTATTCATGAAATTATTTTCGAATTCAGAACGCTTAAAATTGCTAATTGTAATGATAAGTTAAACAAGTTTGTCTATACATATATATTTTATATATGTATATAAGAATCGATTCGCATTTTGTGTATCATATTGACTATGTTGGTCACTTTGGATCTCGGCTCTTTGGTCCTTCGATGTGACTCCGAGCATAGATCTTTTAATAGAAGATACACTAATCATCATATTTTTTTATGACACAGGGTGCAAACGGGCAAACGGATCGCCTGATGGTAAGCGATACCGCCGCCCATGGACACACGCAACACCAGAGGACTCGCAAGTGCGTTGCCGGCCTTATAAAGGGTTTAAAATTCAAAAAATATTAAATTCATTTCTGGGAGTACATATATTTACCCGGGGTTAATTAAAAAATCTTAATTAATATTTTATTGGTATTATGTAGGTAGGTATTTGGTGCCAAAATGCGAATTGGTACTTTATAGGCTTTGTTCATTAACTGTAAAATCTCCTACTTAATAATTCTCTGTTGAAAGTTCCCTGAACACTTATTTCGCGGTTTTAAAAGATGATCCGAAGGTTTGGCTTGGAGTATTGTGACTTGCCCACAATGATGTGGAACGTGGCAGTGTTATTGAGAATACTCACTCTTAAAATAGACAGCAAGAACATGAAAGGTAAAGAAAACTAATATTTATTTAATAACTACCATTAGCCTAGTGATCTTAAGCGTGACTGCTACGCTAGTGGTCCTGGGTTCGATTCCCAGACCAAGTAGTGTTAATGGTTTTTGTGTTCGTCTGGGTGTTTCTTATGTATTATAAGTATGTATTTACAAAAAATAAGTATATAAGTATTATATCCATTGTCTAGTACCCATAGTACAAGCTCTGCTTAGTTTGGGATATTAATTCAGTAAGTCTGTAAGTTTTTTTTAAATAACAATAAATCGAATAAATATTTTTTTATTCTTATTTTAAAAGATTACTAGCGCAACCCTCACACAACACTAACACAGCTGTGGGGCATTCTCGCGTGCTAAGCTAAATGCTTGTATTGCAAGTGGGTTCACTTCGGTAGTGCAATGCGCGGGCCTCGAATCAGCAACCACATGATCGCAAGTGCAACACCTTAGCCATTAAGCTACCGCTGCTTTAAAAAACCTTTTCCCTCACCAGTAATACCAATTGGTTTCTACATAATCACGATATTGTCTTTCCTGTGCTACTTCTACGCGTACCTGGTGAGCGTGCTGTGGTTTGTGTTCGTGAGGAGTCCGCAGACGGGGGAACAGGTCACCGCTATGGTGCTGCTGTCCCTCGGCATCTCCAGCGAGATTGGAACCCTCAAGCTGCTATACATGATTTTGTACATGTAAGTTGGAACATACGGCGATGAACTTTGGCAATGTTCTTCCGTGCAATGTTAACTATATTATATTTGAGGGGAAGTAGAAGTGGGTCGGTCATGTCTGCAGACGGACAGACTATCTACGGAGCAGACAAGTGCTAGACTGGAGACCGCGTTTGGACAAACGTAGTAACGCGCTGCTACACGATGGACCGACGGTTTGAAGAAGGTGGCTGGCAGCTGATGGATGCGAGCTGCCCAAGACTCCTTCTCTCTCTCTACGTTCAGCAGAGGATGGCAATAGGCTTATATGATGATCGAATCGGAAATGAATATAATTATATATTGTGTGCTTATTTATGTAGATTCCAGCTATTGGAAATAGTGTCTATAGATTTTCTTTTTTTAAAGTTCTGACTACCAATAACAATTTTCAAAGATGTTTGTATGACAACCGGGACCGTAAAGCTATCCCCGTTGTCCCGAACGGGACAACGGGGATAGCTTTACGTGCTCTCCGAGGTACGGAATTAGGCAAACGTGGTGGTGTAATATTCTTATCCTTCTCATTCTGAGGGGAGACCCGTACAAGTGTACAGAATGATGGGTTGATTATGTATGTATAATCTATATATATAAAAGAAAGTCGTGTTAGTTACTCCATTTATAACTTAAGAACGGCTGAACCGATTTGGCTGAAAATTGGTGGAGAGGGAGCTTAGAACCAGGAAACGGACATAGGATATTTTTTATCCCGTTCCCGTGGGATGTGATGACAGACCGAATTGCACGGGGGCGAAGCCGCGGGCAGAAGCTAGTCTAAGAAGAGAGTCGTGTTAGTTACTCCATTTATAACTTAGGAACGGCTGAACCGATTTGGCTGAAAATTGGTGGAGAGGGAGCTTAGAACCAGGAAACGGACATAGGATATTTTTTATCCCGTTCCCGTGGGATGTGATGACAGACCGAATTGCACGGGGGCGAAGCTGCGGGCAGAAGCTAGTATAGAAATAAAACATGTGACTCCCGAAATTACACTTTTATATTTTTATTTATTTCTCCTTAAAAGTTTTCATAGTGTAGTTACTAAGATTTCTTAATTAATCTAAAAGTGTCACTAAAAGAATATAACAATAGAGTTTAATATTTTCAGCGACAAAATTCGGAAACTTACGGACTCCTTCCTCGAGTTCGACTCTCACGTAGTTGAAGGCAGCCGGCATTCTCGGAACCTACTGAAGTACATGCGCAATGTGAAGAAACGGGCCATCTTCTACTGGATGGTGCTCATGGTCAATGGTATCCTATACATCATGAAGCCGCTTCTCAGTTCAGACAACCGTTTGACTGATTTCGTTATCATATATGGTAAATTATAGTTTTCTTGCTTTTAAAAGATTTCAAACTGTCTCATTAGCCAAGTGGTCCTGAGCACGACTGCTACGCTAGAGGTCCTGGGTTCGATTCCCAGGTCGAGCAAAGTGTTATTGGGTTTTTTCTATGAAATTCCCATTAGCAGCTCGGAGTTAGGAATTTGTGCCCGGTTAATGGCAATAAGCTCGCCCCCTATTACATGGGACCTCAACATACCGGCGAACTGTGGGTGTACTTAAGTACGCCTGAGCCTAACCCTTCGGAGAATACAGGCATGATGGTATGTATGTAAAAGATTTCAAATATAATACGCAGTACATTTGTGTAAACGCAATACATAACATATTACTTTATGATATTTAAAAAAAACGTAAGAGATTTTCTTTTTACCCTGAATCCATATATTCCTTTTGATAACGACAGGATTGGAGCCGATGTTGGAGACACCGAACTATGAAATAGCTTGCATCATGATGGCTATCAGTGTTATCTTAATATGCTACAGCTCTGCTAACGTCACGGGATACCTCATAGTTATTGTGGGGTATGCCGAATGCCAAATACTGGTCCTTGGTGAAGAAATAAAACATGTATGGGCAGACGCCAAAGAAAAATACGAAGCTATAGCTGATAATGAAACTGAGGCTTTTAAGAAAGATAATGATAGAAAGAATCAAATCATTAATAAATTTGTTAGCAAAAATCTGAAGGATGTTATCAAACGACATGCAACAGTCAAGATTCTTATCAGCCAGGTTGAAGACGTATACAGAGGACCTATGGCTGTAGGATTTGCTCTTCTTATATTAGGATTAATATTAGAATTGCTTGGAGGTTTAGAAAACACCTACTTACAATTGCCTTTCGCTTTCATCCAAGTAGGAATGGACTGCTTTATTGGCCAGCGGATCATGGATGCTGGTGTAGAATTCAGAGATGCGATCTACGATTGCAAATGGGAGAACTTCGATAACACTAATATGAAGATGGTACTAACAATGCTTCAGGTATCCCAAAAGACTGTGGCAATAACTGCTGGTGGTGTAACTAATATGAGCTTTACATTCTTGATGACTGCAATGCGAGCAACTTATTCCGCTTATACTGCTTTAAGATCCATGATATAATCATATTTTTTAATTTAGAAGTTTAGATAAATATTAGAGGAAAATAGGCTATATTAACGGCCTATATGTAGGAAATAGTTAACATGAAATTAGTATAGAATTAAATAAAGGTTGTTTGGATATTTTTTCAAAATTGTTTTTATTTTTGTTTTTTACTAGCTTCTGCCCGCGGCTTCGCCTTCGTGGAATAAAAAGTATCGGGAACGGGATAAAAAGTATCCTATGTCCGTTTCCTGGTTCTAAGCTACCTCTCTACCAATTTTCAGCCAAATCGGTTCAGCCGATCTTGAGTTATAAATGGAGTAACTAACACGACTTTCTTTTATATATATAAAAGTTATGAATTTGATTGAGATAATATAATTAAAAAATAAAAACGGCTGAGTATGCAATCTTAATTTCACAAACAGAAAACCTATATGAGTTTTTGTGTGCCACGGATCAGGGTCAGATTTGCGTGCCACGTCAGATTCCTGCATCTGACGCGTTAGCGCCATCTATCTACACATTGATTGACTAAATATGTCCAAGTGCGGTGGTTGTGGTAGAAATCGTTGTAGTTATGATCCCTTTTATAATAATAATCGCCCGAGAGTTAGGTTTGGAATTTCATACTGAATGGAAGCCCAATATAAAACCAATGGAAACAAGATAAAAATAATGCTTGATACGTACAATTTATATTACGAATCATAATTACTAGGACTAAAATCCCCATTTTAGCCTCCCAAAACAGTTTCAGAAGTTCGAGCCTTCCATTTGGTTGGATCTTTTGATTTCGCCATTGAGTTTCGAAACTGTTTTGGTTTTGCACAAAACAATATTTTTAAAATATTTGAAGGCGGTTTATGGTTCTAATTTTGGTGGTTTTTCGGTCGGTACGTGTTCCTGTACTAAATTTTTCGAAAAAATATATATAGACGAACATAGAATCTCCTCCTCTTTGAAGCCGGTTAACAATTGTTTTAGTTATGAACACAAATAAGGCACACTATAGATAATATTTTTATCGCGGTAGTCGCATTAATTACCGTTTATTTACTTTGTCTACTTTATCACAAGTGTGTGGCCGTGTGCACTAATTACAATAGTGTAGTTAAAAGTAATTAATAAAATGGTGGCACCTCTAGTTAGAGAGGTAAGTGATTCATAATTTTTTGTTGAGTGAAGTGTGAATTTGGTTAATTAATTCTGCCTCTATGTTCATAAACGCGACTGTCTAGTGTCCTGTATTCGATTCCCAGGTCGCGGAAAGTGTTATATCAATTTTTCATTTGAAAAAACCGACAGTTCTATCGGAAAATATAATTTAAACATAACATACCATCACGCCTGTATTCCCCGAAGGGTTAGGCAGAGGCGTACTAATGTACACCCACAGTTCGCCGGTATGTTTAGGTCCCATGTAATAGGGGGCGAGCCTATTGCCATTAACCGGGCACAAATTCCAAACTCCGAGCTGCTACTGGGAATTTCATAGAAAAACCCAATAACACTTTGCTCGACTTGGGAATCGAACCCAGGACTTCTAGCGTTACAGTCGCGCACATGACCACTTGTCTAATGAGGCAGTTAATTATCTATTATTTATCTATAAATTAGAAATATAATTTATAGAGAAATAATGTCAAGCAAGGAGATCTAAAATTAGTTTAGCAATTTGGAAATCTAGGTCTTGCTAACGAGACGATCTAACGAAGATCCTACGACAAAGAGGCTTTGAATTGTGAGCCTTTGTAATCCTAATAGATTTTCTTGATTGTAACTTGAATATGATGATGCTGCAACTTATTTAACTTTAATTGTTAGTTAAATTTTTACATTTATCTATATAATAATGATATTTAACTATCACGTTTGGCGTAGCGGCTGAGCGATCAGCTTCTGCGACACGTTTTGTGGGTTCGATCCTCACATATTGTAAGACCTACAGTTGTTCCGGGCGTTTATGTATGTGAGAATTTGTGTTTGTAAACGCACCCACAATACAGGAGAAAATCCTACTGGTTTCCAATCCAACGTTTTTTTGTAACTTATTCTACATGTCGACTTCTAACATACATTGACATTGAGATCCTTATTTTTCTTCCCGGTAACATAGAACTCTTGTAGGTCAGTCATTCGTCGTCATTATTTAAGGAGCTCTACAACCGACGTGTGACGTGTACAGTGTTATTGAAAAATTTTGCCCTTTTAACCTTTGATGAGATGAGATTGGATTTCTGTCCCCTATTTACTAGTCGAGTATCAACAAGCGTGATGGTAACAGAATAATTATGTAAGTAACTCCATTTTACGCGAGTTTATCGCATAACCTTACTACCACGACTGTAGTAAAAACCTTTAAAGTCACGTTTCCGAATACGTACAATCGGCCACGTCGAAGGTTGATTACTTTTCGACTTTATTTACCTAATAATAAGGCAGGTATTTGACCTCTTTCCAGTAAGAAAGTGGCGTGCGTGTTTGCCACAGGCGTACCTTTGTCCCTACGAACATAACATACCATCACGCCTGTATTACCCGAAGGGTTAGGCAGATACGTATTAATGTACACCCACAATTCGCCGGTATGTTTAGGTCCCATGTAATAGGGGGCAAGCTTATTGCCACTAACCGGGCACAAATTCTAAACTCCGAGCTGCTACTGAGAATTCCATAGAAAAACCCAATAACACTTTGCTCGACCTGGTAATCGAACCCAGGACCTCTAGCGTAGCAGTCACGCTCAGGACCACTAGGCTAATGAGGCAGTACCTCTGAAGATTCCAGCAATTACCCTGGATTATAGGTAATCTATCCTACCCTACGGTGCTGAGACGTGGACACTTACAGTAAGGCTAGTCCACCAATTTAAAGTGGCTCAGCGTGCTATGGAACGTGGTATGCTCGTAGTCTCTGAAGGAAAAAACTGCAACGAGGTTATCCGACAGAGAACCAGTTACCGACATAGCTAATCCAAGCTGAAGTGGCAGCCGGCTGGTCATATCTGTAGAAGAACCAACAACCGCTGGGGTGGACGTGATCTTGAGTGGAGACCACGACTCGGCAAACGTAGCGTAGGACGTCCTCGGGCAAGATGGAGTGATGATTTGCGGAAAGCTGCCGGCAGTAGCTGGATGCGACAAGACAAGGACAGGGTGAAATGGCGCACTTTGGAGGTGGCCTGCGTCCAGCAGTGGATTGTTATAGGCTGATAATGATGATGATAGGTAACCAGACAAACTTAGACCTGCTACTAACAACTCAATAACAATTTGCTTCAGATATGAACTTAATTTAGGACTTCTCGCTCAGCAGTTTCGCTTGTGACCTCTCGATCAATGAGGCAGTTCATGGGATGAAAGTAGAGCTAAGTAGTATAATGTATATTTTTAGTGGTGTGTGATGGTACCGCTGATCTTCCATCACCTGGCCATTGGCTTCGTGCTGTCCTACCCAGCGATCCTGACTCCAGCTATCACCGACAATGATAATCGGAATGGGGATGGAGTACGTGCTACCAAAGCAGAGGCCTCCTGGATCGGTTAGTATGTATAAGCATAATTGTTATCTTGTGTTTTTTTTTGCATCTTTCATGCTAAAGTTATAAAATTATTTTAGTAAAGGAAAAATTCAACTTGCGGGCAGGATACGAACCTGTGTCTTCTGGTAAGATACACCAGATGCTATGACCACGAAGCCACCGCGAGTTCCACCCGCCATGTCGAAATTTACCTTCACATTATGAATTTACGTCTTGTTGTAATTGTTACCACATTTGAGTCAGTTTTGGTGTAGATATTATTTTAGTACTTGGCGCATCTAATTGAATGGTATATATAACTAAATGATCAATTATTATAATCTATATTACATATGATCATTTCCTAAATATGGCTCCGATAGCAATAAAATACATATTATAAGCCTATTTTATTGTTGTAAATTGTATATATTTTGTAGCGGCCGCATACAGCATGACAGGCGGAATAGGCTTCCTGATCCTCCCAACATTGATGCAGCTATATGGACGGAGGTTCATCAATGCCACCATGAACTTATTCATCTTCATTGGTTGGATCATCATTGCCCTGTCTCCTAACGTCCCGACCCTGATAGAGGGCAGAGCAATCCAGGGCCTCTCGTTTGGAGGACTTTATATTTGCAGCATTTTGGCTGGTGAATACAGCCACCCAAGACGTAGGGGCTTCTTCATCATTTTCAAGATCACAGCGACTAGCATCGGTGAATTAATATGTCACGGGTTCGGGTTCACCCTGTCTTGGAGAGAAATGGCCTGGTTGGCTTCTATTCCACCTGCAATTGCTGCTCTAGGCACCTTAGTCTGGCCTGAAAGCCCGTCATGGCTGGCCTATCAAGGACGATTCGAAGATTGTGTGACATCATTCGAGTGGATAAGAGGAAAGGACATGGAATCGAGAAAAGAAGTAATGGAATTAATAACAGCACAACAAAAATTGAGAGATTTGAGAGGATTGAAGAAATCGGGACTATTTGTAAGGAGTTTCCAAGCAATGAGATCAAAAGAGTTTTTAAAACCGTTCTTAGTCGTACTGATGCTAATTATATTAACACAAGCTTGTGGCAGACATTATCTTTTAGCTTATGTGGTTCAGATCATGACTTCTTTAACGGGGGACAAGTCCAAAGCGTATTACTACACCATAGGGTTGGACGTGATGAAAATTATAGCGATACTAATATCAAGCTATATCGTCAGAATTTTTAAGAGAAGAGCTCTGTTACTTCATACTAGCTCCTTAGCGTGTATTTTGTTAAGTTTGATTTGTCTTTTCCAACTGTTGGTGCACAAGAAAGTCTTAGAAGTGACTTGGTTGACTCCCCTTCTATTGATATTGTACAATTTAGTATGTTATGTAGGTGTTATACCAGTATCAATGGTGTTGAAAGGAGAGTTATTTCCCATAGAGTACAAAGGATTAGGGACCAGTGTCTTAGGCATATTCTACGCACTATCAAGCATGATTTTGATGAAACTGACGTCAATAATGCTTGACGCGATGGACACTCATGGAATGTTTGCAGTGTACCTTATTATCGCTAGTGGTAGTTTGGTGTTTTTATATTACATTTTGCCAGAAACCAAAGATAGGACATTACAGGATATTGAGTCAGAGTTTATAGATCTAAAATTACCTAAAGATGAAAGTGGTTATGAGATGGTGAGTATAGTAAATCGTGATAGATTGTGAATTAAATAAATACTTAGAGAGCGTAGACTCCGTGATGAAATTTTTATTTCAATCTCGTAGAAAAAAATGTATGTTATTTTTTTTATTTAATAGGCGTAAGCGATTATCGGGGCGGCCACCAGAGGAGTCGCAAGTGTTTTGCCCGCCTTTTAAATGGGTTTGGGCCTCCGGTATCCTCACTCACTCGGCGAAACACAACGTAAGTGTTGTTTCACGTCGGTTTTGCTGTAAGGCCGTGGCAGCACTCCAGTCGAGCCGGCCCATTCGTGCCGAAGCATGGCTCTCCCATGATAAACTGTTATACTTATTTATATTTATTGTTTTTTCCATCAGCTATGTAACATTTCTTTATATCTGTATTGTATTGTGATATTAGGTAAATGTATCAATGCTAGTAATTAGTAATTAAAATTTATTTGAAATTGAAATTGTGAAGCAACTATGTAGTTGAGTTTCCAATGATACTTTTATGCCAATTTTTTTTGGAATCAATTACTAGTTGGAGTATATGGCGAAAAAGAAACATTGAGAAAAACAAAGACTTTACTATCTAAACTATCACTACTGTCCAAAACAAAAAATGGACGAAAATCATGTTAAAATTTTAATTAAACAGTTAATTATTGCAACTTTATTGTTGGTAATTGTTAATAAAACCATACTACTTACAACTGTATATTTCAAGAAACCAAGTGTACTTACTGTCCCACTCTGCTCGGCATGGTTCTCTTCTAAGATTGAGATGTTAGGCTATAACACCACGCTAGCCTACTGCAGGTTGCCGGTTTCCTCACGATTCCATAAGCTGAGGAGTCCGTTGCTCGATCAGACCAGGGCCCCAGCAGGTGTCGCGCGTGTACGGTGCACGCGCGCTTTCGAAAAGGATGCGAGGCCAGGCCTCAACTTCTGAAGGGGTCCAGCCCATGCTGGACCATAGCTTGTCACAGATCCCATGACCGTGGCTATAGAGCAAGAGATGGCAAGTACGGTTTCTAGTCGGTATGAGTCCGACATACCCCGCCGCACTCCAAGTGGCGGACGATCCGTGAGGATTTATCGTACTAGAAAAAAAGGATTTCTTTGCTTTCTTTCATCTTTTAAGCCCGTGATAATTAGTAATTAATAGGTACGGACATGACTTCGAAAAGTCAGAGGTGCGTGTTTTGGATTCGAACTCGAGACCCTTGGCTTGGCAGTACAATGGGCATATCACTAGGCTAACACCGCTGAAACCTTTAAATATCCCATCCAAACTATCAAGTTTTAAACAATTAATTCTTGTACACTAAACAAACTGTTATAGAAATCGGAGACTTAATACATTTTCCATGAAACGGGTCCAAACGGCCCTTGACGGCATAACGAAGGGGCGCCCGGGCGTCAGCGGCCCAATTAAGGGTTGTTTAGCCCTTCGCCATTTGATATCCTGGCCGTAAATGACCCATTGGTGAATGATGGCTGTATTTTAGTGATGGCGTCACGAATTTTGAGGCTTAGTACAGTATGGTCGAAATAAACGGTGCGCGTTTAAAGTTATCTGCAAGTTATTTTGTGTTACAGTGCTTTGTAAAAAACATGGTGTAAAGAAAATTGGGGTCGTAAATGTACATACTATCACGCCTGTATTCCCCGAAGGGTACAGCAGAGGGGTACTAATGTACACCCACCGTTCGCCGGTATGCTTAGAGCCCGTGTAATAGGGGGCGAGCCGATTGCCATTAACCGGGCACAAATTCCAAACTCCGAGCTGCTATTGAGAATTTCATAGAAAATCTCAATAACACTGTTCGACTTGGGAATCGAACCGTATGTAATGTAGCAGTCACGCTCAGGACAATTAGTTTATTGAGGTAGTTTTGGAACAACTTTATTAGAGACCGCGTAGTCATATTGATATTAATGAATATTGTAAAAAGTTCCAATGCTAATTAAAACAACTAAACTACAAAATAAATAAAGTAATTTTAGTGAAGGAATAATTAGAAAAATCGCAGGATTCGAACCTGCGTCTTCTGGTTAGATACACCAGACGCTATGACCACTAAGCCTGACCCACCCGCCAGATCGCAAGACGACCAGAAGAAGCAGGTTCAATTCCTGCCCGCAGTCAAATTTCTCCATCACTAAAATAACTTTATAATCTTAGCATTGAACTTGTAAAAAAATCACAAGAAAATAAATGGGTACTTACTCTAAAAATAATCTTAAGTATTCTAATTGAATTTCATTAATTTCAGCTAAGAAGTTATACATTCTAAAGTAGTTAGGAGTCGAATAATTTAATTAATGATCCTTACAATGGCGGCGTTTCTGTTAAATCTTTTGTTTGTTGTTGATTTTAGTTTTAATTATATTATATGAGAGCCTTTTTAATGAATATTTCAATTCAAATTGATTTTGTTGTAATAATGTTTATGTATTGTTGTGTAGTTATGAGCAGGGCATAAAAAACAACTCGTTTATCTTGTTGGTCAAAACGGACTGCCGCCCTTTTTATATATTGTCTGTTGTCAATCTTGACATGACATTGACAGCTCACAAGCTGACAAGGCGATGTCGGTAAGGTGCATTCAAATAATTATTATGATGCATTCCCGTATTATATAACATATATTACTGGCTTTTACCCCTGGTTTCGCTCGAGCTCAATAAATACTTAGGTATATTCTATTTTAAATTAAGTATCACATGTTTTCTGTATTTTTTGCAAGCAATCACAGTGAATAGGTGTTTATTATCAGGTATTATTGTGTTTTGTACATTTGCTTCACCACCGGGACCGTCAGGACTTTAGCGTTTTAGAATACGTGATAGAAAAAACTGTGGAGTCGATTTAGAACTATAAATTTTATTTTATTTTTCATCACAATAAAATAAACTTCTTGGTGTATACGGTATATTATTTGTAAAATTTGGTCTGTTAGTTATAATTGGAGGTATTGTAGCTTAAGCACGATGAACCATTAAATTCGTAAACGAATGAGTTTTATTCTGCTACAAATCTCATACATACATATTTTCACGTCTGTCTCCCATTGGGGTAGGCAGAGACTACACTTGCTACGATCCTAGCACACCACTTTCGCTTCATCTACGGTCATTAACTCCTTCTCATACAAATTATTCTCGATTTCGATACGAATACGTTTTCGAAAGTGCTTGGGCTACTGAACGTGAGGTCTGAGGTTCAAGGGTCTAATAGATTTTCTGTTAATTAAGTAGTTGTCCGGAAGTCTAAGATTGGGCACATTCTTTATCTTATCTGCCTCAATAGCCAAGTGGTCCTGACCGCGACTGCTACGCTAGAGGTCCTGGGTTCGATTCCCAGGTCGAGCAAAGTGTTATTGGGTTTTTCTATGAAATTCCCAGTAGCAGCTCGGAGTTAGGAATTTGTGCCCGGTTAATGGCAATAGGCTCGCCCCCTATTACATGGGACCTAAACATACCGGCGAACTGTGGGTGTACATTAGTACGCCTCTGCCTAACCCTTCGGGGAATACAGGCGTGATGGTATGTTATGTTATCTCTTAGAACAGATTACTACAGAACATATTATTGGAACACTGTGAAAATTGCAGGTAAAAGGTATACTTAGGTATATATTAACGTAATTTTTCACAGTGAAATAACGTTAAAGACCTATCATAGTGTTCCACAGTTACCGCTAAAAATCATAAAATAAACAGAGCCGTAATTAGAAGACAAGGAAAATCTACCAGAAGACTTCATAATTTAATGTTATATTCATTCAAAATTTTAAGGAAATTACTGGCTTCATTTGAATGTTAATGAAACCCGCTCTTTAACAATTTTGTCAGGACAATCAAGGGCTTTGTACGATACAAAATGGTTGTAGTCTTTTTATATGATGGCATCGTCACGATTTTTTTTTCTTTAAGGAATAGACAGGTCGGGTACGGGCAGATGAGCGGATTGATCCCCTGATGGTAAGAGACTAAGGAAGTGTTTAAAAGGATTTGGGCCTCCAGTTTCCTCACTCACTCTGCGAAACACAACATATGCGTTGTTTCACGCCGGTGTTCTGTAAGGACGTGGTATCACTCCGGTAGAGCCGGCCCCTTTGTGTCGAAGCTAGGAGTTTTGATCCGTGCCTTGTTAATGGCAATAGGCTGCCTATTATAAAATGGGACCTAAACATACCCGTGAGACGTGAGTGTACATTTATACACCTATCCCTCCAATACAGACGTGGTGGTGTGGTGTTTGTGCTTTATATGAGCAAGACGAGGGTATGATGCAAGTCAACGAAAAAAAATTGGCAGAGTCGACTCCATGCCTTTTCAGTCTTAGATATAATATTTTTTGCTGACTCTAATATATACGCAGAGGTCGCGTGGCTCACCTGACCCCCACTCAGTTGAGGTCACATGGGATTGCACGCGAAATATGCGCCGTTGTGCGAAATTCAACGCCACCAAATATTTGAATTTTATTGCAAGTTTTGCTTTGTTCTGTAGTACTTGGTAGTGTAGTTGTGGTAGAGATTTCGTTTATGTTTAGTTTGTTTAAATTTAGAAATGGTTTGCAGGAAATAAATATCTGGTTTTCTAAATATAACATTAGTTTAAAAAATATCTTTTTTATTTTATATACTAGTAGTTATATTAGGGGTTAAAGTATGAAAGTGCCGATTTGCACTGAAAAATTGAAATTCTTTTTTTTATTTAACATATTTTATAAAAATAATTACCATTGTTATCTATACATTGCTGCTGCATCTAATAGGAAGGTCATTTATGCCTTTGTGATAGAACCCTGGTGAACTAGATTCGACAAACTGTGTCAACCTACTCAAAATTGTAATTTTTAGATTTTAATTTTATTGTTCAATTTCTATAATATTACTTTCCTCATTATATAAAACTCTTAATTTATTTTATTTTCTTGTTAAATTTTTATTATATAAATGTCTTGTAGGTAATAAGTTTTAAATTCAATATTATTGTTAATTTTACATTCTAAGTGCATTTAATTCTTCTTTCTGTTTGTTTATATTACAGGATGATGTGGTCTCCTGTAATTGAGGAAACATAAGGAACATCTATTAATGTAAACACTTCTATAGCACGTATTTAAGGTGTATTCTTTGTTGGAGATACTAATAAAAAAAAGGATTTTGTGTTGCCTCCTGGGAAGAAAACTTTTTATCAAGTAGAAAATTGTCCAAATCACGAAAAAATGGTAGTTCGTTGGAGCAAGGTCTGGCGAATACGGAGGGTGACGAGTAGATTCTAATTGCAGTTCCTGTAGAGTTAAAACGGTTTATCGTGCTGTATGAGGTCTTGCGTTATCGAGCAATAATGGTGAAGATCGGTTCATGAGTCGGGGCTGTTTCACTGCTAGTTTTGCTATCATTGTTCGGAGTTCGGCACAGTACACATCTGCCGTTATTGCTTGACCAGATTGGAGAGAGCTATAGTGAATAACCATGCTGAGACCACCAAACAGTTACCATTACCTTTTTATTGGTAAGCTTTGCTTTATGACAATGTTGAGGCGTTTGAGCTGGGGTCAGCCATTGCATTTTTCGCTTACGGTTATCGTAAAGAATCCACATTTCATCACGTCACAATTCGATTCAATATTCCTTCATTTCTGTATCGATTCAACAAGACAACACGCGTTTCTTTCTGCGGATCAGTCAAATCATGAGGCACTCATATTTCATATATTTTTATTTTATTTTATTGATTTGACTCTAGTGAGTTAATATTGTTGGTAACGTAACGTTAAACCAAACCGCTTATTCCTGGGCTCGGATCGGCTTCCACCATCTCTTTTAATTCATTGTGTGGGCGGTCTTCCACGTGGTTCGTTCTTCAAATCTGCTTCCATCACGAAAGCGTTCGCACGGTGCGTTCATTAGCAGTCTCCTCTCCAAACGCAACATTGATATTGCGAGCTGTTTCTGCCACGTTAGTTTGCGTTGTATTCAAAAATCACTCCAATTTTCGAAGTATTCATCTTACTCGTCTAAGCTGAATAAAAAAAAACAACTGAAAGTCGATAATCGAATGTTGCACATTTTTTAAAAGAAGACTTTAATAGCTATCCATATTCATTAATTCATAAGTCAAAGATTCAGAGGTATCCTCCATGTGAAAAAATATTTTTTCAATCCATGAAGGTTCTATGTCAATTCGAAGTAGGTACCGCTATTACAATAAAAAGGCAAATTCATACTCGTATTTTAACCCCTATTATATTACTAGTTTAGTAGTATAATTTCTTATAGACTTTTTACGCTAAATGTCGCCAGAATATGTGCGCCAGCAATATCAAAGTGCTAAATAACGGATTTTGGATTTTGCCGTGGGAGAGCCATGCTTCGGCACGAATGGGCCGGTCTCTTTTAAAGTCCAGACAATAGTAGTAGTCTTTTAAGATATGCGAGTGTTACTATGTAGGGCAATATCTGAACAGGAATCTCGAAGAAAGCAGCAGCAGCCTTGAGTTGGGATTTAAGTGCCAGAGTGTCAGGGTTTAAGTGATTATGAGACCTATATTTTTTTTTTGGTTTTTAGACATTTCGAATCGTAGTGGTATAAGGGCCACTTGCACCAACTTCTTAAATGTGTTTAAATTGTATTTAAACAGAATTTTCTATTGTCATTATGTGTTTAAATTAAATTTAAACATATTTCAGAAGTTGGTACAAGTTGCCCTAAATGTAGTTGAAAGTAAAATAAAACACGCAGTAGTTTAATATCAGTTTTATATTAAGTATAATTATTCATGTTTTCTGTGTCCGTGTGTCATTGCTAGGGTGCTAAACGAAAACCAGCGCTGGCTTTTAAATAAGCCAAGCTTAATGCTGAGCTGGCAACAAGCTTTGTTTATTTGTTGATTATTCATTTTATCCGTGTGTTGTACGGACCTTTAAGTACCTAAATAAATGTGGGATAAAGACACGAAATTAAAACCTACTATGACTTTTTGTTCTATTTAAAATGTAATAAATCACTATAAGCACTTATTCTCCTTTTCCGTTCTCTTTTTTTATGGGATAGGGGAGCAAAAGAGCAGAAGGATCACCTGATGGTAAGCGATTACCGCCACCCATGGACACCCGCAACACCAGAGGAGTCACAAGTGCGCTGCCCGCCGTTTTAAAGGGTTTGGGCCTCCGGTAACCTTACTCACTCGGCGAAACACAACGCAAGCGTTGTTTCACGCCAGTTTTCTGTGAGGCCGTCACTCCGGTCGAGCCGGCCCATTCGTGCCTAAGGATGGCTCTCCCACGTTTTTTGCTCACTCAATCTCTTCCAGTCAATTGAATTTATTCTCTCTCACTCGTGTGTCTTCCCTCTCTTTCCTTCACCTGACGTTCCGTTCCCGCATAAAAGTTATTTTCTTTCTATTTTACTTTTCCAGTTGCGTTATTGTTTGTTCGTTAGACTAATGGTCTCAGTAGTTGCCAATAATAGGAAAATATATATTTAGGATGATATGTTTCAGTATATAGTATATGAGTATATTATTATTGGAATGCTTTGTTTCGCTACCTTTGACTGCAAACTCAGGAGCAGTCGTTTAATTAACATACCTTGTATCTATTGTAACATTCCACCTGACAGCTCCCGATCTGATGCGATACACCGGGAGCTAGCTAGCATATCTTCCATTCAATGAAACACAAACTGACTGACTAACAGTTAACAGACTGCTAAAATTGTCAGCTTGAAGTTTACAAATATTATATACATATTGCAAACAAGTTCTTTAAATAATGTAGCACTGAACAACTGACCACAAAGATGAGATTTTTGCAAACAGTATGCAAATTAATTCTTTGACTTCGTTCACGTGGACTCCGAAATTGGGTCCAACCTGGATGAAAAGCCTATGTATTATTCCAGACTATAATCTATCTCTGTGCCAAATTGTATCCAGAGCCGTTCAGCCGTTGTGGCGTGAAAGAGTAACAAACATCCGTACATCCTCACAAACTATCACGTTTAAAATAGTAGGATTATCATTTATCAGCTTTCATACCGTGACTTTGATACATGTGGCTTCAGCATTAGACCCAGTCTAGCCAAAAGTCATCCGGATAAAATATTCCTATGTTAGCTAATTTCTTTCGATTCCCACACGGAGCAAATATTTGTATAATCTACAGACAGTTCTAGGTCTGGACGTTTGTGTATGTGAGACTTATTTGTAAAAGCAGCCACGATAGAGGAGAAAATTCTAGTGTGGGGCAACGTTTTTTATTTAAAAACCCATTTAAAGTATTTGAGAAACATAATTATAAAAAAATTCACCTTTAGAATAAGTTATCCTGGTCAATAACTGGGAGAGGTGAGTGAGATCATAAGGAAAAGAAAGATTTTCCATATTATCGCAGTTTTAACTGATCCTTTCTTAGTAAACGTGCAATTGAAAATACTAAGAAAAAAAATCTTTTACAGTGTAACTGGAGTGATACCACGGCCTCACAGAAAACCTCAAGCTGGTTTCTGTTGCAAACAACGCTTAAGTTGTGTATCGCCGAGTAAGTGAGGATATGGGAGGCCCAACCCCTTTTAAACGGCGGGCAACGCACTTGCGACTCCACTGGTGTTGCGGGGTGTCCATGGGCGGCGGTTATCGCTTATCAGGTGGTCCGTCTGCTCACTTGCTTCCATATCCCATAAAAAATACAGAATAGCACATTATGGCAAACACGAAAACTCGTCAAATGAACAACTACGAGACATAACAAACTTCCAAAGTTCATTCCAAACATCGTGTTTCCTTCTCTTTGTCCGTACTTTTCCCTTTGTTCCTTTATAAGCTTATTATCAGAAACTTTGTTAAAGTCTATAAGGTTTTTATATGTACTCTCACCGCATTTATAGCTGTTTGCAAATTGTAGTCACCCGCATAGCTATTTCCAATGATATTGTGGTTGCCCTCTAATGTAACCAAACGCGAGTAGGTGAGAAACTAGATACGAAGATCATACAGCATACATTATACATTTGGAAATATTTTCAATGAAAACTGAACCCGATTTGATTTGATTTCTTTGTCAAGCTAACGTAGGATGCGAGACTGAAGGATTTTTTACCAATCCTTAACGAGTGGTGCAATAATATTGTTCATGATGTTCCATAACCAGAATGCTCAAAATAACGATATTTAGTATTGTTTTAAAATATAAAATTCTAACAACGACTCAGACTCTCACATTCATTGAAACAGAAGAATTAATTAAATAGGATAATACATATACAATAAAACAACCATATACTTTCTCTCTCACATACACACATACACACACACACACACATACACACACGCACATTTATATTATCGTGATGAATTGTTTTATCTATTTACTTATAAGTTTTTTAAGGAGGGGGGCGCTAGCAGCTGTCATACGGTTCATACTAGTAAATTTGAATAATGTAAATCACTTTATTGGACTCTAATCAGATCCACTGTGAGCCTGTTGTTCTGAACCCAATAAATCAACTATTATTAAATAAACTATTACATTTATGTATGTATGTTTAAAAGTTTAAAGCGACGCACGTTTAGCATAACTATTAAACTCCTGTCAACTCCGGGACTATAGCAGTTGTAGTACAGTGGTGGGGGCGACTCACTTTGAGCAATTTGCGAGTAGGCCCACAGCGCCCCCTCGTGGGGCTGCAGCGCGGCCTAGAGTTAATTGGCTGGGTAATAGCGGATACCTCCTAAAACACATTGGATGTGAAGCGGACATCGATTCAATAGTTTTTAGTTTCAGTTCGTTTTATTTATTTACACGGTAACTCGATAGACGTTGTCCTGTCTAAATTCGAATAAACCATCCCAGTTTTTCCCGATTTTTACGGGAAATTGGTTCAAGTTGTCTTTCAATTATACATTTTTAGTTATATACTTAAGTCTTTCTATTATATTATTTACATAAATTCCTGTATTCTCGAAAGGGTTCGGCAGAGGCGTACTAATGTACACCCATAGATCGCAGGTATGTTTAGGTCCCATTTGTTTAATTCGAGCCTATGGCCTATTAACCGGGCACTAATCTCGAACTCCGAGCTGCTTCTAGGAATTTCATAGAAACACCCAACGTAACAATGCTCTACCTGGGATTTGAACACAGGACTTCTAGCGTAGCACTCGCGCTTAGGACCTTAGACTAATGAGGCACTGCGTTACACGTGGACAATAAAGAGATCTTATAAGGATTGCAGATCTTTTGTTGAGTTACAAAGCTCTTAATAATGGCCATAAACGACAAAGCTTGATCAAGGATCGAGAGCTTGCTTACATTAAAAGTTATTTTTTGAAAAGGATAGGGGAACAAATCTTCAAAACTATTCTAGAAGGTAAAATTGAAGGAAAACGACGAAGGGGTAGACCTAGACGAAGTTTTGTGGAACAAGTGAAGGAAAGGGTTGCGATCGAGTCGTATCAAGAGGTAAAGCAGAAGATAGAGAACAGCGGCGTTTGCTCCACCGACAAGAGCTGAGCTCTTAAATTAAAGTAGTAGTAGGGGAGCAAACGAGCAGTCGGATCACCTGATGGTAAGCGATTACCACCGCCCATGGGCACCCGCAACACTAGAGGAGTCGCAAATGCATTGCCCGCCTTTAAAAAGGTTTGGGCCTCCGGTATCTTCACTCACTTGGCGAAACAGAACGTAAGAGTTGTTTCAGGACGATTTTCTGTGACGCCGTGGTATCACTCCAGTCGACTCGGCCCATTCGTGTCGAAGCATGGCTCTCTATGTAAAAAATAATGATGAAAATTGTAACATCAAATTGTTTGACGAGTTTATTAGGTATATCACACTATATTTGCCTTTTTGCTAATTTTAGCCACTTTGACTTCCATATCAATGCTGCCACTGGCTAATAATCTGATCGCACGACCTTCTTGAATCGAAGCATTACAGTAAATACGGCCTTTCAGAAAAGGGAAGCCTTGTGGCACATGAGGGATGTACAAATTCTTTAGATCATATTCGCCCTGAAAAAAAAAAAAAGTATATTTTTTTGACGACGCGTTTGTCGTAGTTGCTGAGTGATCGGCTTCTGCACCAGTGGTTGGTTCGATCCCCACACGGAGCAAATATTTGTATATATCTACAGGTAGTTGTTCCGGGTCTGGGCGTTTGTGTATGTGAGAATTTGTGAAATGAAATGAAATGATGAAATGAAATGATGATGATATTTATTTCTGTAAGTAGATCATTAGAGACACTTTTACAAGTCAATGTTTTGTGTTGTGTCTGTAAAAGCACGCACGATACAGGAGAATTTATTATTAATAGTAATAACTCTATACTATAGAGTAAACTGAGAGGCCATAAATGATCTGTGTCTATAATTACCGGGAGCAAAGGACACGATAGATTTCTTGTTGCGCCTCTTATCCCAAAGAACGTGTCCCTCATCACCAAATCGCAAAATTTGAAATGCATCTCTACAAAGCTGGGTCGATATCTGTTTGTCAGGAACTGGTAGAAGTAGAAGTCCATCTAGAACATAAGTGGACACAATTGGGATGTAACGACACAAGTACCTACACTACCATAATGTTGACTTAAATAACTTACCACTATGTTACTATTAGGTACATATATAGATTTAGAGAGGTTAGCTATAGCTAACCTCTCTATAATATAATAAGTATTATATCTATATATATATATATATAGATATAATACTTATTAATGTAATTCGCAAGAATCAACTCTATATAACTAATATTTTCATACTCTTAAATTTATAAATATCTTATCTTCTTATCTTATCTTATCTTATCTTACATCTTATCTTACATATAATAAGAATGTAAGTGAGCCGTGTCTGTACATTGCTTATATTTACAAAAAAACTAATTTGGGGGACTCAGAATCAGTAACACAATCCATTTCTATTATTTTTGGAACTTTTGTCTGTCTGTTTGTCTGTCGGTTTGTCTGTCGGTTTGTCTGTCGGTTTGTCTGTATGTTTGACCGCGCATCAAATGAAAACTACCGAAGAGATTTGGAGGAAGTGGACAGGAATTCATAGCCTGTTTCTTGGATTAACATTTAGGCTATTTTTAATTCAAATCGGTTCTCTCTATCAAAAGTTATTAACATTTTAACGTTTTAAAACGTAGAATTTGAACAATTACCGTTGAAGCAAATTTTCTTTTTAAGTATTTCCGTACTAGACTAGCACTGGTCAAACATTATAACAGAATCAAGAAATAAAATTAAAAAAATACACTCACAGGTACTAAATAAGATAAAACAAGAAAATAAAACAAAGAAAACAAAATCAATTATTGTGAATGGGAATTGATTATTAGTACAGTTATTCTAACTCTACTTATACAAGGCATCACGGGACATACATAGGACTTATCCAGCGAGTATCAGCCAGTGTAAAAACTAAATATTTGAGTAGGGTAAAGAAGTAAACAAAGAATGACAATTTATTATCTAGAAGACTAACACGACATCGTTATTACCTCAATGAAATTTGATTCCATAACAGGTGTCATTTTGAGTTGACAATTTTGACAATTATTCTTTTCTTCTTTATAGCATCCAGCTTTAAAGTAACTGATTTTATAATGTGAAACCTCCATAGTGTAGATTGCAGCGCGCACACTTTATTTGAGAAACTAAAGAGTTTCCATCTAATCAAATAATTAAATAATATACCCAAAGAATTTATCACGTATGCATGTAGGTATATCATGTATGCATGTATAATGAAAAAAATTGCAACGTGCGTTAATCTTTACTGATGCCGAAACAGCTATTTGAGATTTTTATCTATGTAGGTATGTCTGTTTATATTTTCATGCTTCACGTCAATACCATGTGAACAAATTTTTGAAATTAAGTAATTTATAGGTCAGAAATAAGGTATTCAGAGGTCAATGGGGCTAAGTGTCTTACAAATATGGAAAACCAAATTTTTCGGGGTGGTTAGTTGAAACTTGGACAGGACAACGTCTGTCAGGTCAGCTAGTGTATAATAAATTTAAAGAGATGGTAAGCTTAAAACTAAGAACCAATTATGGACCCTGTTGGGCATAGCAACGCTAAGTACGAGAGAGGGAGATATCTATACATACATTAATGATATTTTACGTTCCATACGTGACGTTACGTTCAATGTTTCATCTTTGTTTAAAGGATAATTTATGGAGTTTCTTGCCGGTTCTTCTCCATAAGAATAAGACCCACTATTTGGAACCGCGCACCTAGTTTTTGATAGTTAAAAAGTACCTGTAAACATAACATACCATCACGCCTGTATTCCCCGAAGGGTTAGGCAGAGGCGTACTAATGTAACACCCACAGTTCGCCGGTATGTTTAGGTCCCATGTAATAGGGGGCGAGCCTATTGCCATTAACCGGGCACAAATTCCTAACTCCGAGCTGCTACTTGGAATTTCATAGAAAAACCCTAGAAAAAGCCTAGTGGTCTTGAACGCAACTGCTACGGTAGAGGTCCTTGGTTCGACTCCCAGATCAAGCAGTGTTATTGGGTTTTTACATGAAATTTCCAGTAGCAGCTCGGAGTTTGGAATTTGTGGTCGGTTAATGACAATAGGCTCGTCCCCTATTACATGGTACCTGAACATACCGGCGAACTGTGGGTGTACACTTCTGCTTAAACCTTCGGGCTACAGGCGTAGGTCGAAGTACAATATCCCAATATATTATGTTATTTTTACTATTTTTTCGTAAACTAATGTATATTACGAAATATATGGAATAACTATATTTTTTTTTATATTGCCCCACACTGATTTCTCATGGGGCGCTAACGTACACAAAATGTATTAAAACTTTAACGATATGTGTTGCAGTTTCATATGTTTTCACTATTTTACTCACGTCCCCGATGCGCGTTTGCCCGACCGAGTTCGACTCGTGAAATCTACTTTGTATGAAGGTATCCTGGGACGACACGAAAAAGACAAAGCTTACGATTTAAGACCTCCTTTATCGCCTGCAAATGAAGTGTAGGATCACAGAATATAATAGATAGAAAACAGCTAATAGTAACTACAGTCAACAAAAGAGTTAGGTGTGTAACTGCCTCATTAGCCTAGTGGTCCTGAGTGCGACTGCTACGCTAGAGGTCTTGGGTTCGATTTCCAGGTCGAGCAAAGTGTTATTGGGTTTTTCTATGAAATTCCTAGTAGCAGCTCGGAGTTTGGATGGCAATAGGCTCGCCCTATATTACATGGGACCTAAACATACCGGCGATCTATGGGTGTACATTAGTACGCCACTGCCTAACCCTTCGGGGAATACAGGCGTGATGGTACGTTATGTTATGTGTACATAAAAACAACTGCGTATTGAGACTATTTAATACATACATACGTAATAGATTATTGCACAGAGCTGAGCTGTCTATCTGTACATGTCTACTTTGTTGACTGTACTACGTCAATCTTTAGATGCGTGCTTTGATAGTATGTTTGTTGGTTTGCTGGTGACCGGATACAAAGTATCGAACGACGGAAGATGTCAGGGTGACAAACTAAAGTGGCGATCGGTGAAAATTATGAAATCTATACTAATATATAAAGCTGAAGAGTTTGTTTGTTTGTTTGCTTGAACGCGCTAATCTCTGGAACTACTGGTCCGATTTGAAAAATTCTTTCAGTGTTAGATAGCCCATTTATTAAGGAAGGCTATAGGCTATCATATGCTAAACGAAGTAGCGGGCAGAAGCTAGTCGTCAAATATAAAGTTACTAGCTTCTGCCCGCGACTTCGTCCGCGTAGCGTGATGATATATAGCCTATAGCCTTCCTCAATAAATGGGCTATCTAACACTGACAGAATTTTTCAAATCGGACCAGTAGTTCCTGAGATTAGCGCGTTCAAGTAAACAAACAAACAAACTCTTCAGCTTTATATATTAGTATAGATTATAGTGAAGGACTCGCAGGCAGTATTCGAACCTGCATCTTCTGGCTAGGTACGCCAAACGCTACGACCTCTAAGCCACCGCGAGTCCAACCTGCCATGTAGAAATTTGCCTTCATATTCTGAACTTGTGTCTTAAAGGTGACGTCAGTAATACCTTAATAATCTTAGCATGAAAAATACAAAAAAAAGATATCTCTCTCTACAGACAGCATATTATACTTTAGAAACAACAAATAAGTACAATACTTATAACCCAACATAGTTGCATTTCCAAATAAACGGCTTAACTATAATTACTGCATTCGGAAAATTCATCCAACATACAGCTGCTTGATTAAATTTTGACACCTCGTGCGGTGCTAACGATATAATTACTAACTACGTATATAAGGTGAATGTTCGAGCAATATTCAGCAATATTCAATACACAATATTTTTTTGAGTAGACGAGGTTGTTGGCGATGTAGCGAGAGGTCTTGGGTTTGATAGAGTATAAAATATTCCATCAAAAACATAAATGGGAGCCAAGCACCACGTCACGAGTAAGCGTCGGCTAAGCCCACAAAAGAATTGAGTTCTAAATCGGTGCCAATTTCTGAAATCCTGTTCAAGATTTGACTTGGTTAGTTTTAAGAAAGAAACCAAATTATGTATAGTAATATTATAAAGAGGAAAGATTTGTACATGTGTGTATGTATGTAACGAATAAACTCAAAAATTAATAGGCCGATATCAAAAAATTCTTTCACCAAGTGAATGCTAAACTATTCCAGATTAACATAGGCTATAGAATATTTTGAATGAGTTAGGGGTTTCTATATCCGTGCGAAGCCAGGGTGGGCCGCGAGTACAATATTAAAACATTACTTAACTTGGATAAAACATTAAGAAAATTAGTTGATTAACAAAATAAGGACCTTTTGGAACCATGCAACTAGAATCATAACGTTTCATAAACGCTTGTAGAAGCTTATTTGAAATAAAAAAAATTGAACTTGAAGGGTGGTCACCAGCCAGTCAGACATAAGAGATCGTACCACCGAGCAAGTCAGATATTTACTCGCCTCTTACGAGATGTCTATCAGAAGATGGCATTGAGGAAAAGTATTCGGTCTCGTCCCCACACTGGGAAAGCTACCCAGAGAGACGGAGAACAGACTATTATTTTATATCATATCAGCCTATTGCCGTCCACTGCTGAACGTAGGCCTCCCCCAAAGAGCGCCAACCATCCCGGTCTTGGGCAGCTCGCATCCATCCGCTGCCAGCCACCTTCTTCAAATCGTCAGTCCATCGTGTCGCAGGGCGTCCCACACTGCGCTTGCCTAAACGCGGTCTCCACTCTAGCACTTGTCTGCTCCATCGATCGTCTGTCCGTCTGCAGACATGACCAGCCCACTTCCACTTCAGCGTACTTATTCTTCGCGCATTGTCGGCAACTTTAGTTCTTTGGCGAATGACTTCATTGCGAATTCTATCCACCAAAGAAACTCCAAGCATTGCTCTCTCCATCGCACGCTGAGCAACCTTGAATTTGCGGACCAGTCCTACGGTGAGTGTCCACGTTTCGGCTCCGTAAGTCATCACGGGTAGGACGCACTGGTTATAGACCCTGGTCTTTAGGGACTGTGGGATCGACGATTCAAAGATATCACGCAGCTTCCCGAATGCCGCCCAGCCCAAGCGTATTCTTCTGGTCACCTCCTTCTCGAAATTGTGCCGCCCCAGTTGTATAGTTTGGCCTAGATATAAGTATTCTTGCACAACCTCGATGGCAGTGCCATTTACGTGTACAGGTCTCGGGGTTATTATTTTATATGGAGACGCAAGATAATGCATCGCCTTAACGTCAGCGTCATACATCGCAGTTAATTATTATTTACACAGCACTTACAACTTAATTGTATATTCTGAAACATTGTCTTCAAGAAGCTAGAACACTCAGCGAAGAGTTTCCGTGTAGGCAAGGACTTCGTTAGTTTCCCAGTTAAAAGTTCAACAGCAACTTCTTTGATAAATTATTTTTTTAAACTTTTTTTTATCATAATAAGTTTTGAACAATTTAAAAAGTATCTATTATATAGATGTTCTGAATTAAAAAAACATATTCACTTAGTTACTTAATATTTTATATTATAATTATTTATTAAAAACGAAAACCATAAGTAACTATAAACTTAATTTGAGATAAGAAAAGAAACAAACAAAACATAAACAAAAAAATTGTAAGAAAAAAAACAAGCAAAATGTCCATCTAGAACAAAGCAAATTAACTACAGAACTATATCTATATATATAAAGTCGTGTTAGTTACACCATTTATAACTCAAGAACGGCTGAACCGATTTGGCTGAAAATTGGTGGAGAGGTAGCTTAGAACCAGGAGACGGACATAGGATACTTTTTGTCCCGTTCCCGGGGGATGTGATGACAGACCGAATTCCACGGGGGCGAAGCCGCGGGCAGAAGATGCATCGTATATATATATTTTATAAATAACTCTTTCATTAAAACACGTGAATTACTCGAAAAGCCTTTTTATATTTTGTATTGGGAATTTTTTCATGAAATTATTTTCGAATTCAGAACGCTTAAAATTGCTAATTGTATTCATATTCATTTATTGCGTTCCATAATGTACAAAAATATATAAAACAGATTGTAGGCTTAAATCTAGGAATCAATTATGGACCCTGCACACACACAGCACAGCTTAGTAGGAGAGAGGGAGACGTGTCTATTTATTATATTTTCCAAGTTGAACTCAATATTCTTTAATATTATACATTTTATTTATTATATTTACGTATTATTTACAATTTTAACTATAATATTTTATTGCAATGATAAGTTAACAAGTTTGTCTATACACATCTATACTAATATATAAAGCTGAAGAGTTTGTTTGTTTGTTTGTTTGATTGTTTGTTTGTTTGTTTGTTTGTTTGTTTGTTTGCTTGAACGCGCTAATCTCAGGAACTACTGGTTCGATTTGAAAAATTCTTTCAGTGTTAGATAGCTCATTTATCGAGGAAGGCTAAAGGCTATATATCATCACGCTAAGACCAATAGGAGCGGAGCATCAATGAAGAATGTTTCAAAATCGGGATTTTTCCTTTTGAGAGCTTCCGATGCATGCGCTGCGTAAACGATTAAAGTTTCGCAAAAATCATATATGAAAGAATTGTTCCGCTTTAAAAGTTCTAAAAAAAAGACCGCGACAGTATATGTCTATCTTTTAAGGTTGGCTCACTATAACCGTTTTTATGCTAACTTTGTTCTAAAATTCGTTTTTTTTTCCTTTTGAGAGCGTCCGATGCGTGCGCTGCGTAAACGGTTAAAGTATCGCAAAAATCATATATGACAGAATTGTTCCTCTTTAAAAGTTCTAAAAAAAAGTCCGCGACAGCATATGTCTATCTTTTAAGGTTGGCTCACTATAACCTTTTTTATGGTAACTTTGTTCTAAAATTCCAAATGCATTATTTGCGTAGGTGTTTTTATAAACATGATATTAATCCTTATCCATATAATTACGTTATTCATCAGCCTTTTGAGCGTTTGTTTTGTATCCGTGTGGACCGAGCCTGGGTCCGCTCGGACCCAACAAACGCTCTAAAGGACATATCCTCTTTCAGCGTTCTTTTATTATTCCTGTTCCCGTGACATATTTTACTAAAGTTCCGCTCGGATACTCAATTATCAACTAACAATATTGGCTATATCTTGATGTGAGCTTCAATCAAAACATACTACAAGCCGCTGAACGGGATCATCATCTTCTTACCACCTGTCAAGTACCACCTGCCAAGTTTGCTTGAACTTGAACGCGATAATCTCAGGAACAATTGGTCCGATTAGAAAAAATCTTTCAGTGTTAGATAGTCCATTTATTGAGGCAGGCTATGCTATCATCCCGCTAAGACTAAGTAACTATTCCACGCGGACGAAGTCGCGGGCGGAAGCTAGTAATTATATAAAGAATCGATTCGCATTTTGTGTATCATATTGACTATGTTGGTCACTTTGGATCTCGGCTCTTTGGTCCTTCAATGTGACTCCGAGCATAGATCTTTTAATAGAAGATACACTAATCATCATATTTTTTTATGACATAGGGTGCAAACGGGCAGACAGATCGCCGGATGGTAAGCGATACCGCCGCCCATGGACACACGCAACACCAGAGGAGTCGCAAGTGCGTTGCCGGCCTTTTAAAAGGGTTTAAAATTCAAAAATTATTAAATTCATTTCTGGGAGTACATATTTACCCGGAGTTAATTAAAAAATCTTAATTAATATTTTATTGGTCTTATGTAGGTAGGTATTTGGTGCCAAAATGAGATTTTTTTTTTTTTTAAAAAAAAGCTTACTAGCAATGTGTGTCACAAATTACTAGTATTCTTGTTAACCCCTCGTGCTAAGCTAAATGCTTGTGTTACGAGTGGGTTCACGTCGGTAGTGCAATGGGTGGGGTTCGAACCGGCAACCACATGATCGCAAGTCCGACGCCCTAGCCATTAGGCTACCGCCGCAATACTTATTATATAGTACTTTATAGGCATTTTTTTTTTGTTCATTAACTGTAAAATCTCCTACTTAATAATTCTCTGTTGAAAGTTCCCTGAACACTTATTTCGCGGTTTTAAAAGATGATCCGAAGGTTTGGCTTGGAGTATTGTGACTTGCCCACAATGATGTGGAACGTGGCAGTGTTATTGAGAATACTCACTCTTAAAATAGACTGCAAAAACATGAAAGGTAAAGAAAACTAATATTTATTTAATAACTACCTCATTAGCCTAGTGATCTTAAGCGTGACTGCTACGCTAGTGGTCCTGGGTTCGATTCCCAGACCGAGTAGTGTTAATGGTTTTTAATATTAATTCAGTAAGTGTGTAAGTTTTTTTAAATAACGATAAATCGGATAATTTTTTTTTCTTCTTATTTTAAAAGATTACTAGCGCAACACTCACACAACACTAACACAGCTGTGGGTCACATTCTCGTTAACCCCTCGTGCTAAGCTAAATGCTTGTATTGCAATAGGGTATTTTACACCATGTAAGAATAAATATAAAAATGCATGGTTATGATATTTTTTTTAAAAAGTAAACGAGAAACGTTAGTATTTATTTATAAAAATGTAATGTAAATTTTATAATTCAATTTCAAAGATAGTCTTTTTTAATCTGTTTTAAAACGCCATCCGCCATATTGGATTCCGACGTGATGTCACTCCGATAGTAACTTGACGTTACTTGGTCTTTTGCAGTTGTATTGTTTACTAACGAAGTGACGTCACGACTCGAAGTAGCATGGCGGCTAGCGTTTCCGCGCGAAAATTCAACATCATAAATTAAAAATAGTTTTTAAGGCATTTTTCGGTTTTATAAAACTGAAATAAAAATTCTACTGGTTCATTACGATCTAAGGATTAATTTAAAACAGTTTTCAAAAAAAGGTGTAATACCCTATTGGGTTCACTTCGGTAGTGCAATGCGCGGGCCTCGAATCAGCAACCACATGATCGCAAGTCCAACACCCTAGCCATTAAGCTACCGCTGCTTTAAAAAACCTTTTCCCTTACCAGCAATACCAATTGGTTTCTACATAATCACGATATTGTCGTTCCTGTGCTACTTCTACGCGTACCTGGTGAGCGTGCTGTGGTTTGTGTTCGTGAGGAGTCCGCAGACGGGGGAACAGGTCACCGCTATGGTGCTTCTGTCTCTCGGCATCTCCAGCGAGATTGGAACCCTCAAGCTGCTATACATGATTTTGTACATGTAAGTTGGAACATACGGCGATGAACTTTGGCAATGCTCTTCCGTGCAATGTTAACTATATTATATTTGAGGGGAAGTAGAAGTGGGTCGGAAGTGCTAGACTGGAGACCGCGTTTGGGCAAACGTAGTGTGGGACGCGCTGCTACACGATGGACCGACGGTTTGAAGAAGGTGGCTGGCAGCTGATGGATGCGAGCTGCCCAAGACTCCTTCTCTCTCTCTACGTTCAGCAGAGGACGGCAATAGGCTGATATGATGATGATGATATTTGAGGTCAAACAGACGCATCGGAAATGAATATTGTGTGCTTATTTATGTAAATTCCGGCTATTGGAAATATTGTCTATAGATTTTCTTTTTTTAAAGTTCTGACTACCACTACCAGATGTCAAAGATGTTTGTATGACAACCGGGATCGACGGCTTTACATGCTCTCTGAGGTACGGAATTAGGCAAGCGTGGTGGTGTAATATTCTTATGCTTCTCATTCTGAGGGGAGACCCGTACAAGTGTAAAGAATGATGGGTTGATTATGTATGTATAATATAGAAATAAAACATGTGACTCCCGAAATTACACTTTTATATTTTTACTAGCTTCTGCCCGCGACTTCGTCCACATTTAGCGTGATGATATATAGCCTATAGCCTTCCTCAATAAATGGGCTTTCTAACACTGAAAGAATTTTTCAAATCGGACCAGTTGTTCCTGAGATTAGCGCGTTCAAGCAAACAAACAAACAAACAAACTCTTCAGCTTTATATATTAGTAATATAGATTTATTTCTCCTGAAAGTTTCATAGTGTAGTTACTAAGATTTCTTAATTAATCTAAAAATGTCACTAAAAGAAAATAACAATAGAGTTTAATTTTTTCAGCGACAAAATTCGGAAACTTACGGACTCCTTCCTCGAGTTCGACTCTCACGTAGTTGAAGGCAGCCGGCATTCTCGGAACCTACTGAAGTACATGCGCAATGTGAAGAAACGGGCCATCTTCTACTGGATGGTGCTCATGGTCAATGGTATCCTATACATCATGAAGCCGCTTCTCAGTTCAGACAACCGTTTGACTGATTTCGTTATCATATATGGTAAATTATAGTTTTCTTGCTTTTAAAAGATTACAAACTGTCTCATTAGCCAAGTGGTCCTGAGCAGGACTGCTACGCTAGAGGTCCTGGGTTCGATTCTTGGTCGAAGTGTTATTGGGTTTTTTCTATGAAATTCCCATTAGCAGCTCGGAGTTAGGAATTTGTGCCCGGTTAATGGAAATAGGCTCGCCCCCTATTACATGGGACCTCAACATACCGGCGAACTGTGGGTGTACATAAGTACGCCTCTGCCTAACCCTTCGGGGAATACAGGCGTGATGGTATGTATGTAAAAGATTTCAAATATAATACGCAGTACATTTGTGTAAACGCAATACATAAAACAATGATAGTATTACTTTATGATATTTAAAAAACGTAAGAGAATTTCTTTTTACCCTGAATCCATATATTCCTTTTGATAACGACAGGATTGGAGCCGATGTTGGAGACACCGAACTATGAAATAGCTTGCATCATGATGGCAATCAGTGTTATCTTAATATGCTACAGCTCAGCGAACGTCACGGGATACCTCATAGTTATTGTGGGGTATGCCGAATGCCAAATACTGGTCCTTGGTGAAGAAATAAAACATGTATGGGGAGACGCCAAAGAAAAATACGAAGCTATAGCTGATAATGAAACTGAGGATTTTAAGAAAGATAATGATAGAAAGAATCAAATCATTAATGAATTTGTGAGCAGAAATCTCAAGGATATTATCAAACGACATGCAACAGTCAAGAATCTTATCAGCCAGGTTGAAGACGTATACAGAGGACCTATGGCTGTAGGATTTGCTCTTCTCATATTAGGATTAATATTAGAATTGCTTGGAGGCTTAGAAAACACATACTTGCAATTGCCTTTCGCTTTCATCCAAGTAGGAATGGACTGCTTTATTGGCCAGCGGATCATGGATGCTGGTGTAGAATTCAGAGATGCGATCTACGATTGCAAATGGGAGAACTTCGATAACACTAATATGAAGATGGTACTAACAATGCTTCAGGTATCCCAAAAGACTGTGGCAATAACTGCTGGTGGTGTAACTAATATGAGCTTTACATTCTTGATGACTGCAATGCGAGCAACTTATTCTGCTTATACTGCTTTAAGATCCATGATATAAATCATATTTTTTAATTTAGAAGTTTAGATAAATACTAGAGAAAAATAGGCTATATTAACGGCCTATATGTAGCAAATAGTCAACATGAAATTAGTATAGAATTAAATAAAGGTTGTTTGGATATTTTTTCAAAATTGTTTTTATTTTTATTTTTTACTAGCTTCTGCCCGCGGCTTCGCCTTCGTGGAATAAAAAGTATCGGGAACGGGATAAAAAGTATCCTATGTCCGTTTCCTGGTTCTAAGCTACCTCTCTACCAATTTTCAGCCAAATCGGTTCAGCCGATCTTGAGTTATAAATGGAGTAACTAACACGACTTTCTTTTATATATATAAAAGTTATGAATTTGATTGAGATAATATAATTAAAAAATAAAAACGGCTGAGTATGCAATCTTAATTTCACAAACAGAAAACCTATATGAGTTTTTGTGTGCCACGGATCAGGGTCAGATTTGCGTGCCACGTCAGATTCCTGCATCTGACGCGTTAGCGCCATCTATCTACACATTGATTGACTAAATATGTCCAAGTGCGGTGGTTGTGGTAGAAATCGTTGTAGTATGATCCCTTTTATAATAATAATCGCCCGAGAGTTAGGTTTGGAATTTTATACTGAATGGAAGTCCAATATAAAACCAATGGAAACAAGATAAAAATAATGCTTGATACGTACAATTTATATTACGAATCATAATTACTAGGACTAAAATCCCCATTTTAGCCTCCCAAAACAGTTTCAGAAGTTGGAGCCTTCCATTTGGTTGGATCTTTTGATTTCGCCATTGAGTTTCGAAACTGTTTTGGTTTTGCACAAAACAATATTTTTAAAATATTTGAAGGCGGTTTATGGTTCTAATTTTGGTGGTTTTTCGGTCGGTACGTGTTCCTGTACTAAATTTTTCGAAAAAATATATATAGACGAACATAGAATCTCCTCCTCTTTGAAGCCGGTTAACAATTGTTTTAGTTATGAACACAAATAAGGCACACTATAGATAATATTTTTATCGCGGTAGGCGCATTAATTACCGTTTATTTACTTTGTCTACTTTATCACAAGTGTGTGGCCGTGTGCACTAATTACAATAGTGTAGTTAAAAGTAATTAATAAAATGGTGGCACCTCTAGTTAGAGAGGTAAGTGATTCATATTTTTTTATTGAGTGAAGTGTGAATTTGGTTAATTCATTCTGCCTCTATGATCTTAAACGCGACTGTCTAGTGTCCTGTGTTCGATTCCCAGGTCGCGGAAAGTGTTATACCAACTTTTCATTTAAAAAGCCGACAGTTCTATCGGAAAATATAATTTATAGATAAATAATGTCGAACAAGGAGATCTAAAATTAGTTTAGCAATTTGGAAATCTAGGTCTTACTAACGAGACGATCTAACGAAGATCCTACGACAAAGAGGCTTTGAATTGTGAGCCTTTGTAATCCTAATAGATTTCTTGATTGTAACTTGAATATGATGATGCTGCAACCATTTTAAACTTATTTACTTTTTATTGTTAGTTACATTTATTTAAATAATAATGATATTTAACTATCACGTTTGGCGTAGCGGCTGAGCGATAAGCTTCTGCGACACGTTTTGTGGGTTCGATCCCCACACAGAGCAAATATTGTAAGACCTACAGTTGTTCCTGGTCTGGGCGTTTATGTATGTGAGAATTTGTGTTTGTAAACGCACCCACGATACAGGAGAAAATCCTACTGGTTTCCAATCCAACGTTTTTTTTTGTAACACATTAAAGTAAAGTAAAGTAAAAGTAAAGATTTATTTCTTAATTTTGGTACAAAAATAACATTTACAGCGTCACAAAATCAGGATAGTATTTACGACCAACTCTGGTACCCAGATTAAGACATTGACATTGAGATCCTTATTTTTTTTCCCGCTAACATAGAACTCTTGTAGGTCAGTCATTCGTCGTCATTATTTAAGGAGCTCTACAACCGACGTGTGACGTGTACAGTGTTATTGAAAAATTTTGCCCTTTTAACCTTTGATGAGATGAGATTGGATTTCTGTCCCCTATTTACTAGTCGAGTATCAACAAGCGTGATGGTAACAGAATAATTATGTAAGTAACTCCATTTTACGCGAGTTTATCGCATAACCTTACTTCCACGACTGTAGTAAAAACCTTTAAAGTCACGTTTCCGAATACGTACAATCGACCACGTCGAAGGTTGATTACTTTTTCGACTTTATTTACCTAATAATAAGGTAGGTATTTGACTTCTTTCCAGTAAGAAAGTGGCGTGCGTGTTTGCCACAGGCGTACCTTTGATGCGTAGGAAGGTCTTGTCCCTACGAACATAACATACCATCACGCCTCTATTACCCGAAGGGTTAGGCAGATACGTATTAATGTACACCCACAATTCGCCGCTATGTTTAGGTCCCATGTAATAGGGGACGAGCTTATTGCCACTAACCGGGCACAAATTTCAAATTCTGAGCTCTACTGGGAATTTCATAGAAAAACTCAATAACACTTTGCTCGACCTGGGAATCGAACCCAGGACCTCTAGCGTAGCAGTCACGCTCAGGACCACTAGGCTAATGAGGCAGTACCTCTGAAGATTCCAGCAATTACCCTGGATTATAGGTAATCTATCCTACCCTACGGTGCTGAGACGTGGACACTTACAGTAAGGCTAGTCCACCAATTTAAAGTGGCTCAGCGTGCTATGGAACGTGGTATGCTCGTAGTCTCTGAAGGATAAAATCTGCAACGAGGTTATCCGACAGAGAACCAGTTACCGACATAGCTAATCCAAGCTGAAGTGGCAGCCGGCTGGTCATATCTGTAGAAGAACCGACAACCGCTGGGGTGGACGTGATCTTGAGTGGAGACCACGACTCGGCAAACGTAGCGTAGGACGTCCTCCGGCAAGATGGAGTGATGATTTGCGGAAAGCTGCCGGCAGTAGCTGGATGCGACAAGACAAGGACAGGGTGAAATGGCGCACTTTGGAGGTGGCCTGCGTCCAGCAGTGGATTGTTATAGGCTGATAATGATGATGATAGGTAACCAGACAAACTTAGACCTGCTACTAACAACTCAATAACAATTTGCTTTAGATAGGAACTTAATTTAGGACTTCTCGCTCAGCAGTTTCGCTTGCGACCTCTCGATCAATGAGGCAGTTCATAGGATGAAAGTAGAGCTAAGTAGTATAATGTATATTTTTAGTGGTGTGTGATGGTACCGCTGATCTTCCATCACCTGGCCATTGGCTTCGTGCTGTCCTACCCAGCGATCCTGACTCCAGCTATCACCGACAATGATAATCGGAATGGGGATGGAGTACGTGCTACCAAAGCAGAGGCCGCCTGGATCGGTTAGTATGTATAAGCATAATTGTTATTGTGATTTTTTTGCATCTTTCATGCTATGGTTATAAAGTTATTTTAGTAAAGGAAAAATTCGACTTGCGGGCAGGATTCGAACCTACGTCTTCTGGTAAGATACACCAGACGCTATGACCACGAAGCCACCGCGAGTTCCACCCGCCATGTCGAAATTTACCTTCACATTCTGAATTTACGTCTTGTTGTCATTGTTACCACATTTGAGTCAGTTTTGGTGTAGATATTATTTTAGTAACTGCCTATTGAGGCAGTTACTAAAATACACTTGGCTATTGAGCCAAGTGGTCCTGACCGCGACTGCTACGCTAGAGGTCCTGGGTGCCAAGTGTTATTGGGTTTTTCTATGAAATTCCCAGTAGCAGCTCGGAGTTAGGAAATTGTGCCCGGTTAATGGCAATAGGCTCGTCCCCTATTACATGGGACCTAAACATACCGGCGAACTGTGGGTGTACATTAGTACGCCTCTGCCTAACCCTTCGGGGAATACAGGCGTCATGGTATGTTATGTTATGTTATTATTTTAGTACTTGGCGCATCTAATTGAATGGTATATATAACTAAATGATCAATTATTATAATCTATATTACATATGATCATTTCCTAAATATGGCTCCGATAGCAATAAAATACATATTATAAGCCTTTTTTATTGTTGTAAATTGTATGTATTTTTTAGCGGCCGCATACAGCATGACAGGTGGAATAGGCTTCCTGATCCTCCCACCATTGATGCAACTATATGGGCGGAGGTTCATCAACGCCACCATGAACCTATTCATCTTCATTGGTTGGATCATCATTGCCCTGTCTCCTAACGTCCCAACCCTGATAGAGGGCAGAGCAATCCAGGGCCTCTCGTTTGGAGGACTTTATATTTGCAGCATTTTGGCTGGTGAATACAGCCACCCAAGACGTAGAGGCTTCTTCATCATTTTCAAGATCACAGCGACTAGCATCGGTGAATTAATATGTCACGGGTTCGGGTTCACACTGTCTTGGAGAGAAATGGCCTGGTTGGCTTCTATTCCACCTGCAATTGCTGCTCTAGGCACCTTAGTCTGGCCTGAAAGCCCGTCATGGCTGGCCTATAAAGGACGATTCGAAGATTGTGTGACATCATTCGAGTGGATAAGAGGAAAGGACATGGAATCGAGAAAAGAAGTAATGGAATTGATAACAGCTCAGCATGAATTGAGAGATTTGAGGAGATCCAAGAAATCGGGTCTATTTGTAAGGAGTTTCCAAGCAATGAGATCAAAAGAGTTTTTAAAACCGTTCGTAGTCGTACTGATGCTAATTATATTAACACAAGCTTGTGGCAGACATTATCTTTTAGCTTATGTGGTTCAGATCATGACTTCTTTGACGGGGGACAAGTCCAAAGCGTATTACTACACCATAGGGTTGGACGTGATGAAAATTATAGCGATACTAATATCAAGCTATATCGTCAGAATTTTTAAGAGAAGAGCTCTGTTACTTCATACTAGCTCCTTAGCGTGTATTTTGTTAAGTTTGATTTGTCTTTTCCAACTGTTGGTGCACAAGAAAGTCTTAGAAGTGACTTGGTTGACTCCCCTTCTATTGATATTGTACAATATAGTATGTTATGTAGGTGTTATACCAGTATCAATGGTGTTGAAAGGAGAATTATTTCCCATAGAGTACAAAGGATTAGGGACCTGTGTGTTAGGCATATTCTACGCACTATCAAGCATGATTTTGATGAAACTGACGTCAGTAATGCTTGACGCGATGGACACTCATGGAATGTTTGCAGTGTACCTTATTATCGCTAGTGGTAGTTTGGTGTTTTTATATTACATTTTGCCAGAAACCAAAGACAGGACATTACAGGATATTGAGTCAGAGTTTATAGATCTAAAATTATCTAAATATGAAAGTGGTTATGAGATGGTGAGTATAGTAAATCGTGATAGATTGTGAATTAAATAAATACTTAGAGAGCGTAGACTCCGTGATGAAATTTTTATTTCAATCTCGTAGAAAAAAATGTATGTAATTTTTTTTATTTAATAGGCGTAAGCGATTATCGGCGCGGCCACCAGAGGAGTCGCAAGTGTTTTGCCCGCCTTTTAAATGGGTTTGGGCCTCCGGTATCCTCACTCACTCGGCGAAACACAACGTAAGTGTTGTTTCACGTCGGTTTTGCTGTAAGGCCGTGGCAGCACTCCAGTCGAGCCGGCCCATTCGTGCCGAAGCATGGCTCTCCCATGATAAACTGTTATGCTTATTTAAATTTATTGTTTTTTCCATCAGCTATGTAACATTTCTTTATATCTGTATTGTATTGTGATATTAGGTAAATGTATCAATGCTAGTAATTAGTAATTAAAATTTATTTGAAATTGAAATTGTGAAGCAACTATGTAGTTGAGTTTCCAATGATACTTTTATGCCAAATTCTTTTGGAATCAATTACTGTTTGGAGTATATGGCGAAAAAGAAACATTGAGAAAAACAAAGACTTTACTATCTAAACTATCACTACTGTCCAAAACAAAAAATGGACGAAAATCATGTTAAAATTTTAATTAAACAGTTAATTATTGCAACTTTATTGTTGGTAATTGTTAATAAAACCATACTACTTACAACTGTATATTTCAAGAAACCAAGTATACTTACTGTCCCACTCTGCTCGGCATTGTTCTCTTCTAAGATTGAGATGTTAGGCTATAAATTCACCACGCTAGCCTACTGCAGGTTGCCGGTTTCCTCACGATTCCATAAGCTGAGAAGTCCGTTGCTCGATCAGACCAGGGCCCCAGCAGGTGTCGCGCGTGTACGGTGCACGCGCGCTTTCGAAAAGGATGCGAGGCCAGGCCTCAACTTCTGAAGGGGTCCAGCCCATGCTGGACCATAGCTTGTCACAGATCCCATGACCGTGGCTATAGAGCAAGAGATGGCAAGTACGGTTTCTAGTCGGTATGAGTCCGACATACCCCGCCGCACTCCAAGTGGCGGACGATCCGTGAGGATTTATCGTACTAGAAAAAAAGGATTTCTTTGCTTTCTTTCATCTTTTAAGCCCGTGATAATTAGTAATTAATAGGTACGGACATGACTTCGAAAAGTCAGAGGTGCGTGTTTTGGATTCGAACTCGAGACCCTTGGCTTGGCAGTACAATGGGCATATCACTAGGCTAACACCGCTGAAACCTTTAAATATCCCATCCAAACTATCAAGTTTTAAACAATTAATTCTTGTACACTAAACAAACTGTTATAGAAATCGGAGACTTAATACATTTTCCATGAAACGGGTCCAAACGGCCCTTGACGGCATAACGAAGGGGCGCCCGGGCGTCAGCGGCCCAATTAAGGGTTGTTTAGCCCTTCGCCATTTGATATCCTGGCCGTAAATGACCCATTGGTGAATGATGGCTGTATTTTAGTGATGGCGTCACGAATTTTGAGGCTTAGTACAGTATGGTCGAAATAAACGGTGCGCGTTTAAAGTTATCTGCAAGTTATTTTGTGTTACAGTGCTTTATAAAAAACATGGTGTAAAGAAAATTGGGGTCGTAAATGTACATACTATCACGCCTGTATTCCCCGAAGGGTACAGCAGAGGGGTACTAATGTACACCCACCGTTCGCCGGTATGCTTAGAGCCCGTGTAATAGGGGGCGAGCCGATTGCCATTAACCGGGCACAAATTCCAAACTCCGAGCTGCTATTGAGAATTTCATAGAAAATCTCAATAGCACTGCTCGACCTGGGAATCAAACCGTAATGTAGCAGTCACGCTCAGGACAATTAGTTTATTGAGTTAGTTTTGGAAAAAAAATATTAGAGACCGTGTAGATAGATATTATTATAATATAGGTATTGATAGATATTAATGAATATTGTAAAAAAGTTCCAATGCTAATTAAAACAACTAAACTACAAAATAAATAAAGTAATTTTTGTGAAGGAATAATTCGAAAAATCGCAGGATTCGAACCTGCGTCTTCTAGTTAGATACACCAGACGCTATTACCACTAAGCCTGACCCACCCGCCAGATCGAAAGACGACCAGAAGAAGCAGGTTCAATTCCTGCCCGCTGTCGAATTTTTCCATCACTAAAATAACTTTATAATCTTAGCATTGAACTTGTAAAAAAATCACAAGAAAGTAAATGGGTACTTACTCTAAAAATAATCTTAAGTATTCTTATTGAATTTAATTAATTTCAGCTAAGAAGTTATAAGTTTTAAAGTAGTTAGGAGTCGACTAATTTAATTAATGATCCTTACAATGGCGGCGTTTCTGTTAAATCTTTTGTTTGTTGTTGATTTTAGTTTTAATTATATTATATGAGAGCCTTTTTAATGAATATTTCAATTCAAATTGATTTTGTTGTAATAATGTTTATGTATTGTTGTGTAGTTATGAGCAGGGCATAAAAAACAACTCGTTTATCTTGTTGGTCAAAACGGACTGCCGCCCTTTTTATATATTGTCTGTTGTCAATCTTGACATGACATTGACAGCTCACAAGCTGACAAGGCGATGTCGGTAAGGTGCATTCAAATAATTATTATGATGCATTCCCGTATTATAAAACATATATTACTGGCTTTTACCCCTGGTTTCGCTCGAGCTCAATAAATACTTAGGTATATTCTATTTTAAATTAAGTATCACATGTTTTCTGTATTTTTTGCAAGCAATCACAGTGAATAGGTGTTTATTATCAGGTATTATTGTGTTTTGTACATTTGCTTCACCACCGGGACCGTCAGGACTTTAGCGTTTTAGAATACGTGATAGAAAAAACTGTGGAGTCGATTTAGAACTATACATTTTATTTTATTTTTCGTCACAATAAAATAAACTTCTTGGTGTATACGGTATATTATTTGTATAATTTGGTCTGTTAGTTATAATTGGAGGTATTGTAGCTTAAGCACGATGAACCATTGAATTCGTAAACGAATGAGTTTTTTTCTGCTACAAATCTCATACATACATATTTTCACGTCTGTCTCCCATTGGGGTAGGCAGAGACTACACTTGCTACGATCCTGACACACCACTTTCGCTTCATCTACGGTCATTAACTCCTTCTCATACAAATTATTCTCGATTTCTATACGAATACGTTTTCAAAAGTGTTTGTGCTTGGGCTACTGAACGTGAGGTCTAAGGTTCAAGGGTCTAATAGTTTTTCTGTTAATTAAGTAGTTGTCCGGAAGTCTAAGATTGGGCACATTCTTTATCTTATCTCTTAGAACATTATTGAAACACTGAAAATTGCAGGTAAAAGGTATACTTAGGTATACATTAGCGTAATTCCATAAAAAAAGAACGAAATAAATTTTTCACAGTGAAATAACGTTAAATACCTATCATAATGTTCCACAGTTACCGCTAAAAATCATAAAATAAACAGAGCCGTAATTAGAAGACTAGGAAAATCTACCAGAAGACTTCATAATTTAATGTTATATTCATTCAAAATTTTAAGGAAATTACTGGCTTCATTTGAATGTTAATGAAACCCGCTCTTTAACAATTTTGTCAGGACAATCAAGGGCTTTGTACGATACAAAATGGTTGTAGTCTTTTTATATGATGGCATCGTCACGATTTTTTTTACTTTAAGGAATAGACAGGTCGGGTACGGGCAGATGAGCGGATAGATCCCCTGATGGTAAGAGACTAAGCAAGTGTGTTGCTCGCCTTATAAAAGGATTTGGGCCTCCACTTTCCTCACTCACTCTGCAAAACACAACATATGCGTTGTTTCACGCCGGTGTTCTGTAAGGACATGGTATCACTCCGGTAGAGCCGGCCCATTTGTGCCGAAGCTAGGAGTTTTGATCCGTGCCTTGTTAATGGTAATAGGCTGCTGCAAAATGTATTATAAAATGGGACCTAAACATACCCATGAGACGTGGGTGTACATTTATACACCTATCCCTCCAATACTGACGTGGTGGTGTGGTGTTTGTGCTTTATATGAGAAAGAAGAGGGTATGATGCAAGTTAACAAAAAAAATTGGCAGAGTCGACTCCATGCCTTTTCAGTCTTAGATATAATATTTTTTGCTGACTCTAATATATACGCAGAGGTCGCGTGGCTCACCTGACCCCCACTCAGTTGAGGTCACATGGGATTGCCCGCGAAATATGCGCCACCAAATATTTGAATTTTATTGCAAGTTTTGCTTTGTTCTGTAGTACTTGGTAGTGTAGTTGTGGTAGAGATTGCGTTTACGTTTTATTTGTTTAAATTAGGAATGGTTTGCAGGAAATAAATATCTGGTTTTCTAAATATAATAACTCCTCATTATACTCCTCATAATAACCTCATGAACATTATTCATTTTTCATTCATTAGCCAGTTTTTCTATGAAATTTCCAGTAGCAGCTCGGAGTTAGGAATTTGTGCCCGGTTAATGGCAATAGGCTCGCCCCCTATTACATGGGAACTAAACATACCGGCGAACTGTGGGTTTACATTAGTACGCCTCTGCCTAACCCTTCGGGGAATACAGGCGTGATGGTATGTTATGTATTCATGTTTTCTGTGACCGTGTGTCATTGCTAGGGTGCCAAACGAAAACCAGCGGCTTAATGCTGAGCTGGCAACAAGCTTTGTTTACTTATTCTCCTCTTCCGTTATTTTTTTATGGGATAGGGGAGCAAAAGAGAAGATTATCACCTGATTGACACCCGCAACACGAGGAGTCACAAGTGCGTTGCCCGCCGTTTTAAAGGGTTTGGGCCTCCGGTAACCTTACTCACTAGGCGAAACACAACGCAAGCGTTGTTCCACGCCGTATTTCTGTGGGGCCGTGGTATCCCTCCGGTCGAGCCGGCCCATTCGTGCCTAAGCATGGCTCTCCCACGTTTTTTGCTCACTCAATCCCTTCCAGTCTAATGTCAATTGAATTCATAGATTGAATTTATTCTCTCTCACTCGTATGTCTTCCCTCTCTTTCCTTCACCTGACGTTCCGTTCCCGCATAAAAGTGATTTTCTTTCTTTTTTACTTTTCTAGTTGCGTTATTGTTTGTTCGTTAGACTAATGGTCTCAGTAGTTGCCAATAATAGGAAAATATATATTTAGGATGATATGTTTCAGTATATAGTGTATGAGTATATTATTATTGGAATGCTTTGTTTCGCTACCTTTGACTGCAAACTCAGGAGCAGTCGTTTAATTAACATACCTCGTATCTATTGTAACATTCCACCTGACAGCTCCCGATCTGATGCGATACACCGGGAGCTAGCTAGCATATCTTCCATTCAATGAAACACAAACTGACTGACTAACAGATAACAGACTGCTAAAATTGTCAGCTTGAAGTTTACAAATATTATATACATATTGCAAACAAGTTCTTTAAATAATGTAGCACTGAACAACTGACCACAAAGATGAGATTATTGCAAACAGTAGGTATGCAAATTAATTCTTTGACTTCGTTCACGTGGACTCCGAAATTGGGTCCGACCTGGATGAAAAGCCTATGTATTATTCCAGACTATAATCTATCTCTGTGCCAAATTGTATCCAGAGCCGTTCAGCCGTTGTGGCGTGAAAGAGTAACAAACATCCGTACATCCTCACAAACTATCAAGTTTATAATAGTAGGATTATCATTCATCAGCTTTCATACCGTGACTTTGATATATGTGGCTTCAGCATTAGACCCAGTCTAGCCAAAAGTCATCCGGATAAAATATTCCTATGTTAGCTAATTTCTTTCGATTCCCACACGGAGCAAATATTTGTATAATCTACAGACAGTTCTAGGTCTGGACGTTTGTGTATGTGAGACTTATTTGTAAAAGCAGCCACGATAGAGGAGAAAATTCTAGTGTGGGGCAACGTTTTTTATTTAAAAACCCATTTAAAGTGTTTGAGAAACATAGTTATAAAAAATTTCACCTTTAGAATAAGTTATCCTGGTCAATAACTGGGAGAGGTGAGTGAGATCATGAGGAAAAGAAAGATTTTCCACATTATCGCAGTTTTAACTGATCCTTTCTTAGTAAACGTGCAATTGAAAATACTAAGAAAATAAAACTTTTACAGTGTAACTGGAGTGATACCACGGCCTCACAGAAAACCTCACGCTGGTTTCTGTTGCAAACAACGCTTAAGGTGTGTTTAGCCGAGTAAGTGAGGATACGGGAGGCCCAACCCCTTTTAAACGGCGGGCAACGCACTTGCGACTCCACTGGTGTTGCGGGTGTCCATGGGCGGCGGTAATCGCTTACCATCAGGTGATCCATCTGCTCACTTGCCTCCATATCCCATAAAAAATACTGAATAGCACATTATGGCAGACACGAAAACTCGTCAAATGCACAACTACAAGACATAACAAACTTCCAAAGTTCATTCCAAACATCGTGTTTCCTTCTCTTTGTCCGTACTTTTCCCTTTGTTCCTTTATAAGCTTATTATCAGAAACTTTGTTAAAGTCTATAAGGTTTTTATATGTACTCTCACCGCATTTATAGCTGTTTGCAAATTGTAGTCATCCGCATAGCTTTTTCCAATGATATTGTGGTTGCCCTCTAATGTAACCAAATGCGAGTAGGTGAGAAACTAGATACGAAGATCATACAGCATACATTATACATTTGGAAATATTTTCAATGAAAACTGAACCCGATTTGATTTGATTTCTTTGTCAAGCTAACGTAGGATGCGAGACAGAAGGATTTTTTACCAATCCGTAACGAGTGGTGCAATAATATTGTTCATGATGTTCCATAACCAGAATGCTCAAAATAACGATATTTAGTATTGTTTTAAAATATAAAATTCTAACAACGACTCAGACTCTCACATTCATTGAAACAGAAGAATTAATTAAATAGGATAATACATATACAATAAAACAACCATATACTTTCTCTCTCACATACACACATACACACACACACACACATACACACACGCACATTTATATTATCGTGATGAATTGTTTTATCTATTTACTTATAAGTTTTTTAAGGAGGGGGGCGCTAGCAGCTGTCATACGGTTCATACTAGTAAATTTGAATAATGTAAATCACTTTATTGGACTCTAATCAGATCCACTGTGAGCCTGTTGTTCTGAACCCAATAAATCAACTATTATTAAATAAACTATTACATTTATGTATGTATGTTTAAAAGTTTAAAGCGACGCACGTTTAGCATAACTATTAAACTTCAGTCAACTCCGGGACTATAGCAGTTGTAGTACAGTGGTGGGGGCGACTCACTTTGAGCAATTTGCGAGTAGGCCCACAGCGCCCCCTCGTGGGGCTGCAGCGCGGCCTAGAGTTAATTGGCTGGGTAATAGCGGATACCTCCTAAAACACATTGGATGTGAAGCGGACATCGATTCAATAGTTTTTAGTTTCAGTTCGTTTTATTTATTTACACGCTAACTCGATAGACGTTGTCCTGTCTAAATTCGAATGAATCATCCCAGTTTTTCCCGATTTTTACGGGAAATTGGTTCAAGTTGTCTTTCAATTATACATTTTTAGTTATATACTTAAGTCTTTCTATTATATTATTTACATAAATTCCTGTATTCTCGAAAGGGTTCGGCAGAGGCGTACTAATGTACACCCAAAGATCGCAGGTATGTTTAGGTCCCATTTGTTTAATTCGAGCCTATGGCCTATTAACCGGGCACTAATCTCGAACTCCGAGCTGCTTCTAGGAATTTCATAGAAACACCCAACGTAACAATGCTCTACCTGGGATTTGAACACAGGACTTCTAGCGTAGCACTCGCGCTTAGGACCTTAGACTAATGAGGCACTGCGTTACACGTGGACAATAAGGTGATCTTATAAGGATTGCAGATCTTTTTGTTGAGTTACAAAGCTATTAATAGCCATAAACGATAATGCTTGATCAAGGATCGAGAGCTTGCTTACATTAAAAGTTATTTTTTGAAAAGGATACGGGAACAAATCTTCAAACCTATTCTAGAAGGTAAAATTGTAGGAAAACGACGAAGGGGTAGACCTAGACGAAGTTTTGTGGATCAAGTGAAGGAAAGGGTTGCGATCGAGTCGTATCAAGAGGTAAAGCAGAAGATAGAGAACAGCGGCGTTTGCTCCACCGACAAGAGCTGAGCTCTTAAATTAAAGTAGTAGTAGGGGAGCAAACGAGCAATCGGATCACCTGATGGTAAGCGATTACCACCGCCCATGGGCACCCGCAACACTAGAGGAGTCGCAAATGCATTGCCCGCCTTTAAAAAGGTTTGGGCCTCCGGTATCTTCACTCACTTGGCGAAACAGAACGTAAGAGTTGTTTCAGGCCGATTTTCTGTGACGCCATGGTATCACTCCGGTCGACTCGGCCCATTCGTGTCGAAGCATGGCTCTCTATGTAAAAAATAATGATGAAAATTGTAACATCAAATTGTTTGACGAGTTTATTAGGTATATCACACTATATTTGCCTTTTTGCTAATTTTAGCCACTTTGACTTCCATATCAATGCTGCCACTGGCTAATAATCTGATCGCACCACCTTCTTGAATCGAAGCATTACAGTAAATACGGCCTTTCAGAAAAGGGAAGCCTTGTGGCACATGAGGGATGTACAAATTCTTTAGATCATATTCGCCCTGAAAAAAAAAAAAAAGTATATTTTTTTGACGACGCGTTTGTCGTAGTTGCTGAGTGATCGGCTTCTGCACCAGTGGTTGGTTCGATCCCCACACGGAGCAAATATTTGTATGATCTACAGGTAGTTGTTCCGGGTCTGGGCGTTTGTGTATGTGAGAATTTGTGAAATGAAATGAAATGATGAAATGATCAAATGAAATGATGATGATATTTATTTCTGTAAGTAGATCATTAGAGACACTTTTACAAGTCAATGTTTTGTGTTGTGTCTGTAAAAGCACGCAAGATACAGGAGAATTTATTATTAATAGTAATAACTCTATACTATAGAGTAAACTGAGAGGCCATAAATGATCTGTGTCTATAATTACCGGGAGAAGAGGACACGATAGATTTCTTGTTGCGCCTCTTATCCCAAAGAACGTGTCCCTCATCACCAAATCGCAAAATTTGAAATGCATCTCTACAAAGCTGGGTCGATATCTGTTTGTTAGGAACTGGTAGAAGTAGAAGTCCATCTAGAACATAAGTAGACACAATTGTGATGTAACGATATAAGTACACTACCATAATGTTGACTTAAATAACTTACCACTATGTTACTATTAGGTACATATATAGATTTAGAGAGGTTAGCTATATATAGATATAATACTTATTAATATAATTCGAAAGAATCAACTCTATATAACTAATATTTTCATACTCTTACTATATATGTATAAATATCTTATCTTACATATAATAAGAATGTAAGTGAGCCGTGTGAACATTGCTTATATTTACAAAAAAAAACTAATTTGGGGGACTCAGAATCGGTAACAAAATCCATTTCTATTATTTTTGGAACTTTTGTCTGTCTGTTTGTCTATCGGTTTGTCTGTCGGTTTGTTGTGTGTTTGACCGCGCATCAAATGATAACTACTGAAGAGATTTGGAGGAAGTGGGCAGGAATTCATAGCCTGTTTCTTGGATTAACATTTAGGCTATATAATTCAAATCGGTTCTCTCTATCAAAAGTTATTAACATGGAGTGAACCCAAAAGTCACGATTTTCAATTTTATATCATTTGCATACACTCTCACACGTTCACGAACACCATGATTAATTATCCACCATAATTACACATCAAACATCGGAGAAATTCAAGTTTTGAAAAATAATATAAAATCGACAATGTGCACTTTACATTTTCCCGCCTAAACTCCTATTAACATTTTAACCATTGAAAACGTTGAATTTTAAAAATAACCATTGAAGTCAATTTCTTTTTCAAGTATTTCTGTACTAGACTAGCACAGATCAAAAATTATAACAGAATCAAGTAATAAAATTAAAAAAATACACTTACAAGGACTAAATAAGATAAAACAAGAAAATAAAGCAGATCAATCAGAAACCAGGAATTGATTAATAGTACAGTTATTGATAACTCTACTTATACAGGGAATCACGGGACATACATAGGATTTATCCAGCGAGCACAAGCCGGTATAAAAACTAAATATCTGAGTAGGTTAAAGAAGTAAACAAAGAATGACAACTTATTTTCTAGCGGACTAACACGACATCGTTATTACCTCAATGAAATTTGATTCGATAAGAGGAGTCATTTTGAGTTGACAATTATGACAATTATTGTTTTCTTCTTTAAAGCATCCAGCCATACTTAACTCATTTTATAATGTGAAACCTCCATAGTGTAGATACAGTGCGCACACCTTATTTGAGAAACTAAAGAGTTTCCATCTAATCAAATAATTAAATAATACACCCAAAGCATATATCACGTAAGTATGTATAAAAAAAAATGCAACGTGTGTTAATCTTTACTGATGCCGAAACAGTTATTTGAGCGTTTTATCTATGTAGGTATGTCTGTATGAACAAATTTTTGAAATTAAGTAATTTATTGGTCAGGAATAAGGTATTTCGAGGTCAATGGCGCTAAGTAATAAAGAGACTGGCAACACTGGTAGCCGGTTGTCAAAAACATCTGCTCTGTAAATTATTTAGAAATAAATAAAAATACTGTGTATTTAATGTTATAAATTTGTGTAATAAACCTAAAATACAACCTTACTGATGTACAAGCGTTTGTGAGATCATATGTGGTGTTTTTGTTGAATATCGAGAACACTGATACCGACTGTCAACCAGCCCACGGGGTCAACGGACGGATTCGAATTTGATTAATCTCATTAGCATTGGATCTGCTGAATTTCATCAATCCCGGGGAGTATTCTGTTTTATTTACCTTTTGCTCAATTACCTATTAACTACATAAAATCCTGAGCTACGTCCACCACTCATTGTCACATTGTTTTTCTTAAACAATAATGTTATTACAAATATGGAAAACCAAATTTTTCGAGGTGGTTAGTTGAAACTTGGAGAGGACAACGTCTGTCAGGTCAGCTAGTATTATAATAAAACTAGAACTAATAAAATAACTAATATATACAGTGCATACATGCATAAATACTTATAATAAATGTAAGTTATAGTTTTAGTAATAATTAGCAAAAGTGATCCAACAGACAAAGTGAATAGTTTTGTTAGACACCGTTGTACTTTATATTTATTACCTTGTACCTTATTATCTACTAATAAATAAATAATAATAATAAATAATTATGATGTTAAGGCACAATAATGATTTAGGGCACAATTATGATGTCAGAGCACAAATATGATGTCAGGATATAATTATGACGTAAGGGCACAATCACGATGTAAAGACACCATTATGATATAAGGCACAATTATAATGTCAGGATATAATTATGATGTAATGACACAATTATGATTAAATATAAGGACATAATTATGATGTAAAGACAAAAATAAGGTGTAGTGCACGGTTTTAATGAAAAAACATAATTATAATGTAGAGACAAAATTATAATGTAACTAAAAATACATAATTATGAGGTAATGGCAAAATTATAATGTAACTAAGGGCACAATTATGATGTCAAGACACAATTGTGATGTAGGACGCAATTAACTATAATATAAGAGCACAATAATGATGTCAGGATACAATTATGATGTAAGAGCACAATTACGTTGTCAAGACATAATTGTGATCTAAGGATACAGTTATAATATAGTGTACAATTATGATGTAAGAGCACAATTACGATGTCAAGACACAATTTTCATGTAAAGACATAATTATGATGTAAGCACATAATTATTATGTAACACAATTAACTTACCGCGACATCATTATTCAATGTTTTGAATGTATGTAAATACACCTCCACAAAGTACCTAGGATCCTGGCGGCTGTGCCGGCGATTGAATAAACTTACATTTTTTAAATATGTCGGGTCGTAATAACTAATGAGTGGTCGCTCCGTACTTATGTAAGTTATCTGCAAAATAATGGGTGGATCGATTTAATTATGGCATCTATAGGCCTGTGTCGGGGCCCCTTTTCTTTATACTTTGTAACCTGATAAGGCATGAATCGAAACGCTAATAATAAAAAAAAACAGGTAGCTGTTAGTATTTTTTTAAAATAAAGTATTTGTAACATTTAGGCGTCTACTCGTGATCAGATCGTAAACGTCGGAAAATAAATAATATTAATAAAATCCTTAATAAGTAGTTTTTCAAATCAAATCAAATCAAATTATTTATTTGCCTGAAATATGGTAGTTACATAAGATGTTAAGGTAAGTAATAGCACAAGACAAGAGACAACTTACCTTTTCAGTATTACACTTCAACTGATATATATTTATGAGTATTGCAAAAATAACATATTTTATTTTCATTTTACTGTAGAGAGTGTTTCCGGACGCTACTAAAACCAATTGCATAGTGATATTTTATATGTTGCAGTTCGTGCTCATTATAGTAAAGGTAATTAGGGTTATTATATCGCAAGTTGCCATCTTAAAAATATAAAAATGCATTTAGATTCTCATTTGCATAAATTGATGAAGATTTTTTCTAAAGAGTTGGCCGACATTTCTGAGAAGAAGCGACAAAAATACTTAATAATAGTTTAAACTGCTTCCAGTGATTGTAAGAGGAACTGCTACGCTAGAGGTCTTGGGTTCGATTCTCAGGTCGAGCAAAAAAACATGTTAATATTATGTAAAATAGCCATCAAGTAGGTACCTACTTGTATAAAATAACTCAAAGTTAGTTTATTTAAATATATGAAAGTAACTCTTGTTTATTTGTTTAAACTTTCATCATTTCTAATTTATCTGTTATATTTTCTTGTTTTATCTTATTTAGTACCTGTAAGTGTATTTATTTTTATTACTTGATTCTGTTACATTTTTGGTCCTGTGCTGGTCTAGTACCAAAATACTTAAAAGACCCGACAGATCGAATTATTTCTAATACAAACGTATACCAAAATAAATCGTAATTCAAACACAATTTAATCAAAGTGTGTTATCATTCGGATTCCGATACCGTTAATCTAGGTTTCGGCTCTACCATTTCATCCAAAATACAAAAACTCGATGTAATTCTGTCTGTTTATTTGTTTTGCATTGTCTTCCTCTGTCGTGACGACGTGGCTGAACCCAAATTTTGTATTTTTAGACTGATAATCTCGAACCAGTAGGACGTGATACATTTACTGTCTTGACACACTGTTGGCTAATCTTTGGCTAGGAGAAAGATTGCATTACGGATAAATCTGGGGGCACGGCAGTACCCCCGCCAAGACGAGCGCGAAGCAAACACTGCCGTACCATCCTTTACAGGAACCATTTCACCGCATTTTCAGGCCCCTATTTTAGAACCTCTGGATAAGACCTGAACGCAGAAATTTTCGTGATCCAGTAAGCTATAATCGAATACTTAATATCCAAAATTTCAAGTCTGTAGGTCATTCATTTCTGAAGTTAAGCGAAAGCAAAGTTTCGCATTTCCGACACTCACTCACTCATGATCATCAAAATAGAACCAGTACTTCCCATAAACTCAAGAGAGCTGAAATTTGGTACAGAGTTAGGGTTTAATGGCCACATAAAGGGGAAACTATAAAAACTAGGATAAACGAAGATCTGGAGTACCTCGTGACCCTGATTAGAAAACACAAGAGCCCAACCAAACTAGGATATTTTCCAGTAAAGGATTATTATTATCCTTTACTGGAAATGCCAGTTACTGCTAATAAGCCCACGTTTCTACAAAAAGAAGTGAAATCCCATCAAAAACATTCTGTAAAAAACTAGCCAAGTCTCGATGGAGCTACTTGTTTATCTTATCTTAGCTTGTTCATATTATCTAAAAAGTCAAGTCAAAGTCCTATATCAATCAAAGTATATCAAGTATATCAAGTCAACGGTCAAGTCACACAACATTAACTATAAATAATAAAGAAATCGCATTATGGAACCTTAGACTTGGCACGACTTTGTCAGATTTCAATACTTTTTAGATAATATGAACAAGCTAAGATAAGATAAACAAGCAGCTCCATCGAGACTTGGCTAGTTTTTTACAGAATGTTTTTGATGGGATGATATTTACTACTATAAATAGATAATTTTTTAAAGACACTTTTACAAGTCAATTTTTTTTCATTTTTTAACTAGATGGCGCCTACATTTCCTAGTTGACTACCTCTGAGAAGAAACGTAGAAACAAAAGTTATAGTTCAAAGAGTAGTAGTAGTAGTTTTTGTCATTGTACTAGTTTAGTCAATTAGCTCTATGGTTTGAAAATTGCTCCGTTTTAATGTACCTATTTATTCGATGGCAGGATATGCCTACATAATTATCATAATTATTTAAACAGCTCCAATTGAAATTGTAGCGATTATTGTACTGTACTGTAACAAGCATGTTTATAAAAATCCATTGTAACATCAAAACTAATATTATAAAGAGGAATGATTTGATTGTTTGTTTGCATTGAATAGGCTCTGAAACTAATGGAACGATTTTAAATTTTTTTTCACCATTACGATATATTATCCCTGATGAACATAGGCGATAGAATGTGTTAAAAATTATAAATATATAAATTTTTGTACTGTTTATTTGGGCCGCTATTGTTAGATATTTAGATTTGATATAAGAGTTTAATGCAATTGCTCATTTATTTCTTTTTGGCTTATGTTTAACTAACCACCAGATCTAGTAAAATGTGACGGCAAAAAATCACTTTATATTGACAAAAATAGTAACTGATCACCAAAATAAATCCCCATTTTAGAGTAAAATTAAAAAAATTGAAATAAATTGACCAACGAAGTAGGTACGAGTATAATAGGTAGAATTCGGCTCTAGCACTCGCTCGTGCGTTGTGGTCACAGTTCTAACCTAACCTAAACCAATTAGGTATCTATTTTGGAAAGCATTTTGGTGATCAATTTACTAAATTTGGTGATCATTATATTTATTCCCTTTCTTTTTTATTGATTAAGTCGGCAAATGAGATGACAAGCCACCTGGTGGTAAATAGTCATCACCGACAGATACATGGAACATCAAAAGAATTGCTGATGCGTTGAGAGCCCCTACGGACTGCAGACTGCCAGAGCCGCAGCAACCGAGGGGGAACTGGCTCTTAGCGCAAATGTCGAAACACAGACTAAGGTGCTTCACGAAAGACTCCCACGCAAGGGTCGCCAGCCAGTCAGACCTCAAGAGGTCCTACCAACGAGTAATTGAAATATTTTTTCGCTTCATGCGAGATGCCTATCAGAGTGGCAGAGAGGAATACTATTCTCACCCGTCCCCACACGGGGTAATGCCCTTATTTTTTTTGGCTTCATGAGACAGTTCAAAATTAAGGTTAAAAGAGTGACAAGTATGAAATCATACCGTGGGAGAGCCATGCTTCGGCACGAATGGGCCGACTCGACCGGAGTGATACAACGGCTTCACAGAAAACCGGCGTGAAACAATGCTTACGTTGTGTTTCGCCGAGTGAGTGAGGACACCGGAGGCCAAAACCCTTTTAAAAGTCGCAAGTACGTTGCGACTCCTCTGGTGTCGCGGGTGTCCATAAGCGGCGGTAATCGCTTACCAGGCGATCCGTCTGCTCGTTGCCTCCATATCCCAAAAAAAAGAAATTCGTAGCGGGATTAAAAAAATCTGAAAATTTTTCTGGCTTTATCTTACGATATTATTATTGATTCAAACTATAACAAGGAGCTTCAGAGTACAAGAATGAATTCTTGAGATTCATGGCATATAATGGAGCTATCAGCAAAGATTCATCATATAAAAATATAACATGTTTTCTGTTCAAAACTAACAAAGCGACGTTGTTTGCCGGCTAATTACGTAGGCTACCGCCGGAGGATCGAAAAAAAACCAAAATTTATTTAAAATAAAACTATATTAAAAAATTAAATGAATTACAATTAATTCCTAAGTCTAGAATTAGTGCCTACTGTTCGATGTTAGAACAATGAGTGTGGGAAACGGGTAAGGGAATATGAGCGATGACGTTAATCGCACGTTATGCTGAGTCGGCGCCTCGTGCCCGTAGCTGTTGCAATCGTGAGAAATGAGGTGATCGATGTCAGCAGTTCTAATGTCCAAAATATATGTAACACCTCCCCCCGTAGATCAGCAACTATTTGAGAGAAATCTTCGAGAGAGTTGCTGAGATGTTGCTGGGATCGATCTTGATCTGCCCGGGATGTATCTTCGTATCATCGGTTATTTCAGCATAGACGTCTTGCGTTTTATTACAATCAGGAACGTGACTTTGCTGCTTTGCGGGGCGTTTCGTCTGTAGTCGTCGGTACAGTAATACAAGACTAAGTACAGCTGCACCGGATAGTATTACGTACACTGGAATCGTTGTGTGATAGATAGTGTAATTTTCAACTTGATTTATTTTTGCAGGTTTTTGTAGAGATATCTTCGTGTTCGTGTGATGCAGATTTTCAAGATTAACAGAATTTAATTGTATTAATGATTCTTCTTTTTTCCAGGTTTCATTTATAGATGGCAGCTCCAGTATCTTCAAGGCTCGTCCTTTTACGTTATCATTTGTATTGAAGGCGGTGAATTCGGGCGTAGACAGATAGCAGCCACGTGGGATGACAGCTATGAAACTTCCTTGTAGTGTCTTGTACTGATCTTGACCGCAGGATAATTTTATTTTAGTTGGCTCCGGAAGGCTGATGGTGTAGTGCTTCTCGTCGAGTTCTTCAAGCGCTGGTTTGGTAAGTATAACTTTTGTCATTTTGCAGGATATATCGAGGTGCTGTTTGGTGATGAGCTGATGTATGCAGTCAGGATGATCTTGATCTCGGCGATGAAGTTTATCTTCGCATAAGAACCAAGAATTTGCCTTCGGGCATTCAGCCTCCATGTACATAGAGTCGGTACTATGAATTGCTATATAAGGTAAGGTAGGTATTAGGGCAAGGTTATTTTTATTAGGTACTATTGAGAGTTTATAGAAGTCATAGGTAGAGGATAGGATAATCGGTACTTTATATACTATAACTACTTGCTTATCAAGGTAAAAATAACCTAATTTGATTATATCGTAATAATCCCTAAAATCTACATTAACGATTTGTTCCTTAGGGTACAAAATCCTTATCTTATCTAATATACTCCTAAGCGACTCTAAACTAAGTATAGCATTACAGGTGCTCGATGCACGTATAAATGCCAGCGCATTTTCTAACTTATATATTTCGTCAGAAAGGCTATCTATATTATCACCTAATATTAATAAATGTTGAGCCAGATGGGCATATTTAATTAATTCTGTATCTCTGGTAGCTTCGCTATCCATGATAGAATTTAATGCTGTAGAAATTTTATTTTGGTTATCTAATATACTATCTAAAATGTGGGAATGCTGGGACATCCATTCCTTTGTTAAGCTAACATGATTATTAAATTCAGACTCTAATGTATTTTCATTACTTTGTAAAATTCGGATAGCGTTATCGTATTTTAAGGCATCCGTGTAGTCAAGGTTTCCTGAGATACTTTTAATCACCGAACCTAAACCGTCTATAAGTCCTCTTTTATTACGGTGAGGTTCAAACGTTTCTAATCTACTGAATAAGGTATTAATTTTATAATTTAAGTAACTAATATGGGGATCATAAAGAGATAAGGTTTTATTATCTAATAAAGGTTTTAAATCTGATAACTGTAATTTAACTGATTGAATTTGCGAGTTAATGTCCTTGAGATGGACATATTGCAAAAAGGAATGGTAGTGAGATATAATTTTAGCTTGTCCTATTTTGAAAGGTAGCAGACCTGGGCCGTCTTGTAACGAATCAATTGTTACATCTTGTGCGCTCGTCAGTTGAAGTAGTAGTAATATTGGAAGTATCCTGTAACAACAAAGGGTTTTTAGGGGTTCTCTTTAAACGTGACTTGGCTACAGGGCCTCGTTTCTTTCGGGTATAAATGTGGATAGGCAGGTCGGCAAGGACAGTGTCCTGCGTATAACGCGGTGCTAATTTTTGTCGACTTGCTAACGGGTTGCGTACGAAGACCTGCTGGTCAGGTAAGAGTTCCTGTTCTGATTCGCGATCTTTATTTCTATTTTCAGTAAGCTGTGTACGCTCGTGCAGGGATGACTCATTAATGATTTCGTAAACTTTAGTTAATCTATTCCTATGATCCTGTATGTATTGCTGAAGTAAATGTTCGGTAAGTTTAATATCTAACGGGTCTCTTGGATCAAAGTGTCCAGTTATTAACTCAATGGGCCTGCATTTTGTAAAACTATGTATAGAATTATTATATCCTAATACAGCGTATGGCATAAGATTGATAACTGACTCGCTACGGTGTTCTAATTTTAATATTCTTAAATGTTCCAGGATCGTTGAGTGAAAACGTTCTACTATTCCATTGTCATTAGGGGAGTGAGCAAGGATTTTATGATGCTGAATTTTATGAAGCCTTGTAAACTCTAAAAATATTTGGTTAGTGAATTCTGGACCTTGGTCTGTAACAATAGTTAATGGTACGCCATGGTGCGTGAAAAACTGTAATAGAGCTTGTACTACGCTTAATGCTGTGCCGTCTCTTAAGAAGTAAGCTTGAGCATACTTTGAGAAGGCATCTACTATTGTAATATATTTTTCGTTTTGCGCTGTAAAGAGGTCTATATGGACTATTTCAAAAGGTTTAGTTGGAGGTGGAACTATACAAAATTTCTGTTTTACAGGGTTCCTGTCATACTTAGCTTGGCCACAGATATTGCATTCATTTATGTATTTAGCTATGTGTTCCTTCATTTTAGGCCAATAGTATTTGTGAGATAAGGCGAGATAACATTCGTTTATACCACGGTGGTTGGTCTTGCCTTCGTGATATTTTTGGATGATCTCTTGCTGACGTAAGTATTCTTTTACATTTTCAATTTCTGTTTTTGTTAATACTAAATTCATAGCGGAACTTTTAAAAGCATTCTGAATAATAGGAATAATTTGGTACATACGCAACGTAGGGTGAATAATTAGGCCAGTTTTTACTTTAGGATTAACAAATTCTTTAATCGCGCTAATTACATCTTGTTCCAGGGACGACTCTGACAACTGAATGGTAGTACGGGTATGTGTTTCGAATGGCTTAGTAACGGTTGGCCGTTTCTTAATGTCTCCTACTACTACAAAACAGATCTGTCTATTAAATTTATTAAGCGGCTCATCTGTTAGGGGAATTTCTAATATAGGGTTTTCTGCACTTGTATGGGCAGTGACAGTGGTAGAACCAGTGATAGACGGCGCTTTTTCTGAAGGGTTGACCATGACAGAGCTAACTTCCTCATTATTGATTTGAATTCGTGATAATGCGTCTGCATTTACATTATTTTTTCCTTGTTTATAGACTACGGTAAAGTTATATTCGCTTAATTTTAATTTCCAACGTGTTAGCCTTGAATTTGGTTCTTTTAAATTCATAACCCATTGAAGGGGTTTGTGATCGGTAACTATTTTAAATTTTCGTCCGAATAAGTAGGGGCGGAAATATTTGGTTCCCCATACTATTGCCAGAAGCTCTTTCTCTATAGTACTGTAGTTAATTTCGCTAGTGTTTAATGTTCTAGACGCATAGGCTATGGGCTTATCTGAACCTAAAGTTCCTTGAGATAATATAGCACCTATCGCGATATTCGATGCGTCGGTCGTTAAAATGAAATCCTTTTCAAAGTCCGGATATTGTAGTATTGGGTCATTAATTAATAAAGTTTTACATTTTTCAAAGCAGTTAATATAATTTGAATCATTGATGTTAATTTTGGAACCTTTCTTAAGACAATGCGTCATGGGTTTAGTTATCTTAGCAAAATCGGGAATAAACTTACGATAGTAGCCTAATAGTCCTAGGAAACGTTTTATTTCGGTTGGGGTTTTCGGTAGTGGAAATTTTTGAATAGCGGCAATCTTATCTGGATTAGGTTTAATACCGTCCTTACTAATTATGTGACCTAAATAAGATGTTTCTAATTTCAGAAATTCTGATTTATCTAACTGTATCTTAAAATTTGATTCTCTAAGCCTATCGAATATTTTTTCCAGATTTATCATATGTTCCTGTAATGAGACACTAAATACAATGATGTCATCTAAATATACTACACAAATTTGATTTTGAAGGTCCTTAAGCACATTGTCCATAACTCGTTGAAAAGTTGATGGAGAATTCTTAAGTCCCATTGGCATACGTAAAAACTCAAAGTGTCCGTGCTCTACAGTGAAAGCTGTCTTCGGAATATCATTTTCTGACATTTGACACTGATAAAATCCACTTGCAAGATCCAAGGTCGTGAAATAATTACAGTTTCCAAGCTTATCTAATATGTCTGATATGTTAGGGATAGGGTATTTATCGTCTATTGTTTTTTCGTTAAGCTTTCTGAAGTCTATAACTAACCGCCACTTTTGTTTTCCAGATGCATCGATTTTCTTTGGAACCACCCAAATAGGCGAGCTCCAGGCAGACTCTGAAGGTCGAATTATACCTTGTTGTAACATTTTAGCAATCTGTTCCTGAACTTCCTGTCTGTGTATGTAGGGGTATCTATAACTCTTAGTATGAATAGGAATTTCGTCAACAGTCCGAATGCAATGCTTAACCTTGTTAGTGAAGGTTAGAGGTTCTCCCTCTATGTAAAATACATCTGCGTATCTAGCACATAATGTCTCTAAGTTAATGCGTTCCTCAGGATTCAAATGATCGGTCCGTAAACGCGATAGAACTTCGTTAACACGCGACTGCGATATGCGCTGTTCGGTGCGCGTGCACTCTACGTTGAATAATTCCGCGCTCACAGGGCGATCCATTGAAAAAACTAAGTCGTTCTGGGTCGGATTAGTTACTTCTAAATAACCACGGCTATTATAAATCTGCGTTACACATTCGCCTATAATACAATTGGAAATAATTTGTTCCGGAATAAATGCTTGTCCGTCCTGAAAATTAATAGGGACCTTGATGATTTTAGAAGATTTGGCTGGTATTATATCCTCGTAGTAATTACAATTTCGTGAGCTAAACATGTGTATAGGGTTACGGGAAAATTTAGTTATTAAAATTTTATTCTTTAAATCTATTTTTGATTCCCATTTTTCTAATAAATCATTTCCTATAAGTCCGTCGAAATAATCGTGAAATTTATAAATGAATAGCTTTATGTTATCTTTTTCGCAGAACTCTCGGAAACACGGCAATGTAATAGAATACTCGTGACGACTCGTACCATGATAATTACTAATTTCGAAAGGGTCATAAGTACACTGTATATGAGAAAAATATTCTCTAACGACATCAGGACAAATAATTGAGGTATTGGCACCAGTATCAATTAGTAATTTAAGAGGTGGGTCTGAAATAGAAATATATGGTAATTGACGTTGTGTCTGTAAATTGACCTCTATTTTAACTTTTCTAAATTGGGGCACTTCTGAAAATTTTCTTTATCAGATGAAGATGGTGAAACTTCTTCAGGACATTCCTCTACAACGGCAGTGGAATGAGGTTCATAATAATTCGGTTCGCAACTGTAATACTCATATGGATAATCAATGTAATCCGAGTCGAACGGATCATAGTAACATTCAGGGTTGTCAAAATTTGGTTCGTCATAAAATTCATTAAAATGAAGCTCTCTAGATTTAAAATAATTATTTGGTGGTGGGTTACCGGATTTTGACCAATCATGACCACGAAAGGGCATGGCCTTGGGCACATAGTGACTTACTCCGCTCATCGGCTTTACGGTATTATTCGCATTAGACTGCGGATCTCGTTGCGGTAATTTAAACACATTAGTATTAGGTCTATAATTAGGCAAAGGTGAGCCAAATACTTGTTGGGTACGGCTAGGGCCTTTATATTGATTTGCTGAAGGTCTCCAAAGGGGGACCCTTTGAGGTAACTGAGGCTGTACAAACTGACGTGAATGACCTGACATATTTAACATAGGCATGCGTGGAGGACTTACCTGCATGGATGGGAATTTATAGGAATGACCAATTTGTGCATGAGGAACATAATTTCTCTTATCTGTAAAATTTTCATTGCGTTGTTGTAAGTATAAAGTATTGACTTCCTCGTGAACAAATTCGAGTGCTTTTTCTATAGTTTCCGGTCGCATACAGCGAATGCGCGACCCTAATGGTTCTTTTAGACCGCGTAGAAATGACTGAAGTGTTAACTTTTTATATAACGTACGTTTGGACTCAATTGTACTTTCCAAGGTCTCATGTAAACTAATATATGTCATTATTGTACTAAAAAGGCTTTGGCATTTTTCATAAAATTCTTGGGGTGATGATGATCCTTGAGTTAAAAGAGCTAAATCATTGTATAAAGAGGTTTCGTCGCGTTGATCAGCGAAACTATTAATGAGTGCATTTTTAATTCCTTCCCAATTTTCGGGTATCCCATTAGAATTAATTAAGCGAGCTGCGGGTCCTGTTACTTTGTTAAGAATACCGTTCAAAAGTGCAAGGTTGCGTAATTCATGTCCCGGCTCTCTACTGATATATTCTCTAACTAGCTGATCGCATAATTTAATAAAACGTGTCAAGATATTCGGGTTTCCATCAAATTCGGGAACTAAACGAAGGGCCTTGTACACTACTTCTACTTCCGACATTTTTATAGAATTAATATTTAAATCTCTATTTGCGTCTTGCAAACTATTTCTACTACTAACACTATCTAACCTAGGGGTACTGGGTTTCCTTGGATGGAAAATTTTGGATAATTACCAGGAAAACTTAAGGAAATAAGGGAAAGCAACCATAGAGCGATTCTAAGGTACTCACATATACATTTTGGTTCTTTCTGCGTATCGATGGCTGGATACACCTCCTGCTCGTAGCGCCCGTAGATTCTGGATACTCGAAATCGGTCAGCCACGCGGGACTTCGGTCCGATTTTAGGGGAAATCTTCACGCGACACGAATCGATCTATCTCGAGTATCCTACCGACTGCGCCAATTACGTAGGCTACCGCCGGAGGATCGAAAAAAAAACCAAAATTTATTTAAAATAAAACTATATTAAAAAATTAAATGAATTACAATTAATTCCTAAGTCTAGAATTAGTGCCTACTGTTCGATGTTAGAACAATGAGTGTGGGAAACGGGTAAGGGAATATGAGCGATGACGTTAATCGCACGTTATGCTGAGTCGGCGCCTCGTGCCCGTAGCTGTTGCAATCGTGAGAAATGAGGTGATCGATGTCAGCAGTTCTAATGTCCAAAATATATGTAACAGGCTGGCTAGACTTCTATTTGTTTACTTATATAAAATATGTTATATCGTTCCTTGTAAACTGAGCTTGAGTAACTAAGTGGTAGGTACACTTAAACAATATTTTTATATATTTCGATTCTATTGTGTTGCTGTTCCGTCTAGCTATATATAATAATATAGAATCTTATTAATACCTACTTATAGTTTTATGAGAGCTTGTTATTAGCAACGTGTAGTTTTATAGTTATCCATAATTATTATGATTGATGAGACTGAGCTTTCCTATAAGAAATAAATAATTACATAATACAATCATAATATGCCTCAACTCTTAATTACTCTAAATTTTAACAGATCACAGATCGCGAATTTGAAGCGGAAGAATTTGCGCTTGAAGTAATGGAATCGGACTTGCGATCATGTGGTTGCCGGTTCGAAACCCAGCCTAAGAGCGGTTACGCACTACGTCCGATCCGAATCCGAGTGCATCCGGTACACATGACTTCACATCAATTTATAATTATGGCGTTCCCTTTATAAGCTGACCTTGAATAGTATAGGATTACGGTACAATGAGAAGTCAGTTTATAATACTTAAAATTATAGCTTGATACGCATCAAGTTTTCACGGGTTCGGATCGGATTCGGATCGGATGTAGTGCGTAACCGCTCTTATACAAGCATTTAGCTTCTCACGATGGGTTAATTAACAAGAATTCTAGTACTGTACCCACATTGCTAGTAAGATTAAAAATCAAAATAGAATAGATAACAACAGATTCACGAATCCCATTGTCGTGATTCATGTGCGGCTTAGTCAGTCAGAGAGGTGGCAGACGATCTAATCAGGGGGCTAGGGCTTTCCGCAGTCCAAACAAAGGCTAACTGTAGGTACTTACCCCTCCACACACTCATGGCCTTCTCGTTCCTATAGAAATAAGTGCAAAAGTACTTAGTATAAATTAAACAACTTAAAATGCATTTGTCCTTTTTTTATTAATATTATTTACAATTCTAATCACATCCGTTTGTTCATCTAAATTATACAATTAGTATGATAGAAGTGCTAAATAAAAATATCCATCACATCGCCTGAGCAAGCATTACTCTCACACTATGTCCACGTTTAAATTTGTATGGAAATAATGCCTAGATTAAAGAAATATATTTTGCAATAGACATGAAAAATAAAAATTCTATATAATGTATTAATAAAAAATACTTAAATATTTTTTTCTTTTTCACTGGTAGATAATAATGTTCTTTTGATATTTAAAAATAAAGACTTTTTCTTTTATGTTAGAATAAATATAACATTTTACGTAATTTATAATTTTTCAACCTTACAGGTGATATTGGAATGGTCATCATTGAGATCATTTTAATGTTTTTTTTAAATACGTACATAGTGTGATATCCAAAAAATATATTAATTGTAAAATATTACTTGAAATTAGGTCATGTCCTTATTGGAAATCGTGATAAAATAAAATCATAATATTTTTTATATTTTATTACGAAATAATCCTAACTGATATGGCGGAACAAGTCCCAAAACTTTGTTTATCTAAATGTTTTTAAATTTTATAAAAATGTCTTAATGTTTATTTTATGAATTGTTTTAGTACCACTTGTCAAAAACTACATTATAAATTACTGGGAAAAAGTTTTCTATATTGTCGATGTCGAGTGAAACAATTCTGTTTATTTTTTTTATAATCTGGACAAATTATTTTTAATGATACAATTACAATTTATGCCCCAAAGTTTTATTTATTATTTTTTGCTACTTGTCGACTTTTCCCCTACCTCTGTACAAATGACTACTGAACGTTAGTGTACACGTATATTTACACTAAATACAATTTACAGGCCGAACAGGTAACTACGCTATCACTAATTACTTCATAAAACATTCGAAGGCACATTTTTGTTTATAGAATGACCTAATTTTATTCCGTCTTTATTCTGAAGCTAGTTATCTATAGAACTTCTAAGGCGGAAATTCTTTTACGCGTTCACACAAAGATTTTCAATATTTACAAACACTTACTCTTTCGATGTTTTATGAAATGTCATTTTCAAAATTTTACTGCGTTTAGCGCGTAAAAGAAACACTGCCTTTACCACTAACCAACGTTAGATGTAAAATCATTTCAATACTAACATGATTTTATTCCAATGCGTTGGTAAGTATAAATATTTACATGAAATGACAAGAAGTAATGAGGTCTTCTTTTTTTTGGTTAAAATCACAACAAGTACGATACTGAAAATATAATTACTTTGTTTTATTTATATTCTATTATCTACAGTCCGCTCCGGCCACGTTAACTATCTGATAATTCAGAAACACTACTGTACACACACTCACTTTTTTGTAACAAAAAAAATACCGAGAAGACATTCGACCATAGTCGGCAAATGTGTGAAACTCACGCACATAACATCTATGGAAAATCATTGATACTTATAGTGAAACCATTATTAATCCGAAGAGGTCACGAAGACAGGTTCGACTTATATGCGTGAGGTTCCAGTACTACAGTTTTTTCTTTTGTTCCTATATTTTGTAGATCGTTGATAATCGAGCGAGTTTATGTGACATTTGATGCGCGCGGGTCCCTGCGCTCAGTAGCGCGGCGCCACCCGCGGCGAGGACAGTCGCGGCGAGCGGAGCGGGGAGCGGCGCGCTATCTCGGGCTATGGCTTTAGCCTCTTGAACCCTGCCCCGTCTTGCCCCAGCTTCAGCTCTTCATACAGCGTCGGATCTACCTCCCGAGCTGTGGGGATCGTGGTGCCAGGATTGTTAAGCGTCTCTTGTCTCCACGCAGCGGAGTTGGACACGCCGTTCGCGATCGGTGCCACACCGTTGGTGCCATTTGCACCGTTAGCGGTGCCATTTGGTACTGTGCCCTGTGGGAAAAAAAAAATATTACACAATTTTCCATAGAAATTTTGTGTTTAAATACAATTTAAACATATTTAAGAATTTGGTGCTAGTAGCCCTTAGAGCTGGTTTTTCTGTAAAGTTTAATGATAACATTTTAATTAAACTTTTGGTAAAAGGGTTATAATTATTTTGTTTGGAAACACGCTATTTGATTACAATATGGAAGAATGATTAATACTTACATTGACGGTCGTGTCAGGGTTTGGTTCCCTGAGGTAGCTTGGGTTTTCAAATGCTACACCTCCTTGTGCCTTAAGTCTAAGATTCTGGAAGTAAAAAGGGCAATTTGTTAATGCAATATCAACTTATCAACGCAACCCTTTCCATCACTCGTTCCACAAAACTTCGTCTATCACCTCAACCTCACCAATCAGGTCGGTATAAATATTTTTGAAATGGATTAGTTTCTCTGTTTAACTGCCTCATTAGCCCAGTGGTCTTGAGCGCGACTGCTACGCTAGAGGTCCTGGGTTCGATTCCCAGGTCGAGCAAAGTGTTATTGGGTTTTTCTATGAAATTCCCAGTAACAGCTTGGAGTTAGGAATTTGTGCCCGGTTAATGGCAATGGGCTCGCCCCCTATTGCATGGGACCTAAACAAACACACCGGCGAACTGTGGGTGTACAATAGTACGCCTCTGGGAAATCCTTCGGGGAATACAGGCGTGATGATGGTATAATTAGTTTTTCTTACCTTTCTATATCTATAATACAAGCCGGCGGCCAGCAGTATGGCGGCGACGAGAACGCACGCAAGTGCGACTCCAACGGCGGAGGCTGCGCCTGCGCCGGCCACGGGCGCCGCGGCCGCGCCCGCCTCCTGCCCCGCCGTCGTGAACATGATGGGATCGCTCAATGACGACGTGCCTAACACACAACCAACCAATGAATTATGAACCTAAAAGACCCGCAAGGTAAAGCAGTGACATGGTCATTGGATTATTCAGGGATCCGACTTGTAGCAAAAATTGGTAAAATGTTATCTACAATCTCACTCTTTTATCTCATGCTAAACATCACAAAGACATATCCGATTATATGATATCATCATAAATAGATACATAAAGGTCATTTACTTTAGTATCCCAAACAAAGATTAAAATTATATTTTTCTGTTTTACGTTTGACGGAAATATGTTGCTGGGGAGTTTGTTGTGCCGTTTCTTCTTGCCGACAAAAACACTAGAAGAGAACGAAGTACGGGGGCGTATTTGGGAGCTGTGTATAATGTAAATATGGAGTTCCAAAGTGCTACCTAGTAGTCTATCATGAATAAGTGGTTTTGACATTTAACGGCTTGGCCCATTATTAAATCAGTCAGTGGATTTGCTTACCAGGATTTCAATTCATTCCACTTCCTTACAAGTAATGTTTAGATCCTACCTCTAGTGAGCAAATCAATCGACGGATTTGTTATTATTTTATTTTATTTATCATTTATTTCGACCAACTAAGGATCATATTCACAATAAAATTAACATAATTAAATCAATAATAGTGTTATATAAACTATACATTTAAATTAAATGTACATAAAAAGAATTCACAATAAATATCATCAAATTAATAAATTAAAGATTATAAATTGAATTCAATTAATTTACAAATAAAAATACACAATAAATAACATCAAATTAATAATTTATAAGTAATTAAACTAAAATAATATTCTGACAGAAGTCAGTACATGGACCATACTACAATGATTCAAGTACTGAGAGTCAAACCGTTCTGCGAATGCGTTCAGGATACTGTTACGGCTGCCCCGCACTCTGCGCACCAGGGATATGCACCGCTTACGCATGGTTGCGTTACGCATTAAAGCAATCCACTCTAGCCTCCGCGAACATCCCCGAAGATATTAAGAACCGGTCTTACTGGCTTCAACGGTGAAGTAGGGCTAAGAACTGAAGGATCCTGATCGAGATCGAAGGGGTCTGGTATACTCACCGACATCATTGGCCGCCTTCACGACGCACTCGTAGCGCACGTCGTCCTGCAGCCCCGTGAGGACTACACTGGTCTCGCTGGTGTCCAACTTCTCCGGCACCTTGGCGCCGTACGCTCTCCAGAACACCCGGTACAGGTACACTGTTTGAGGGTTCTTCAGGGGTGCTTCCCAGCTGTTTACATCAAAATGTGTGGGAAGATCAGCAATTAGAAGTTTGGAACTATGATATCTACTAGATTAGCGAATTAACGTAAATAATTGCAATATCCTGGCTTCTGACAGTTACGCGAATATTAGACATTGAAATAAAACTATTTTTTACGGATTATACCGCATTGTATTAATATTATTTAATTCCCGACGTTTCGGGATAGGACGAACGCGATAAAATCCGAAACATAGTTATATTTCAATAATTGCAAATCTTTAACTCAACAAGCATAATTCGAAATCGCGACTGCTACGATAGGTGTTGCGTTAGTTCCCAGGTCGAGCAGTGTTATTAGGATTTTGCTATGAAATTCTTACTAGCAATTTTTGAGTTTGAATTTGTAGCTGGGTAAAGGCAATAGGCTAGCCCTCTAATATATGGGACCTAAACATGACGCGAATTATAGGTGAATCTTTATTAGTACTAATGAACTTTTGCCTTACCTATCAGGGAATACAGGTGTGATGATAAAATCGTTTGAAGAACGCAATTAAAACAGGTTATTTTATGAGATAGAAACGAGCAGACGGACCGCCTGATGGTAAGCGCACCACACAAGTGCATTGCCGGCCTATTAAAAGGGTTTGAGCCTTGGGTAGGTATCCTTACTCACTCGGAGAACATAACATAACATACCATCACACCTGTATTCCCCGAAGGGTTAGGCAGAGGCGTACTAATGTACACCCACAGTTCGCCGGTATGATTAGGTCCCATGTAATAGAGGGCGAGCCTATTGCCATTAACCAGGCACAAATTCCTAACTCCGAGCTGCTACTAGGAATTTCATAGAAAAACCCAATAATACTTTGCTCGACTTGGGAATCGAACCCAGGACCTCTAGCGTAGCAGTCGCGCTCAGGACCACTGGGCTAATGAGGCAGTTAAACAGAGAAACTAATCCATTTCAATAATGAGATCACTCGGAGAAAGAAGCTTTTATTTGGTTTGCTGTAAGAATTGCTATGCTTTTGGCTCGAAGTGTCTACAGACCTGAGCAGAACGGCGTGGGGCGTGGGCGCCTTGTGCGCGCGCAGGTCGCGCGGCGGGCCGGGCAGGCGCGCGCCGGCCTCGCGGAAGCAGGCCAGCGCGCGCCGCGCGTGCTGCAGGGCGCACGCGCGCGACACGCTGCCGCCGCGGCATAGCTCCAGGCAGTTGCGCGGCACGCCCCACGACGCGCAGCAGCTGCGGTGGTCTGCGCAAATGATTGTGCTTACTAAGGATTTTGCAATAAGTGTAGCAACATCTATCGTGCTACGTAAGAACTACGACGAAGCAAATCGTGAATCGCGCTGCAATAAGTGTAGCGACATCTATCGTGCTACGTAAGAACTATGACGAAGCAAATCCTGAATCGCGCAAGTAACATTTGCAATACAATACGCATACAGACGCCCGACATTAACCGTCGGACCTAGGTATGCCAGACGAAACACCTGTCTAGTCGGAAGATCCTCCCTTTGATTTTATCTTTGATCCCTGTTTGACGTAACGTGAAGCCTTTTTAATATTAATGTGGTGACATTGCTCCACATTACCATTAAATAAGCTTGGTGTAAGCCTACATACATTACATAGTGTTTGAAATTGGCCGTTTAGAACTAACGACAGGTAAAGTCATCTATACTAATATATAAAGCTGAAGAGTTTGTTTGTTTACTAGAACGCGCTAATCTCAGGCACTACTGGTTCGATTTGAAAAATTCTTTCAGTGTTAGATAGCCCATTTATTGAGGAAGACTATAGGCTATATATCATTACGCTACGCGGACGAAGTCGCGGGCAGAAGCTATCATTTATATAAGTATTCTCTGCATTAAGATTGAAATTTTGTATAGATTTTTTTGTAATAATACATTTAGAAAATTTTGCACCAATATTCAAGATCTTAAGTGTAAACATACCTGAGCCATCAGCGGCACACTTCATGAGCTTGTCGAAGTCATTCATGCACTCGGGTCTGTCCATGATATTATCCATGTCGAGGTGGTAGCTGCACGCGTCGATACACGTGGAGGACACGTTCATCTGGACAATTAATTAAACATTATTGCTAATTCAAACTAATAAATGATATTTATTTCTGTAAATAGATCTTTAAAAGACACTTTTGCAAGTTAATGTCTTATATTTTTTTTTACTACGTGGCGCCGGCATTTCCTATCTGACGACCTCTCAGAAGAAACACCAAAACAAACTCAAAGAATCATGGTCTTTTTTAAAGTCCAGACAGTAGTAGTAGTATTATAAGATATGTGTGTTACGATGTAGGGCAGGATGTATCTGAACAGGCCTTTTGAAGACAGAGCCACAGCAGCCTTGAGTTGAGCTGTCCTAACTGACGGCACGCATACACCAGTCATCGTGTAGCTCAACCATTACTTAGGGAGCTCAACGACTCGTTGCACGGCAATACCAGATCAACAGTATAATTGTAACAGTGATAACCAAGTGATATAACTATTGGACTCCCAAGTCAAAGGTTTCGAGATCAAGGTTTTCGAAGTTATAATTATGTATATCAATCGTTAATTTTACTCGCTTAAACGGTGAATGAAAATATGGTGAGGAAACCTGCATGCTTGAGAGATTATCTCGACGGTACGAAGTCTGCCAACCTTTATTAGCACGACATGGTGGACTATAGCCTAATTCTTCTCATTGTGATCTTGAAAACGAAGGTTAACTATACTAATATATAAAGCTGAAGAGTTTGTTTGTTTTCTTGAACGCGCTAATCTCAGGAACTACTGGTCCGATTTAAAAAAATCTTTCAGTGTCAGATAGCCCATTTATTGAGAAAGGCCATAGGCTATATATCATCATCACGCTACGCGGACGTAGTCGCGGGCAGAAGCTAGTCTATCATAAAACTTGTATCTTTGGGGCTATCAAGTTCAGGTTTCCTCAGGGTGTTTTCCTTTATGATACATCATATCAAAACCATGTCCTAGATCAACTTGAATTAAATTAATTAAGAAGTTAACATTAGTTTATTCCAGATTTAAAATGAAATAATTATGGTACTATCGCCATTTTTCAGAATGAAGAAATGTCTTAGCTGAATTTCCAAGTATTGATCGAAACAGCCATTTCTACAACCAATCTCATCTGCGAAACTTATGAACAGACCTCTCCAAGACCCAAAAGCATCAAATTATTGGAACCGTTCTTAAATTAATGTTCTCAAAGAGCGGCGTAGTGCGGTCATCGTACGACGTAGTTTATATTTGGGTACTGCGATACGCCAGACGCGCTATTTTGGTGACAACAACCTCTAATTGAAGGCCGGAGATCTCGGATAAAGTTCGTTGTATTTGTCGTTATATTTGAAATCTAAATGTGTTCTAGAATTTGTTAAAATTGGAATTTGAAATTAGAATTTGTTTCTTTTTAAATTACTTATTAGAAAGATGTTTTAGATTAGAAGTTCTTTTTTAAATGGTGGTGTCTATAGGATGTCACACTTCCGCATTGTGATTGGAGTATGGGAATTTTAAATTTTCATAAAAATACTGTTCAATAAAGATCCGTATCGAAGATTGGAGCCTATCATATTCATAGCATGCGGTATGCTTGTTTCAAACTCTTCGATAACTTAGAAACTAATGATACTATATTTATAAGTATTTTTTTCGTTTTTTTTTTCTAAAAATTGACTGTTTTATCAACACGTTTTAAATTATATTACAAACTACCTCACCTTAGAATTTTTCCTGTATGGTGTTTAAGAATACATATTCTAACATACATAAATCCTATAATACTTAGGCAACCATACTAACCATGCAGGAAATGTGACAATGTGTCTGACATCTGTGCATAATAAAACTAAAGCTATGTTATCTGTGTTAATAAATCTTCTACGTTACCTGTGCGCAGCACTCGCTGACATTGTGGTGGGGCGTGGTGGGCCTCAGCCTCACGGAGACCGGCCTCAAGGTCTTGCCGAAAGCATTCTCCGCGTGACAGTAGTAGTCTCCTTCGTCCGATTCCGCTATCTTCTTTATTATGAGACGCATTGTGTACTTTGTTGGTTCCTAGAAAGAAGTGTACTATTTAGCTGAATTTTTGACTGACTGAAACTGCCTCATTCGCCAAGTGGTCCTGTGCGCGACTGCTACGCTAGAGGTCCTGGGTTCGATTCCCAGGTCGAGCAAAGTGTTATTGGGTTTTTCTATGAGATTCCCAGTAGCAGCTCGGAGTTTAGAATTTGTGCCCGGTTAATCGCAATAGGCTCGCCCCCTATTACATGGGACCTAAATATACCGGCGAACTGTGGGTGTATATTAGTACGCCTCTGCCTAACCCTTCGGGCAATACAGGCGTGATTGTATATTATGTTATGAATGTTTGATGTCTGATATTATAAATGTGAAAGAAGGTTACTCTGTTAAAAACTTTTTCATGTCTAGAAACCACTGAAACAATTTTAATGAAGTTTTGTGTCGCTTTCTTTATTTAGTTCTAGCTTCTGCCCGCGACTTCGTCTGCGTGGACTTCAGATAAAAAGTAGCCCATGTGTTATTCCAGACTATAATCTATCTCTGTGCCAAATTTCATTCAGATCCGTTTAGCCGTTCTGGCGTGAAAGAGTAACAAGCATCCATCCATCCATCCATCCTCACAAACTTTCGCATTTATAATATTAGTAGGATTATCACGTGTGAAGTCTGCCTAATGTGCGTTAGGCTTGCGTGGTAGACTATATCTTATTCCCTGTAATTCTGAAAGGACATTTGTATCGAGCAGTGGAATTTATCGATTAGAATGATTAATTATGTGAAGGGTTAGCCATCCCATCAATTATAATCTCGAATAGAAATATGTTTTACTAGCTTCCGCCCGCGACTTCGTCCGCGTGGAATAGTTACTTGTTCTTAGCGGAATGATAGCCTATAGCCTTCCTCAATAAATGGACTATCTAACACCGAAAGATTTTTTCTAATCGGACCAATAGTTCCTGAGATTATCGCGTTCAAGCAAACTTGGCAGGTGGTACTTGACAGGTGGTAAGAAGATGATGATCCCCTTCAGCGGCTTGTAGTATGTTTTGATTGAAGCTCACTTCAAGATATAGCCAATATTATTAGTTGATAATTGAGTATTGAGTATCCGAGCGGAACTTTAGTAAAATATGTCACGGGAACAGGAATAATAAAAGAACGCTAAATGAGGATATGTCCTTTAGAGTGTTTGTTGGGTCCGAGCGGACCCAAGCTCGATCCACACGGATACAAAACAAACGCTCTAAAGGCTGATGAATAACGTATTTATTTGGATAAGGATTAATATCATGTTTATAAAAACACCTACGCAAATAATTCATTTGGAATTTTAGAACAAAGTTAGCAAAAAAAAGGTTATAGTGAGCCAACCTTAAAAGATAGACATATGCTGTCGCGGACTTTTTTTTAGAACTTTTAAAGAGGAACAATTCTGTCATATATGATTTTTGCGAAACTTTAACCGTTTACGCAGCGCACGCATCGGAAGCTCTCAAAAGGAAAAAACCCCGATTTTGAAACATTCTTCATTGTTGCTCCGCTCCTATTGGTCTTAGCGTGATGATATATAGCCTATAGCCTTCCTCAATAAATGGGCTATCTAACACTGAAAGAATTTTTCAAATCGAACCAGTAGTTCTTGAGATTAGCGCGTTCAAGTAAACAAACAAACAAACAAACAAACAAACTCTTCAGCTTTATATATTAGTACTAGCTTCCGCCCGCGACTTCGTCCGCGTGGAATAGTTACTTAGTCTTAGTGGGATGATAGCCTATAGCCTTCCTATATAAATGGACTATCTAACACCGAAAGATTTTTTCTAATCGGACCAATAGTTCCTGAGATTATCGCGTTCAAGCAAACTTGGCAGGTGGCACTTGACAGGTGGTAAGAAGATGATGATCCCCTTCAGCGGCTTGTAGTATGTTTTGATTGAAGCTCACTTCAAGATATAGCCAATATTGTTAGTTGATAATTGAGTATTGAGTATCCGAGCGGAACTTTAGTAAAATATGTCACGGGAACAGGAATAATAAAAGAACGCTAAATGAGGATATGTCTTTTAGAGCGTTTGTTGGGTCCGAGCTGAACCAAGCTCGGTCCGCACGGATACAAAACAAAAGCTGTAAAGGCTGATGAATAACGTATTTATTTGGATAAGGATTCATATCATGTTTATAAAAACACCTACGCAAATAATGCATTTGGAATTTTAGAACAAAGTTAGCATAAAAAAGGTTATAGTGAGCCAACCTTAAAAGTTAGACATTATGCTGTCCCGGACTTTTTTTTAGAACTTTTAAAGAGGAACAATTCTGTCATATATGATTTTTGCGAAACTTTAACCGTTTACGCAGCGCACGCATCGGAAGCTCTCAAAAGGAAAAAAAAACGAATTTTAGAACAAAGTTAGCATAAAAACGGTTATAGTGAGCCAACCTTAAAAGATAGACATATGCTGTCCCGGACTTTTTTTTAGAACTTTTAAAGAGGAACAATTCTGTCATATATGATTTTTGCGAAACTTTAATCGTTTACGCCGCGCATGCATCGGAAGCTCTCAAAAGGAAAAACCCCGATTTTGAAACATTCTTCATTGATGCTCCGCTCCTATTGGTCTTAGCGTGATGATATATAGCCTATAGCCTTCCTCGATAAATGAGCTATCTAACACTGAAAGAATTTTTCAAATCGACCCAGTAGTTCCTGAGATTAGCGCGTTCAAGCAAACAAACAAACAAACAAACAAACAAACAAACAAACAAACAAACTCTTCAGCTTTATATATTAGTATAGATATATAGAAGTATAGATTCACGCAGGCAAATTGCTAACTGAAAAGAAAAATTATGTTCCTGTTCAAGTTCAAATTAATTAAGCGGCGGTACCCTAATTGCTAGGGCTTGCAATCATGTGGTTGCCGGTTCGAAACCCACCCATTGCACTACCGACGTAAACCCACTCGTAACACAAGCATTTTAGCTTAGCATGAGGGGTTAACAAGAATACTAGTAATGTGCGATCCACATTGAATGTAATGTTTTTTTTTTAATTGCCTTTTTTTCACATAATCATTAACAGGGGTTTATGAAACTTTATGATTCTAGTTGCACAGTTTATTATTATAAGTTTATTTTATTTTTTTATTTATCTCCACAAATTACATAAGTTTTAGTATCTAAGTTGACAATTTTCTTACATTTGCAATTTGTGGGTGATCTGGAGTCTAAACTAAGCCATGGCCTGTATTTTAGAGCTCCAGGCCCCCCAAAAATGGAAGTGACAGTGTAGTTTTGCCAACATTGTATGTTTATGCGTGGATCATAATGCACCTATGCGTGCGTACGTGCGTAGGAATACATGTGTGTATGTGGGTGTGTGTGTGTGTGTGTGTGTGTGTGAGTGTGTGAGTGTGGGTGTGTGTGTGTGGGTGTGTGTGTGTATATATACTTCGAATTACACGTTAATATTTTTGATTTTCGTTTGTCTACACTGCTATTTCTAGTAGGCTTTCTGTTTCAGAGTAATTAAGATTGAGTAGGAATTTTTGTAGTTTAGTTTTACATTCTCTATTCAAACAGTTTGCAATGGGTACTAATTGATTAATTTTATTGTACAATTTTGATCCGCGATATATGTAAAATCTTTGAGCAAAGGCAGTATTTGTTCGTGTTGGTTTACATATTGCATAATTCCTCCGAGTTTGGGCGACACATTTTATTCTGCTTAGAGATAAGTTTGAGTGTTTGTAAAGAACAGTTAACATTATATATAGTTGCCTTACGGTCAGGGCTAGAGTTTCTTTGTAGAGTTTGGTAGTAGAGAATAATCGGGGTTTGAATGTGCTTACTTTTAATATCATTCTCTGGGCTCTTTCCACGATTATCATGTGAGATTTACAGGTTCCCCCCCATGAAGTAATGCAAAAACTCAAAATAGACTGCACCATAGCGTCGTAAACCATTTTAATGGTGTGTTTCTCTGCTACATCACGGAGCTCTTTAAAGATGTAAGCAAGCTTACGTATCCTTTGCGATAGTGTACGTATGTGGGTTGAGAAGGTTAAATTAGCATCTATTTCGATTCCTAAGTATTTTATACACTGTGTGGCATTGACAATTGGGCAGTCGCAGGCAGCTATTGGAGGAAAGTTACATTTATGTGCAAAAATTTTATGTTTATGGTTTATTGTATCAGTTGTATTATGCATTGAAAATGCGATGTATTTAGTTTCAGCTTCACAGTTGGAAGAAGAGAAATAAAACATCCGGTAAGAAGCTCTATGACACTTTTATATTACATGGTGTTGCATTCTTTACTGACACGGTTTTGCTATAACAGGCTGTGTAGACATTGAGGGTTAATATCCAAGTTTAACCGAAGTCAATAATATTAAACTACTTAATCCAGAAATAAAATTAATTATGTGCAGTATGGAAAGTTAACTAACGCACATCTATACTTACTAATATATAAAGCTGAAGAGTTTATTTGTTTGTTTGCTTGGACGCGCTAATCTCAGGAACTACTGGTCCGATATGAAAAATTCTTTCAGTGTTAGATAGCCCATTTATTGAGGAAGGCTATAGGCTATATATCATCACGCTAAGCTATAGTCTATAAGACAAATTTGGAGACGTATCAAGTCACGTTGTGGTTATTAAATTCTGGACGTAACAACCAAGTGTCACTTCGTGAAGGTTATAAGTTTAGATGCAAGAACTTTTGGTTTCTACCCGTCGGTTGTACCAATTTATGTAGAACTACCGTCGTATTGGAAATTCGGTGATAGAATCTGTTCACGAGGATCAAAACGTTATTCGCACGGGTATTTTGTTAAATAAGGAAACTTTGAATGGTACCCATTAGTTGTTTGTTCCGAGTTTATCGCTACCTTATACTGCGGCTAAAGTAAAGTAACCACCTGATCACGCCTGTATTTCTCTGAGACAGAGATATAATAATTCTCATCCAACATATTCCAGTACGTATGATTTTAGTTAGATACATATAAAGGTAGCCTATTGGCTCGTCTATACATGGAAGATACCTAAAACTATCGTACAGTGAAGAATGAAAGATTTCTTATTTTAAAAGAGTGTCCATGGTGTTTCTTTGTAAATTCGTTTCCATAAAATCAACTTTTTCAGACCGTGCTTGTAAATTTTTACCGACCCATGCTTCGGCATGAATGGGCCGGTTCGACCAGAGTGATACCACGGTCCACAGAAAACCAGCGTGAAACAACGCTGTGTTTCGTCGAGTGAGTGAGGATACCGGAGGCCCAAACCCTTTTAAAAGGTCGGTAACCTGCGACTCCTCTGGTGTTGCGGGCGTCCATAGGCGGCGGTATTGCTTACCATCAAAGAAAGAAGAAAGAAAGAAAGAAAACTTTTTATTCTATCTTCGTACACAAAATTACACATAAAAAATAAAAACTACAATAACTCTGTACGAGATCAGAATAGGCTCCTATGTCAGCATAATGCTGCGACATTAAGAGCGTAATGCCGCAGCGCTGGTTTTCAGATAGGACAATTTTTAGTGATGCCACGGGCTGCTAAGACAACAACTGAACGCTACAACAGGCGATCCGTCTGCTCGTTTGCCCCCCCCCCCCCCCCTATGGCATAAAAATGCTTATTACAAATAAAAACATTTGAAGTTTTTTTTTAATAATAAGCAATAAATACTTGAAATTACGGATAAACTCTATACGTGATTATCTTCCTAGCAACAAAGCTCCGCTTGTCTTCAAGTTTGATCAAATGCGGGTGAATTCACAAAGTCAGTATCGTTTGCGTGACAACTTTAGTGTTACTAGCAACCCGCCCTAGTTTCGCACGGGAATGTTCGTAAATTATAGACTGTCTAGATAAGCTCTCTTTCTATTGATTGAAACCGTATGAATATATGTGCAGTACTTTCCGAGACTAGTTTGGGCAAAAGTTTAATAAATGGGATTTTTGAACTCTATTGCATGGGACCTAAACATAAACAGACCGGCAAACTGTGGGTATACATTTGTAGGCACACCTCTGCCTAACCCTTTGGGGAATACAGGCGTGATGTAATCTATACTTCTATATCTATACTAATATATAAAGCTGAAGAGTTTGTTTGTTTGTTTGTTTGCTTGAACGCGCTAATCTCAGGAACTACTGGTCCGATTTGAAAAATTCTTTCAGTGTTAGATAGCCCATTTATTGCGGAATGCTATAGGCTATATATCATCACGCTAAGACTAAGTAACTATTCCACGCGGACGAAGTCGCGGGCGGAAGCTAGTATGTTATATTTATGTATATAACTACTTATAAAAAAGCTAAAAAAACTCCAACATGTTTTTTCTTTCAACTGATGCAAAAAATATATTAAGCACGGAATTAACTATTATTGTGTAGCTAGCTCATCAAGACCTTCCATTTGATCAACATACCTCAGGATCAGCCAGCAGTTGTATGGTGTAGTTAGGTCCATCGATAACCGGGGTGCGGCCGTTGGGGTCCCTCCAGAACGCGATGGTGGGCTTGGGCAGGGCTTCCACCCTGCACTCCAGGATCACGGCGTCGCCTGCCGCCGCCATTGTGATGCCGGAAGCTTGGATCGTTGGTACGTCTGTTTTGAATTTGGTCAAAATAAGATCTAAGAACGGTTTTCTTTTCATAGGTCTGTTATGGGTTTCATGGGGAAGTCAGGCAGTACGACGGGTAGAATCCCCATTTAAGGCTCCGGCGGAGACTGAATTGCCCACAAAAACGTCGTAGGTACCAAAATAAATAATTCAAACTATTGAATCAATTGGGACAACTTGATTAAGTTCCGATTTTTTCATCGCTATTCGCTTTGTCGGAGGAATAAATTCGAATTTTAATAATTTTCCTATACATCATTTGTCAAAATGTCAATTTTATTTCTCAGTTAAAAAATATTTAACGATTGAAAAATTAGATCAAAAATTTGTTTGAATTACGATTTATTTTGGTATTACGTATGTAACGGTTAACTTAATTAGTACGGTTTAGAAGTAACTGAGTATTAAGTATTATAACTTACGGGAAATGTTAATCTTTCTGGAAGCCTGCATGGGTGTGCCGTATCCATTGTCGGCGTAGCATGAGATCTGGTCCATGTCGCGCGTCACGTTGTGTATCACGGTCACCATATGACGCGTCACCTCTTGACGAACCAGGCGACCTTGGAAAAAAGTATCTTAAGTACTAAGTGTTTTTTTAAGGATTTTCTCCTCTTTTTTTGTGATTTTTTCAATCACTACTTATTATAAAACAAAGTCGTTTCCCGCTGTCTGTCCTATGTATGCTTAGATCTTTTAAACTACGCAACGGATTTTGATGCGGTTTTTTTTAATAGATAGAGTGATTTAAGAGGAAGGTTTTAAGCTATTTAACATCACGCTCTGACTCTTAGGACCGGGGCAGCGCGGGTGAAACCGCGGGCGGGTCGCTAGTAATATTATAAAGTTATTTTAGTGAAGGAAAAATTCGCTCGCAGGCAGGATTCGAACCTGCGTCTTCTGGTTTGATACACCAGACACTATGACCACTAAGTCTAAGCACTAAGCACTAAGAATGTGAAGGCAAAGTTTGATATGGCTCCTGTTTCGTGGGTGCGTTTATAAACAATCCCATAGACAAATGCCCAGACCCGGAATAACTACCTGTATCATACAAATATTTGCTCCGTGTGGGGATCGAACCCACACCACGTGTCAGCAGAAGCTGATCGCTCAGCCGCTACGCAAATCAAAGATTACAAACAAGCAGGCCGGCTGATGGTAACAGCAGCCTATAGGGGCGGGCAATACCAGTAGTAGTTTAAATCGTAAGTTCATTGAGCGTCATAGTTTGTTCATCATAGTTTCAATTCGGGTTGGACGTTCGATATTGTAGTATCTAGCTTCGGTTTCCACCAAATAAAGTCCGGGATTTAAAATCGAATCGATTTGAGTTTCTAAAAGCAACGTCTTTTTATTTATCCAGAATATCTTAGAATGCCAAGTTACAAATAATGCTGACTTTAGTAAGTATAACGACAGAATGAAACAACAGTTTTCAAAATCAATAATACAATACAAGGTTTAGATGAAGCCAATCAACGCAAGGCGACACAGTATTGGAAAACGATTGGACTCCGTCCCCGAGGCAAGATCCGGTAGCTGTCTTATTACCACAACACAAGATTTTTACAGAAAACTCACTTTATAACACGCTGTTTATGTTGAACACATGATATTTCGCAGTAGCGTATTATATTAGTATAGAACAATTTTAAGTGGTCGATGTCTTTACTTTAGGCATTTATAAGGGCAATAGAAGTCAAAACAAATTTTCTTTAGAATTTCAGTTTGTTTGAACAGGCATTACGCAAAACCTACTGCACGAAATTGGATGGGGATTTCACAGGTGTACTGCTGGAGGTCTAACCTAAAATCTGTTTCATCTTGATACGCTGCCTAAAAGCCGAAATAAAAACTATAATTATAGATACATACTATAGTAATTTATTTACTTGACAGAGTTTATTGTTGTAAGAAATCTGAAAGTGGCGCCAGTGACAGAAAAGTAAAAAAATAATCGTTTACCATAGTATGCGCATGTGATGAAGAGGGATGAAATGCATGTGACTAAAAAAGTGATGAGGGACGGACGGTTTGAGGGCGATCAAGGAATATTTATTGTGTAATGACCGATATGATGGGAAACGGAGTATGATGACGTGACTACTGACAGGAAGGACAAAAATAAGTATGTATTTGGACAAAGGCAGATGATGAATTGATGAAAGAGTTTATTGGTCACTTGGTTCAACTAGATATAAGTATGTTATCGCAATTTGTTAGGAGTGGACATTCTGTTTATTTCTCTATTCTTTGGCGTCATTACTTAAGCTACATCTTATAGTATCCTTATTATTGGTTTTAAACTAGGGATTTTTATTGTTGGTTTTAAAATTCTTAATTTATAAACCTCTGGCCTAGAAAAGTTGTAATCTTATCTAAGAAATAACGAAATAACTAGCTGATCATTCCTCGTTTTAAACCCGTAATTTCCATATATTTTGTTTTGATTTGAACTCACCGAGTATAGTGGTTTTAGCGCAACTGCTATGCTACAGGCTCTGAGTTCGATTCCCAGGTCGAGCAATAAATTAGTTTTTTTATGAAATTCTCCACAATACTAAACTCCGAGCTGCTACTAGCCCGGAGTTTGGAATTAGGTATGCCCGATTAGTGCTTATAGGAATACAATAATAAGCATAATCGACCCATTATATGTCCCACTGCTGGGCACGGGTCTCCTCTCACAATGAGAGGGATTAGGCTATAGTCCACCACGCTAGCCTAATGCGGGTTGGCAGACTTCACACGACGTCGAGAAAATCTCTCAGACGTGCAGGTTTCCTCACGATGTTTTCCTTCACCGTTTAAGCGCGTGATAATTAACTATTAATACGCACATAACTTCGAAAAGTCAGAGGTGCGTGCCTTGGATTTGAACTCGAGACCTTTGACTTGGCAGTCCAATGGTCATATCACTAGGCTATCACGGAATACAATGCGCAATGGTATATGGGTCATAGCTTTTATAAACCTACTGCAAGGCTCAAGTCTCCTTCCTGTTACGTCAATCATCCCTGATTTGCACTAATATTGTCTAGGTACATGAAGGTCTTAAATAAAAAAACCTTTGTGTAGGTACTTACCAGAAATGTACAGAGATATAGTTGGTGTGGGCGTCCCCATGGCAATGCACAGGATGGTCATGCTGGAGCCTTCTACCACCAAGTTCACAGGGTTCACTGATGGCGGCTAAAGAGAAGAAACACACCATTAATATTAATTGCTATGAACGCACCGAAAACAGAATAGTTACAGACATTATATCGCACGATAGCTGTTAAAATTATAACAATGATCTAAATAATATAATTAAGGACTACGTGAGATAGAATGACTATGAATGGACGAAAAGGCATTATTTTATAGTAGACTAGTAATAATCTTTTGAAGTTATCAATGTTTATAACAAGAATAGAACATTTTTTTTAATAAATATTTTCAAATTTATCTTCTTCTTCCTTTATTATTATAAAATTGTAAAAAAGCTGTGTCTGTATATTGAAGGTATTAAAAAAAACAAGTGGGTTAGTTTTATTTTGTTACTACCTTTTGCCCGCGGCTTCGCTCACATGAAGCTATTTATGAGTAAAAATGGAAACAAACAACATTGATGATCTCTTCTTTGTATTGGCCTCTATATACCAAAGAGGTCAACCTGTATCTCAGGATTCGTTTAATTAATTGAGATAAGAAGTTCACCAGTTTTTAAGTTGGAACATATACTTTCTAACAGTGATAAAAAAATTAAAATCTATTCGTGCCGAAGCATGGCGCTCCTATGATTGATAACTTGTGTATTTACGTAAACATGCCCATCTTTTTCCCAGTCTGTTTACTCTTTACTGCATAAAATGGTGTACCTAATGAAATTTTATATTTTATTATTTCTGCACGACTTTGATCTTTTCAATTTCATATATATTCCTTTAACGCTTCAAAAGGACCAATTTGCATTTAAATCTTCAATATCACGAGGAGTCTTGTAAAGTCAGGCGATATTGGATTCTATTTATTTTTATTTAAAATTGGTACTATTTTTCTATTGTAGAGACGACACTGTAAAACGAACCTTGCTCGATAAGTTGTGGAATGAACAATACAACTTTATTTAGAGAGTTGAAAAAAGATGACATAACATACCACCACGCCTGTATTCCCCGAAGGGTTAGGCAGAGGCGTACTCATGTACACCCACAGTTCGCTGGTATGTTTAGGTCCCATGTAATAGGGGGCGAGCCTATTGCCATTAACCGGGCACAAATTCCTAACTCCGAGCTGCTACTGGGAATTTCATAGAAAAACCCAATAACACTTTGCTCGACCTGGGAATCGAACCCAGGACCTCTAGCGTAGCAGTCGCTCAGGACCACTTAGCTAATGAGGCAGTTATTGAAAAAAGATGATATGAAGAGGAAGGAGTATGCGTGATATGAAGGCTAATAAATACATTTGGCCAAGATGATATCTACGAGTATACATCTACTAAATATAATCTACTATTATAAAATTGACAAGCTGACCATGATTCGTAGACACACGGCTGAACAACGTGCTATTAATGTTACCTTTATCCCGATCTGTCAATTTATGCAAAGCCAATACAATGCCAGCTCAGCTTGTATTCAACATTGTGTAGCCAAAAGTGGCTATCTTAGCTCCCCAAAGGTAGCCATCTTAGGTCCCCAAAAGAATGATAAATGATATTTATTTCTGTAAATAGATCTTTTAAAGACACTTTTACATGTCAATGTTTTACCTTTTTTTTAACTAGATGTCGCCGGCATTTCTAATTGACGACCTCTGAGAAGAAACACCGAAACAAACTCAGAGAATCATGGTCTCTTTTAAAGTTCAAACATACTAGAAGCAATATGTGAGTGTTACAATGCAGGGTAATGTCTGAAATGACCTTTTGAAGAAAGAGCCATAGCGGCTTTGAGTAGACCAGTCCCGTGAATGCCACACATGTTATCTCTAAAGACTTACTTCAACATAAGCTGGGTACGCCGGATCAGTCCAGGCCAGCAGCGTCTCCGAGGGTTGTGAGTCCCCAGCCTGCGCATGCGCCTTCACCCAGATCACATACTGAGTGTTAGGCGATAGTTTCTCCAGCGTGTGTCCTGGCACAGTCGTGGTGATGTTGGTTACGTTCGTCTGGCTCAGCTGGGATGGCGATTTGTAGAACAATCTAGAAGAAATATGTTTGTTAAAGTTGATTTTTTTTTAGTCCACGTTGGGTGCAGTGTTTACCGAGGTCCTTCGCCACGATCGTTCTTTTTTTTTTTACCGGATAGGGGGGCAAACGAGAAAACGGATCACCTGATGGTAAGCGATAACCGACGCCCATGGACACCCGCAACACCGTCGCAAGTGCGTGTGCGTCTACTTCTAATTTCCTATCTGAGGCTAATATTTCTGTGCCCACAGGATATTTTTTTTTATTCTACTAAGGCGGAAAACAAGCATCCGACCCACCTGATGGCAGCCTATGGACGCTTCCAATACCAGGGTTGCCGACTAAGTAAAAATCGTTTCACAACCGTTTTGAAGAACCCTATGATGTAGTTCTTTAGGGAATTATTGTTTCGAGTCTGGGTATACTTTTTGGATGATTATCAGTAGTAGGTAATAGTGTAGCTACAAGTCAATATAAGTAGGGCCAAAGCAGGCGTAGCCGCATTTCAAATACGAGTACATAGTAAAAGTCGTACCAATCTTCTTCTCTACTATTATAAATTTGTAAAAAAGCTGTGTTTGTATATTGATTGAGATATTTACATAAACGTCTCCTAATCCAAAAGATTTTTTTTTAAATACTTGTCTGTTTGTTACAGGTTGGCGCAAAAACTACTGAATATATTTTAATTTTTTTATCATTGTTAGAAAGTAGATGCTCCAACTTAAAAACAGGTGAACTTATTATCTCAATTAATAAAACAGATTCTGAGATACAGCTTGTCCTCTCTGATGTACCCATACAAAGAAGAGATCATCGTTGTTGGTTTTTGATTAAATTATTTTTGGGATCCATTTCTAATCCTAATATAGCTTCAGGTGAGCGAAGCCGCGGGCAAAAGCTAGCATATAATATTTTTATAGCTCCTCAATGTTGTGACTTAGGAAAAATTCTACTAATATTATAAATGCGAATGTTTGTGAGTATGGATGCATGTTTGTTACTCTTTCACGCCAGAGCGGCTGAACGGATCTAGATAAAATTTAGCTCAGGGATAGATTATAGCCTGGAATAACACATAGGCTTATCTTATCTTATCTTGTGTGGGGCCGAGGCAGCAAGGCCTCAGAGCACTTCGACCCAAAGGGATCTTTTGTGCTTCCCCTAGTTTCATCCTCCCCCAGTTCTTCAAACAGCTCTTCCATAAGCTTTATAATGAGGCCTGGGGGTATGAGTCTGTAGTCCTCTACAACACAATGACATAATCTACTTTTTATCTAGGCCGGACGCAATTCTGAACTACACGCAGACGAAGTCTCGGGCAGAAGCTAGTATAAAATAATTCAAGACAGTGAAGCTAATGTTGTAAGACGCGTGATTTACTTTACGAAAATTAATGGTTTCAGGAGTAGAAGAAGCTTTTAAGGTAACACTAAAATGCTGTAAACTGTTTTATGTTTTGTCAAATAAATGCTTTTTTTAATACCTAAAAAGATTTTATACAAATGATACATTGAATTATTTTCTTCGGTTTGAGAAAATTATGGCAATTCCGAACCATTTTGATTTACGAAACAATAATGAATTTAAAAGAGTAAACGAAAGGACACATTAGAAGTATTTCTTTGTAAATAACAAAAGGATAACGTAATCAAAAAATAAATTGCTTATTTACATACCATCACGCCTGTATTCCCCGAAGGTTTAGGCAGAGGCGTACTAATGTTCACCCACAGTTCGCCGGTATGTTTGGGTCCCATGTAATAGGGGGCGAGCCTATTGCCATTAACCGGTCACAAATTCCTAACTCCAAGCTGCTACTGGGAATTTCATAGAAAAACCCAATAACACTTTGCTCGACCTGGGAATCGAACCCAGGACCTCTAGCGTAGCAGTCGCGCTCAGGACCACTTAGCTAATGATTTGCAATTGCTTATTTAAACGAAAGCTTTTTGATAAACTTTTTATGTATAAAATATCTAATTATAATTAGCAACTTGCTGTATTATAGTATGTGGTATATTTATATCTATCGCTGGAGATCTACACAAATAATTTAAATTGGAGTGTCTGTTTGTAATATTAATATAACCGCTTTTTACTAAGTGCATTTGGATGTATACACGGTACCTACATATAAAAAAAACCTCATTTTTTACAATTTTGTCTGGCTGTCTGTTTGTTCTGGCTAATCTCTGAATTGGCTGGACCGATTTTGACTGGGACTTTCACTGGCAGATAGCTGATGTAACAAGGAGTAACTATGGCTACTTTTAATACCACGCGTACGAAGTCGTAGGTAACAGCTAGTTGCAAATAAATAATAAATGATTGCATAATAAATGTTTCATGGCTTTTTCGCCCTGAAACTTTGCAGGTCATAAAAAGTCTAGTACCGTGCACTAATCAATCAATTGCACGAAAGCAGACTTTTATGGGGGTGGAAAATCTTCATGTAACGTCTTCTATCTAGGAAACGGCAGGGTACCTATGTCAAATTCGTACCGACAAACACTGCACTCGACTTCCCTTGCACTATAGTCACTGATGCCCTGAGATTCGGGAAAATCGCCAAGCGCGATCTTGGCGATTTTCCCGAATCTCAGGCCACAAACCCGTAATAAGAATAACATAACATACCATCACGTCTGTATTCCCCGAAGGGCTAGGCAGAGGCGTACTATTGTACACCCACAGTTCGCTGGTATGTTTAGGTCCCATGTAATAGGAGCGAGCCTATTGCCATTAACTGAGCACAAATTCCAAACTCTGAGCTGCTACTGGGAATTTCATAGAAGAACCCAATAACACTGCTCGACCTGAGAATCGAAACCAGGACCTCTAGCGTAGCAGTCGCGCTCAGGACCACTAGGCTAATGAGGCAGTAATAGGTAAGAATTGACTATTAAATGATAAATGGTATTTATTTCTGTAAATCGATCTTAAAAAGACACTTTTACAAGTTGTTTTACATATTTTTTTTACTAGATTGTAGATACTATAATTTTTACTAGATTGTTATTGTATAAAAACACCGTCGTCTTTTTAAGGATTATTTTTACACCAAGTAAAAATTACTTACGTGTAAGAGATCTTCTCGTCGGGCTGTGAGAACTGTGGAGGCTGCCATGTAAGCGTCAGCCACGTCGCAGAGTGAGAAGACACGGAGAGGGAGTGAGGTGGTGATGGTATACCGGCTACCTCCTTCTCATCTGTCGGCAAGAGTGTGGATAAGTTCGAGAGTCTAGCGAAGCGAGCGTCCAACTACAATGCGAGGCAGAAATAAGCGGAAATATTGTTACCTGTCGCCCTGTTAACTCTCCTGTTGAGAGCCCACTAAAGAGCATTTAAAGGCTCTCAAAATGGACATTGCCAACATCGTAACAAACATTTTCCAGTCATTTATTGGGAAATAAATAATAGCACCATTGTCTTAAAGCTCCTTTAAGATTTGAAGATTTAATAAACTAGCGAAAAACAGTCGAAACTTCGCAATAATATCAAGAATTTCATTTTTTCTGTTGGTTTATATTTTGGACGAAATGTTTCATAAATAAACTAAATTAGCGGTTTAAGAGTCCAGCGGAGCTTGAATTGCCCAAAAACATGTAATACCGAAAATAAATTATAATCCAAACAATATTTTATTAAATTGTGTTATTATTTGGCTTCCTTCTGTACCTACCATTTCGTCTACTATTACTTCACAGGAAATAAACGACCGGAAAATCGTACCAAATTTGGTAAAGTTTTCAACATTTATTTCCAGTTAAATATTTTGGACAAAATAGTATAGAACAGGAACGTAGATTCACGGTATCGTAATACGAATTACGATTTATTTTGGTGTTATTGCCAGACTCTTAAATGAAGTATATATAGTAAGTATACATAGTAAGTATACATAATATATATAGTAAGTATACATAGTATTTGATTTATGAGTAATTTTTGTATGATGGAGTGATTCAGACGCCGTCAGAGCCTTAAGGGAGTGAAAAAAGGTTCTCTGCCTTCATCAGGATTATATAACTAATAATATAACTAATTTTCTAAAATCAATAAATCTAAAAGTAAACCTTATAAAAACAAAGTTAATTCAATTCAGAAATTATAAAAATAAACCATCACAACTAAATATATATCAATCAAACACAAAAATCGAAGAGGTAGAACAAATTAATTTTCTTGGTGTCACAATAGATCAACACTTAAATTGGAAAAGCCACATAGAAAAAATTAACAAAAAAATTTCAAGTTATTGTTATGTTTTATCTATTTTAGTTGAAACAACTTCATTACACATTGCGAAATCTGCATATTTTGGTTACGTGTACCCCCTTCTAACTTACGGTGTCATATATTGGGGCAATTCCTGCGAGGTTCAGTCCACATTCGTACTTCAAAAGAAATGCCTACGCGTTATCTACAACATGCAAAACACTGAATCGTTGAGATCCATCTTTTGTGAAAAGGGTTTCCTCACTCTAACTGGTATATATATTTTAGAGCTGTGTTTATTTGTCAAGCATAATATTCACTCCTTTAGTCCTAAGTGCATATCTAAACCCAATGTACGTAATAAATACAAATATGATTTAAACTTGCCAAATATACATAATATGATTTATTATAAAAGTACATATATCACAGCCATACGAGTATATAACCACTTACCTGTAGATTTAAAAAAACTAAATGGTAAATTATTCAAGAGAGTTTTAAAAAAGTGGTTAATCAAAAATGTTTTTATAATATGCATGAATATTTTGCCAAAAAATAATAATTGTTATTGTCTTCAAGACTGTTTATAAGATTGTTAGCACAGACACCTATGTTTATTAGATTTTATTATTTTATATTGCTACACCCGACTGGGTAGACTGTTGAAACCTACCAAAAATTGTTAAACACCATTATGTACACAGTTTTAAGCAATAAATATCTTTGACTTTGACTTTGACTAGGGAAGCTCACCCATTTCCGTGACATTGAAGAGCAGCATGCTGGAAGGCAGTGATTCTCCATAGCTGTTGGCAGCAACCACGAACACGTGGTATGTGCTGTTAGGTTCTAGGTCGTCCACGTGAACCATCGTGTCTGTTACGTTCATTTTCTGTACAAAAACAAAAGAAGAAACTACTTATAGAGTTATTTTTGAAAAGGTGTTTGGTTTTTTGTTTTATAAAAAATGTTGCCCCGCACTAGGATTTTCTCCTGTATTGTCTGTGCATTTACAAACATAGATTCTCACTTAAACAAACGCCCAGACCCGGAAAACCTACTTGTAGATCATACAAATATTTACTCCGTATCTTGGATTTGAACTCGAGACCCTTGACTCACCATAGGACTGCCAAACGGTCATATCACTAGGCTATCACGGCTTTTTAGTAGGAATAAGTTAAATAAGGTTTTTTCGCGATGATAAATATTAAAGGTTAACTCACGTTATAAGTAGACTGCATAGTGTTGTAGCTGTAGGGTTGGGAGTTGTTTTCGATCTTCTGCCAGTGCACCACGTAAGAGGTGGCGTTTGCACCGTCCTGTGGCGCTGCCCAGTCCAGCAGCAGCTTGCCAGAGCTCACCAGCGCGTGCAGCTCCCGGGGAGGTCCAGGCAGAAGACCAGTACCTAAGAGAACGAGATAGAGATTATTTTCCAACTTTATTGCAGATTCAGAAGTCCTAATGGGAAGAAATTAAGGCCTAAGGCTAGTTGTCTGATTATATTTAAGGCTCATAAAAAGTTGGCCATGAACAGAGCTGAATAACAATTAACAAAAGTAATACCAACTTCAAAAACCAAAAAAATATGTTATATACAAAACAGTTTACGAAAGTCGGTAGAGGAAACAAAAGATCCGACAAAATTGAAGGCACCGACTTCAGGACTGTTTTGCACATAACATTATTTTTCATGTTTTACCATAAGGTGAAGATTATCACCTATGTACATCAGCACACTAGGGGAGTCGTTGATACATTTGCCATCTTTTATTGTAAGAAGTCTGAGGGTAAGCACTGAGGGAGGAATTTTCCTGTAGTGGAGATACAGTTACCTTCTTGGGATAATGGAACGCTTTTTATGGAAAAGAGGTTTAAAAACTTATCAACAGTTTACAGCTTTTGCATACATTTGGTAAAATATTATATATCAAAAACAAATCATATAACTGACCTTCTTCGAAGCATTGCACAATGTTGCCAATGTAGGGTACACAAGTGTTGACGCCGCCGCTGTATGCGCCCGCGCATACACCGCGGCAGGACGTTGGTACTCCGCGACGAGCGCAACACGTCTCATGGTTACGTCCTGGACAAACATTTTATTTTTAAGTTTTTTTTAAAGGGATAGTGGGGAAACGAGCAGACGTATCACCTGATGGTAAGTGATAACCGCCGCCCATGGACACCCGCAATACCAGAGGAGTCACAATATTTAAATGACAAAAATGACATAAACTTTCGACAAATGGAGCGCGCACAAATGTCATCTCTATACATTTTGTTTCCATTTGTTTGTCTATTCGAACCTCAGGTTGCCACTTGTCTACAGGCCCAGATATTAGAATAGAAGGTATCTACTGACTTTTCAAAATCACCTGAATAATGTTGGTAGTTTTTAATGAAGCCTGATCTTGTGGTGGATTGTAGGTTCGCTTCTATGAGGAGACCAGTGCATGGCGGTGGGGTAACAATAAATAATAAATGATTTTTATTTCCAGTCTCAATAAAACCAAGAGTCTCACCTCCAGCGCCACATCGCAATAGCTTGTGGAAGTCCTGAGCGCAGAGTGGTGCCAACATTCTGAGATCTGACATCTTGGCGTCATAGGAACAAAGAGGCATGCACACTCCAGCCAGCTGGACTCTCTCGCAGCAAGCTGTCACGTTGTAGGCGTTCGCTATTTCTTCTTCTTCCTCTATAACCTAGAGAGGAATGGAACAGACTTCCTTTAGTTGTATCGTATCGGTAAGTAGCTTTAGGAAGTTCTATGTAAGCAGTTCTTTACATAAGTTTAACCAGACCCAACGGTGAAGTTTACAAGTGTTTCGTGATTTCGCGAATCTATTAACTAGGAAATATTGATATCTTACGGTTAAACCGGTTCTCAGACTTCTGATTAAGATTGAGAGTTATAATCGCTCATCATCTCTCCATTTAGTTCCATGTGTCATACATTATTTTTTATAGGCTTACGTTTGGCCGTCAGTTCGCCTGAAGCCGCGGGCAGAAGCTAGTATTATATAAATAATACTAGTTTCTGCCCGTGGCTTCGCTTGCTTGAAGCTCAAAAACCAACAATGATGATCTCTTCTTTGTATGGGTGTCTATACATTAGAGAGGTCAAGCTGTATCTTAGTTTTAAACAAGAGTTTTAAAAATCGCATTTTTGGATTCTGAGACGTTTATATACACTAACCCAATTGTTTTTATATCTTCAATGTACAGACTCAGCTTTTTCACTATTTTATAATAGTAGAGACTCTATAATAGTAGAGATAAATAGAAGTAAATGAAGAGATGTTGAGTAAAAAATCCCACCAAAAAATAATACCTATCGATAGAAAGACCGCGGTAGGAGCAGTTTAATTACAGAAGGCTGGATCAGCGCGATAAGTATCTAGATAAATATGGCATCGAATAGGAGTTGTTATGCATGTTTTTTTTTTTAAATAAATTAATATGAATGATAATTTTTGTCATATTTAGGGCACTGTTTCCAAATTTCAGTTCTTCGCTGAAGTTTTATATATATGGAACTTGTCTGAATCATGTGCTGGCTGGTACTTACTGCACTTTGGGTCCTGAAAATGAGTCTAGGAGATGCGTCTCCTACACCGTGCTCGTTGACTGCCTCCAAGTAAATTTCGTAGTCCATGTTAGACTCCAGATCTTCTAAGATGTATGGAGAATGAACCTGCATAAAATGGTATAGTTAAGGGTATGCATATATTATGAGACTACAAAGACATTAGACATACCTATTTGGATTTTAAATTAGATGCAAATTCTTTTTTTTTATACAACTGATGTGGAAAATAAGCTTAGGGCCCGCCTGATGGTAAACAATTACCGTAGCCTATTGACGTGTGCAACACCAGAGACCAGGCACCAGACCTCGTAAAAGCCATTTCACTCAATTGTTGACTTTCTTTCGGCGATTATTTATGAGTGACTTGAAAAATTGATTTACACATATAAATATTAAGCACCAATGCATTATGCATTATATACTACATGCCTTAACATACATGTGTCCCCCTTTTTTTTTCTCGTATGGAAAATCCTCACGGATCGTCCAACACTTGGGGGGCGGCGGGGTATGTCGGACTTGTACCGACTAAAAACCGTACTCGCCTTCTCTTGCCCTATAGCCACGGTCATGGGATCCGTGACAAATACATGTGTCCCTAAAGACAGATAAAAATTCTAGTCAGTCTTACCCTCTCCAGCACTCTGTACTCATCACCAGGCTGAAGCGTCTTGAAGTGCAAGTTGTAGTATTGAACGGTGTCCGCCAACGCAGCGGGAGGTGACCAGTGCACCACTGCATAGTCAGTGTCGATGTTGGTGAGGTAGAGCCGCGAGGGGGCGCCGGGGAGCGCGCCGTAGCCGCGGAGAAGACAGTTGGTGTATGAGTTCATGTAGCGGAGACACCTGGTGGAATAAACATCGTACTTTAACTTAAAGTTCAAAGGCAATAGTCACGGTGCCAAAAAGGTAATCATGGGGAAGCGTCCGGTGAAGTGAATTTATCGTGGGAGAGCCATGCTTCGCTACGAATGCGCCAGCTCTACCACAGTGATATCACGGCCTCATAGAAAACCGGCGTGAAACAATGCTTACGTTGTGTTTCTCCGAGTTTTTTTTGCCGAAACTCTTTTAAAAGGAGGGCAACGCGGTGATGCGGGTGTCCCTTGGCGGCGGTAATCGCTTACCATCAGGCGATTCGTCTGCTGGTTTGTGTGAGTCGTATGTGATAGGAGATTAAATAAAAAAGTAGAAGGAAATTGTATCTATAGACTAAGATTTTACCTCAGAATAAAGTTTCAGTTATAGCAGTGGTCGAATAATGCACCTTTTTATAGGTAGGTAAGGAAAATCCTTATTGATCGTCTGCCACAAGAAGAAGCGGCAGCACTCTTACTGACTAAAAACTACTTGCCTTCCTTTGTCCTATAGTCACGGCCATTGCATCCAACTAATATTATAAATGCGAAAGTTTGTGAGAATGGATGGATGGATAGATGGATGGATGTTTGTTACTCTTTCACGCCAGAACGGCTGAACGGATCTGGATAAAATTTGGCACAGAGATATATTATAGTCTGGAATAACACATGGGCTACTCTTTATCTGAAGTCCACGCAGATGAAGTCGCAGGCAGAAGCTAGTTATTGATATTTGTATGGTCCACAGAAAAGTAAGACATCACTGTCTAGGGCTTAGTCTTGTTATTAAAAAAAATGAATATAGACTAAATGATAAATGATAAATGATATTTATTTCTGTAAATAGATCTTTTAAAGACACTTTTACAAGTCAATGTTTTACATTTTTTTGAACTAGATGGCGCCGGCATTTCCTAACTGACGACCTCTGAGAAGAAACACCGAAACAAACTCAGAGAATCATGGTCTCTTTTAAAGTCCAGACAATAATAGTTGATAATACAAGAATAATATTATTAGATTTATGCGATTGTTACGATGTAGGGCAATATCTGGACAGGCCTTTTGGTATCATAGGTTTTAAAATTGTAATAAGGTTTATCAAACCAGGAAATGAGCTGAGCTGAGAGCTGAGCACACCCTGGCCTTGTTTTATTTTTCATTGTGTTTCTCTGTGTGTTGTACGGACATTGTCTTAATAAAATTTCTGTCTTTCAAATGACTTTAAATGGGTATGCTCATTCCATTAACATTCCATCCATGCACATTAATAATACTTCGGTTTTCAACTTTTATATTAAGTTTTCAGGGAAACAGAAGTCATAAATATAATTGAGTATAATATAGCCGTCCAGCAATATTCTCTACAGCAAATAATTTTCTAAAGGTCCCTTTGTTTAAAAGTCTTTGTTATTTGTGACTTATACAAGTTGAGAGCTCCTTTCGAAGGCTTTAAATGTATTTAAAGAGTTTCGAGACCCTTTAACCACCACACTGGTTTCCAGTTTGCCCTTCACTGAGTTTTTTTAGAAGTATTTTAAGGTGGTAGAACTAAAATACCACTATTGTCTTTTTAAAACTTAACATACCATCACGCCTGTATTCCCCGAAGGGTTAGGCAGAGGCGTACTAATGTACACCCACAGTTCGCCGGTATGTTTAGGTCCCATGTAATAGGGGGCGAGCCTATTGCCATTAACCGGGCACAAATTCCAAACTCCGAGCTGTTACTGGGAATTTCATAGAAAAACCCAATAACACTGCTCGACCTGGGAATCGAACCCAGGACCTCAAGCGTAGCAGTCGCGCTCAGGACCACTAGACTAATGAGGCAGTTAATGAATAAGTTTAAGGGAAACGTTATGATGAGTCAACAACGACAGTCTCTTATGAAGTAGACTGCCAGACCAACCAAGGGAGAAATGACTCTTACGCGCTAAAACTGAAACACACACCAGGGTGCTTTATCACAGACTCCGACGTTAGGGTGGTCACCAGCCAGTCAGACCCAAAGAGGTCCTGCCACTGAGCAACTCCGGTTTCCTCCAACTATCAGAATGGCAGTGAGGGACGGTATTTTATTCCCGTCCCTAGATGTGGAGTAATGTGAAAGCGAACAGAGCTCGTTACCGTGGCAGAGCCATGCTTCGGCACGAATGGGCCTGCTCGACCGGAGTGATATCATGGCCTCACAGAAAACCGCTGTGAAACTACAATTACGTTGTGTTTCGCCGAGTGAGTAAAGATACCGGAGGCCCAAACTCTTTATATAAGGTGGCTAAGCACTTGCGACTCCTCTGGTGTTGCGGGTGTCCATAAGCGGCGCTAATCAATTACAATCATCTGAAAGATCTGCGCGTTGGCCCCCCTATAACATAACATACCATCACGCCTGTATTCCCCAAAGGGCTAGGCAGAGGCGTACTAAACCCACAGTTCGCCGGTATGTTTAGGTCCCATGTAATAGGGGGCGAGCCTATTGCCATTAACCGGGCACAAATTCCAAACTCCGAGCTGTTACTGAGAATTTCATAGAAAAACCCAATAACACTTTGCTCGACCTGGGAATCGAACCCAGGACGTCTAGCGTAGCGGTCGCGCTCAGGACCACTTGGCTAATGAGGCGGTTTGCCTGCCCTAAGAATTGAGGTGTGTCTTTCTCGCTTTCGATACGCTGTGAGTGTGATTAGGCTTCCAAGTCTACTGTCAAAGGACCCTTTGCACGGAGTAGCGATAACTTAGCGATTGCAAAATATTTTAAGCTACTCGAAACTTTGGAATAAGTTTCGCTTAGCAGTAATCAGTATAGCGGCGCAGAAACTTGGATACGGGTAGCATACTCGCAAATTAACTTACACCTGATACTAGCCAAAGTTTCACTTTGAAACTTCAACTCTGTTTAGATATTTAGTTAGAAAATCACGAAGTCTTCAAATTTCCAGAACTTAAGTATTTTATCATGACCGTTTTAGCTGTCTTCTATGTTGAGATCTATATGCATGCATCACGCCTGTATTCCCCGAAGGGTTAGGCAGAGGTGTACTAATCTACCTGTACCCACATTTCTCCGTTATCTTTAGGTCCCATGTAATATGGGTGTGACTATTGCCATTTAACGGACACAAATCAAAATTCGAAACTGCTACTAAGAAGTTCATAGAGACATCCAGTGACACTTTTCTCGACCTGGCAATCGAAATCAGGACCTCTAGCGCTTAGGACCACTAGACTAATGAAGGTCTTGCGAGATCTATTTCCAATCTAACCATATCTATGCTAATAAAGGTTTATTATTTTATACAAACTAAAAAAAAACTGTTTTAATCTATTACTAATCAGTATTAAAAATATTGTGAAAGTTACTTAATAATAAAGTTTCAGAGTATAATCTCGTAGAAAAAGTCTTTATTTAAATGGCAAAAATTTATTCACTAAGTACCTAATCCTTTGACTATCTATCTATAAGGACCCGCCTCTCATGATCATTCCCCTCTGGCAAGGTAGTGGATTAAAAAATCTAACGCGTTTATCAAAACTGTTTCCGAAATCGATTTTTCATTAACAGAATCGTTTCCGCTCAGTAAGGTCATCATAAATGCTCCGTGTAAATACCGATATACGTGCAGTTAATGTATGCAAAAAAATATCTAATATCTTATTTAGATAAAGATGGAGTTATTTTCCGTATGTAAGTATTAAAGTTCATTTATTTCTATTTAAATCACATAATACAATTTATTAATAAAGATCGAGGACGTTACTGATTCAATAATCGAGTATAAAATAATCGTTTAGTTCAAGCATGCACTCCCCACGAGACTACCCGCACTCCCCACGAGACTATCCGCACTCCCCACGAGACTAGCAAATTTTTTTTACTAACAATATCAGCCTTCTGCTAATCCACGTAAGATTTAAATTTGAAATATGCATCAAAATGTCATTTTTTGATTTCAATTATATATCATCCAATAGGATGTCACCATTTATGATTTCCAATTATAGGTCTTAATGCAGAATTACCGTTTTTTGGCAATTATAGGCCTTATATTTATTATGACATAATGCATAAAACTCGAATTTTAAAAAGTGTAGCGAGACTATGTCCCTCTTTTGTTTTGCCATTTTAATTAATGATGTGATAGTGTTTGTTTACGATTTCGAATCGATATCGATATTATTTTCGTGTTCAATGTAAGACCAAATTATAATAATTGCTAAAGATCACTAAAGATGAATATCATGAATTTATGATATCAATATATTTTAATAAAATAAAATTTTTGGAAATGACGTAACTAAGATTATTGATTATTTTTGATATCCAGTATTAGATATTTTATTTGTTACTTTTTCAGATCTACAAAAGACCTTCATTTAAAATGATATAGGTGTGATTGATAAATAATAGCTTAAGCCGTTGCGGATAAATTTGTTGACAAAAGAATTTATAAATTAACATATTTAAATCGTATTTCAAAAATCATTGAAAATGATTTCTAAGATACGGATAGTTTAGAAGGTCTGGGGTCTCTTTTACCGCTTAGGTGGAAAACCAGCACATGTCCCGCCTGATGGTAAGTGTATATATAGTGTTAATGTACCCTATTATATGAACGCTTGCAACACCTGGGGTATCACTCGCCCGTTGCCGAACCTGTAAAAATCTTTTCACACCCGGTAGACAACCCACAACACCGGTACCCCCACTGCCAACATAACGCTTCCTCGCGGAGCTCTGGCGATCTTGCTCACCGTTAGGAACACAACATAGTACAGTCACAGATAATAGAATACTAGTAGTACAGTGCTATGTTATTTGGCTACTATTTTCTGCAAAGTGTAGGTGTTTCCCCAGTTGGGCAGCTCCAATTGTAAGTGAGTTATTCAATTCCACTATGCCCTGCCTCTCGGGGTGTTTCTTCAAACACATTATTTTCTTTTTTCGATATCCGGCTCAAACAAATAACGAGAGTACGGAACACGACATACCATCACGTCTTTATTCCCCGAAGGGTTAGACAGATGCGTTCTTAGGGGGCGAGCCTATTGCCATTAATCGGGCATCAACCCTTAATTTTATAGAAAAACTCCAATAACACATTGCTCGACCGGGGAATCGAACCCAGGACCTCTAACGTAGCGCTTCTGTTCATATTAACGCGCGACATAATGAACAAAATCGTATTTACTCCTACTTATATCTCGTGGGAAACAAAATGCTCTGTCTAGTGTTATTCCTAATATATCAGCCTGGCAAAGAAAAGAAAAAATCAAAATGAAAGAATCAAACTAATTGGTATCAAAGTATTTGTAACATAACGTCCCCAATATCCGCTCGATCTATACTAATATTATAAAGAGGAAAGATTTGTATGTATCAATGTATGTAACAAATAAACTCAAAAACTTCTAGGCCGATTTCGAAAATTCTTTCACCATTTGAATGCTACATTATTCAAGATTAACATAGGCTATAGAATATGTATTTCGAAAAGTTTGCGATTTCTCTCACCCGTGCGTTTATTTTCCAATTACATAGTATGTTACACCTATTTATCTATACCTAAACAGTTCCTTTGTTTTGTATTTCATTATCATGCAATGAGAGCATTGCATTGAAAATAATTATGACGCAAGATATTAAAAAGGTGTGTATGGATGATTTTAATTTTGCAAATAAATAATTACATATAAAAATAATTTGTAATGTTGTTACGTTTTTCTCCATTCTTCCTAAAATAATCTATCGATATAAAATATCGACATAGTAGCTTCCTAATTATTTTTATTGTATTATACGTTCGTATTGTCGTCAATTCTTGTATGTTGACGTATTTGACCTCTATGTGTGCGTAAATTGTGTTAGTGGTGAAGAATTTAATATGTGTGAGTTCGTGGCGATACAAAATGATTTTGAGTATGTGTGCAGCAATGTCTATGTAGTGTTTCCTCCCCCCGCACCAAAAGTGACAGACTTTTTTGTTCATAGAAATAAGCGCGTCACTTGTCCAGGGATAGATAGTCAAAGACCTAATCCTATTACTTTCGAGATAAAGAGATTAACAATATTATAGTTGAAACTCTTTATCAAAGACTTATTTTTTAGATAATTTAAAAAAGGAATAGATTTTAATTCTTGGAATTGTATTGTAAAACAACTTTTTTCAACACAGAATAAAAAAAAAACCGTAGGTAGTACAAAACTTGAGGTTTCTGCGGATTGAGATGCCCCAAGATAAGTGAGGGCGATTTATCACGAAGTTAGAACCAATTTTTAATCCAATTACTTAATCGCTTTGCTAATAATACACGAATGTTTTTTTTTTTAATGGTATAGGGGGGCAAACGAGCAAACGGATCACCTGATGGTAAGCGATAACCGCCGCCCATGGACACCCGCAACACCAGAGGAGTCGCGAGTGCGTTGCCCGCCTTTAAAAGGGTTTGGGCCTCCGGTAACCTCAACTCACTCGGCGAAACACAACGCAAGCGTTGTTTCACGCCGGTTTTCTGTGAGGCCGTGGTATCACTCCGGTCGAGCCGGCCCATTCGTGCCGAAGCATGGCTCTCCCACGTTAAAAATTGGAACGTTGTTGGGTAAAACTTTCTACTTCACATCTCTAATTTGAGGTTTGGTGGACTGAGGGCTTACATCTTTTTCTAAACCTACTTATGGGTAGCATAATATGGGTTTTTAGTAGTGCCAAGTGAGATTTGACCGCCAAGTCAAAGGTTTCAAGTTCGAATCCAAGGCACTTCTGACTTTTCGCAGTGTTCATAGTTAATTATCACGCGCTAAACATCCTGAGGAATGCATGAATACGGGTGCATGTCGGATAGATATTCTCGGCGGCGTGTGAAGTCTGCCAACCCGCATTTGAGCCGCGTGGTGATGGCATCATTTCAGACATTGCCCTGCATTGTATCGCTCACATATTTTGATACTATTATGTCTAGATTTTAAAAGCGACCACGATTAGCTGAGTTTGTTTCGGTGTTTCTTCTCAGAGGTCGTCAGCTAGGCAATGCCGACACAATCAAGTACTTAAAAATTAAAACATTGACATGTAAAAGTGTCTTTAAAAGCTCTATTTACTGAAATAAATATAATCTCAAGTACCTAAAACAAGTATAAGCATGGAAAATGCCAAAAATATATAAAAAAGATAGTTATAATATATAGTTATGTCGAACGATGCTAGCCCTTAGCCAGCATCGTTCGACATTGAACTAACTGCGAAGTAAGTCATGTCGGTTGAGAAGCAAAGTAACTTGCTTTTTAATAGTTATCACTGGCGTCACCATTAAGACGTAAATTCAGAACGTGAAGGCAAATTTCGACATGGGTGGTGGGACTCGCGGTGGCCGAGGTCATAGCGTCTGGTGTCGAAGCGAGTCGAATTTTTCCTTCACTAAAATAATGATATAGTTTTATTTCATTTACTGCTACTCACTTGAAGTGATTGAAGTCAAGCGTAGTGATGTTCCCGCTGCACAGTGGCAGACAGGAGTCGGGCAGGCCCTTGGAGCGGCAGCACGGAGTGTGGTCCATGCCATTCGCGAGGCAGCCGAAGGTCACCCCCGCCCACGGCGCGCAGATCATCAGGTCTGTCACCTGCAGCTGAGGGTTAAACGCGGCTCTCTCGGGTGATCGTGCGTTAGTCACAGATGGCGTGGTGGTGGTGGTTTTATGGAGTGGGGATTAGTTATTGGAATGGAGATATGTTGTTGATGTCTACGTCTGTGCTTGGTGATGTGATATTACTAGTTTATACGATAAAGACGCGGTGTCGTTGTTTTGCAGAATACAGCTCGCTATACTATATTAAATTGGATTTTGATATTTAACTAATGGTATATTTACTAACTAGCTTCTACCCGCGACTTAGTCTGCGTAGACTTTAAAATTGGGTCCGACCTAGATAAAAAGTAGCTCATGTGTTATTCCGGACTGTAATTTATCACAATGCCACATTTTATCCAGATCCGTTCAGCTGTTCTGGCGTGAAAGAGTTACAAACATCCATCCATCCACAAAACCTTTCGAATTTATAATATTAGTAGGAGAAAGTCTCTTGGTCAACAATTTTTTGTTGGTATTATCTGAGTATGAAACCAGATTTCTTATTACATAATTTCAGTTCACAATTTAAAGAATACTTCATTCGAATTCTTCTTACATCGCGTTATACATTTTATTTATGAGGCACATTTTATTATCCGTCGTCTTGACTGGCATCGACCATGCTCACAGACAAACTGACGGTGACGTAACGCTACCATTGTCAAACTATTTTTTACAATCTACCCGCGCTTCGTCTTCACTTTTTTCGAATACTACCCGGTTACATATGTCACTTTATTGTGGCTCAAAAGTCACAGATGCATAAAAAGTAAAAAACTTTTAAATGAACTAAGGGCAGTGAAGTTACAACAAAATATGTATTTAGACTTCTACTTCCACGGTATATTATCGACTAAGGACAGAACTAATCTGTGTCCTAAGTGTAAAATCTATACTAATACTAGCTTCTGCCCGCGGCTTCGCCCCCGTGGAATTCGGTTTGTCATCATATCCCACGGGAACGGGATAAAAAGTATCCTATGTCCGTCTCCTGGTTCTAAGCTACCTCTCCACCAATTTTCAGCCAAATCGGTTCAGCCGTTCTTGAGTTATAAATGGAGTAACTAACACGACTTTCTTTTATATATATAGATATAAAGCTGAAGAGTTTGTTTGTTTGCTTGAACGCGCTAATCTCAGGAACTACTGGTCCGATTTGAAAAAATCTTTCAGTGTTAGATAGCCCATTTATTGAGGAAGGCTATAGGCTATATATCATCACGCTACGCGGACGAAGTCGCGGGCAGAAGCTAGTAGCTAAATAAAAGCGCGTCGAAAGTAATTGCAATGATAGGTTTACTGTGAAACAGTGGCGTACGCGCAATACAACTAGAATCCTACTGGTTTTCCTACACAACGGTCACTTTTGATGTCCTACATACCTACATACAAACACTCACGCCTTTTTCCGTCGGTTACGCACGTTTTTGAAGGACCTTGCTTATTATTTGGTTTAGCGTATGTAATTCTAGGGCGATCGCCTTTCATTCTCTCATCATGCCCAAACCATCTCAGGATATTCTTTTCAATTCGTGACTCTTAATCATCTTTCAGTCCGCAGTTTTCTTTTCACACTGTTTCTCTATCATTCCGAGTTAGCCTATAGCGTAAAAATGTGAAGTACCGCACGTACTTCACATTTTTACGGTATATATTCTATTATGCATTTGTGTCTGCTATTGACAAATAGCAAATCAAGGTAAGATTCTTACGCTCCAGCTTTCCTTCAATCAAAATTAACCCTTTGCTACTGATACTTAGGTTCTTATTCAGAGACTACGGGTGCACTTTAAAACGTCAGAATTCAACTGTAATAAGCACAAATTTAATGGTGCAGATGTAATGGCACACACAGATGTTCGATGATCCCCACTTACTGCAATCTCGTAGGTCTTGGTGGGGTCACACAGCTTGTCGACACAGCCATAGTGGTTGACTCCGGCCGCCATGCAGCAACCCCTGACGTCAGGCAACTTGGGAGCAGCCGCAACTTCCGTAGACTTCATCTTGCCAGGAGTCAGGGTTAAAGACCTAAGATAGGAATAAAATAACAAGGGTGCTTGGTCAACATCAGATATTACACTAAATCGATAAAGAAAATTATGAGGGTTAAAAAAACGACGAAGCGCTTCGAGAAAACGTAGGTAGTGCTTTTGCGTTTCGTCTTGGCGGGGGCACTACCGTGCTCCCAGATAATAAACTCAACATTTCAAAATCTTAAAATTAACTTATAATTACAGGCTCCATGGAGAAATTAATGCACAGGTGGAAGTGTACTAATGTACACCCACAGTTTGACGATAAGTTTAGTGCCACGAAATAAGCAAGCCTAAATAAGGTAAATGGTAACAGGCAAGCCTATTGCCATTTACCGGCTTTAAACTCCGAGTTACTACTGAGAATTTCATAGATAAACTCAAGCACTTTACTCAACCTGGAAATTGACCAAAGGTTTCTAGAATAATATGGCTCACCTGATCGCATAACTCGGCAAACTGGACCCATGAATATTGTATGAAGTCACAGTGATCTCATACATGGTAAAAGGCAGCAAATCATTCACCACGAAGTAGGTCTTATTCGGGGGTACTTTATACGTCATTGGGAGAACACTCCTCATCGTATCATTGTCCTTAATGGAGCTCTCCGAAGGATCGATCAGGTGTGCGTCGAAGGAGCGAAGGGTGGTGACGTTCACAACATATTCTACAACAGAGTCTGTGTTTTCTACCGGAGGAGTCCAGGATACGTTTAGCTGCTTCTCGTTCAGAGGCTCCACTTCCACGTCTTCTGGGGGACTTGGGAGCAGTTCTGTGAAGAAGATTTTAGGTTATAGATTTTAACGATGGTTGTGGCTAGCGGAAGTGTCATACTTAGTTGGTAGCTAGAGTTCCAGATAATTATATTGGATATACTATTTGGATTAAAAAATCAACTAAAATTTTGAAGGAACGCCAAAATGATTTCGTTGACGTTTCTATGAGCCTGTGAAAAAAACCAAGCTTTTATTTGTAATTAGCTTCCGCCCGCGACTTTGTCTGCGTGGACTTCCAAATCGTCATCATTTATCATTCATTTACATCCTCACAAACTTCTACTTTTATAATATTAGTAGGATTATATAACTATAATATTAGTAGGATTATATAGATATATAACAAGCGATTGAAGTGGCGGTAGCCTAATAGCTAAGGCGTCAGTATTGTGATCATGTGGTTGCTGGTTCGACACTCACACAAGCATTAAGCTTAGCACGAGCTTAGCACAATGTGCGACCCACATTGCCCGAAACCTTTTTCTTTAATGTTACGTTTCCCAAAATTGGTACATCTTAGTTAAATGCAATCGTTCCAAAATATTATGCACTTACCGATCCCTTCAACGATGCAGGCGAGCGTCTTCTCCATGTAAGATGCGCAGGAGTAATGAGTCTTGATGTTGTCGGTGACGGGAGTGAACTCTCCTCTGCAGACGTCCTGGCAGATGTCGGGAACTCGCTCCTGGACACAGCAGGGCACGTGGTTTCGTCCATCTGCCATGCACCTGATGGAGGCAATGAAGAAGAGATTAATGTACTGATTTCTGACTCTTACGTGAAATTATTCGTGAAATAAAAACGAGCATACGGATAATCTGATGGCAAGCGAAAACCGCCCATTGACACCCGCAACACCAGAGGAGTCGCATGTGCGTTGCCCGCCTTTTAAAAGGGTTTGGGCCTCCGGTAACCTCACTCACTTTGCGAAACACAACCCAAGCGTTGTTTCACGCTGGCTTTCTGTGAGGCCGTGGTATCACTCCAGTCGAGCCGGCCCATTCGTGTCTAAGCATGGCTCTCCCACGTGAAAAATGATAAGCAATTATCGCCGCCCATAGACACCTGCTACACCACCTGTACTTTTTCCGGATTATATCGCGTTATATTGAAAACAACGTGAATCACGTGATAAAATTCGTTAAAAGTGGTTTCATTTCAAAGAAATTAATGGTCTGAAATTGTCCTCTATTAGGACTTTTAGAATCTTCTCCTATAATTAATAAATTACAGAAATATATATCATACATTCCTAGAGTTGTTTATCGAGAAACTATGTAGGGCATTGAAATGGCCACAATTAGCGTTATTTTGGCTGTAATAAATTCATATTTAGAACTTTGTAATTGCTTAGCAATTTTGTCTTATAAATTATACTATGATCGACGAACACATTAATACGGCTCTGCCTAACCCTTGGGGAATACAGGTGTCATGGTAACTTATGATTATTATGATAAAAGTAGCATTTGAGCCCCACAGTTAGACATTATAATTCAATCAAATATTTTTTCCGTGAGACTAAAAAAAAGATATAATCAAAGACAAATATTTGACTTTGACTTAAAAATTTTACCAGTTTGCCAGTAGGTATAACCGATACGCAATTAATAAAATGGAAGAGACATAATTTTGAAAATGTTCACTGCTGAATTTGTGCGGCTCCAAAAGTAAATGTTCAGCTAAAGTCAAGCTAACCTTAAAAAGGATAAAATTAATACCATTTAGAGCGAAGTTTATCAAAGGCCTTGTATGAAAGTTGAATCTCAACTTTCATGGAAAGCTGGAGTCAATTAAAATGTAATTCGATGCGTGTGTTCCAACACCCACCAGTTGATAGACGAGACCTTTATAAATTGAAGGTAGGCTCTTGATAAATTGCCGCTGAAAAACGAAGGTTAGCTGGCAATATCAAATGCAACAAGCAATCTATCTTGCTGAAAATATGGTGATTGATTGCTATCGTCAAGGGTAGCGACACAAGCGGAGCATAATCAAAATATCAACATTACAATTCTCGTATTTATGTGTTATGGAATCGGAACGGTTGGGCAAATACCACCTTAGTTTTAGTATATGGAAACCTGAGACACGTGTCTAGTATTTTTATGTAAAGAATCTATGTACAAAATTTCTAAACTGTATCACGAAAATCACAAAGTTATGAACTTGTTAGGTTACCTGGTTGTCCGTACAAAAACATGCTCACCACGTCTTATTACCACCGCCCCGCTGTGCGCCCGCGCCTAGTGCCGCTATGACCTGCCGTGACTTGTGTTGTGCACGTATAATAGCGGAAAGAGTTCACTCAGTGTCCCACTTGTAACTTTTTTTAATATTTTTGGGACGAAATATAACATGGTGTAAAAATTATTGGAATGGATTCAGTTACTTATTCGAACTGAATTCTGAATATTCAGGTTTTGCATATACTCAAAATAATTTTGTATATTAGGCCGAATTCGAAACCTGCGCCCTTCGATTGAGTATACCGGACGCTTCAGTGAGCCAACTGCCAAAATTGACAATATTTGAGCAAATATCTGAGTCGAGAATATTTTACTACGGCCATGAATGTCGAATATGATACAAACCTACATATTGCGGAAAACCAATTGAAATTTTAATTTGGCGTTTCCAATGAACGCAACGTTAAGCAAGAATATATAACATAGAATACCATCACGCCTGTATTCCCCAAAGGATTAAGCAGAGCTGTACTAGGAGAGCCTAATATTGCCATTAACCGGGCACAAATCAAAACTACAAACTGCTATTAAGAATTTTATCTAAAATCGAATAATGCTTTGCTTAACCTGCTAATCGAATCCAGGACCCCTACCGTAGCAGTCAAGCTTGAGACCGCTACAATAATGAGGCAGTACTTACTTGACAATAGCAGGGAAATCGGGTTGGCAGGTCTCCGGGTCCTGCCCAGTTCCTTCGAGAATGGTCTGAATGCTGCAGAAGCCGAGACAGCTCTTGGTGACGTTGGCAGCAATGCAGCAGTCCGTGTAGTTGTGGGAGAGAGCCAGAGATGACAGCGTGGGGATGTTCGCTGAGTAGCTGTCTGTTACATTCTGACTCTCTGGAGGTGTTAATCCTCTTGAGATTACTGCAAGAAATTGCTTAGTTAATATTTTTGGCTGTTTTATATCTCGCGTTTCTCATTTTTTAATTGATAAGTCATACACTAAGGTGCTTTACGACAGAACCCAACGTAAGACCAAGAGGTCTACCGCTGAGCAAGTCAGATATTTTCTTGCCTCTTATGAGATGCTTTTCAGAGTGGTAGTGAGGAACAGTATTCTGTGGGGATGGGCCCCACAAGGAGACGTCTGCCTGGGGGATCTGTCTATAACCAATCAGTAATTTCATAAACAGATATTGCACAGAAGCTAATTTACTATCTAGGCGAAAGTTCCAAATTGGTAATTGGATTTATGTATATTTTTTGGCTATATTTTCACTATATACTTAGGCCCACTTGCACCAAATTCTTAAATGTGTTTAAGTCATATTTAAACACAATTTTTCATAGAAATTTCGTGTTTAAATACAATTTAAACAAATTTCAGAAGTTGGTGCAAGTGGGCCTAGTATTCAGAAATCGTATAGATGTTTTTTGGCGTAGCGTATTCTACAAATGAAAAAAAAAACTATATCCAAAACAAACCTGTAAGTCTATGGAAGCTCCTGACGGGTGGTTCTGTGTTCAGCTCACACATGTACAGTCCTGCGTCTGAGGCTCTCACTGACTTGATGACCAGAGCCCAAACATCACCACCTTTTGCTATGCCGGGGCCCGGCAGAGGTTCGTCCGCTGAGAAAATGATATCTGTCAGTAAACTCCCTCAAATAGTCAGGAGACAGTGTTAGAAGCCCTTAGCTGCATTGAAGATATTTTTTTAATTCATTAAAAAAGCTTACTAGCGATGCGGGTCGCGCATTACTAGTATTCTTGTTAACCCCTCGTGCTAAGCTAGATTGCTTGTGTGGGTTCACGTCGGTAGCGCAATAGGTGGGGTTCGAACCGGCAACCACATGATCGCAAGTCCGACGCCCTAGCCATTAGGCTACCGCCGCTTAAACAAGATTGCCACTTGTCTACAGGGTGTCAGATGATCCATGAGGATTTTCCGCAAACCAAAAAAGAAAAGGTGACGGGAGCATTTTTGACGTGTGAGAGCCATGCCATTCGTGCCGAAACGAATGGGCCGGCTCGACCGGAGTGATACCACGGCCTCACAGAAAACCGGCGTGAAACAATGCTTGCGTTGTGTTTCGCCGAGTGAATGAGGTTACCGGAAGCCCAAACCCTTTTAAACGCAACGCACTTGGTGGGCAACGCACTTGTGACTCCTCTGGTGTTGCGGGTGTCAATGGGCGGCGGTTATCGCTTACCATCAGGTGACCCGTCTGCTCGTTTGCTCCCCTATCCCAAAACACAGGCAAAATCAACGGAATCCGTTGAAAAAGTTATTCAGCCCACAAAATGATGTTCCAAAATGTTCTGACCTCCGCCACTTTTTATTTAGAAGTACGTACGCCAAAGTGATTCCTCGTCGGCTGTTTCATGTCGAAGCCATTATAATTGCAAATTCGGAAGAGCTTCGTTACACGTAAATAATGTATTTGGTGCAAGGTTGAAAAGTCCCTGCTTTTTAGGGATGGAAGTTTTTTAATGGGACCGGTGAACTCTTCATTGTTAAATTATGTCGAGACAAACTTCGGGCGTCATCTATTAATACATAATTGTCTATCAAAGGGCTTTGAACAAGAACGATAGATTTTGTATTGTCTGTAATTAGTTACTTGAAGGGTGAAAATACCTTGAGTGTAGTTGTTGTGAGATATATTTTATAGCTTCACTGTCATAGCCGTACCTAATACTTTTCGTGGATATTTTTTACCTTTTAGTTTCTGCATCTCTTTACATATTATGCAAAACAATACTAAATTTATTTCTGCTTCCTTAAAAGGTATTGCTGTATTGTACATATGTTTTTTTTATGGGTTAGGGGAGTAAAAGAGCAGACGGATCACCTGATGGTAAGTGATAACCGCCGCCCATGGACACCCGCAACACCAGAGGGGTCTCAAGTGCGTTACCCGCCTTATAAAAGGGCTTTGGCGTCCGGTATCCTCACTCACTCGGAACACAACGTAAGTGTTGTTTCACATCGGTTTTCTGTGAGGCTGTGGTATCACTCCGGTTGAGCCGGCCCATTGGTGCCGAAGCATGGCTCTCCCACTTACAAAATTATCTCTTTGATATTGTTATCATGATTAAAACAAATAACTCATATATTGAAGTAAACCTCGTGCGGTAGAGCATAGTTGATCTCCAATATAATGTACTAGCTTCTGCCCGCGACTTCGTCTGCGTGGACTTCAGATAAAAAGTAGCCCATGTGTTATTCCAGACTATAATCTCTCTCTGTGCCAAATTTCATCCAGATCCGTTCAGCCGTTGTGGCGTGAAAGAGTAACAAACATCCATCCATCCATCCATCCTCACAAACTTTCGCATTTATAATATTATTAGGATAAGACAAAATAAAAACTATGACTATGAGAATGATAACTTTGAACATACTGTCATCATGTAGCACGTCGATCCTATCATCTCTGGTAACTCTAACTCCTCCAGCTGTCAGGAGCTGAAGGTCCTTCGCTCTCCTCCACAGCACCGGCCGGCCCTTGGCTCCGAGGACTACGCAGGTGAGGAGGGCGTCCTCCCCGCTTCTGACGGCCACGCCACCCATTGTTGGCGTTCTCATGTAAGCCTTTGGTTCCTCGGTCTCTTCTTGAGAACTACCCGTTGATGTGCTTGCGCTCTCCACCGATCCACTTCGTATTAAATCTGTGGACAACGAAAAATAATTTAAATAATGATTCTGTGAAATTCATGATCAATTCGTTTTCAATACTTACAAATTAAAAAGAGTTATACGTTACGTATGTAGGTATTCTTTTATTATCTTTTTTCGTATAATTTAATTATCTCCATATTTTTTATGAACTTATAAATTAATTTAAATTACCAAATGCAAATATGCTAACTCTAAAACTTATTTCAATATGTCTAAAATTTGCGATAAGTGTTAGATAAGTAAGTTAATTATATTAAAACTTATGAAAATTATTATTTTTGAAGTATCTTAAGGTTTAGAAAAATATGCGTATGTGTAGTATAATTTGAAGCAGTAGGTATAAGATTATAATTTTAATTATCTTTGTAAAATTACATAAGTATATTATGTTCGTTATTACCAAAAACACAAAACATTAGAAATCAATCCCACTCTAAGGCCCACTTGCACCAAATTCTTAAATGTGTTTAAGTCATATTTAATCACAACTTTTCATAGAATTTTCGTGTTTAAATACAATTTAAACACATTTCAGAAGTGGGTGCAAGTGGGCCTACAACTGACAAAACCCGATGTTAAAATCGTTCCTTTCTCTCTAAAACCCAACCATATTTAAACAAAAGCAAACATCTAAGGGAAAACGTAAAGACGGGGGTCCTTCCATTAAAACGACCACTAAAACCCTCTCCCTAAGTACTGAACTATACTGTCATACTTCAGAAGACCTTTGAAGGATTTAAAAGGCAATTCTGACCGAACGGCTCCACCTCCGATAAAAAGGTCATCTATACTCCGGTTGGGCGTCTACGCGAATATAAATGTCAAAAAGAGACTTCTAAGGTTGGGCCCCAGTGAAGGCGATGTCCAGTATAATATCGAAGTGACTTGAAAAATACCATTTAACTTTTTTTTTTACGGCCACCCGTGACACCCGCAACACCAGAGGAGGTCGATATGCATTGCCGGCCTTTTAAAAGGTTTTGGGCCTCCGGTATCCTCACTCACTCGAAACAATGCTGACGTTAAGCATTGTTTCACACCCGTTCCACTTCATACACTTCTTTTCTGAATTCAGCTTAACTCAAAACTTTAAAGTAGTCGTTACTAATATTCTTGCGTTGGATGTTACAACATTTATTTTATGCAATAATTTACATGTATTATTTACAATTTTATAATTAAAAGACACCACAACTCAGGCCCCCAAGAGACAGGCGCTGCTTAGTTTGGGGACCATCGCTATATGTATATCTGTGTATATCTTCACAAGTTACAGATAGAAAATAAATGTAAAACTAATCTTTAAGACTATTATGTAACAATGGATCAATAAATTTCAATTTCAATTGCTTATTAGTTTCTCACGCAGTCACGCTAGTATGTCCAGAGTGATTAAAATATCACATTCAAACATGACTTTTGCCCTACATAAGTAGGACTAAAGCAATGTTTGTAACAATACCATTTTATAATGTCAACTTAGCCTGGATATTAAGCATAATATTTTACGCATTTTAAATAACAGTCGATTGTTTGTATTTCATAACAATTTAACAATAACTTACATGTTATCGATTATATTGTTTTAAATTTATTAGCAGTTCACACAGGTTGCTTTTATCTTATCAGGAATGTATACAGAAAAGCTCTGTTCGAATAAATCTGTGTTATGTCAATATACCAATCATGAACATAATTTTTATGTCAGTTTATAAACTGCTTACCCCACATCACTAAAATTGTAAGACAATTTACAAAATATCAAATGAATAGAGACTCCTTTATGGTAAAAACCTTAGGCCTTCAAACTCTTCACCTTCGAAAATTAATAATATGTGTTTAAGAATAAATAACTAAAGTGACTAGATAACTACCCAAACTCATAAATACCCATGCATACACATAAATCATATTGTATACGCTATCACTACGACCCTACCCGCCAGCTCATTTGGATTCAATGCGAGCTGGTCACGTGCGCGCGGGCCCCGGATAAAGAAATCAACGCAAATTGGGCGTGCACTTGCTTCAATTTACCACATATTTCGCGAAACGCAACAATCTGTATGATAACTAGCGGGAGTGGTTTGGAAGCATGTCTTTAGAGGGGGTGATGAGGTCGGAGAATTTTTCTTTTGTCCCTTTTGTTGTTACATTATGATGATTAAAGTAATATAACGCAGCATCAGCTATGTTTATGAACGCTAGGGAATAAGGATAAAGTAAATATTCAGTTATTTTATCTCGCAATACAACTTTGTTATCGGGAGGGTTAGGTATTGTTGTGGGTTGCCTTATTTTGTGTTCAATAAAAAAATCTGTATATTCGAAACATGCAATACAATCTTTGTCAATGTAATTAAATTATCGGAAAACGTATGTAAATGGACACAACATACATAAATTCATGTGTTTTTGAATAAGGACGAAACGCTAAATCTCTCACAATGGCACCACGCATCGCTACTCGCGGACACTGGAATTAAAAAACTTTGTTTAAACTGGTTGAGTTAAAGTTGCAGTTTTTAATTTATGTAAATGGGAGGGAGAAGCATAGTAAAGTGTGCTGATTGAAAATGGAGCCAGTTTTTTAATTACTTGAGTACAATACTGCATTTGTAATGAGAACATACTCTTTATATATAATATATAAAGGGAGATGTTAAATATTTTTATCTGAGGGATGATGAGAATGAAGTTCATGAACATTAATATTTCTATACTAAGGATGTTTTTCCTGAACCCACACATACATAAGGTTGTGTACAGGCAGTGATAATGTGTAGTGCGCTAAGAAATTGCGCCAACAATGGCGGCGCGGAGTGAAGTGTAGCACTATGACGTCATATAAAGTACTTACTATCCTTACTCAACGTACCTATATAATGAGTGCTATAGTGATGGACCAAAGCAGTTACTTTTCGTAAACGGTTTGGGTCCTAAACCGTTTAAGACAAGTAAAAATAAAAATATATTCCTAAACTTTAGGAAGATATTATTTTTAAGGATAATTTATATCTGTTTATAATAAAAATGTTGACTGTGCTTCAACTCGGATTCCAAAGGACTTTTTGAGAAGCACCATAGGTTTCTCCAAGGTCTGATCTATCACTATTCATCAAACTTGGTACAGGGGTTTAAGCTAAACAAATGGACAAACAGACGGCCAGATATATTTTCGTATTTAATTATATTGGATTTAGATTATGATACAAAATATCGAAGTTTAGAATTATACCCGGTTCATGGCAATACGCTCGCCCCTATATAATGTACAATGAGACCTAAACATACCGGAAAACTGGGCTTCCCTAACCGTTCGGGGAATACAGGAGTGATGGTACATTAAAAAACATACCATTTACTTTACTTTTAAAATTTCAAACTTTATTCGAAATTGTTACAATCATTACAACCTTTATAATGCCCCCGTTTTTTCCATAGACAATCGTGATCATTATTTTCTTACAAATAACCATAGTGTCAACTTCTTTTTTCTTCTTTTGATTACCAATAATTTAATCTCATCCCACATGAATATACATGCATAATATTAGGCACAACAAATATTAATTTCTGTATTAATTATCTGATCTAAAGAAGCTTTTTGAAGGCAATTAATATAATTTAATCTTTCTCAATAACGGGTGAGGTAAACTGTGCATAGTTTTTAATCCTTCGTACCCGTATGACAATGTCTCCCTCACTCCATACTCACTACACTGCCTCCCACTGTAGCTATGTAATACTCCAGCGCCTCTCACGCGACGAGATCCTTCAGTTACGAGTCCTTGCTTAGAGTTTCAGGCTCTCTGTCCTTTGTATTTTAATACGTTGCCAGCATTATGAATTCGTGACACTCATAAATATGAAGTTTAGAAGTTTCTAGTAATTTTTAAAGTTTAATATCGCAGATAAAAATGTTATTTATTTTTATGTCAAGAAATGAAAGGATGATGAAATTATATTTATTATATTTTAAAGACACTTTTACATGTAATTTTTTTAAGTTCTAGTAGGTTGGCATTTTCTAGCTGACGACCTTTGATAAGAAACATGGAAACAAACTCAAAGAATCATGGTCTCTTTCAAAGACATGATGATATGGTCCGACCGGTTTCGGTCACGGCGACCGCTTTATGGACTCTGCTGCCGTTGGTGAGCTCGCATGTGGCTTATGTAGCCAATTTTCTTAGTAAAACTTCTAGTGCATTGCGGGCATGTGAGCTCACCATTGACGATATTGTAAGAAAAAGCCGCAGGTGGTCGGGCTTGTAGTTCATCGCGCTTGGCGTCAAGCTCAGAACGCCGTTTTATTTCGAAATCACGGACTTTAGTTTGCACCAGAGTCCGCCACTCGGGTCGTTTCGGGTCGGGCAGCCTGCTGCTCCCAGCTAGACGGTTCGATGTCGCACCTTTTCATATGGCGTTTAAGCACATCTTTGAACCTAAGGAGTTGTCCGCCATGCTTTCGCTTGCCTTCTTCAAGTTCGGAGTAGAAGATGCGCTTCGCTACTCTCTGTTCTGACATTCTAGAAACATGACCGCACCACCGAAGTTGACGACGCATAATATAAGCCTCAATGCCACCTACATTGGCTCGGCGCAACACTTCAGTGTTCCGCACACGGTTAGACCATCGAATTCTTAATATTTTACGTAGACATTTGAGATGGAATCGGTCTAGCATGCGGATGTGCCGGCGGTACACAGTCCAGGTTTCGGCTGAGTATAAGATGTTGGGCAGCACGACTGCCATATATACTGACACCTTAGTAGCTAATTTCAGGTCATGTGAACAGAAGACTTTGGCATCCAGCTTACCGAACGCTGCAGCAGCGGCACCGATCCTGCTGTTGATCTCTGCATCAAAGTCGCACTTAGATGACAACATGCTCCCCAGATACCGGAACTTGTCGACCTGTTTCAGCTCGTCTTCGCCGAGTTTAATGGATAGTTCCACGTGGCTGTCGATGTCTAGGGACATCACCTCCGTTTTTTTAATATTGATTTTGAGGCCAAATTTGCGGCAAGACTCGTCGAGATCGGACATGAGCTGTTGCAGTCCACCTGAGGTTTCTGTCACGAAACATAAATCGTCCGCATATAGGATCTCAGTTATCACATCAGAAGATACTTTTGTGCGGGCTTTAAGCCTCGCCAAGTTGAAAATATTTCCATCCGTGCGGAAACGGATGCGAACGCCTTGAAGAGAACTTTGCAAGACCTCCCGAATTACGACTGCAAAGTACAACGCGAACAACGTGGGCGCCAAGACACACCCTTGCTTTACCCCACAGGTAACAGGGAAAAAGTCTGACTGCTCGCCGTTGACAGCGACGCAACACTCCATGTCGTCATTCAAGAGTCTAATAAGTGTCACAAACTTCTCCGTGCACCCTATCTTCCCTAGCACTACCCAGAGAGCTTCTCGAGGCACACTGTCGAAGGCTTTTTCAAGGTCTACAAAGCAAAGGTACATGTTCCGACCTTGCTCTCTACTCTTCTCTTGCAGTTGTCGCAGTGAGAAAATCGCCTCGCAGGTGCCTCGATCAGGTCGGAAGCCAAACTGAGTCTCTGGCAACAATTTTTCAGATAGCTTGACTAGGCGGTTTAGTAATATTCGGGCAAACACTTTCCCGGGAACTGATAGCAGCGAAATGCCACGGTAGGAACCGCAATCAGAACGATCGCCCTTGCTCTTGTACAGGGCCCTTATGCGTGAAACTTTAAAAGTTGACGGCACGTGCTCATTTTTCCACATAAGATCAAAGAGCTCCCATATAGCCGAATGCAATTCCTCACCGCTATATTTCAGCAGCTCACCGGGTATACAATCTATGCCCACCGCGCGTTTATTCTGCTGTTGCTTGATGGCAACAACGACCTCGCAACGCGACAGAGGCTCATCCAGCTCAACAGCAGATGGGAGTTGAGGAATCGAATTCACATGTTCCAAGTCTGCTGACCGGTCCACGTTCAACAACATGTTGAAGTGTTCCACCCACCGTCTCAGCACTTCTTCCTTACTTTTAAGAAGGCCTTCACCATTTGCAGACCTGAGTGGCGCTTTAGTCTGCAAAGTCGTTCCTGTCAGCTTTCGAACCTCATTGTAGAACTCCCCAAGCTGGTTTGTGTCTGCGAGCCACTGCATGTGTCCAGCTCTATCTTGCCACCACTTGTCCTTCATTTCCCTAGATAGTCTACGTAGTTCCAGGTCACTTTGCTTGACCTCCGTAACACCTCGTTGATTTGGCCGTCTATGTTGCCGAAGAAGACGCCGAAGACGCCGTTGTTTGTCGATTGCCTCCCTAAGGACTTCATCATTCTCATCGAACCAGTCCTCGTACTTACGGACTTTTAGACCCAGAGTATCTTTGGCGGTTTCTAAGATGTGAGAAGAAAGAGCACCCCAATCAGCATCAACATCTCCAGCGGTCCTGTTCGGCAACGCAGCAGTCAAGGCTTCGGTATATTTCTCCCTAGTCCCAATATCATTAAGCCGGTCCACGTTTAAGCACACCGGCTTAGTTTTACTGGATCTGCAAGGACGACGGAGGCGGAGACTTAGCTTTGTAACAACAAGCCTATGATCTGTCCAACAGTGCGCACCACGCATGACCCGGGTGATTAGGACTTGGGATATGTCTTGTTGCCGAACGATCGCATAGTCAATCAAGTGCCAGTGCTTGGATCGAGGATGCATCCAATTATTTTTGTATTTAGCTGGGAGCCTGAACATGGTGCTTGTAACTGCGAGACGGTACTGTGCACACAAGCTGAGCAGCAACTGTCCGTTACTGTTCATGCTACCGACTCCATGCCTACCCAAGACACCGGGCCAAGCATCGTAGTCACGTCCGACTCTGGCATTGAAGTCGCCCAACAGAAGAATCCGTTCTCTAGGCCTTACGCTTTCAATTTTTTCTGAGAGTTCTTCATAAAACTGATCTTTAATGTCATCAGGCTTGTCGATCGTGGGAGCATAAACACTGATGACATTAAGATAATTATCATCATCCAGATGTAGGCGCAATGTGGTAATGCGATCCGAGATGTGAACCGGACACTCTTGCAGCTGTTTGACGAGTTTATTCCTGATCGCAAATCCAACACCCGATCGTCGCGGATCAGAGGCAGCGAGTCCTTTCCAAAAGAAAGTGTACCCACCACCGTGTTCTACCAGCTCCCCTTCATCAGCTAGGTGTGTTTCACTGAGAGCAGCTATATCAACGTTGTAGCGATGAAGCTCCCGGGCATCGATGGCGGTTTTCCGTTCTGGACAGGCATTGCCATCGCGATCAAGAAGTGTACGCACGTTCCACGCGCCAAACGTCAAGTCAGAGTTTTTATGTGATTTTTCATTTTTTCTGTATCGTCGACCGCGAATTTGTTGATGCGGTGGCAGCCGCGGTTGCTACCATCCGTGGTAGTGGGGTGAGCAATTTTTAGGGCACCTTTTCTAGCCCCTTCCCCGGCTGAGCAAGGAGAGCAGTGCTTCCCTGAATAGGGCTGCTCTGTCACTCCGGGTGCTGCCGAATCCTCTCTGTCTCCCCAGATCAAAGAGAAAGCGACCACGGTGTTCTAGGAACACCCCCAAAGCCGCTCGCGTGTGAGTCTCAGACAAAGCCCAGTCTGCATCAAACCGGACGTCTCTACCTCGACGCATCGCCACGGGACTTTCCGTCATTCAGAGTCCTATATCCGAAAGCAGTCATCTACGCAGGAATATTATATAGTGTATAAGCGGGCGCGCAACCGCAGATACCCTCTCTCCTCCTAATCCCCCGTTATCCAATGGAACGGAAACCGCTACGATCGGTGGGGGGTTCGGCTGCAGTATCTGGCCAACAGTCATTTCTAACCTCAACTGCTGCCCTTAGCCATCAACATTGCCTTGCTAGCTCGCCAGATCCACCAGGATCCGTTGCTTATCAGAGTGGTCTGCCATCACTACCAAGCTAGACTTTATGCACAATTCGGGAGGTATCCGACACGTCAGGCGAAGCCTTGACGTCCCCTCACCGGGTTTAGCCCACGAGTCAACGTGGTTTACCGGGGTGTGGCCATTGGGTGCATACCAATTACTTGGAGCCACCGGTGAGGTTGTGGAGTAATTATTTAGGACTACTACCCAAGTATGGGTCGACTGGCTAATCCCATAAAGACATAATAGTATTAAGAATATGTGAGTGATACAATGCAGGGCATTGGATACAGAATATATATTAAAAAGTTACCTTATACTTAAATTTTCAATACTGCTTTATATAAAAATATCAGTTTAAATAGCCGACAGTTTTTCTATTTTCTAGTTTCTCTTTTTTAATTCACAATTTCTTTATCCGGACTACATAAATACACAATACATCGTCTCCTTTTAGAAAAACGCTAATACTTCACCTACATGGTGATAAGCAAGAAGACAGAAGAAAAAAAGAACGAGAAATTCCGAAGGCATATTTTAAAGAGACGTTCAGGCTTCGTTTAGTTTCGTTTGTTTGTTTGCTTGAACGCGCTAATCTCAGGAACTACAGGTCCGATTTGAAAATTTCTTTCAGTGTTAGATAGGCCATTTATTGAGGAAGGCTATAGGCTATATATCATCACGCTACGCGGACGAAGTCGCGGGCAGAAGAAAGAAAGAAAGAAAGAAAATACTTTTTATTTACGTCGACATGACGCACGAAAAATTGGGTTAAAAACAAAAATAATATAAAATAAAACGGTGGAAACCATGCGTCACACCCACGCAAAAACGGCCATCGCTCAGCATGATGCAGTGTCTCATGCACGAGGCAGAGCCACGGCGCTGATTTTCAGCGATAGCCGGCGTTGACATAAAGACGTCGGACGTGCGAAACCTTATTATTACATAGATGTGTATAATAAAATAATTCATACATAATTATTATTATATAAATAAATTAGAATTAAAAACCAGGTAGTGATAATATTCCATATCGTTGTCCGCGCGACTCATGAATTGAGCACGCAGAAACGATTGTTAGTCTGTGGTACACATGCGCCTACGCCAATTCGCTATCTAATTATCTATGACCTCATCTATGACATAGACCATAGAGGAAGGAGAAATGACATGGGATGGGCCGAATTCATTCAAAGCAAAATTATGAATCAAATTGTTTACATTTACAATTACATTTCCTATGTACCGACTACCGAGTTTAATAAGATAGATGTTTAAAATATTTGTAATTTCAGTGATTGAGTACCTGTGTTTTGTGTATAGTGATCTGTGTGTGAAATTGTGATGGAGGATTATAGAAACAAACGGGGTAGAACACTCCCAATTTTCCGAGAGTTCATTCCCGATTGCGAAGAGACGCCATAGAATTATGATTGGTTCGGTAAGGAATTTTCGCTAAAACGCAATTGATAAGTTAAGAATAAAATTAATTTGATTTGTGTTGAATAAATACGATTATGATTTAAATATTGAAGTTATGAATAAGTTGGAAATAGAAGGAACATTAATTATGTATTGATTTCTGACACTACTAATATTGAAATCCTACCGAATTGTAGATGCAAGACGGCGTGCATAGATGTTATGAACGAATGCAGCAGGGAACCAGATCCAGCGAAACAGCCCCACTGACAGGAGGCCGCAGCCTGCACTGTTGGAGAACTCATGCCAAAGCCTGCAGCCCATGAACCAAGAGGTACAAAGAGCTAGTCACTAAGTAGTCCTTATTTAGATTATATGTGACCAGAGATTTGTTGAAGCATTAATAAGTTCTTATGTTGCATTTTGAAACTTTGTATTGTTTTCAGGCGTCGCATTGGTGGTGGAAGGTTGTTCCAACAGTGCGTGGCTGCATACTTGAAACATCCTCTGAAAGCTGACGTTCTGTGCATTGGCACCAGCAGCGGGCTTACCGTGGATCGAGGACTGTACTTTGAATTATTTTGTTTCCAAGTTAACTTTTTGTAGAGATATTGCGGCTTTTGAGATGTAATTATACCAAACAGTAAGTTGGCTAAGTGTAATTTCCTCCTGGCAGCCATCTTTAATAGTTTTATTTGATTTATATATGGAGTAACATGACTCCTACGGGGGACATCAACACAAAAACGCACACAGGCATTTTGGATACGCTGGATCACTCGCTCTGTTCTTGAGAGGAGGCATGGTCCATATACTGTGTCGCAATAATTTAGTTTAGATAGTATGAGACTATCAACAAGTTGTTTTCGAACTAGTATACTTAAGTGTTTACGTATCCCATATAAGACCTTTAACCTGTAAAAGCAGCTTTTCAGAACATTGGTTATATGTGCCTCAAAATGTAGCTCAGGATCCATAATTAGCCCTAGATTGCATGCCTGCTCCACTCTCTCAATTTTTTCTCCCCTGATAACTACCTCAGGTTTGGCTGCCAGAATTGCACAGATTTGTTTCTTAGTACCAAGCACCATAAATTTCGATTTGAGCGGGTTCAAAGTTAGAGAATTTTCCTCAGACCATGCAACGACTCTGCGCAGATCCTCATTCATCCCTTGCACTGCCAGTGCCGTTTCGGTACCCCTGAAAGATATGTACAGCTGAATATCATCAGCGTACATGTGATATTTGCAGTTAACAAGGGACTTAGTGATATCCGCACTGTACAGAATGTACAACAGAGGCCCCAATATTGATCCCTGTGGAACGCCCCTGGACACGTGCCGGGGAGGGGATGAAACCGACGAACCGTCCTCCCTATTAATTTCCACATATTGAGACCTGTTGGTTAGGTAACTTGTGAACCACTCTATTGCGTCACTGTCGAAGCCATAGTAAGCTAGCTTTGACAGCAATAGAGTGGTATTAATCGCGTCAAACGCACGGGAAAAATCCAGCAGAGTCAATATTGTTCCCTCCCCCCTGTCACGAGCCTCAAGTATGTTACCCACAACATCTGCCAGGGCCGTCGCTGTACCTCTGCCCTTTCTAAAACCCGACTGGAGGTCAGGGAGAATATTATTTTTTTCCAGATATTCTGTAACCTGTAAATATACAACGCGTTCCAGAATTTTGGACAGAAAGGGCAGAATGCTAATAGGGCGAAGATCTTTTATATTGGCTGGATTACTATTTTTAGGGATTGGGCGTATTATAGCGCATCGCCAAGAGTCAGGGAACGTGCACGTAACAATGGACCGGTTAATTATGTCTGTTATAGCTTGTAGGGTGGTAGGCAGTGTGAGTGTTATCATGTCGAGATTTATACAATCCACTCCCTGTGCGTTTGATCTTAGGCTTTTGATTATCTTCATAACTGATTCTTGAGTGGTTGTTGTGAGTGTGAGTTTAGCTGAGCCGTGTCTGAAAGAATTAAAGTATTGTAATTGTGGAATGTTATGATAACAATTGCCTGGAACGTCTAGGAATGCTACATTGATGTCATCTGGATTATCAAAGTGGTTGGGCAGCATACTTTGCTTATGGTCCGGGAGCACATCCTGCTTTAGATTACGCCACAGAAGTTTTGGATCCTTAATTTGATCATTTATGCTTTTGGCGAAATATGCTCTTTTCTCATTATCCAAAGCTATTGCCGCTTGATGCTTGAGATCCAAATAGTAATCCTTATGATGTACTTTTGACTTACGAAATCTGTCCCTAGCTTCGTCTCGCAATTTAAATATTAACCGTATATTTTCAGTTATCCAAGGAGTCGGTCGCTGTTTGAATATCTTCCTCTTGTGAGGTGCGTGAAGATCGAATAGCTGAATCAAATAGGAACTGAAAGTATGCACCATAGAATTGACGTCACTCATATCACCAATAGCAGACCATGGAATCAAATTCAGATCCAAATTGAAATAGTCCTCCAATATGTCTGTGAGCGGACGAAATACAACTAACCTAGGTTTGGGCTTATTTTTCTTAAAAATTGTCTCACATGTGATGAATGAATGATGACTAAGTTCACTTATATGATTCACCACGATGTTACGGACTGATGCGTCTGAGCATATTATATCAATAAGTGAACTGCTATCTCCTACAAAATGTGTTGGTGTTTGGACTAGCTGGTTAAGGTTTGAGTAGTTAAAAAACTCTAATAGTTGTTTAGTTTTCGCATTTCTACTATCAAGTAGATAAACGTTAAAGTCCCCTAATAGTATCAAGTTTTCATAGGGAGCCAAACCTCCAATACTGGCAGTCAAACCCTCTAGAAAAACCTCCAGATCTAACCATGGCGGGCGGTATGCAGTGCCTATAAGTAGTTTTTTTTTGTTTATGTTTAGGGATAACCAGAGCTGTTCGACGTTAGGGTGGTGAGGGTGAGCTTTTACCCGGGCACCAACACTATTTTTAACGTAAAAAGCCACCCCACCGCCACGACCTCCTCGCACAGACGTGGGCCGCGGGATATGTTTGAGCTTGTACCCGGGTACACTAGGCGCTCGATCTTCCTCACCTTCGCGCAACCATGTCTCATTAATGGCCATGATATCCACAGAATGGTTGCTCATGGCCATCAGAAACTCGTCTTGCTTTGTCCCTAAAGAACCCGCATTTAGTAATCCAAACTTAAGACACTTAGTATTGGTCATTTGAACATATAGTCTGTATGATATGTATATGAAACTGACACTTCAGTATATTTTGTATTATGTAGGTCTTGTGAGTTAGGGTGAGTGGTATTTACGACTGAGGGCTGAAACAAGCTTAAGTGAGTAAGTATATGTAGTAGTATGACATAGTTAGGTGAATAAGTTTTATATAAAATTGCATATAATATATTTAGGTAATAATTGAGGTGTAATATATTCAATGTTATGTGTATATATAGTAAAGTGTATATGATAATGAAAATGAGTGTGTTAATATATATTATTAGAGGTTTCAGTAACAAACCCGCTGCCCCATGGTTGAGCGAATGCTTTTCGAAGATGCGACGCATAATTTCACTAGTAACTAAAACAAAATAAGACAAATAGTTAAGTAAGAGGAAAAATAAACTAAGCGGCTTGGTTGACAGGTCCAAAAAGGCGAGAAATGTCTTCATCAGTCCGTATTCTATGAGTGGGGTCTCCCGGCGTCCTCCGAGCGAGAATGCGGCCGCGTTTGGTCCACACAAATCTCCAACCGAAGACAGCAGCGGCATCCCGTGTTTTCCGAAATAACTGCCTGTTTATTTTTGTCAGACGTTCGTTAAGGTAGAACCTCTGGGGCGGACCAGGCATGTTAAGGTCGGCAGTGGTTGCCCCGCGCCGTGTTCGCGCGCTCGCTAGAAGTTCATCGCGCAGTTCACGTCGCGCAAGGCGAACGACTATGGCGCGAGGGCGAGATTCTGTCGCCCCCGCAGAGCTCGACGCGTTCAGTTGCCTGCCGCCGACGCGCTCGGCGCTCACAATATCCCGCTCCTCAAGTTTGAGACCCAGCTTGAGGCCTATGACCTTGATGATGTGGGTTGGGTTGTCAGCCTGGGACTCAGGTATATTCGAAACCTCGATATCATTACTTAAAAGCTCCTGGTCCTTGTCGTTGAGCTCGCGCCTGAGGTTTTCGACGATCCTCTCCACTGCCCCAGTATCCGACGATCGAGACGACGCCCGCTGCTCCAAAACCTCCACCCTAGCCTCTAAACCATCGATGCGTGTGTTGCATGTGTCCATTGATGATTTTAAATTCATCATCTCCACCTCCATTTCCTTCCTAAAGGCCTGGATTTCTGCACGTACTGCTCTCAGTTCCGCGATGATTAATTTCGTGTCTGAGTCAGCGATTGGTACTCGTTCCCGCGCCGTGACATCAAGTGTGGAGGCACTGTGCGAGGGAGGAGTAGCATCCCTAGAAGGGCTCGCGGATTGCATAGGACTGGCAATAGTGGCAGAGGTATTGGACGTACCAGTTTCACGTCTGACGTTCTCTATAGAATGTTCTGCTTGAGAACAGTCCGAAGAACCTCTGACAGGGGTGTCAGCCCTATTGTCCCTGGCGAGATCCTTTTTACATTCAGGACAACGCCAACTAGCATTAACAGTAGCCTTCGTTGGAATGCCTACACACACCCTATGATATTGGGATTGGCATTTACCGCATTTAGCGCCCTCTATTGTAGAAATGTAGCGACCGCAACCTCCGCACTTTGCGCCAGGCATGATGGACAACTAGTTTTGTATGTGGTGCCAAGATCGAACACTAGATGGCGCCAGTGGGGAGTCAATAGTGGATCGGAATAGCAGTAATGACACAACAAATATTACAAATAAGAGCACTTTTGATTAAAGAGGGTAACTAAATAATTACGTCAATTATTGTAGAATTGTTTAGTGGTATTACTACACTTAAACTCACTGTATATAATCCACCACAATAAATGTCACGCAACTTTTTACTAGGTTTATGATAAACTGCTTTGTTTCACTGTTTATCCGATTCTTGATTTATATTCAGTAATAAACCGGACAGGGTTACACCGTCACAGACGTCAAGACGTCAACCTCTAGCTAGAAGCTAGTATTACATGAAGGAGAGTTGGGTATTCGCAAAATTTATACATTGTTTATGTGTTTATGTATGTGTCTTATTTATATATTTATGTAACGCTTAGATTTTTTTCTTTTAAACTAAATTGAAAATCACGATGTTCTTTTAAGATCGCCTGTGTCAGAACGTCACATTCTAACCTGTTTTATTAACACACTGAGGATACCTCGAAAATATTTTGTAGTTTCGTGGGTGTGGTTAAGCTCCGCGCACGTTCCTATCGGTATCTATCGTTCTCGCTCTAGCGCATCATCGCAATATAGAACCTGGCACAAAGCAATGGAGTCGACATTTTTTCAGTTTATTTTTTGTATTATATGAGCAATTTATTTTTATGAGTAATGTTTCATTTCACAGAGACATTCAGGCTTCGTTTAGACTTGTAAAGATGTACGTAGTCAAATCATATAAAGGTCAAAAATACCTAAATAACAAGACCCTTCACCATCCTAGAACTGAACCTACGTGTGACCCTTGATCACATCCTTCTGGACCAACACCCTAAGGATACTTTTATTCACGATGCGGAACAAATGATTGAAACATCCCAATTCAATACATTAAGAAAGGGTTACATTAATTTTCAGTCCATACTGAATCGCAACCCCCATTACTATTCATGAAAGTTCGAATCCACCCTTTGGATTCCATTAAACTGGAATCCAACCCTTGCATGTACCAAAAAACCTCATATAAATATTTACAAGGGGTAAACTTACATCAAACAATATTATACTTTACAATTCTTGTTACAAAGTCAATTTTTATTTGCAGATGTTTCTATTTTTTTTGGTTTAGATTTCTGGTCTCATGAATTTCTGTGAGTTGAGAAGTATAATGAATGATATTATGTAAAAGTTTAAGGATCATTGTTTTGATATTAATAATTTAAAAGTTTTCAAAACTCTCTCTCAGAATACTAATATATTTTTGGCTGGCCTCTAATAAAAAATAATCTAATATCTATAAAAAAAATAAACGAACAAACCGACATGAGACGGCTCGATTGGCGCAGTGGGTTGTGGGTTCGATCCCGCAAGGATAAATATTTCCAGTTAAGGTAATTAGGTAATTGTTCTGGTTCTGGGTGTTGGATAGGTGAAAATTTTCTTAGGTATGTAATGTGTTAAAATCCTATGTAGGGATATCTATTCTACCAAATAATGACAATAGCATGCACCTACTACTATTTTGTAAAAAATAACGTTGCCGTCTTTTGCCTGTACTGTGTCTGCTTTTACAAACACAAATTCTTACATACACAATCGCCCATACCCGGAACAACTACCTATAGGTCAAATAAATATTTCCTCCGTAAGGGGATCGAACCCACAACACGGGTCGCCAGAAGCCGATCGCTCAGCGATACGTATCGTCAAATTATAGCTATAATCTTTTACAGTGTACTAAAACATTGTAGTATTCATTTTATGAAATAATGTATTTATACAGAGATTTGACTTAATCCCTGTAAACACGGAATCCACTGACAGAACCAGCGTCATAAACCTGTATGCAGAATAAAATATGCTTACTTTGTCCAGGTTATGTAAGTTGTAGGTACTGGCTCAAGTAATGTGGGGACGGATTAGAATACTGTGCCTCACTGCCTTTCAGATAGGCATCTCGTAAGAGGCGAGAAATTATCTAACTTGCTCGGTACTGGCTGGCGACCACATGTCGGAGTCTGTCGTAAACTTCCATTCCATTTTTGCGCGTAAGAACTAGTAAAAAACTGTATCTAACTATAATACAACAACTAGATTTTGCCCAGAGCTTCGCTCACCAAAAGCTATACATCACGTAAACCAACAGTGATGATCTCTTCTTTGTATGGCTCTTTATACAACAGAGAGACAATTGAGATAGGAAGTTCACCAGTTTTTAAATTGGAGTATATACTTCCTAACAGTGAATACAAAATAAAAATCTATTCAGTAGTTTTTGCGCCAACAGTCCCGTAACAATCCCGACAAACAGATAAGACAATTTAAAAATCACTGTTTAAGAGCAAAAACCATAGCGCATTCGATCCCAACAAACCCTATTAAATATTAACCAAAGTTTCCTTTTTTGTAACTAGATGGTGTTGGGATCGAATTAGATCGCGCTATGGTTTCGTTCACAAAATGTAACTAGGTCGCCGATTTTATTTTCAATAAACTGTTAGTCAGTTAGAATTGACGTTGCTAACTCACACTTGTATAGCTGAAGTATCAGCAGAGAGCAGTACATGGTTGTTTTATTTAAAACCTTCGGTGTACCAGCAAGTGTATCAACTATCAAGACCGGCTAAGGTACTTGACAATCACATTTTTGGGTTTGGGCACGTGTATATATCCTAATCCACTAGATCCATTTTTTTAAATATCTTCAATGTACAGAGCTTTTTACGAATTAATAATAGTAGAGATAATATTTGCAAGTTAATGAGAAATAGTTTACTTGGAATCCATAATATTACATGAAAGAGAGTTGGGTATTCGTAATATTTACACATCTACGAGTACACACTAAGCTAGTTTTTATCTGAAAATCACGAAATCTTTTTAAGATCGCCTGTGTCAGAACGTTACATTCTCAAGGAACCTGTTTTATTAACACACTACATGTAAACCAGAACTTAGAGACTTTAAAAGAACTTTTACAACAATTCTGAAAAACACAGTCCAGTTAGATACTTATGTATAAAACAAGGTTACAAAAAATATATTGTAAAGTAGCATCAAAACAAATTAGTCCAAGAGACAACGAACAAAGTATTTCCATATTCAAGTTAAGGATTTTCACAAATATTCGTCGTTGTGCCGCGGTGATAATGAATTTGCGGGCGCTGACTCCTCGCCTAGTCTCAAGAGCTCCGCTAACATAAAATCGTGTGCTCTAGGTTATAAGCTCAGAGACAGATCGTAAATTAAGCCGTTTGTTTATACATGCTTCTAGTATTAGTAACGGCGAGGTAAAAACGTAATTTAAAAAGAAAAATTCTTGTTATTTTCATAATATATATTTAGTTTTGAAACATGATAGAATTTTGTACGAACCTACGAACCCAGCAGCGTAGCAGTCATAGCAACAGCCACTACACGAACGCAGTTATTAGATTTTTGTAGAAGGAAATACGATTATTTATATCATATCATGTATACTGACTCCTTGCCTACCACATACTTATTAAAGAGATTCCCCGTGAGTTATATGTAGATCACCTGATGTTACGAGCTAGCAAGTTAATCAATGTTTACATGGAGCTCGGCGCTCCTGGGCTTGCTTTCCATTACTTTAAAAATAAATATATGGGTAAGGTATCTTCTTTTCTATCTACTATTATAAAATTGTAAAAAAGCTGCGCATGTATATTGAAGATAAATATAAAAAAAAAACAAGTGGTATATAAACGTATCTGAATCCAAAAATGAGATGTTTAAAATTGTTGTCTGTTTGTCTGTTTGTTAGGGGTTGGCGCAAAAACTACTGAATAGATTTTAATTTGGTTATCACTTTTAGAAAGTGCTCCAACTTAAAAACCGGTGCACTTCTTATTTCAATTAATTGAACGGATCCTGAGATACAAAGAATAGATCATCAATGTAGATTTTTCCATTTTTACTCCTAATATAGCTTTTCTTTTTTTGTCTGCTCGATTTCTTCCCTATCCCACAAAAATACTCTTATTATGAAAGATGTTTCAGTTGGGTTCCATATTAATAATTTAGATACCCTTCATTTTCTATACATAATTATGTATAACAAGATGAGATAGGCATATTTTAATAACTGGTTTCACATGGACCATCTTCAGTAATAAGAGGGTATAAGTTTAACAATATAGTTATCAGTGCTTATGAGTTCAATTCGCAGGATAGGATAGCATCAACCTTTTGTAAATGTGCAACTAAACTCATATAGTTTCATAAACGCATAAAAGCTTATTTGAAATAAAATCATTTGAACTTTACCTTGATTTGTGCCCGGTTAATGGCAATAGGCTCGACCCTGATTACATGAAACATAAACGTACCAGCGTACAGTGGGTCTACTTTAGTACACCTCTGCGTAACCCTTCAGGCATTGGAAATGGAATGGTATGTCATGTTGAGTTTAATAAAAGATACTCTATCTCCGAGCCTACTTGAGTGACGGCTTTACGTTTTAGTATATGAAGCGCGCATACCGTCAACGGTAATATTGTGTCCAATGCGACGAGGGATTAAAATTTTATTTCACCGTTATGAGTTAAGAATGCCTCGTATATTATATGATCTACTAGCTTTTGCCCGCGGCTTCGCTTACCTGAAGCTATATTAGGATTAGAAATGGATCCCAGAAATAATAGTGATGATCTCTGCTTTATATGGTTCTGTATATATCTGACAGTTCAAGCCGTATCTCTGGATTCGTTTAATTAATGGAGCCGAAGCCGAATGGGCCGGCTCGACCGGAGTGATACCACGGCCTCACAGAAAACCGGCGTGAAACAACGCTTTTACATTTTAATTTAGTTACCTATCAACTTTAAAAGTGGTGAACTTCTTATTATTATTTTTTTTTTATGGGATAGGGGGGCAAACGAGCAAACGTATCGCCTGATGGTAAGCGATAACTGCCGCCCATGGACACTCGCAACACCAGAGGAGTCGCAAGTGCGTTGCCCGCATTTAAAAGGGTTTAGGCCTCCGGTATCCTCACTCGCTCGGCGAAACACAACGTGTTGTTTCTCGCCAGTTTTCTGTGAGGCCGTGGTATCTTCTGGACGAGCCGCTTACAATCAGCCCCTATTCTGGTTTAGAATTTTATTACAATAAAAAACGTTTCAAAATACACATCAATTTCAACAATCTTAGACAATTTCTCGACAACCTTCTAACCGTGTAATAATCGCAAGTCATTAGCGTTGTAATTGAGCTTCACTCCATATAATGGGGTTCCATATCCATAAAATCGTGAAGCCTTACTACCTGTTCATGTGACGATGTAGGAGATAATCCAGCCACCCGTAAATCTTCCACGATAGAGCGCATTCCACACTTATTAACTCGGGAGTTCGAGACTGAACGCACAGACTTATATAATGTTCAGACTCGACTTGTATTACGTAGTTGTAATATGTGATAAGTTATGGTTGTGTGTGTTTATTGTGTTGAATTTACACATTGTCTTGTTTGTTACAGTTTATAAATGGTAGAATGGAAGCGGTAATCAGACAGTTGGTTCAGTTATATATTGATATTCGCTAAATTTTCTTTTCCTAACAGGAATACTGTTGAGTAGAAATAATGACGCAGATGTTTGTGGTTAGGATTGGTTTATTATTACTAAAAACTGGTAACAAATGTAAGCTCCGAGCTGCTCTTGGGAATATGTCAATGGACAAACATAATAACACCCGGGAATTAAGACACATCTGACGGTCAGCGACCATACTTGCGGCCCCTAGAACGACAAGGCAGTTCACAGATTACATTAAAAATACTATATACTAGCCTCTGCCCGCGGCTTCGCTCACGTGATGCTATATGAAGAGTAAAAATGGTATAACCAATATTGAAGATCTCTTCTTTGTATGGGGCTGTATACATCAGAGAGGTCAAGCTGTATCTTAGGATCCGTTCAATTAATTGAGATAAAAAGTTCACCAGTTTTTAAGTTGAAGCACATACTTTTTAAGAGTGATAATAAGATTTTAATCTATTCAGTAGATTTTGCGCCAACCCGTAACAAACAGACAAACAGACAAGAATTTTAAAAATCAAATTTTTGGGTTTGGAGGCGTTTATGTACCCTAACCCACTTGTTTTTTTTTATATCTTCAATGTACAGACACAGCTTTTTTACAATTTTATAATAGTAGAGAAGAGAAGAAGAAGATATACCGAACTAAGTATAGAACAGAATATAGCATTATTAAAAAATTGCCAGCGAAAATGTTCATGCTTTTCCCCGCTCATTTCCTGTGCAATATAACATAGTGTTACCCTTTAGTTCGTGCAGAATAAAATGCATGGCACATCTAATAGCTACTGCAGTCTACGCCGCGGGCGCCACATGTAAATTATGGAAACAGCCACGGTTTCATTAAATGCTTTTAATAAAACTCTCGGCCCGCCATTTTTACACGGGTACTCATGCTCTAAGCGGGAATTTCAAAATGTTTGTTGAATTAAGTAGCAACACTGGTCGTGGATAATTATTGCAAATGTTTCGCTTAGCTACATTTGTAAGGATTAACGAGTAATTGCTAAAAAATCTGCATTGCAATGGAGATTTTTTTGCGATTACATAACATAACATAACATGACATCACGCCTGTATTCCCCGAAGGGTTAGGCAGAGGCGTACTAATGTACACCCACAGTTCGCCGGTATGTTTAGGTCTCATGTAATAGGGGGCGAGCCTATTGCCATTCACCAGGCACAAATTCCAAACTCCGAGCTGCTACTGAATTTTATAGAAAACACAATAACACTGCTCGACCTGGGAATCGAACCCAAGACCTCTAGCGTAGCAGTCCCACTCAGAACTACAAGGCTAATGAGGCAGTTTTTGCAATTAATAACTAACAATATCATATTACAAGTGGCTAGGTAGTCTTTTGTAGATACAAAAGACTACCCACACAGCTTGTTTGCTATAAATGAAGTGTTAATTACGATGAAAGGAATAAGGTATTTGCAAAGCCATATTTATGAGTATATGTTACCCGATATCTTAGCTGATCGTGAATGATTTCCATGTTTTTTACCCGACTGCCGAAGGAGGAGGGTTATGTGTTTGACGTGTATGTATGTATGTATGTATGTATGTCCGTTCCTATGTCCGCTCGTAACTATTCAACGGTGCAACCGATTTAGATAAATGATACCTCATTAGATTTGTCTTGATGGCACGAGTGTCACTGGGTACATGAAATTAAAAAAAAAACAAATTGGCGGATTTTATGCGCTTTAAGGCTGAAAAATATGTTTTGAGCATTCCGTAACAGTATTGTATAAATCTTGCACAAGTAAATAACACACCTTAGTTTTAAATTAAGCGTCTGCAGATTTTTCGTAGTTTTGCACTAAAAATCCGGAAACAAGTTACGTAATTAAAATAACTAAAAAACCCGACTGCATAAAAACACTTTAAAAAAAACTAAAAAGACAAAAACAAGTCTAGTAGTCCAGACCTATTTAAAGTAATATTGAATAACTACACCGTTTAAATGTTTAAAAGGGACCCATTACTGGGAATTTTAGAGACGGTCACGATTTTGAATGGCAAGATCATGAAAACATTTAAATGGTGTAGTTATTCAATATTACTTTACATAGGTCTGGACTACTAGACTTGTTTTTGTCTTTTTAGTTTTTTTTAAAGTGTTTTTTTATCAGATACTTTATTTTTTTATTAAACGTTGCCTCACGCCGGATTGCTTATACAAATATAAATTCTCACATACACAAATGCCCAGACCCGGAACAACTATCAGTATGTCAAATATTACTACAAATATTTGCTCCGTGTGGGGATCGAACCCACAACACGTGACGCAGAAGCCGATCGCTCAGGCGCTACACCGAACGTGTCGAACATTTCAGTATTTAAAATTTACAGTGTACATTATTTAAGTATTACAAAAGTAGATGCTAATCCGTTTGTCGGGACTGAGAGCGCGTTCTGGATTTTCTGTTGGTGTTTGTTGAGAGTGTTATATTTTTATTATCTACTCTTGCCACGCCTGTCAGGATAGTCTTTTTTTGTTTTAAAGCGTCATTTTAACCCCCGACGCAAGCAGTGTTATTTTCTGGAGTTCATGTATGATAGGTACGTAAGTAATACCTATGACAATCATCAGTGGTAGTTAAAACCCTCAAAATGTCTATGTGCAGGACATTGACATTGCCCAAAAAAAGCCTGTAGCATAAATAGCACAACTAAAGACCTACAATCTATACTAATATATAAAGCTGAAGAGTTTGTTTGTTTGTTTACTTGAACGCGCTAATCTCAGGAACTACTGGTCCGATTTGAAAAAATCTTTCAGTGTTAGATAGCCCATTTATCGAGGAAGGCTATAGGCTATATATCATCACGCTAAGACTATTAGTAACTATTCCACGCGGACGAAGTCGCGGGCGGAAGCTAGTAATATGTATAAAAGTATCTAATCATAATAGCATAATCAACCCATTATATGTCCCACTGCTGGGCACGGGTCTCCTCTCACAATGAGAGGGATTAGGCTATAGTCCACCACGCTAGCCCAATGCGGGTTGGCAGACTTCACACGCCGTCGAGAAAAACTCTCGGGCATGCAGGTTTCCTCACGATGTTTTCCTTCACCGTTTAAGCGCGTGATAATTAACTATTAATACGCACATAACTTCGAAAAGTCAGAGGTGCGTGCCTTGGATTTGAACTCGAGACCTTTGACTTGGCAGTCCAATGGTCATATCACTAGGCTATCATACTCAACTAATAAATATGAAAGTTCAGATCTTTTTTACTTAATCACCCAAGAATGGCTAAACAGATTTAGATGAAATTTAGGCATGCAGACGTGGACTATAATATATAATATCGAATTTAAAAATTATAAGTGGTTGTTTTTATCCAATTTGAACCCAATTCTGAGGATAGAATCTAGTATTAGGTATATAATATATCAATGTAGCCAAGGCTTGTGTAGGATGGAAGGAACTCCACGGACAGTTCAGTTTGATATCTGTGTATGTTCGTCTTCACGATAAGAAATGAAAGATTTCCTCGTCGACAGCGCAGCTTCCTATATATTCTTTGTTTGGATACACACGGACGCAGAGTTTTGCCAACTGTCTATTAAATGATTTATTATATTTAAAAAAATGTTTTATTCCAATTCAGTTCAATAGTCGTAATGGTCCTGTCAGTAGCAGCTTGGAGTTCAGATTTGTGCCCAATAAATGGCGATAAGGTCACATGCGATCTTTAAAAATATACCGACAGATTGAGGGTTTTTTGAGATTATAGGTGTGATGGGATATTATTTTTATACGGTGGACGGTAGCACCCCCGCTAAGTGAAGCCATATACGAGTATCATCTTTTTCTGTAAGCGATTCACTACACTTTTCATTAGTATTTTATTAGAAAAATTACTAAAATAGTTTTTTTTTATCAGGTGATCTTTATTACTTGATGTTTTGCGCCATGTCTGTCTGTATAGATTGACATTACTGTATCCTTTACCTTGCTTAATGGATTAGCTCATAGGTCACGTCCACCTTGGACGTAAAATCCACATAAAACGACGATACGTCGAAATAAAATTTACCATTTATTATGTCAAGTTTTATGCAAAGAATAAAATATTGTTATGAATTACAGAACATAAAAAAATATAAAACTGTCATATGTCATTTAAAGAAAAAAATCATGCAGAAAAAAAAATAATGTATTATTACGGCTTAAAAACATTATCTCTACTATTATAATTTTTTTTAAATGCTAACATTGAAGATATTTAAAAAAAAACCAGTGGGTTAGGGTATACATATAAACGTCTTCGAACTCAAAAACATGATTTTTAAAATTCTTGTCTGTTTGTCTGTTTTTTACGAGTTGGCGCAAAAACTACTGAATAGATCTTAATTTAGTCATCACTGTTAGAAAGTATGTGCTCCAAATTAAAAACTGGTATACTTCTTGTCACAAATAATTAAAGGGAACCTTGGATACAGCTTGACCTCTCTAATGTATAGAGACCCATACAAAGAAGAGATCATTACTGTTGGTTTTTGAGCTTCAAGTGAGCGAAGCCGCGGGCATAGGCTAGTGTTAGATATATTTTTAATATTTCATAGTCATATGAACGTAAGTATTTTAATATTTTTTTAAGGAATTTAAATAGTATTTTTTAAATTACGAAAAACAATGAAACGAAAAGGTAAAAAAAAATCCAACGAAGTGGCAACGTAGCAAAAATTACAGCAACATCGAATACCCAAGTGAAATAGTACGTGATACGATTAAAATATTATTATGTGACGTCAAAACGCGCGAGTTCGAGGTGTCTGTACGATGCCTTAAGTGTGGGAAAAATGTGGTTTATGAGCGAGCATTATGAGTCATTATGATTCTGAATGTTATTGCATAAATGCTGCATCTTTGGGTGATGCCTTCATTAACGTATGGGCTGCTACGTACTGGCTGATTGATGCATCTAATTCTCTGAGAGTAAGAAGTAAAAAAATCTAGTTCTTCAGCAGAAAATAAGTTCTTTAGCTAGTTATAAAAGAGAGAGGGACTCCTGGCTTAGTAGTAACAAATCTAATCAACTGTGCCGAGCAATTGATAAGATTTGTTAGTATTTAGCTACAAGTTAAGCCGTTTTTAGTACGTCGAGACCCTTCCGAGCTTAGGAAAGCATGTAAAGATGTCATTAGCCTAGTGATCGTGAGCGCTATTGCTACGCTAGAGGTACTGGGTTCGATTCCCGGGTCGAGCAACGTGTTATTGGGTTTTTCTATGAAATATCCAGTAACAGATCGGAATTTGGAATTTATGCCCGGTTAATGGCAATGGCTCGCCCCCTATTATATGGGACCTAAACATACCGGCGAACTGTGGGTGTACATTAGTACGCCTCTGCCTAACTCTTCAGGTAGTACAGGCGTGATGGTTTATTAAACATATTTATGTATATCTCGCCTTTGCGTGATCCATACAAATTACGATTTTTGTTCGTTAATTAATTTTGTTAATTTTAATCTGCCTGTCTTATCAACATGTTTAATTATTTTAGTTTCGTTGTTTCAACTGTTTATGTTATTTGATAATAATAATATGTTGGAGTAATTAATACGCATACTTATTAAAATTATGTGTAACTCTGAAATCAGCAGTTATAATTGAACAGTTCTACTTGTTTTAATTAATGAGTAAAGTTGGTATGTAGGTTATGTATGACTGATGTATTTACGTTTACAAAGTTTGACACAACATTTATCATCATGCCTGTATTCCCTAAAGGGCTAGGCAGAGAAGTAGATACTAATGTATTATCATTTAGGTCCCATTTTTTAAGCAGTGAAACTAATTGACATTAACCGGGTTTAAAACGGAACTCCGCGCTGCTACGTTAGATTCCATTGCAAAACTTAAGAAAATTTGCTTGACCTGAGAATCGAACCTAGGACCTCTCACTCAGCAGTCACGATTTAAAACGCTAGACCAATGAGGCAGTTATTAGCTAGTATTTTAATTTAATTAAGGGCCGATTTTTCCATCGCCAGGTAACTTTTAACGGAGGAATAAAATTGACGTTTGACAGATTTTGTATAGGAAAACTGTCAAAAAATCGAATTTATTCCTCCGATGAAGTTATCTGGCGATGGAAAAATCGGCCCTAAGTATTCATAATTTAAGGTTCCTTTTCCTCAAAGAAAAGCATTTAAAATTATTTATTAATAATATGACTATTAGGTCGTACTTTGATAAATTTAATTTTTACATTCTAAACGATCTTCACAACGACTGCTTTTTATTTTCCTTTTTCTGGGAAGAAAAAAGAATTGATTTTCTTGTATTCTTATATTTTGCTGCTCGTTCTTCGGGGCAGCGTGTCTCGTAAGAATTGTAGGGCCATTACGTTTATTTGCCGACATCCCCAAAGAGAAAGAGGTCAGCTATCGCCCGCCTGGCATGATATATCGTTGCTAGATTTCATTTGCTGAAACCTCTCTTACTTTAGACTGTCTTTTTGATTTTCGGGATTTGATTTTAAGCGGCGGTAGCCTAATGGCTAGGGCGCCGGACTTGCAATCATGTGGTTGCCGATTCGAAACCCACCCATTGCACTACCGACGTAAACCCACTCGTAACACAAGCATTTTAGCTTAGTACGAGGGGTTAACATGAATACTAGTAATGTGCGATCCACATTGCTAGTAAGCTTTTTTTTAAAAAAAAAATGATCGTTTTGAGTTGACTGTGTCCTAGAACTTCCAGTGTCACTTTTTCATTGAAAAAGTAGACACGGATTTTCAATCCAATTGATTGAGAGGTTTAAGCGGGAAAGCGTAACAGACAGACAGACAGAGTTACTTTCGCATTTATTATATTAGTAGGGATAATAATCAACCCACTGCTGGGCATGGGTCTCCTCTCACAATGAGAGGGATTAGGCTATAGTCCACCACGCGAGCCTAATGCGGATTGGCAGGCTTCACACGCCGTAGAGAAAATGTCTCAGACGTGCAGGTTTCCTCACGATGTTTTCCTTCACCGTTTAAGCGCGTGATAGTGATAGTCTTCAATAAATGGGCTATCTAACACTGAAAGAATTTTTCAAATCGGACCAGTAGTTCCCGAGATTAGCGCGTTCAAGCAAACAAACAAACTCTTCAGCTTTATATATTAGTAGTATAGAGTATAGATTCTCTGTGGCTGTGTTGGTCTCGGTAAACTGTAGGTTACATTTGTACACCTATGCATAACACCTCGGGGAATATAGGCGTGATGATATCATGCTTTACTGCATGTTACAACATTTATTGAAACAAAGTATAAGACTAGCAACTTTGTAGACTGTTTACAAAACCATCGATTTTGACACAGTCTAATGGAACTGACCTAGTTCACGATTTTATGTTTGAATTTTAAAAGTACACAGTTCAGTTTTAGTTAGCCAGCGTTTACTTTGTGTAAATGCTTGCTTGGTTAAACAACTCTCACACTTATTGAAATAAAACAACTTTACGGATTATATCGCGTTATATTAGTATCAAATACAATACAAATCCCGACGTTTCGGACCCTTTACAGCGTCCATGGTCACGGGCAGACTGATCAGTCTGCCCGTGACCATGAGTACGTTACGTGACGTAAAGTTGTTTTATTTCAATATGTCTGATATTCGCGTAAGCTTCAGAAATCAATAACTCTCACACTAATAACGTGCACATGATGTATATGCTATAATGTATGTTGGTAAATTATTAAGTAGCTTTAAGCTAGAACTCGTGGAGTGAAAGCCTAGTGATTTCCACCATGAGAGAACCATGCTTCGGCACGAATGGGCCGGTTCGACCGGAGTGATGCCACGGCCTCAGAAAAAACCGGCGTGAAATAATTCTTACGTTGTGTTACGCCGAGTGAGTGAGGATACCGGAGGCCGTAACTCTTTTTAAAAAGCCGGCCACGTACTTGTGACTCCTCTGTTATTGCGGGTGTCTCGTTTGCCCCGTTATCTCATAAAAATATAAAAAACAAGATATATTAGACTGCCAAGTCAAAGATCTCGAGTTTGAATCCAAGGCATGCATCTCTGTCTTTTGAAAGTCATGTGCGTATTAAAATAGTTAATTATCACGCGCGTAAACTGTGAAGGAAAACATCGTGAGGAATCCTAGCGTGGTGGACTCTGGCCTAGTCCTTCTCATTTTGGGAGAAGACCCTTACCCAGCAGTAAGGCAGGTTTTTTCTCTTTTTTAAAAAAGGTTAGGCCATTTAAATGGTTTCGGCCTCTGGTATTCGAAACACAACGTTGTTAGCGTTGTTTCACGCCGGTTTTTTGTGAGGCTGTGGTATCACACAATGTATGTTTATACATTTCTTAATGACCAGGTGTCAAGAGCTATTAGATAGCTTTACATACGTAGATCGATTTCTCACCTTAGAAAAAATTGTGTTAAAGGTTTTATCATGGTAGCTATTCCTTCTCTGTTAAAATCAAAAAGATGTTACATTTGATAGTAGACATCAGGGTTAAAACACCAATGACGCGATGTGCAGAGATTAATTAAATCAAACACTACCATTGTGGTGGGTGCACCGAATTTCGTCGTAGGCGTTGATTAAGTCGTGCGTATGAATGGCAACGATAATTAAATACTACCCTCTCGCCAATGTAATGGATTTGTTTTGTGCGCTATGTAATGTTACTGGCAGATTAACGAGCTCACTGTTATATTTAACGAGTTTTCTTAATACTATTATCAAAAGATATCCGATTGTGTCTGAAATTGTTGTGGTCAGGAGATAATGTCGTATTGCGATCTGTATTTTTATGTCGAATGATTGTTTTTATGCTAAGCTAGCTTTTGCCCGCGGCTTCGCACACCTGAAGCTATATTAGGATTAGAAATGGATTCCAAAAATAATGTACCTAAACACTAAGCAACAGTAATGATCCCTTCTTTGTATGGGCCTCTACACATCAGAGAGGTCAAGCTGTATCTCAGGATCCGTTTTATTAATTGAGATAAGAAGTTCACCAGTTTTTAAGTTAAGCATATAATTATACTTCTAACAGTTCGTTCTAACAGTGATAACAAAATTAAAATCTATTCAGTAGTTTTTACTCCAACCCATAACAAACAGACAAACCCCCACTTTATATACCACTTGTTTTTTTATAAATATCTTCAACAGCTTTTTTAATATTTTATAATATTAGAGATGTTTATTATTTTGGTCGTAATATGCGTCGCTAGAGTTCCTTGGTTCTATTCACAGATCGAGCAAAGTTAATTTAAGAAAATATACAACTGTTGAACACATTTTAAACATAGCGAAGTACATTATATAAATTAAATGACATTTCAAACTTAATCCTACACTGAATCCCGCTCTGTCTGTCGTCTATTCACAGAATAATAAACTAGTTTACAGCTTAAACCTTTATCTGGCGACAAACACGCCCTCTGGCGGTCGCCGGATGAATTTAGTGTTTGCACATCGACAGCCTGATATTGAGTCTGTGGAAGTTATAACGAGTGAGTGTTTGGTTTTGTTGTTAGATCTAGTCTAAGCTGTTTAGGAGACACTGTTATATATTTTTGCTCAAAATATATTTTTCCATCGTTGCCGTCTTTTCTCCTACCGTGGGAGATTGACGAAACGAGTATACATGATGAGTATGGATGGAAGAGTTGGAAGGGGCCGACCTCGACGAACGTACCACAACTAAGTTGCGGCCGTTCTTAAAAAAGGTCAGGTTAAGAGCACCCTAAACCGACGTTCATGCATGAGGAGATTAATGAACGTAGATGAAGCAAAAGTAGTATGCCAGGATCGTAGCAAGTGGAAATCTATAGTCTCTGCCTACCCCAATGGGAGACAGGCGTGAAAATATGAATGTATGTATGTGGGTGCTTTTACAAACACAAATTCTCACACACAAACGGCCAGACCCGGAACTACCCGTAGGTCATACAAATATTTGCTCCGTGCGGGGATCGAACCCACAGCACGTGGCGTAGAAGCCGACCACTCAGTCGAATCTTAAGCTTAACCTTGCAGATCAGTTGATCAGTTTAGTTATTACTTAGCCACGAGCCCCTATGGTCTTTATCTATCAAAATCAATTACCATGTAGTGTAGCAAAAACTCGAAAATGGCCTTACTGCCTTTGATGAAATTTTAGTGAGTTGTTCTCATACGTCCACAAAGTTTAAAAAATACGCGGCAATGCAACACATTTTGCACAACCAGTACTGAATAAAGAAGACGCATTCGCAGTTATAAATAAATTTGCAAAGTATTTTTAACTGGATCCAGTTCAATTACAACTCTGCAATAAATTCGTTCCAAACTCTATTTACACTTATGGGGCGTCAAAATGGGAAAATCTGAAAAATTAATGGATTTCCTGTTGAACGAGTTATAAGCTGTTTCAATTTCGTCCGTTGATGGGGAATTTACACATAGCTACAGGTTATACCTCATTGAAGGAGGCAAAAGAGTAAAAATACACTCCAGAAATATTTCTCTTTGTTGATTAAGTTATTTACTTGATAAGAGGTAGCACGCTTCTACATACGGTACATGGTACGTTTGTACCATACTCCGGCCCGAATGAGTCGGTCCGACCGAAGTGATACCTTGGCCTCACAGAAAACCGGCATGAAACCACGCTAACGTTATGTTTCGCCGAGTGAGTGAGGATACCGGGGGCCCAGACCCTTTTAAAAGGTCGGCAACAGACTTGCGACTCCTCTTGTGTTGCGGGTGTCTGGTAATCGTTTACCATCAGACAATCCGTCTGCTCGTTTGCCCCCTATCCCATAAAAAGTTGACTAGTAAATCAAAAAATATTGTTTCCAGTGAAAATTGGCAGGTCACCAAACAGTAAAAGCGATACTTCTTGGTAGCGTCCTTCGCGATTTATACTCAATGAGGGTGAGTGAGGGTAAACTGGAAGTGGTTTAGTGATATCGACATCCTCCATAACTCTTTGTTTTGACTTAGGAAGCTTTGTATACTGCGCCGATTTTAATGTTATTTGCCAAACGCACTCGACACAATCTAAAGTACCATTTTATATTTCGTAAAAGAGGCCATATTTCATGTAAAAACTTTTTGAAGATTACGTTTTTATAATATCATAATCCTAGGTATTAAATTATCTATGTAATAAGATAACAAATAAACAGATTGAAACAAATAAAACACAGCTGACACGCCTCTCTTACACCGCTTCAACAAAAATCTTATATGCACTTTTTTAACTTTTGATCTAATCTGCGCATAATCGCATAGGTACCAAAAAAAAGATTAGGTAAAATATTTATATCTTTGTTTTTATAGAACCAAGTACTCAATAAAAATGTAACAATGTCTTTCATAAAATTATATACAGTATATATAATAACATCGAAATTTGAATCCATCGAGAGTTATACGTTATGACGCTGTCCTGTCTAATAATGCATCTGGTTGGATCCCTTCCGAATCACTTCACACGCACCGGATAGAATGAAATTTGGAAATATCGATACCCACCGTTCCGTTATGATATCGGCGTCATAACAGAAATTTGGTTCGAACCATTGAGGTACTAATATTATTGTTATTCATACTAGAACTCTGGAGTGACATTTTTGAGCACTACAAATAGATGTGACAAACATGTGTGTGAACCATTTCGGCACTATGATATTTGTTTCGTACTATTCGTCAGTACAGTACAATTAAAATAACTGACCCGCGTCTTTTTACGTTTTTTTTTCATCCAATTATAGCATTAGGTACTTCTAGGTACCTACGTGTTTCTTATAAGATTAAAAAAAAATCCACGTTCCTCTAGTGCTGATCAGGAGAAAAAATAAACATCACATCGATTAAAACTTTGGTCTTTAAGTGCACAATTAGACATTTATATTATTATTTAGTCGCACTAAGCTACTGAAATAAAAACATTATATCGTTGTTGTGTACAAGTTACCGTGTGTTAACGCTATTACTTTTAAAATAACCTCTTTGTGCCGTTTTTAGGTTATTATAATAACTCAATGGTCCGAGCTAATTCTGACGCAGAGATAGGGTTGTGTTTGGTATTATATAATTATATATATATTTGTTTGATATGAACGTCTGATTTTAAGCTGAGTGAGTAAATTATTGAAGTATCAATTCAATTGTTTAGATAATAATATTGTGGTTTCAGATAAATTAGGATTTCAAATCATACTAACAACAAAATTGGATTAACAAATATCATCTTGAGAAGGATTATTCCTGACAAATGAAACTTAAATGGGGAAATTACAAAAAAAATGTGTATATGATATTCCTCAATAAATGTCACGAGGGTTGTCATTAAATTAGGCCTGTTTACAATATAGATACATTTATTGTAATAAATTGTATAAACAACACTTACCTACAATATATAAATTATATTTGTGTATCTTTAAGGCAAAACATCACGCACTTATTATGTAATTATTAAGATCAATATGTATTACCCATGTTTGACAAATAAACGATTCTAATTCGGATTTTAAAATGTACCTTTTTCATTTTATTTTAATACCAGCAGCCTGCCCCGGCTTTGCACGGGTATTTACAAAAAAATTATAAATTTTAATCCATTCTATCTATGTTCATCAGGGATAATGCAGGATTCTAAGTCGAAACTTCTCGACCAATCTTTCAAATTGGTCGAGAAGTTTCAGAGCTTATTCAATGCAAACAAATAACCAAATCTTTCCTTTTTATAATATTAATTTCGATTTTTTAGTAAGGGTAATATAGTAACCATTTGTAGCGTACGTCACGCAGTGGACTGTTATAGGTTGATGATGTTACGTACCTTCAGTGGACTCTGCTAATGTTGTGATGACGAGCGCAAACAGCGCCGATCCCCACGACACCCCTCTCATCTGTAACCAAAGAAAACATACACTTATTAATAATTTAAATAGTTTCTTCTATCAATAAGAGTATCAAGGTACTTCTACCATCACGACGGTATCTCAAATGGTGTGGCATAGTTTCAAGTTAATTGCGGCAGGATTATTGTCATTAAAATGTCGGTTTTTTTCTATGGGATAGGTGAGCAAACGAGCACATGGATCACCTGATGGTAAGCAATAACCGCCGCTCATGGACACCCGCAACACCAGAGGAGTCACAAGTGTTTGATTGAGTTTTTTTTATTGAGTGTAATTTACAAACCTCCAAACTTCTACTTTAATTTTGTAGAAAAATCCAAAGACACTTTGCTTTACATGAGAATCGAACCCGGAAAGTACTTGTGACCACTAGATAATTAATAAATTAATTTAATTAAAAAGGCAACAGTAAACAATTGTCGTAATTAAGCTTACCCTCTCGGAAATCTCAAATTTTAAATTGTAATAATGTAGAGTTACACTTTACCCCATTCCACCCCTCAATTAGTCGTATTTACCAGGGTGGATTACCTTTATTCAATGTTTAACGAAGGAAAGGCTAATACAATTTATGTTTTATTTATATCATTGTAACTAATATAACTTTACGAGCACCTGTATAAATAGATTTGTACAAATCTTATTCGGGGAATATATTAAGGCAATATTGCCTACAAAACTAATGCAAATAGAAATCAATCATAACTTGTTTGCCGTATTATGTAATATAACAATACTTCGGTACCATTGATCTGATAAATGTTACTTACACAGCGTTCGGCTTCCGAAGAATTCTCGAAGAAACGTAATAAGCCAATACTCACGAACCCTTTTCAAGGGGAAATTTTCTTTGGCCTACAAACTCGTTTTCCAAGTTTTCAGAATTTCCTACAAGCATTTTATTCGAGCATTCGTGGAGTGCTACGAGACCGCTACGAGAGCGTAATTGCTACGAGGCTACGGGCTACGGGCTACGCCATGATTGCGCGTCGGACCGCGTTCAGCGGTAAACCTACAGTTTTATATTAATTGACTTCTTTGTTTTATTCGTTTGGAAACACTAACTTTTGAACGTGGTCGGTTAAATTTTGACGACACGTTTCAATCTGTGGTTTTATTGACGTAATTAAAAAGTTTCGCGCGGAACGGACGATCGGTAAGGGCTTGTAATTTTGGTTAAGTATGAACATTACATTTTGCTGTTGAAATGATACGAATGCTTTTAGTTAACTACTGGTTTAAGGGGAATAATTAATACTTATTTTCTGAGTTCCATCAGTGATATATTTCTATACTTATGTATGTATATATATGGAAATATATTTTGATAGAAATAGAAGATGTTTAAGGTGGAAACTCTGTGGCCAACTTCGTGTGGGTTGATCACTTTACAAGATAGGCATATGCTGTCATGGGATTTTTTAAGGGGAACAATTCTATTACACATGATTTTTGCGTAACTTTAACCGTTTAGGCAGCACAAGCAACGGAAGTTCTCAAAAGCAATAATTATTCCCGATTATACAAGATTTTTCATTGATGATCTGCTCCTATTAGTCCGTAGCGTGATGTTATATAGCCTATAAGATAAACATACCATCACGCCTATATTCCTCCAAGGGTTAGACAGAGGCGTACTAATGTACACCCACAGTTCACCGGCATGTTTTAGGTCCCATGTAATAGGCGGCGATCCTATTTCCGGGCACTAAGCCCAAACGCCGAGCTGCTACTGAGAATTTCATAGAAAACTCAATATATAACTTTACTCGACCTGGGAATAGAATCCAGGACCTATAGCATAGCAGTCGTGCTCAGGACCAATAGGCTAATGAGATAGTTAGCCTATAACTTCGATACATGGACTATTCAACTCATATTTTTTAAATACGAATCAGTAGTTCCTGAGATTTTGCGTTCAACCAACCAAACATGATTTCGAATACTCATAGATGTTTGGGATTCGAACTCGACCTCGAATTGGCAGTGCAATGATCATAATTATACCCTCTGTACGTATGCACATAACTCCGGTAAGGTACTGCATATAGCTTTTACGCGGCCATTACAGACACCTTGGTTTTAAGTGCGGGGACGCGTAAGGGTGCGTTTCCATTCACGCGGAGCTGGGCGGAGTGGAGAGGAACGGACTGTGAGCTGGCCAATCACAATGCTCGAAATCTCCAATCCGCGTCAGTGAAAACAGTGTTAGCGGAACTGAGCAGACTTTCAAATAAAATATGGAGTGTGGTGCCCCCGCTCGGCACCGCAGTCCGCTCGACTCTGTTCTATACGAAGTGGAAGCCGCCCCACTTCGCTTCAATGGAAACACTTGCCATATTTCACTGCTCTTCTCCGCTCCACTCCGCCCAGCGCCGCGTCAATGGAAACGCACCATTATGGGCGTGCGCATTACCGATACGCACTGACTGGGTTCATTACGTCTGTTGTATTTAGCTGTGACTGTCAGACTCGAGTGAGTTCCATATTCGAATTCCAAGATGGCTTCCCAATTAGTAGACGTAAGGATGACATAATATACCATCATGCCTGTATTCCCCGAAGGGTTAGACAGAGGTGTACTGTATATAGCAGCACAGTTCGCCGGTATGCCTAGGTTTTTTTTAATGGATAGGGGAACAAACGAGCAGACAGATCACCTGATGGTAAGCGATAACTACCGCGTATGGACACCCGCAACACCAGAGGTGCGTTGCCCGCCTTTTAAAAGGGTTTGAGCCTCCGATATCCGCCAGCAACGCATTTACGACTCATCTGGTGTTGCGGGTGTTCATGGGCGGTGGTATTCGCTAACCTTTTGGCGATCCGTCTGCTCGTTTGCCCCCCTATCCTATACAAAAAATGTAAAGATAAAAATCAATGCCATTCAATAATCATCCAAAATATCGAAAATGGTTCGACCGATTTTGATGAAACTTAGGATTAATCTTTAGGGAGCTAGATTTCAATATATTCTCTCATTGTACTCATAGCTTTATAACAAACCGTTAGCGCACGGTACCTGCTGGTGTGTAAGCGGCTTGATTACACAACCCTCTCTGTTTATTCGTGAATAATTAAAGCCTGTTACAATGGCCGCGACTCACGCATGAATGATGTTAGAGGTTTTTTGAAAAGGCGAGTTTGACTTGCGACCACAAATCGATTGAAATTATTATTATTACACTAAAATGTAATGTAACACCTTAATGTACACTTAGTAAGCAATAAATCTTTGAATATTACTTTTGTTATTTATTTTTTATTACTGGGAAATCAAATGCGTACAGTTATTTTGAATATTATTCCTAGGTATATTCGTAGCAAGTACTACAGTTTAGTAATGTGAACGCGGTAGAATTGTGTATTGTTGCAATCTATAGGGACATGCATGGTTAGTGTTAATGCGGTTTGTAGGATCCACTGGCACCATTGAGATTCATAGTTGCACTCTCCACGGGTGAGCTAGAACTATTGTACACAATGCATGATTACAAGCGATTCTAATGGGTTACGAGAGGGTTAACAATGAGAAATTAAGCTTAGAGGTATTTGCGTCTAAGGGCCACTTGCAGCAACTTCTTAAATGTGTTTAAATTGTATTTAAACACAATTTTCTATTGTATTTTTTTGTTTAAATTGAATTTAAACATATTTCAGAAGTTGGTGCAAGTGGCTCTTAGAAATGTTTCGTTTGATGTTTAACTTTTTAGAAAAGGTACATATACAAGTACAAGTACTTTGTGGTGTATATCTTCATAACTGAAAGTCAGACGCTAGCTAAAATAAGAATAATATTTTATCCGATAATAAACTCCTCCTCAAAAACCTCGTCTTATTGAAGTCGGATAAAAATTTAACTTAATATAAAGTTTACGGTTAGAAATAACATCGTAAATACTGTCAAGTCAAAGATTTTGAATTCGAATCCAAGGCACGCACCTCTGGCTGTATCAAGGCACCTCTGACTTTCCGAAGTCAGTTAGATAATTACGCGCTTAAACGGTGAAGGAAACATTGTAAGGAAACCTGAAAGCATGCCTGAGAGATTCCCGACGGCCTATGAAGTATCCCAACTCGCATTAGGCTAGCGTGGTCGCATAAAGCCTAATCCGTTTCGTTCTGAAAGGGTATCCTTGGCCAGGAGTGGTTCAGAATAATGGGTTGATCATGTTATGTAACATACTATATGAGTGAAGTGCTTTGTCCTTTTGATTAAATAAACAATAACTGCCTCATTAGCCACGCTAGAGGTCCTGGGTTCGATTCCCAGGTCGAGCAAAGTGTTATTGGGCTTTTCTATGAAATTCCCAGTAGCATCTCGGAGTTAGGAATTTGTGCCCGGTTAATGGCAATAGGCTCGCCCCCTATTACATGGGATCTAAACATATCGGCGAACTGTGGGTGTACATTAGTACGCCTCTGCCTAACCCTTTGGGGAATACAGGCGTAATGGTATGTTATGTTATGTTATGATTAAATACACTGGGTTTTTAACCAGTAGGACAAAGGTCCGAATCATGCTTGAAATGGAAGTTTAAAAGCAAGCGAATGAGTTCCTAATCCCCACACGAAAGAAACACGCAAACCACACGAATATAATTAAATTTCAATTTCTCTTGCCTTGTATTAGGGTAAAATTAATGGACTTTTTGCGGTTTTACGCCGAGAACCTGCAATATAGTACGTACCTATTACATGTAGAATTGTGGATACATGGAAATCGCATTTCGGATTACAAAATATCCGATAATTGGTTCAATTTGATCCAGAGAACAAATTGTTTACTGAAATTGAGTAGTATATGAATTAAACTATAAACACATTTGTTACTATCTGAATTTTAAATGTAATTTTATTTGTTGATGAAGAAGAAAGTCAGGCCCTCGATCGATTCTGGCATCGAATGAAGCGATATTGGGTTTTTCTGTTAGGGAAATTTTATTATCATAACACACCATAATATCTATAAATATATAAATATATATATATATATATATATATATATATATATGGTCACAATATTGCTATACTACTAAATAAGGGAAGATACGGGACAGCCCAACACAAGTATTGTTAATTACTTACTGGTGCTGCCTCAATTTCTATGTTTTGTAATATTTTGTGATAATAATAAACTTTTATTTATTTATTTATACTACCACACCCGTTCCCTCGAAGGGGTTGGCACAGGTGTACTAATATACACCCACAGTTCACCGGTATGCTAGGTCCCATGTAATAGGGAGCGAGCCCATAGCCATTATCCGGGCACAGATTCCAAACTCCGAGCTGCTACTGAGAATATCATAGAAAAAGCCACGAACAGTTTACTCGACCTGGGAATCGATCCCAGGACCCCTTTTTTTTTTTTTTTTGTGGCCCCGTGGAAAAATGCTTAATGCACGAACACCGCCGCGGGGGATGCGACGGTGAACAGTGTCGGACTCCTCGCCCTGAAAAGGGCGCCCTACCGACTAAAAAACCACGGGAGGTCTCGTAACACCACTGTAGCGCCGGAGTCACGGGAACAAAGATTCTTCCGCGACTCCGGCAGTGGCGGGTCGCCTGAGACGGCGACCACCTAACCTTAGGGGGAGGCGTGCTGCACGCCCTCCCCACAACTCACTCCCACTCCCGGAGTGGGACGCGGTTGCCAGCCGCGCCACTTACCCGGGCCATAGTGCCGGCGACACGGTCCCCCTGCGTGTCACCGGCGGCCCCTTCCTACTGGGCCGTTCTCTGATCGGGCGGCCGACGACCCACGTCGGCCGCCCGCAGGCCACAGCTCATGGAGGCCGGAGGTCAGTGAGCGCCCTCCGGCGCCCGGTGCGTCTCCTTCGGGACGGGAGAGGGGTTGAGATTTCTCTCTCCCTCTCCGCCGCCTCCTTGGCGAGCATGACGTGCTCGCAGAACGAGGCGGCGGCGTCCCACGCGTTCTCGCTCCGGACCATGGAGCGAACCAAGGTCGGAAGCGAGAGGTCACCACCGGTGGCCGCAACGAGGCCACGGCGTTGCTCTGCCCAAGCGGGGCAGGCGGTCAGCGTGTGCTGCGCCGTGTCCTCGGCGCAGCCCTCACAGTGGTGACAACCGGGCGTTGGCTCGCGACCGATGCGACACAGGTACCTGCCGAAGCATCCGTGTCCGGACAGCACCTGCGTCAGCCGGTAAGAGAGGGCGCCGTGGCGCCTCTCGAGCCAATCCTCCATGACGGGTCTTACCGCCGCTATAAGGGCGTGCCCCGCGCTGGGTTGCGCAAGTCGTTCCCTCCATTCCGCCACTAGGACCCGGCGGAGCGCGTTGCGCCGCTCCATAGTTTCGCGGGGCAACGGCAGGTCGCCCCGCTGCAGGTCCTCCACGCGCCGCCGATACAGCGACGCGAGGACCATTGCCTCCAGGTCCCAGGGCGCGGATCCGTCAAGGAGGCTCGCCGCCTCGAAGGAGATCGTGCGATAGCCCCTGACCACTCTGACGGCCATCGCCCGCTGCGGCCTCCGCAGCAGAGCGGCATTGCGGGCCGTCAGAGTGTACGCCCACACTGGCGCCCCGTAGAGCGCCATTGATCGCACGATCCCCGTATAGAGCCTCCGGCAGGAGGCACTGGGCCCCCCCAAGTTGGGCAGCAGCCGCGACAGAGCTGACGCGGCGCCCATCAGCTTGGGGCCCAGTCTCCGGAAATGGTGTCCGAAGTCCCATCGGCCGTCGAGCACGAGTCCGAGGTACTTCATCGTCGGCTCGACGCCGATGCGGACACCCCCCACCACTATGTGGGATCCCGGTGGTGGCGCCCTCCGCGGCCCGTGGAAAAACAGGGCCTCGGATTTGCAGAGCGCCACCTCCAACCCCAACTGCCGGATCCTACCAACGACCTGCGCAACCCCCGCTGTGGCCAGAACGGCCGCCTGCTGGTGCGTTCCCCCCCTCGCTGTGACTAGCGTGTCGTCGGCGTAGCAAGTCACGCCGACGCAGGGGGGGAGCGCACCACGCAACACCCAGTCGTACCCGATGTTCCACAGGAGCGGACCCAGGACCGAGCCCTGTGGAACACCGCACGACATCTCTCGCCGACCCCAACCTTCGCGACCCGGGTAGATGACGGATCGCTCCGTCAGATAAGCCCCGACAATGCGGCGGATCCCAGGACCCCTAGTGTAGCGTAGCAGTCGCGATTTGGACGATTAGGCCAATGTGGCAGTTTTTAATAACAGCCTAGATTTTTAAATAAAATTTTCTAGCTATTAATAAGATTTTAGCGGGAACCTCTGCCATCTCCATATCTCGAGATTGAATTATTCATTCGATATCATTTGAAACCGAATACACAAATAAATTATCTGCCAAACCAACCAACAATTTTATTTCGACTACGAAAAAAATCATAAATAAATAAATACTCTTTGGAATTGGACCCGAAATGCTATCCGTTATCTAAAACAAACTCAATGAGTAAATATATACCAATGATTGGTACGTTTTCAATTACATTTCGTCTTTTGTTACGTGCGCATTGAACAATGTTGATTGATAGGGATCGATATGCCTTGATTGATCATTTGATTGAATTACCTTAGTGTATTTAAGATTATTATTGTGTCTGCGGTATAAAGGAATGTAATAAATGAAGAATTAGTTAAGATCAAACGAAGACCGTAAATAATTTTAATAGTTTCGCGACTGGGTCAAGTTATCTTCGTGAAAATGTGTGGTTGATAACGCACTCACAATAAAGGAGAAAATCATAGCGCGAGGCAATGTTTTTTTAAACGAATAAAAAACGAGTGCTGTGTTTGAGGGGCTGGGTTCAAATCCTGAGTCGAGATATGTGAAATGTTCTATGAATTTGTAGTGACAGCTCGGTGTTAAGATTTGTGCCCGGTAAGTGGCAATAGGTGAGCGCCCTATTACAGCTGAAGGAATAGGATTATTTAAATCAAATAAGTACTAACGGAATACTGGGCGAATTGAGTTGAATATTTAGATATTTATATTAAAGAAGATATTTTGCCATTCTTTTTTCGATTAATATCGCCGTATCGATATCGTCGACACGATATAAAAAAGAATTAAATGACACTTAAATCTTTCTCGAATACATTGTTTTTTATGGGATGGGGGGGCAAACGAGCAGACAGATCACCTGATGGTAAGTGATTACCGCTGCCCATGGACACCTGCAACACCAGAGGAGTCACAAGTGCGTTGCCCGCCTTTTAAAAGGGTTTGGGCCTCCGGTATCCTCTCTCACTTCGGCAAAACACAGGTAAGTCTTCTTTCACGCCGGCTCATTCGTGGCTCTCCCAAGGTAAATAAAATAAAATTGCTATTTATGCTCAGGTCTAAAATACCTAATTCTAGCTTACATGACCATCCAGTTAAGCACGATGGGATGTATAAATAGTATACAGGCATTGTAAAAAAAGAAGAAAGTGTATTGCATCCGTTCCAATCACAAATAGTTTATAATCCAATCACTAAAATAAGCTACAAATCATTTTGCTATCCCAGCTCCGAAAACACTATAACTTGACCTCTCAATCTTACAGTACTAGGTATGCCGTAAGGCTCAAATTATACCGGTTAATGATATCCAACAAAAATCTTCCCAATTACGTATCCCGATAGCGTTTGAGCTGAACTTACGAAGTAGTACAGAGGCCGTATTATGACGTGTTATTGTCATCATTTTCCGATTGATAGGGAGGGATGCCGCTCTACAGATTAAATAGCGCTATCCCATTCTCACAACCTAAAAATGATGGCGATAAAACGTCATAATACAGCCCCTGGTCGGTACTTAGGTGACTGGAATCGATCCACCGACAAATAGCCTTTTTAGACGAGGAGTCTATGCATCATTTGCTTTTGTTTATCGATGAGAATATCCATTTTAAGATGGTAATGGTGTGGAAAGCTAATGTCATCTTTAGACTTAAGAGAGTGGGTAGTTTTAGAAGACTTTTATACCGTTTTTTATTACCATACTAGCTTCTGCCCGCGACTTCGTCCGCGTAGCGTGATGATATATAGCCTATAGCCTTCCTCAATAAATGGGCTATCTAACACTGAAAGAATTTTTCAAATCGGACCAGTAGTTCCTGAGATTAGCGCGTTCAAGTAAACAAACAAACAAACTCTTCAGCTTTATATATTAGTATATATAGATACATTGTACTTAGAGCACTCGCGCACTTGTGATTTTTAGTCGGGCATTAGTTTGATCGTTCTGGGATTCACTATGGAGTTATATGGCAGTGCGCGCATTTGACGATTAGAATTCGACATGAAATTAGTTATACACGAATAATACTTACAGCGACTAAACTATCGGTCGACTAAAAATCACAAGGCGCGTTAGCCCTTAAGTATTTATTTGATAACTGATGGATATAATGGATTTTATTTTATGAGATACTAGCTTCTACCCGCGGCTTCGCCTCCGTGGAATTCGGTCTGTCATCACATCCCACGGGAACGGGATAAAAAGTATCCTATGTCCGTCTCCTGGTTTTAAGCTACCTCTCCACCAATTTTCAGCTAAATCGGTTCAGCCGTTTTTGAGTTATAAATGGTGTAACTAACACGACTTTCTTTTATATATATAGATTAAATACTCTTTAGAAGTCTCAAGGGCTGTTACTGAATATGATTCCCAGGTTCGATTCGATTTTCTAGTCATATGGTCGAAAGCTGCCTCATTACGCTAGAGGTCCTGGGTTCGATTCCCAGGTCGAGCAAAGTGTTATTGGGTTATTCTATGAAATTCCCAGTAGCAGCTCGGAGTAAGGAATTTGTGCCCGGTTAATGGCAATAGGCTCGCATCCTATTACATGGGACCTAAAAACATACCAGCGAACTGTGGGTGTACATTAGTACGCCTCTGCCTAACCCTTCGGGGAATACAGGCGTGATGGTATGTTATTTTTTTTTATGAAAAAGGGGGGGGGGGAGCACACGAGCAAACGGATTACCTGATGGTAAGCGATAACCGCCGCCCATGGACACCCGCAACACCAGAGGAGTCGCAAGTGCGTTGCCCGCCTTTTAAAAGGGTTTGGGCCTCCGGTAACCTCCATTACTCGGAGATAGGCAGACATAAGTTTTGGTAATTAGAACACGTTATGTTGCATTAATTTGTTTATTTTTATGAAAACTATCGGTGCACCTACCAATTCCTGTCTCAGCATCGACTTGTGGAAAATTCCTTTGGCATTAAATCCGCCACTGTACTCTTATTGTGCATGCATTAAATCAATAAATACAATGCTTTAAAACAGCTTTTTATTATTCTAATAGCATTAAAGAATTTTTGAGCTCTTTATTCAGCTCAATTGATTTATTTTCAAATTCAGTTTACGATTTAAATATAAATCAAGATACAAAATTGGGCGACCCTGATCAATTACACATTTACAGGGGTGTAATCCGATAATCTTATTATAATTTATATAACCAATTTGTAAAATAAATTGTAGCTGTTTCGGTGTTGTGATCGGTTTTCGTGATTAATCCTAATAAATACTACGATTTATAGATTATTTATTTATTCACCCTATGTATCTATGCTTACAGGAGAAGTTACCTAGTGCGATAAGACCATAGGTATTTATTTATTTATACTTACTTGGACAATAAGTCTCTACTAAATATTATAAAATTGTAAAAAAGCTGTGTCTGTACATTGAAGATATTAAAAAAAAACAAGTGGGTTAGGGTATATAACCGTCTCCGAACCCAAAAATGTGATTTTTAAAATTCTCGTCTGTTTCTTACGGGTTGGCGCAAAAACTACTGAATAGATGTTAATTTTGTTATCATCGTTAGAAAGTATGTGCTCCAAGTTAAAAACTGGTATACTTCTAATATCAAATAATTAAACGGAACATGATATACAGCTTGACCTCTCTAATGTATCGAGACCCATACAAAGAAGAGATCATCACTGTTGGTTTTAAGCTTCAAGTGAGCGAAGCCGCGGGCAGAAGCTAGTTATAAATAAAGCTATGTAATAAGTATTCATAAAAGCCGGGACATCACTTACACTTATGTTATCACTAAGCCATGAACCTCTCAATGAGATAACTTAATCTTTCAATAACCCATTTATTGTCCCACTGCTGGGCACACAATTGAGAAAATCTCTCAGTCGTGCAGGTGTTCATAATAATCTTACATAATAATAAGAATGTAAGTGAGCCGTGTCTGTACATTGCTTATATTTACAAAAAAACTAATTTGGGGGACTCAGAATCGGTAACACAATCCATTTCTATTATTTTCGGAACTTATGTCTGTCTGTTTGTCTGTCGGTTTGTCTCTCTGTTTGTCTGTCGGTTTGTCTGTCGGTTTGTCTGTATGTTTGACCGCGCATCAAATGATAACTACTGAAGAGATTTGGAGGAAGTGGGCAGGAATTCATAGCCTGTTTCTTGGATTAACATTGAGGCTATTTTAAATTCAAATCGGTTCTCTCTATCAAAAGTTATTAACATTTTAACCATTGAAAATGCTGAATTTTAAAAATAACCATTGAAGTCAATTTATTTTTCAAGTAATTCTGTATTAGACTAGCACGGATCAAACATTATAACAGAATCAAGTAATAAAATTAAAAAATACACTTATAGGGACTAAATAAGATAAAACAAGAAAATAACGGAGATCAATCAGAAACCATTATTGTGACCAGGAATTGATTATTAGTACAGTTATTCTAACTCTACTTACACAGGGAATCACGGGGCGTACATAGGATTTATCCAGCGAGAACAGCTAGCTACTTTGTTTAATGATTTCTTCATTAATGTTACAAATGAACAGATCTCTAATAAGCCTAATGTGCAACGTGTAACAATCAAAACAGTTACGCAGATTGCTCATAAATCAATCTTTCTGAGACCTACATCAGAATTAGAAATTATAAATGTAATAAAATCATTGAATAACACAAGGGCAGTGGGATACGATCTTATTTCTACAAATGTTATTAAAGCTAGTGCTCACGTCATTGCGCCAATCCTTAATCATATCATTGAAATTTCACTAACTCAAGGAATATTTCCAGAAAAATTAAAACATTCCATTGTTAGGCCGTTATATAAAAAAGGTGATAAAAAGGTGCCTAATAACTATCGCCCTATTACTCTTGTGCCTGTGTTTTCCAAGATTTTCTAAAAGATATTTTATAAAAGATTAATCGATTATTTAAATAAATATAATATAATAAAAAAGGAACAAAACGGTTTCCAACATAATAAATCAACATCACTAGCAGCATTCACTTTAATAAAAAATATAACAGAACACATCGATAAAAAGAATCCAGTTGTAGCGACATTTTTCGATATGAGTAAAGCTTTTGATTTTGTGGATCACGAGATTTTGCTTAATAAGTGTGAAAACTATGGCATTAGAGGCGTGGCATTAGCCTGGATCAAAAGCTTTCTAACAAATCGTCACCAATGTGTTGAAATTACCAGATTAAATAACGAACGTGAATTAACTGTGCTCCGATCTACTTTTAGAGTAAATAAGTATGGCGTTCCACAAGGGAGCGTTTTAGGCCCTTTATTATTCTTGCTGTATATCAATGATTTACCTGATGCCGTAAATTGTCAAAGTATTCTTTTCGCCGATGATATATCTATCATAGTGCCTTATGAAGATAAAAGCACATCGTATGAGAGTCAAATAAATGATGCAGTACAGTCAGTATTAACATGGTTACAATCAAATAATCTTAATGTTAATATATCTAAAACTAAATTCATACAATTTAGTACATACAAAGGTAAAAACAAAAATAATAATTATAATATAAACATAAAAATTAAAAATAATAATATCGAAAGAACAGAAACTATAACATTTTTAGGTATGACATTGGACAGATTTTGTAACTGGAAGCAACACATAGACGATGTCTGCAGTAAACTTAGTCGATTTGCCTATGCTCTAAGAAAACTCCGTATGGTGTCAGACGGAAAAACAGCATGTATAGCATATAGAGGTTACATTGAGTCTGTTCTAAGGTACGGATTAATAATATGGGGAAACTCTACAGATATAGGGAAGGCTTTCATTCTCCAGAAGAAGTGTATTAGAGCTGTTTGTGGGATCGATCCACTTGATTCTTGTAGGCCTCTGTTTAAAAAACTTAATTTGACGACTTTAGCCTGCATATATATCTTTGAAGTATCTATATTTGTAAGAAAGCATAGTGAATTTTTTAATTTCAAAGGTGACAGTTACATAAAGTACGGACCGAGAGATCCGTCAAAAATAGAAATTCCATTTTGTAGGACAACGTTAAATAAGTCAAATGTCTATCACATGTGTATATCACTGTTTAATAAATTGCCAAAGTCCTTAAGGGAACTCCCATTAAAATATTTTAAAAAAGATTTACGTAAATGGTTAATAGATAAATGTTTCTATACTGTACAAGAGTTTTTACAGCATGTTTGTCACTAAAAATCTAATGTAAAAGCATCTGTCTCTGATTTGTATAAATGTCGTTCAATATTTTATTGTGTCTAGTGTTTTATAAATAATAATAATACATATTAATAATAATTAACTCAATAATTATAATGAATATAAATGTTAAATTAATTTGCATGCTTTATGTAGGCAGAATATGGTATTGTTCCAAAACCACCAATTTTATATCTGGTACCACCTGTATTCTACGCAAATAAATTATTTTTCTTTTCTTTTTCTTTTCTTTCACAAGCCGGTGCAAAAATGATATATTTGAGTAGATTATAGAAGTAAACAAAGAATGACAACTTATTTTCTAGCGGACTAACACGACATCGTTATTAACTCAATGAAATTTGATTCGATAACAGGTGTCATTTTGAGTTGACAATTTTGACAATTGTTGTTTTCTTCTTTAAAGCATCCAGCCATATAGAAACTTATTTTATAATTTGAGACCTCCATAGTGTAGATACAGTGCGCACACTTTATTTGAGAAAGTAACTAAAGAGTTTTGCATTTATTCAAATAATTAAATAATATACCCTAAGAATATACCACATAAGTATTATATTAATTAAAAAAAAATGCAACGTGCGTTAATCTTAATTTACTGACGCCGAAACAGTTATTTGAGATTTTTGTCTATGTAGGTATGTCTGTTTATATTTCCATGCTTCGTGTCAATACCACGTGAACAAATTTTTGAAATTTATAGGTCAGAAATACGGTATTCAGAGGTCCATGACGCTAAGTGTATTACAAATATGGAAAATCAAATTTTTCGAGGTGGTTAGTTGAAACTTGGAGAGGACAACGTCTCTCAGGTCAGCTAGTAATTAATAAGATTTTAAAAAATCATGCCTTTGATTCGAACTCGAGACTAAACTTGTCAGACCAATAGTCATATCACTAGAGTAGGTAGGTACTCAGATCTATTTGACTAATATATAAAGCTGAAGAGTTTGTTTGTTTGTTTGCTTGAACGCGCTAATCTCAGGAACTACTGGTCCGATTTGAAAAATTCTTTCAGTGTTAGATAGCCCATTTACTGAGGAAGGCTATAGGCTATATATCATCACGCTACGCGGACGACGTCGCGGGCAGAATAATTATATAAAGCTGAAGAGTTTGTTTGTTTGTTTGTTTATTTGCTTGAACGCGCTAATCTCAGGAACTACTGGTCCGATTTGAAAAATTCTTTCAGTGTTAGGATAGTCCATTTATTGAGGAAGGCTATAGGCTATATATCATCACGCTACGCGGACGAAGTCGCGGGCAGAAGCTAGTAATTAATAAACACGTGATTTAAAAAAAACATGCCTTTGATTCGAACTCGAGACGTGACTTGTCTGTCCAAGAGTCATATCGCCAGGTTACTCAGATAACTAAATAAATAACATTTATATTTTGCTATCACAGTATAAATAATTCAGAAGCTGTGGAATGTATTGCCGTGAAATATAGCGGCCACGATTTAGGGGTGAATCGGAATCGGCCTCTCGATTTTTTCCTACTTTTTATTTATTTTATTTTCTATCCTTCGCCTTCGTCACGTAATGATAGATTTATTGCTAGTTCCCTGTGTTTTTGGCCGGTTATTTAGACGGATTACAATAATATATGTATTTGTTTACGTGGGTTGGTTACAGTGGTTGTAAGTAAAGAATCTGACGAATTAGGTCGCGTAAATGTACACAATTAATTTTAATTTACATACGTATTCAATATATAATATAACATACCATCACGTCTGTATTCCCCGAAGGGTTAGGCAGAGGCGTACTAATGTACACCCACAGTTCGCCGGTATGTTTAGGTCCCATGTAATAGGGGACGAGCCTATTGCCATTAACCGGGCACAAATTCCTAACTCCGAGCTACTACTGGGAATTTCATAGAAAAACCCAATAACACTTTGCTCGACCTGGGAATCGAACCCAGGACCTCTAGCGTAGCAGTCGCGGTCCGGACCACTTGGCTATTGAGGCAGCAGACAGTGCTATATACATATAGTTAGTATTTATGAAGTTATCTTTTTGTGATATTATTTACAGTTTTCATGCTAAGATTGGCGATTCGCGTCACCACTTTGCCACCACCACAACTGGCACCACAGTGGTGACGCGAAACGCCAAGGTTGGTTTTAGTCAGTAGATCGCTCTTTTCAGAGCGGAGTCCGACACACCCCACCGCTCTCCCCAGAGTGGTGGATAGTGCATAAAGCATTTTCAACCCCGTCAACATAAAAAAATGGTGCACCAGACGCAATGACCACTAAACCACCGCGAGCTATTTATGAAGTTTCTTGCCCTCCTCTTGTTCCTTGCTCATCTTTATAAGACGAGCTTCTTACGACGACTATTTGGAATCATGCAACTAGTTTTTGACATTCTAAAACCTGTAATAATCGTATAATTCAAATCAAACGAATATTAAATTCGCGAAATTTACTGGAACAGGAAATACTTACTTATTACTCGTCAGTTGAGTAAAGGTTTTATATTTTACAGGTCTGATTTTATAATAAATTAGCGACCTGCCTGCGGTTTCACCCATGATGCTCCTTTCCTAAGAGTTGTAGCGTGATGTTAAATAGCTTAAAATCTTTCTCATGAATCACTCTATCCATTAGTGAAAACCGCATGAAAATCCGTTCAGTAGTTATGCAATCGCAAACAGACAGATGCAGCGAGGCATCATTAATTATATTCTTTAAAATAATAGGCAATTGCGGATTTATCGAAGTAATAATATGCATTAATGATGGGGACGAATAGATTATGTACCTTTGGTTTGGGGTTGCGAACCCTTTGGAGTCTTCTCAGCTAAGTTGCTGGTTGCATACGAAACCTGAAACAATGAGACCTTTATCAATAATACTATATTAATATAATTATGTAATTACGTATATTAAATTATATTTATTTATTTAATAACCAACTTATATTACCTCAACTGCCTCATTAGCTTAGTGGTCCTGAGCGCGACTGCTACGCTTGGGTCTTGGGTTCGATTCCCAGGTCGAGCAAAGTGTTATTGGGATTTTCTATGAAATTCCCAGTAACAGCTCGGAGTTTGGAATTTGTGCCCGGTTAATGGCAATAGGCTCGTCCCCTATTACATGGCACCTAAACATACCGGTGAACTGTGGGTGTACATTAGTACGCCTCTGCCTAACCCTTCGGGGAAAACAGGCGTGATGGTATGAAATGATATTACGTAATATCCTGCACATGATCCTCAAACGATAAGTGATAACAAATTTAAAAAAATAACAATGTTGTAGTTGGGAGTAGGTGTACAACTGTACACGTCTGGCTGACCATCCAGGTAATACAGGCGTGACGGTATATTAGATAATAAATTATTGTAATTATCTTCAAGTAAACAAACAAAACCATCCTATACATAAACAAAACACAACTTACATAATTAACAACAAAAAATCCGAGCAACAACAATTTTCATCACGTTTTTCGCACAGTGTAACTTTCTAACAAAAAGTGGTCAAAGTTGCTAAGGTACGAGGGTGTGAGTGATGTCCATCAGATGTTTAGCCTCTGGGAGTAGCCTGTCAACGGCCAACCGGCTAACTTTCTGCCAAGTACAGAATACTAAAACGTGGAGTAACTTGAGGAGCTTAAAATATTGATGTGACGTTTTATAGAGTATGTATAGGTTATAGATGTGTTTTAGAACAAAGATGGCGTCGTTGATATGTCGTAGTAGAATTGTATAGTTCTCTATTTTACATATCTGTTAGATGCTTTACAAAATAGCTTTGATAGGTAAAATAGTTTAATGGCTAAATGATAAATATAAGATAAATGAAATGAATACATGGACAGTAGTACAAAGCTGGCATTATTATTAATGCTATAAAAAAACATTAACAAACAAGATAATTTGATCAATATGGCCATATCTAAATGTATAGAATCTATAGAAAGAAAACCGATATGAATTTTATCGCGTTATATTTACAACAAATCCGCAATAAAAATCTTTTAGTATGTCTAATATAGGCTATTATTAATTTTATTAAAAAAGGGCATACTCTTGACATAAATCTTGCCTCAGGGGCAAAGTTGAGGTGGACCCGTGGACGGTGCAGCGAGCTCACCCAGAATATACCTGTAGGTACACCCTACTTATTGAATCCTTACTATTGAATATGATTAGCATTATAAAGAAATGTTTTCAAAAAACATTTCTTAATTACGTATTTTGTGATCTACTTACCTATTTATAACAACAGATTCAACCACAGAAATTACAATCAAATCCATAAGTTATCGACGCCATTTTCTTTTCCCGCGTTTTTCCGCCATCTTTCTGTACCTTAACGCCCCCCGTCCCATTGTATGGCGGGTACAATATTTAACACGATATTACGATGTCCCAGTCGCCTGTTCAACCTGTTTACAGCTCCCCGGAGTTGTTCCGACATGTTAGCAAGCGTATTTTGACATTCTAATACAGTAAATTGCTTTTTATGATAGATATTTTATCCTAATGATAAGTGTTCGTTTCACTCATCGAACACTTTTTCTTCCTTGCACATTTGTTTTTGCGCGGGAAAAATTGACGTTTTTATTTTATCTCTGCATGGTTTGATTTTTGTATCTGTTACAACATTGTATTTTTTTACGGCCCGGCAGATGGTAAGGAGTTACCGTAGCCTATGGACGTCTGCAACATCACAACCTTTGCCTCCTTTTTTAAAGAACCCTATGTTGTAGTCTTTTGGGATAATCTCGGCAGGCAGCTCATTCCAGTCTGATTATAAGTACAGTACGCGATGATATTGGTTCTAAGGTGTGGAAATGAATTTGCTGTCTGTTGTTTTTTAAACAATATTCAAATAATTTCAGACTCCTTTATTATAATAGGACCTCCTTTTATGAAATAAACGTGCTATACCTACACACTTTTTCTGCTAAAACGTTTACTTAAACTTAAAATAGCCACAAGTTTCATATTCTTTATAGGTTCCCTCATAAATCTTTTATTAACATTATCACGTCTCAGCGCAGTCTACAAAAGATATTTTTTACAATGCAGTACCCGCTTGCATTTTCTGAAGAAACTTTAATAAATAGTGACAGTGTTAACTCGCTTCTTTGCATAACCCTTAAGTGCTACGGTTATTTTTAAATGCAAATCGCTCTTGTGAGATAACAGGCCCTTTGTAAAGTAATAGGATGTTAACCCTATACTTGGCAAGATATTTATTTTTGGAAATCTTGATAAATTTTACGAAAAACGAATTCTTAGGTATTTATTGAGGGCCGGAAAAATAAAAATAAAAATATTAATTTATTATTTTAGGATTTATTAAATGTATCAAATAAGGCACACTGCCAGACTCATAACAATCAACCTTTTTTAATCTATGTATCATATTTGCCACACCGCCAGGCTTTTAACGAGTTATAAAACATATTTTAACAAAATAAAAAACTACATTCTTATGTGGAATAACATATTAAATGTAAGGTCTAATTATTTTGTACTTCCATATATAATTTAAAAAACAGAACCTCTTAACAGAGTGGTTAAAAATCAACAATGTAGATAGTTATCGCCTTTGAACCTTATAATATCTAAATTATTATTATAATGAGATCAATAATTATCAGTCACACAAATTCTTCTTTAATTTAAGAGCTCTGCTCTTGTCGATGAAGCAATCGCCACTGTTCTCTATCCTCTGCCTTCTGCTTAACTCCTTAATACGACATGATTCCCACTTTCTCCTTCACTTGTTCTATGAAATTTCGTCTAGGTCTTCCTCTTCCTCACTTTCCTTCAATTTTACCCTCTAGTATAGTTCTAAAGAAGTCGTCATGTCGTATCAAATAGCCAATCCCTTTTCTCTTACAAATTACTAATTATTATATCTTATTGTGGTCTTATGAAATCTTTGACGTCATCTTCTGTGATATTTATTGAGCTGCCATTTCTCTGTGTGCTATAGATATTTTTTTGTTGCACTATGAGAGAAATGATGTCATCTGAAAAGAACAGCTTGAAATATTCAATGGCACTCTTCTCTTTACGTGGCTCAAACGAGTTATCTTCCACGTCTGCAGAACCGGTAAACTTCGAGCAACACCAATTCGGTTGTAATTTTTTAGCGAGTATTACTTTACGCTTTATCGCGACTACTCTAGGTCTTTTCAACCGAGTTGCCGCCGAGGAGAAGGTGCAAACAATGGAGACAGCACCTGGTTATGATGTGTCAAGTTGCTGGCACGTGGTGGTAGTTGTGAGGAGGTTACCAGTGGTACTTGCGAGTAGGTTGCCAGTGGAGATGGTACACTTGCTGGATGTACTAAAGGTTCTACCCGAGATAATAGACTAGCGTCAGCAGCATGAAGCTGCCTTATTAGAGATTGATTGGATGATAAAATTGATGGCGAACCAGGGTTGGTCGACGGCGATGGCTGTGGGTATAGTACCAAAGATGTAGAAGCAACCAATTGATTTACCTCATTATCATTATCTGATAAAAGATTGAGGTTTTCTATCGAAGTTGGCAATGACGGAGGCGGTGAACTACTGTCGGAGTGTGTTGGACGGAAGCAGTACTGTAGCTCATCCTCAGCAGATGATTACTCTCAGGACTATCGTCCAAATCCTATTTTGCCCCTGGCTTCGGAACAAGAGCCACAAGATGCCGAGCTCTTCTTGAGTTCGAGTTGTTGCATACTAAGGTATTGAACCATCTGTAACAGAAAATTACGATGAACAGACTAATAACAACTAATTAACATTATATTTAACAATTAATTAGGTATAATTATTATTATAATATTAAAATTTACAAATAAATAGTTTCTGTGCAAATCAAGCAATGTCACATATTTGATACATAACAAAAAATGTCTAGAATGTTGGCTAGCTGGCAGTGTAGCATATCTGATACACTCGAAAATAACAGTGAATTACATAAGTTTTAAATCCTGTTCAGTTCACAAAAATAGCGTTTTCGGCTAGCAAATATTGTAAGCTATTCAAGATAAGCCGCTTTTGAAAACAATTTGACCAAAATATAATTAAAAATAATTATTTTTACCTTGCGACGCCCAGACGCGTTCGATCGGTTCGCAATCTTGCTGTATACTATCCAATTACTAACAACTAGTAATTGGATAGTATTTTTAAGTAGAATTGGGATTATATTTTGTAGCATAAAAAATATTAAAAGTTTTAAAAATACATTTCGTAACGTCCCTAGAATTTCAAAAAGTTCAATGTATCAAATTATCCACCGCGCCAAGAATAGGGTTAAATTAAGTTTAATATAGGGTTCATTGTGTAACTCTATATTTATTAGTGGAATTAACTTAGGTCAACATTGTAATAACTTATAGCTTGTTTAAAATGAAAATCACGTCTTTATATGTATTTTTTTTAATATGGTATGCTTGGCTAATCACTTTCATGTTTAATTCTTGGCGTCTATAAGATATATGAAGTATTTTTTTCGTGCAGGAATTGAACTCGTGGTTTTTAGTGTAGGTAGAATCCATCTCTGGGCTGAATCTCCTACTCTCTGACCCCTGCCTACGACCCTGATTAGCTGACTTCACATGTCATCGAGAAAACCATCAGGTTTACATAATATAGGTACTGCTATTTATATCCGATTTATTTTTCTCAGTATAACTTAGATCACAAAATTAGTTACATAATATCAAAGTTTGACGAGGCTCGTCAGTACCTAACTTTGTGTCACTAAGTTAGGCCCTTGTCTGGAAACTTTGTCTACTACTTAGAGCATTTTATTCCACACTCTTTCACGTCAACACGATACCAGATAGGAATATTTAGTCAGGTAAATATATTTTTTTATTTATTTAGTCACGCACGCTTTTTTATTTATTTAGTCACGCGTTAAAAGTCTTGTGTTCTCAAAAAACTGAAAAGAAACATCATAAAATCAAGCGAAGTTTTCAAGTTTAACCCTTCAGCTAACTAGACATATTTTTTTTTATAAAAGGTTGCTCCACACTGGGATTTCCTTCTGTATCGTGGGTGCATTAACATTCTCTCTGGTGATTGGAAAATGCGTACTAGTATTCACGTTGCTGGTAAAATTGTGAATATAATCGTATGAATTGAAGTTGTTATGAATTATTTTGCGCTCTAGTTAACTTTATTTCATTCGTGTCCTGATTTGTGTGAAGTACTTAATTTACATAATATCCGTATTTGTAGTTTACTAGCAACTATGGAAATAATGTTTTGTACTTTCTTTTATTCTTGCCTACAAAGGGAAATCATTCATAAAGGACCGCTACTAAATTATACGCTGCGGATAGCATCAAAAAGTAGAGTACATTTTTGACAGTTTCATACCATCACGCCTATATTCCCCGAAGGGTTTGGCAGAGGCGTACTAATGTACACCCACAGTTCGCCGGTATGTTTAGGTCCCATGTAATAGGGGGCGAGCCTATTGCCATTAACCGGGCACAAAATCCTAACTCCGAGCTGCTACTGGGAATTTCATAGAAAAACCCAATAACACTTTGCTCGACCTGGGAATCGAACCCAGGACCTCTAGCGTAGCAGTCGCACTCAGGACCACTTAATGAGACAGTTGACAGTTTCTACTGTCAAAAATATTTTTGACATTTGCTTCCAGCGCATTAATGTCATAATGACTAAAGCGCCTAATGTAATTTTCATTGTGGTTTTTATATACATTCTAAATATTGTCTTTTTTCATGTTCGAAGCTTGGTCAAAGGTCTCCCTCACTTTAATTTTTGCTGCGCATCTTTCTTCTCCATTATCTACGCATACAGCTGTTTACTTGAACCCTTCATCATATCAGCCTATTGCCGTCCACTGCTGAACGCAGGCCTCCCCCAAAGGTCGCCAACCATCCCGGTCTTAGGCAGCTCGGATCCATCCGCTGCCAGCCACCTTCTTCAAATTGTCGGCCCGTCGTGTCTCTGGGCGTCCCACACTACGTTTGCCTAAACTTGAGCCCTTACAGACTGACAATTTCGTTGAATGCAAACCACCTCAGTAATTTGTTTTAAATGGTCAAATCGTAATATATTACGCGGTAAAGTTGGAAGTCACGACCTCTATGGACTATGACCTCGCTAAATTATGGAATCTAACCTCTTTGGGTCAAAACTAAAATTATCCACTTACATGGATTACATTAAAACGTCATTTAGGACGTTTATGAAAGTTAAAGTATTATCTACGACATAATATCGACTGCTATGCTAGAGGTCCTGGGATCGATTTCCACGTCGATAAGTGTTATTGGGTTTTTCTATAAAATTCTCAGTAGCAGCTCGGAGTTTGGAATCTGTGGCCGGTTAATGGCAATAGTCTCGCCCCCTATTACATGGGACCTAAACATACTAGCGAACCGTGAGCGTACCTTAGTACACCTCTGCATAACCCTTAGGGGAATACAGGCGTGAGGGTATTTTATGTTATGTTAAGTATTATCTAAAAATATAAAAATCAGAGTACATAAAACAAATAAAGGCTTTAGTAATTACCTTTGCCAAAAAGTGTTGGATGTTTTTAATAGTTTCTAATCCATTTATTGACAAAAAGTGTCTAAACAAAATATCCGCTCACAGGTTTCATTAGAAAAAAAAAGGTTTAGCGTATAAATTAAAAACATACAGGACTACCTATTTCAGCAGCTTAACTATGTTTATCCATTTGCTTAAAATGTGCAGGAACTTTTTTAAGGCAATTTTAACCCTATGAACGTTCAATTGGGGTCAGCGGGAAAGTGTTACAATTTCGACCGAAATGTCCCGGGGGACGGGGTGACCGGGCAAGAAGGGTTAGGTACGGTGTCGATTTATTTCTATTACCTTCTGACCGCGGCCGAGCGTGTGGTAAGCTTACAGAGAACATCATTATTTCGTTCAGGTATGGCTACTTCTGTCTGAATTTGAAATTGACAGCTCTCTTAAATTGAGTCTATTGCGATTAACCGGGTACAAATCTAACCCTATCGTTATTGAGAATATTATAGAAAGTCAAATAAAACTGATCACCCTTTTTTCTTCCTAGTACGGAAAATCCTTATGGAACGTCTGCCACTTGTGGGGCGGCGGAGTATGTCGGACGCGTACCGACTAAAAACCGTACTTGCCTTCTCTTGCCCTATAGCCATGGTCATGGGATCCGTGACATGCACCACGACCATGACAAGCTATGGTCCAGCATGGGCTGGACCCTTCAGAAGGCGTGGCCTGGCCTCGCGTCCTTTTTGATCCTTTTTGGTGCGGAAAACTGATCGCCCTGGGAATTCGATCTCCACTCGACTATCTAGAAGACATTTACCCAACGACCGAAGAGACGACGATACGACCAAAAGGAGACCCGACTAGAAAGGAGATCCATGTTCAATAGTAGAACAGTAGAATAGACTGGTGATAATGTGGTTTAAGTAAGATACTCTTTTTTAAGGGGGCAAATAAGCAGACGGATCACCTGATGGTAAGCGATAACCGCCACCCATGGACACCCGCAACACCAGAGGAGTCGCAAGTGTGTTGCCCGCCTTTTAAAAGGGTTGGGCCTCTGGTATCTTCACTCAATCAGCGAAACAGAACGTAAGTGTTGTTTCACGCCGGTTTTCTCTGTCTTTCTCCCGCTGTAATAAAACTATAACTCACACTCAAGACTACAACTCTAGTCACTTAAAACAGAAACATAAAGAATGAGATGGAAACAGAAATAAACAAATAAACATTATGGTTGAACCACCTTGTCAAAGTAAAGTCAAATAAAATAGAATATCCCCATTCCCCGTGTGTTACGCTTTTAACCCTTCACGTAGCTTGCGGGTCGAGATGGACCGATTGAGTTTTTCCCGGATTACATTTGAGGCACCGGTTTTCTCGGAGTGGAAGGGTTGCCGTGGGGGATCAAATAGTGTGAGGCTGACAATGATTGCATATTTTCTTGTCATACCTGGGACGTTGTAAAATAATTGTGAATATTAAATACATTAATTTTATTACGATTTTTTATTAATATTCTTACGGATAAAATGTTTTAAGTGAATTTTGCTTAAATATCATTAAAGCTGATGTTGAAATGTTAATTCTTTTAAGATTTCAGATGAATTCAAAATTTATACTCTCTTGTGCAGCTGTACTTAATTATCTCAGATGCTATTGCCGCTGGCTTGCAATAGTATTAGCTGGAAACAAGAAAATAAAACAAAATCACTAAACCGACCGACAATGCATATGAACAAAAAACCAGCGATAAATCCTTAATCTCCGTTTCTATTACAGTAGGTTTTATCAATTCCATTGTTTTAAGCTGTGGCTAATTTAAAATAAGACTAGAATTGGAAATAAATTGCACCAACTCGTTGCCATGGCCATAAAACGAACGGGCCTGAGGTGTAGTTTTTTCATCATCGTACAACATTGTCATTCTGTCTTCGCAATAGGGTATTACACCTTTTTTTGAAAACTGTTTTAAATTAATCCTTAGATCGTAATGAATCAGTAGAATTTTTATTTCAGTGTTATAAAACCGAAAAATGCCTTAAAAACTATTTTTAATTTATGATTTTGAATTTTCGCGCGGAAACGCTAGCCGCCATGCTACTTCGGGTCGTGACGTCACTTCGTTAGTAAACAATACAACTGCAAAAGACCAGTTACTATCGGAGTGACATCACGTCGGCATCCAATATGGCGGATGGCGTTTTAAAACAGATTAAAAAAGACTATTTTTGAAATTGAATTATAAAATTTACATTGCATTTTTATAAATAAATACTAACGTTTCTCGTTTACTTTTTAAAAAATCTATCATAAACATGCATTTTTATATTTTTTCTTACATGGTGTAAAATACCCTATTGTTGATTTTTGACAGTTTTGTCTATGGAGTCTGTCATTCCATGTGTCATTGAACGATACTTAATTTTATTACAATTCAGTTAAAGCAAATAGTAGACTTGGGCTCCAAATAGGTACATAATTTAATTTTAGAACTGAATGTGTGTTTGTTTTAATCGCATCCAAAATTTGTGCATAACTTTATATTTGTAGTTGAAGTTAACTCGTGATAAGGGTGTTGTCAGTTACACACAGATCTCGCGGTGTTGCCAGTGGCTTTGATCGATATAACATTATAACATTTTATGTCATGTACAGATATTTCTAATGTTGGTTTTAAGTTGTATCAACGTAGGTAACAATACGAGATTTTGACATGGATTGATACAAATATAGTAGTTTTAGGGCAGGTAATAATGTTATATAAGGTATAAGGTTTTTATTGACGCAACCATTTTTCAAAGTGTGCATTTCAGTTCATAGTGCTTTTGTTATCGTTGTGAGGAGCATAATGATTACATAGGCAGGGCCGCAGAGCTGACTTTGTCGATTTTGATTTTGGCGATAAACTACTAATTACATTAAGACGCGTCTATACCATAGTATAATTAATATTTATAGCATTAAAAATAAAATTAATTGGGTTGTGTTATTAAATTCTCAGTAATTCAGTGGATACTACAAATTTATGGCTAAACGTATATAATATAATTATATAGTTCGCCTCTGCCGACTCCTTCGGGGAATTCAGACGTACTTATTACATTATTGATTATTGTCATATGTGAAAAAATTGAGCAGAAATACGTTCGAAAACCTTTCTCTATGAAAACTCGAACGAACAATCCAAAAATATAATATGGCATAGACATGCTAGTGTTATGCCAGTTATAAAATTCTCAATTTGCAAGTATTCAAATGGAACTAGCCGCGACATGCCAGCACGCTATTTTACCGGGAAATTTTAATGACGCTTCTATTTTTGAAATTCGAACATGCTTATTTATTGTTTTATGTTTTTTATTTGTGATCACGAAATTGCGTTTTGTTTTTACCCGTATGTGATAAATTGGAAGTTAAAAAAGGCTCACCTTTTAAGTTACTTAAACTAACCGCATGATGGATAATAAAATGACACCTTAAATTTATAGTCTGAAAGTCTATGATTTATATGGCAGTAGATAAGTTTTACAATGGAAATTTTCTATCTCAATCAGAAAGTCTAAAATCAAAGTTCTTTTTCTTTTTATAGGCTACCACGTTCTATCTTTGTCCACATCTTTGCGGACAGCGGGACTGCGGTTGAACGCATACGCTTCACGATTTAAAGTTTTTATTTTTGCTGCTGGATGTAGTTTTTTGTTTTTAATCCTTTTGTAGATTATCTAAGTCTACTTGTCGATTTTGTTAGTTTTATGACAATAGAGAATGCCGCTTATGGCAAAAATGGCAAGTTGTGTGATATTTTCTTTGTCACACAACTTGCAAAATTTGATCAAAAATTGCAATTTTTGTTAAATTAATATCTCTCCCTAGTGTGATTTAAAACTATATTTCAAACAAAACTATGTCACATGATAGCATAATCATAGTTAGATATTTAGGTACCTACATTGCCGCCCCTAAAATGTACTTTTAGTTCTACCATCAAAATTAAACCCGCAAGGCTAGTGTGATTAAGTTTTTCCATTCTGTAACTCTTCTTTGATGAGATATTTTCAGGCGCGCGACACGAATGGAATTTCAAATTTAAAAAGTTTCCTTGTCATCGCCGCGCTGCATTCGCTGAAATTCAGGAACTGATGCAATTTTTAAGAGCGCCGCCATTTTACTGAAATACATCTCTCGTCCTACTTTTCGCGGTCTTTTTAGATTCCATATTTAAACGTTGAATTAGTACAGCGCTATGGTTGGTGTTTTTTTTTATGACCAACGAGGTGGAACGTGAATTAGTTTAATTTTAAAAGAAAACAATAGCGGCTGGCCGCTTGCCAAAGCTCTCGGCATGAATTCATAAAATTGAAATTTCGCGAACAATTTGCACCCTCAATTGTTATATGGTTAGTCGGGGGTGTAAATATGAATTTTAAATTGCGGTGTGATGAATTTTGTGACCTAAATTACGCTCATATAAAAAGTAATAGCTTCTGCCCGCGACTTCGTCCGCGTAGCGTGATGATATATAGCCTATAGCCTTCCTCAATAAATGGGCTATCCAACACTGAAATAATTTTTCGAATCGGACCAGTAGTTCCTGAGATTAGGTACGTTTGTCCTACTAATTTAATTTCATCACGATATTGTAATACCTTTTTGACCAATTTTTTTTGGTAAATACGTACCTACTCAAGTACTTGAATTAAGTACGACTGCTATGCTAGAAGTCCTAGGTTCGATTCCCAGGTCGAGCAGTGTTATTGAGTTTTCTATGAAATTCTCAGTAGCTCGCCCCCTATTACATGGGACCTAAACATACCGGCGAACTTTGGGTGTACATTAGGACGCCTCTGCCTAATCCTTTGGGGAATACAGGTGTGATGGTATGTTATGTTTAACTGATCAATTATACACATCATCATTTCGTAACAAGAACTTGTACTTCTTGACAACTATTTGACTTTATATTAATTGAAAACAATAATACGTTATGCTCAAAATTCAAATCCACCGGAACGCTGCATTTGAAATTTGATATTCCGAATGGAACATCGAATCATATCCGATGGAAAAGAAAAAATGCGATAAAAAAACATCACCATTGAATCGGAAAACAAAAGGATTGTAGAATTCTTGCTGCGAATGGTCGTATCTATAAAAAGGCGCCAACAATGGTTAGCGACTGAAAAGAGATTTCTGAAATCAGAGCTATCGTGGAAACAATAAAGATTTTTTCGCATTGTCGTAGGGTTCGTCTGAGGTGAAAATGTCTGTGGTAGGTTTTTTTCGTTTGCTAACATTTGGTTATCTTTGACCTGTTTTTCACGTGTCAGAGCGGCCATTTGCATTTAAGGCGTTTTCTTAATTTTGGCGCGATAAAAATACAAACTGTTTTTGGTTCGTTCGAACGTTCTCGAACGCTCTCGTAATTTATTAATTAACTAGCTTCTGCCCGCGACTTCGTCTGCGTGGCAAAAAGTAGCCCATGTGTTATATCAGAATATCATCTCCAAATTTTATCCAGATCCGTTCAGTCGTTCTGGCTTAGAAGAGTAACAAACATCCATCTATCCATCATCACAAACTTCCGCATTTATGATATTAGTAGGAAGTAGGATAGTATATTTTTCCATTTCATTTGTAAAAACTGTTTATTCTTTTATAATAATAGTGAAAAATATGCAATTACTATGGGGAGTAAAGCACCCAGGAATTTGGACATTTGCTTAGGCCACTTTGCTTCCCTATTACATAGGACCTGAACATACCGGCGAACTGTGGGTGTACCTAAATTAGTACTAGCCTAACCCTTCTGGGAATACTGGCGTGATGGTATTGTGGTGGCACTCGCAGCTTCGCGGAGGCCGCATTTCACACGGCGCGAAGTGCAACCTTTTCCGTCAAGAAAAATAAAATAATAGGTGGTTAGGTTGCCTGGACTACGATTGACGTAAAATAATAACTCATGTTTTTCTTCCAATTTTGGTGTAAGCTAATATTGCTTTAATACTTACTATTGTAACAATATTTCTTTTATTTCAACTAGACTGCCTACCTACCGTCTCCCACAGTGGTGACCCCGACGTGATTGCATATCCAACAGGTAGGTATCATGCAGGTTTTGTAGATAATTGTAGTCTAACCTTTACCTTCATGTTCTTTTACTAGGACTTCTCAGATAGAAGAAGTCCTAGTAAAAGTAAAAGTAAGAAGCGGCGCGGCGGTAGCCTAATGGCTAGGGCGTCGGACTTGCGATCATGTGGTTGCCGGTTCGAAACCCACCCATTGCACTACCGACGTGAACCCACTCGTAACACAAGCAATCTAGCTTAGCACGAGGGGTTAACAAGAATACTAGTAATGTGCGACCCGCATTGCTAGTAAGTTATTTAAAAAAAAAAAATATAACTACTCGAAATACAACTGTCAAAATTAGTTCTAAAGCAACAAAGTTATTCGCAATACAACAAAATAAAATAGAACAAATTTAACAGATAATAGCGTAGATGGATCGAAAATCTTCCTTTTTTGAAGTCAGTTGAAAATACTGTTTTGAAAAAACATTACTAAACGGGCATAGACAAATTGTACGCCACTACCCACTGACCTGGAACATTGGATTGCTCTTACCTGTTTTGTTTTTTCATCCAAATGCTGACGTGGTGTGTCAGGTATTTATGATAGGAATATTTAAAAAATAGTGAATTGTTTTTGGGAAGCTTTGCCGCGGTTTTGTGTTTAGCGCGCGCTGTCAAAAGTGAAATAATAACTTTTCAGAGAAAGGGAACCGATTTCAACTGTTTTATGGTGTAGCTTTAAATTGGTTGTCAGACATTTGTCATTTAAATTCATAGTAACGTTTTCTGACAGCTTTGAGTATTTTACATGACCTACGCAAATGTCTTGCTGATCTGGTATCGTCTTGCGACAGGTCGTTGAGCTCCCTAAATAATGGTTGAGCTACACGATGCCTGATGTATGCGTGCCGTCAGTTAGGGCAGGTCAACTCAAAGCTGCTATGGCTCTTTTTTCAAAAGGCCTGTCCAGATATTGCCCTACATCGTTACACTCGATAATATATATCTAATAATATTATTCTTGTAATATCAACTATTATTGTCTGGACTTTAAAAGAGACCATGATTCTCTGAGTTTGTTTCGGTGTTTCTTCTCAGAGGTCGTCAGTTAGGAAATGCCGGCGCCATCTAGTAAAAAAAAAATTAAAACATTGACTTGTCAAAGTCTTTAAAAGATCTATTTACAGAAATAAATATCATTTATCATATTTTACATATTAATTTGGAAAGATTTGGAACCAAGAAATAAGAATAAACAATTTCGGTTTCTGAACGAATACAGAGGAATAAAATTAATAACAACTTCCTATTTCGAAATTATAACATGTAAGTAAAAATAGAAAACCATCGTTAATGATCTCTTCATTGTATGGGTCTGTATTCATTAGAGAGGTCAAGCTGTATCTCAAGATCCGTTTCATTACTTAATTGATATAAGAAGTCCACCAGTTTTTAAGTTGGAGTATATACTTTGTAACAATGATAACGAAATTAAGTAGATTAGGCGCCAACCCGTAACAAATCCATGTTGTGAATCTTCGTTAATATTATCGACTTCGGTCAAACTTGGACATTTTCCTGTCCACACGTCCTGTTATCGCAGTATTGTACCAGTGAAGATTGTAACATAAATAAGTGTCCATGGAACTCCATGGACACTTCTTGCCGGATTCTTTTCCATAGCTTCAACCTTTTTGGAACCGTGTTCCTAGAGTCATAACGTTTCATAAACGCTTGTAAAAGCTTATTTGAAATATCCTTATTCTTCTTCGCCCTTCTTCACTTTTGGCACAGTCGGGTTATAAAAACATTTCAACTTAAACTTGATTACAAAAAGTGGAATATTTAAGAAGGACCTATGTTATTGCAAATTCCTTTTCTATTTTCGATTCTAATCTATACTATTAAATAAAGCTGAAGAGTTTGCTTGTTAGTTTGTTTACTTGAACGCGCTAATCTCAGGAACTACTGGTCCGATTTGAAAAATTCTTTCAGTGTTAGATAGCCCATTTATTGAGGAAGGCTATTGGCTATTTATCATCACGCTACGCGACGAAGTCGCGGGCAGAAGCTAGTTGGATTATAAAAGGTCTACTTTCCAGTACCCATTGCAAGTACATTTGTGTTCATTACAAAGAAATATCATCTCTCTGACGCAATATTGCACTACAGCCAACTAAATATTTGTGAAATGCATACATACAATGACGGATATTACTCAAGCGCACCTTCGCGAATGACATTTGCGCAGCGACCGGCGCGTACGCTCCCAAGCAGGCAATTGTGAAAACTGTGCAAGGGAAACTTGCATAAATATTGTTTAGTTTATAATCTTATTGTCATCATCTGTTAAAATATGAACGAAGTAATCTTCCAGTAACTGAGACGCTAGAGGTCATGGGTTCGATTCCCGGATCGAGCAAAGTGTTATTGATTTTTCTATGAAATTCTCAGTAGCACCTTGGAATTTGAGATTCGCTGGTTAATAGCAATAGGCTTGCCCGCTATTACATGAGACCTAAACATACACGCGAACTGTAGGTGTACATTAGTACACCTCTGCCTAACTCTTCTTAGAACACAGGCGTGATGATACGTTATGTAATATAGTGCAGTGGTCGTTGGCGTTTGTTCTTGATAATTCAATTTCTTACTAAGAATTCTTAATGGAAATATAGCTGAACCTGAGAATTGAACTCAGTATATCACGCTGAGCAGGCATGCATGCGGTCACAAGACCGTTGAGGCAGATAATGAGAAATGACAATATCATTTCTCATTATCTGCCTCAACGGTTAATAAGAACAATCAGATTTCCGCCAAAAAGGATTAAAAATTGTTGTTTCTAAATACGGCAACACATTACTCATATTTAATTTCAAGAAAAACTAAAAACTCAAGACCTCCAAAAGAATCTTTAACCTCAAACAAACAAGGCACTTAATTAGCTGCCTCATTGATTATAATCAGTTCCTCTGTTTATTTTTGTTTGCCTTACAAATAAACAATAACGTTTTGTTCATAATGAATTTGTTTGTAGATGATGTAGTGACACGTATTGAAAGGAATATGCTGAGATGGTTTGGACATGTTGAGAGAATGAATGAAAGACGATTAACGAAAGGAATTTATAAGGCGCATATCAGCGGCAACGTCAGAAGAGGTCGACCTAGAAGGACCTACACCGATCTTATTGGCGAAGTCCTTCAAAAAGGTCAGGTGCGTAGTACTCGCAACCGGCGCGTATGTATGAGAAGATGTATGAATGTCGCAGAAGCAAAAGAGGCATGCAAGAATCGTAGCAAGTGGCAGTCTATAGTTTCTGCCTACCCCTGTGGGAGAAGGGCGTGAGTGTATGTATGTATGTATTGTTACAACAAAAAGACGGACAAATTATTCTGTCCATATCTGTCGGGTCCTTGCTTCCTAAAAGGGCGCAGGCGCACGTTACGATGGTGCGCACACGTTGCTGATAGATAGGGTTGACAGAAATGAAACTCTGATTTCTGACATGCGAATATTAGACATTGAAATGAAACTACTATTTACGGATTTTATCGCGTTGAATGACATTATTTTTACTGATTTTATCGCTGATAAAATCCGTAAAAAGTAGTTTAATTTGAAACCGCGATACAATCCGTAAAAAGTAGTTAGAAATAAAACTCGTCAATTTAATCACATACCTATTTATAAATGAACAATTTTTTTACGCTGGTACCCATAACACAAGTTAAATCTTTCTTTGGGTACCAGAGTTCATACAAATGCTGCATGATGCTATATTGTTTCTCCGTGCATTTATGGTGCTTGTTAGTGTATTCACGCTGGTTTTATGTGAGGCCGTGGTATCACTCTGATCGGGTCGGCCTATTTGTGCCGAAAAATGGCTCTCCCACGATATAATAAAATTAAACAATATTAAAAGACAAGTTAATATTGTTTATATTTTCAGAAGTTTGATTGAAATGGAATATGCATTGGAAATGTAAGAAAACCTGTCAGTTTTATTTCTATTCCAAGATGTTGTATGAAGAGTTCCATCTTTTCATATATTTCTCTATTTACTAGTTTCCTCATAAAACATCTGGATGTTGAAAAAATAAAGTTATTTAGCCCTTTATTTTTAACTAGCTTCCGCCCGCAACTTCGTCTGCTTGGACTTCATAATTGTGTCCGACCTAGATTAAAAGTAGCCTATGTGTTATTCCAGGCTATAATCTATATGTGCGCCAAATTTCATCTAGATCCATTCAGCCGTTCTGGCGAGAAAGAGTAACAAACATCCATACATTCTCACAAACTTTTACGTTTATAATATTAGTAGGTTAAGTACCTAGTTCTTCTGTACCTACAGAATGCGCACGCGCCGTCCCTCAGCCCAACCGATCTGTATGCAACAGCTCACAAGTATCAAGGTGAACCACAGAGCGCTTACGTACTCAGTTATCTAAGAATTAATTAGTTAATTGATATTTTATTGTCGCAAGAACTATGTGAGTAAAAAATCTAATGAAGCAAATTCTCGAAACTATGGCTAATGCATGACCCAAAGATGATGTGAAGATTGAAGTTTGAAATAAAGGTTTAGGACTTTTTACTTCTCTAGCTAGTCCAATAAAATGCAATGAAATGATAATATTTATTTTAAGTAAATATTTAGAGATATTATAAAATTGTAAAAAAGCTGTGCCTATACATTGAAGATATTTAAAAAAAAACAAGTGGGTTAGGGTATATAAACGTTACCGAACCCAAAAATGTGATTTTTAAAATTCTTGTCTGTTTGTTACGGTTTGGCACAAAAACTACTGTTATCACTATTAGAAATTATGTGCTCCAACTTAAAAACTGGTATACTCCTTACTCAAATAATTAAATGGAACCTGAGATACAGCTTGACCTCTCTAATGTATAAAGATCCATACGAAGAAGAGGTCATCACTGTTGGTTTTGAGCTTCAAGTGAGCGAAGCCACGGGCAGAAGCTAGTGATAATATTTATTTTAAGTAAATATTGAGAGACACATTTACAAGTCAATGGTTTCGTTTTTTAATACATAGCTTCGCTTAGTGCCAGCTTCGTATATTTCCCAACTGATGACTCCTGAAAAGAAACACCGTAACAAACTCAGACAATCAATAAAATAAAAACTATCTCCTATTTTCCTACCCTGGCTGGAGTTACCTATGACATATGTTGAATAAGAATTTCTTATCAGTCATAAACAGGGAATGGGCAAACGCTGGAACAAATGAGTTTTCGAGTGGAGATCGCGTCTAAGAAAACGTAGCGTAGGGCGCCCACCGGCCTGGTGGAGTGACGGCTTGCGGAAGGCAGCTGGCAGTGACTGGATGTGGAAAGCCGAAGATTAGGTTCCATCGCGTTCATTAGGAGAGGCCTACGTCCATCTGATGATGATTTTTAAACAGGTATCATACTGCCGTGGTATTCGAGAGGGCAGTAAGTCACCTGGTGGTCACCTTTGACTTACTACCCTCTCAAGTACCACCGCAGAATAGAGAGAGAGGTACATAGCTTTTCTTTTTCTTTTTAACTTCATTATACAGATAAAATAACCAATATTATCGTGAAATATCATGAGGTTGTTTCGATTCGCTTATCGACTTACACACCTTTAAATAGCCGACATTGCTCTTTATAATGCCACCCATCATTATTCATGGTTAAGTACGCTATTATAATGTATTATATAAGAATTAATGGATTAATTATATTGTTATAGCTGGTACTTATTGCAGCTATAATGTGGAGGTCAAGGAGATTACCTGTTGCAGGTTAACAATGCGTGTAGACAATTTATATAGTTACTAGCTTCTGCCCGCGACTTCGTCTGCGTAGCGCGAAGATATAGCCTATAGCCTTCCTCAATAAATGGGCTATCTAACACTGAAATAATTTTTCAAATCGGACCTGTACAACATATACAACGTGTTAAGAAAACGATGTCCGATCCGTGAAGGTATTTTTAGGTATCAAGATCCAGTTATCCGGTATTTAATTAACTATTTCATCGTTTTTTAGTTTACAAGAAAAAAAATAAGTATTTTTTTATGGGATAAGGGGGCAAACGAGCTGACGGATCACCTGATGGTGAGCGATAACCGCCGCCCATGGACACCCGCAACACCAGAGGAGTCGCAAGTGCGTTACCCGCCTTTTAAAAGGGTTTGGGCTTCCGGTATCCTCACTCACACGGCGAAACACAACGTAAGTGTTCACGCCGGTTTTCTATTAGGTCGTGGTATTACTCCGAGCCGGCTCATTCGTACCGAAGCATGGCTCTCCCACTTACCTACACTTACCTGGCCTGGCCTAATATTTCAGCGACTACAGTCGAAACGATAAGTCAATTATTGTCATGGGATTTTGTAATTAGCTGTAGGTAATTCATAATTAGTTTTAATTATTCCCTTAACATCATTATCTTAGCATATTCTCAGCTCAATAGAATTTTAATTAAAGATAATAACAGAACTTATTAGTTTTATAAATTATTAATTTAATTCTCACGGGCCGGCGCCGATTTTCTTGTGACCTTTGGCATTTCTTGTAAGAAACTTGACCCAACGTAGGAGTCGTGTGAGTTTGAATCTTCTTAACTTCTGGAATATAATATTTACTGGTATACTTAAGCCTGTATTTACTAACCATTTTTTTTACTTCAACTTCTTATAAAAATATTCTTAAATTTTATTTTTATTAATATAATGCCTCATTTTCAATTTCTATTGCTATAATATGCCTTCAGGGTGTTGTTAGATTGAATCAGACATAATATTAAATCGATATAGCTGCTACGAACGTTGAAGGTGACAATTTGATGAGAAGCTGTTGATTGATTGATTGGGAAAATGATATTCAGGATAATATTGTACATATTATATTACTTTGTAAATTGAGGTTCTTATATACCGTTGTATTTGTGAGCAAAACATTTTTTTAAGAATTTATTTTGTACCTACTGTAATACTTTATGATCAACCTATGGTATGTTAGAGATTTGAAATATGAATAAATATTATTATGAGAGGCATTAGGCTATAGTCGACCGTGGTGGCCTAATGCAGGTTGTCAAACTTTACACGCTGTCGAGAAAATATCGCAAGCGTACAGGTTCCATCATAACAGTAATTATGATAACTTCTTAATGATAATAGCTATTAATACGCACATGATTAGAACTCGAAACCTTTGACTTGGCAAGGCAATGATCATATCACTAGGCTATTACTGTTCTGTACACTTAAAGAACGATCACTCGCCAATGAATAACAACAATTTTCCTATTGTGTTTGCTAATTATTCCTTGACAGTTTAAAAAACATGAGATTTATACAATCTGCACGAGCATATCATGCAAAGGATTATTCAATAATTTTCCCTGTAACTTCAATTGTCTTGTAATTGTCTAATTACAGTTAATTTCACTTGTTTCGCGGACAAAATGGCGTCTCAAACAATGTTAGTGCAATCTTGTCACTAATGGTTTAGACATGCGCAGTTTGACACGAAATATACAACCTGTAATTGTCTTTTGTGACGTTTTTGCATTTTTTCAAGTTTCAGATTATAAAGTAATTTTTCCTTCACTAAAATAACCTCTGCTCTGTTATAGGCTCTGTATGTAATTGTATCAGAATGGAAAAAAATGACATAGAACTGAAAGATTTCTTTTTGAAATCTGTCAGTTGTTCATTACATTCATTTTCATTCAAAATCATTCCTCATTCTGAAGTTCTGAAGCTATAAAATAGTACCTACACTTGAGGCCCTGAAAGATTGTTCAGAATCTACTATTGAATCAATCACAGTGGTTTTTAATATGTATTAATTTTTCCCGAAAAGAATTACAGTACCTAAAACTATGGCCCCCAGATCTATCAGTAGCTCGAGAGATGGATAACTGAAACCTATTTGCACAATCTGTTATATGTGTGTGTGCGCGATATCGCAGTCGTACCTAATGGGTACGACTGGTAGTACAGCCAAGAGTTTGGTGTATAGCTGGTCTTATTAATTAGCTTAGCTAGGCTATTTGTACGACTTCTAATATGTATTACGAAACTGAAGCATTGACTTATAAAAGTGCCTTTAAAAATCTGTTTCCAGAACTACTTAAATTATTTTTATCATTTACAATAGCTTCAATAGTATAATGGTTTTAAGCGCGACTGCTATCCCAGAGGTTCTTGGTTCGATTCCCAAGTCGAGCAGTGTTGTTGGTTTTATTCTATGAAATTGTCAGTATCTTAGATTTGTATTCGTGTCACATAGACTTACCTCCTAGGTAGGTACCGAACATGGGACCTAAGCATACCGGAGAACTCTCGGTGTACACCTCTACCTAACCCTTCGGGGTATATGTATAAGCGTGATGATGGTATTTTATCTATTACAATATTGGGCTTAAATTTTGGTTCAATAGAGAAAACCATTTCGAGAAATAGTTGGGTTTGGCAGTCCATTTCTCGTTTATGGCAGTTCAAACTGTCAAAATCGGCCGTGCTCGAATTCTTCTACAAAAAAAAAACAAATAAATTTAGTCTATGTTATTTTTACATCAACATGTTTTAGTAAACACATGACATGATAGGTCTGTAACCTCAGTAGCTAAACCAGTTTGAACCAGATTGAAAAGGTCATGATGTATCATATTTGGCAAATAGCACATCTTATATGGGTACGTTGAACTGAGGAATCATCATTTTCTAAATTAGTTTTTTAATATCCAACGGGCTTTTTCGAAGTTCGTTATTTAAATTTTCGTTGAAATTAAGTGAAGTTAGTTTTGTTACGTTTTGATTATTTGTGCTTTTTTTTACTTAGGTTGGCTAGTAGGGTTTTTTTTTTAAATATTCTGCGACATTTTTACACTGCTGTGTAAAAATGTCGCTTAGTTTGGGACTAGATGGTGCTCCATCTAGTCCCAAACTAAGCAGAGCTTACTAACATGGGTACTGGACAGTGGATATAATACTTATATACTTTTTTTTGTACATACATACTTATATAATACAAAATTATAACTAATTTAATTATAAACCACATGTCTAAAAGGCATCTTGGCATGTCTTCTTCTAAAGATGAAGGTTATAGGCAACGGAAAACGCAGTGTGAGGCGACCTCCATCCAAGTGGACAGACTCTGGTGAAGGTCTTTAGGTGTCGGCATATAACTGACCCCCATGGAAGTCTTAAGGATATACCTTTGTTCAACATTGGACTTCTTATGGCGAATATGATGATGACGTCATTGAGTCTGGCAGACTCACGCCAAATATTAGAACAGTTAAGTATTTAATTCAAACAGAGTTGCTTCTAAAATTGAAATCTAATCTTATCCAAAGAAAATAATATAGATTAATATTAATAATATATAAGATAATAATATATAAGAAAATAATTCTTTATTAAATTGCAAATTAATCTTAGCTTAAAATAATAAAATTTGGCATTAATAAAGCCTTCAATGACCAAAACTAAACTAAGCGCTGTACAAATAAAGAAAACTCTTTAATCTTTATCTTTCTTTTTCTGCATTTTTCATGCTGAGATTCTAAAGTTATTACGAGTAGATACACCAGATGCTATGACCATTAATCCACCGAGAGTCATAGCGTCTGGTGTATCTAACCAGAAGACGCAGGTTCGAATCCTGCCTGCGAGTCGAAGTTTTCCTTCACTAAAATAAACTGTTTTGAATATATTCGAAATTCCCTAACATTATAATTAAATCTATGAAAATAACACAAGATTAAAAAAATACTCATTAAGTACTCATTAAGCGGTAAGATTGATAATGTTATGAAGTGTTGACCACACTTCATAACATTATCAATCTTACCGCTTAGCAGTTAAGGCGTAAATTCATTTGAAGTTCAATCAGGAACATTGAGATAATACCTGCTTCCGTATGAACTGTTCAATAAATTGTTGTGCGATCTTCATAAGGTTGAAGGATTGACGTGTGATGTGAATTGAGATATAAGTACTCGTGTGATGCGGAAATAAAAATATATAATAGGCTCTATGAATTATTGTTTTGCTTCCATTCAAGGTTTTTAATTCTGTTGTCAGCCGGAACAGCGAAGAAAATAGGTTGTCGCGAAATCGTGATAAAAACACGATTCTATTAAGTCGTCTTATTTTTCGTGTTTACTAACTGTTTTACTCGCGAAAGGCAGTCAAAGTCAAAATGTTTTATTTCAATTAGACCATTAAAGAAGGTACTTTTGAAAAGTCAAAACTAGTTGCACGGTTCCAAAAAGTGGGTCTTATGGAGAAGAGCCGGAAAGAAACTCCACAATAAAGATACTACAAATAAAATATATTTTTTTAATGATAATTCCTCCTAGGGCATCAATCCATCTCTGCCAAATTTTTATCGAATTGTTTACTACGTACTGTAATACAGCGACACTGATATTGTAAATCTATATAATATGTAAGATTATATAGGAAGAGCGAGGTCTTCCCATCACAAGTATCATTCTTTGATTACTTTCTGGGAAGCCCCGGCAACGTACTTGTAAAGATTTACTGAAATAAATACAGTTTATTTTTATTTTATTTTATATTTAGGGTTATAAGCGATTAAGCATCAATTTATTGAGAATTTAATTATTTAATGCTCAACACTCCATGGAACTCAAACATAACGGTAAACTGAGGGTATACATTAGTACCTACGTCTCTGGCTTACCCTTCCAAGCATACAGGCGTGATGATATGTTATGATAGTAGTTTGGATGTCTATCTACAAACATAAAGACCAATTATCCATTAACGCCTTGTCAACCAATAAGTACAGCTTATAATACGATTGAATACCGCCATTAATCCGAGGTTATATATCATGAGTATGCGTTTACTAAACAAAGTAAACATTAATTAGCGATGCAATTGATCGTCCGTGCCATATCATATGCGTGATCTGAGAACACGACCTTATAGCTAGAGAGCTAGCAACCCATCCGAATAACCCGCTCCCCACAAAGCTAGAATATTTTTAAATAATGTTTTATTATCCTCCAATTAAGAAAATACCGTTCTTGCAGGCACCTCGCGGTTGCGTCATCAGCACAAAAAAAATTGAAAATGTCAAAAATATGTATTTTTTTAACCTTTTCCCACAATCCTTTACAGCATCCATGGTCACGGGTAGACTGAGGTGTTGGACGTCTTAATGTTAAATTACTAACAGCTACCTTACATTTTTGTTAATTATTAGTGATCCGATTCAAAATAAAATCCGATTTAAAAAATTAATACAACGCGATAAAATCCGTAAAAAATAGTTTAATTTCAATGTCTAATATTCGCGTAAGTGTCAGAGACCAGTATACTTTTCCCACAAGGTAATTTTTTTATATATTGTAATTTACATATGTCTTATTGTAATAAAAAATTGCCAACCTATTTCGACGTTTGCAAGTATGTGCCAGACGATAGCAAAGTTGTCATCGGGAGAGTAATTCATAAAATTCTCCCACAAGCCTGAAACTTTGAGGATTTATTCTTTTATTAGTTCAAAAAGTATATAGAAAAAGCCAGCCTATTCTGGCGTTTGCAAGTGTCTGCCAGAAGAATACATAATAGTCATGATACTCGACTGGAGTGCGAGCGTAACCGACTTGTACGAGTTCCAATTTCAAAATTTTCGTGATGACGCAATCGCGAGGTGCCTGCCAGTACGACATTTTCATAATTGGAGGATAATAAAACATCATTTAAAAAAATCTAGCGTTGTGGGAAGCGGGTTATTCGGATGAGTCGATAGCTCTTAGGCTATTATGTGTGGCATCGATTACCGATCTTCATAAAACCATAATAAGTTTTTAATCTTTGCGTGACTTAGAAAAAAAATGCACTTGGATTAAGTGAATCGACTTTCTGACTACCTAAACACATCAATAACATTTTTATATCATAAGAAATAGGGTTCAATTTCCTGTAACGCTTAATGGGTTTCCATTATGTACTGACCGCTACACTTTTGCATTATCATCCCGACTTTATGGCCCTCACTTAAAGTTGATTTTGCTTGCTCAAAGATCGTTTCAGGAACATCAGATAGGTGAGCTTCCGATGTGAGCTCGTTTATAATCATTATCTCATGAATGTTATGACGTTTGATAGCGATGACGTCATGAACGCATTCAATCTATTTTTGTGTGATGAAGGACTGACGAGGGTTGAAAAATTAATATTTTTGGTAGACGTCTTCGTAGAAGGTAGAAGTTAGATGGATAGGATAATGTCGGTCATTGGTGGATGACTTTAGCTTTGTTGGAAATCTGAAAAGAGTATATATGATGACGCTTTATGAAACTGCCTCATTAGACTAGTGCTCCTGAGTGCAACTTCTACTCTAGAGGTCCTGGGTTCGATTCCCAGATCAAGCAGTGTTATACAAAGGCAATAGGCTCGCTATTACATGGAACCTTAATATACTGGCGCACATTAGTACACCTCTACCTAACCCTTAAGGGAATATAGGCGTGATGGTATTTATGAACCATAAAAATAAGTATTACATCATAAGTATTACATCCTTCTATAATAGGCTCGTCCCCTATTACATGGAACCTAAACATACCGGCGTACTGTGGGTATACATTAGTACACCTCTGCCTAACCCATCGGGAAATACAGGCGTGATGGTATACAATATATCATTAGCTCCCTCTTCAAAATGTTACATTCTACTATTAATAAAACAACAATAACACCCTCAATAATCTACAAATGACTACCAAACGCACCTATAAGATGATCAATGACGAAAAAACGAGTTTTATCAAAAATAGATGACAACCCTAACAATAAGGTCATATTAAAATGACCGAAGGTCAGTGACACCGCAGAGGTCGGCATAGAATAGATGTGACCTTTGTCAGATGTGAAGATCCTAATCAAATAAAGCGAGACAACATTTTATAACGATTCACTATCAAAAAGTAATCAAATAAGCAATTTGGATAATTTTGTGATGACTAATTTTTATTTTATGTATTATCGACCTTCTGCCCGTGATTTCGTCTGCGTGGACTTGAGAATTAGATCCAATCTGGACAAAATTAAGCCTGGAATAGGTCCAGAATATAATTTATCTTTGTGGCAAATTTCATCCAGGTCCGTTCAGCCGTTCTGCCGTGATTGAGTTACAAACATCCATAACTTTCGCATTGATATTAGGGGTAAGATTTATTAATTTGATTGCTTTTTTTATTCTTAATTAGGCTTAGGCATGACTGCCAGTTCACCTGAAGTTACAATTTACTATGGAGTGTGCCACTCTATACCAATTTTTACGTAAGTTAGTTCAAAATTCAGCTTTCATGGCCCAAACCTTGTACTAGACCAAAGTGGATAAACATTTTAGTTGTGTTAAATGATAAATGATCTTTATTTCTGTAAATAAATCTTTTAAAGACACTTTTACAAGTCAATGTTTTACATTTTATTTTAATCTAGATGGCGCCGGCCTTTCATAACTGACGACCTCTGAGAAGAAACGCCGAAACAAACTCCGAGAATCATGGTCTCTTTTAAAGTCCAGACAGTAATAGTATTATTAGATATTATGTGAGTGTTACGATGTAGGGCAATATCTGGACAGGCCTTTTGAAGAAAGAGCCATAGCAGCTTTGAGTTGACCTGTCTTAACTGACGGCACGCATACATAAGGCATCGTGTAGCTCAACCATTATTTAGGGAGCTCAACGACCTGTCGCACGACAATACCAGATCAGCAAGACATTTGCGTGTAAAATACCTACTTAGTTAGTTATCAAGGTTTAAAATTAAACGTTATGTTCACCACTTGTGTGAAGCCAGGACGGGCAGCTAGTAACATACAATTTTGAATTATTCTAGCCTAAGCCCTCATTTCAAGACTATTACCGAGCATTCAGTCAATAACAATAATCTATAATATACTAATTGAAGCTTATTTATATGCAGATTGTAAGGCAACAGCCGTATTCGTGTTAAGGTTACCAGCTCGTCTTCAAACACCGGTTGGCCGCCATCTTATCCATGCATTTCATTAACTTGGTTACAGAAATATGCATTTGAGTAATGATATAATACTAACTGCCTCATTAGCCAAGTACTCCTGAGCGCGACTGCTACGCTAGAGGTCCTGGGTTCGATTCCCAGGTCGAGCAGTGTTATTGAGTTTTTCAATGAAATTTCTGAGTAGCAGCTCGGAGTTAGGATTTTGTGCCCGGTTAATGGCAATAGGCTCGCCCCCTATTACATGGGACCTAAACATACCGGCGAACTGTGGGTGTACATTAATACGTCTCTGCCTAACCCTTCGAGGAATACAGGCGTGATGGTATGTTATGTTATAATTTTAAGGGACTCAATTGGTTACAAACGTAATAGGTACCAAAATAAATCGCTCATCAAATATATTTTGATGAGATTGTGTGCTGATTGGATCCAATTAGCACTGGATTGAGATAGATGCAATCATGGCCTTTGTCCAGCAGTTTGATCTTTACACACCAGGCTAATCATAATTGTGTTACTTACTTTTTGGATTCCTACCACTAATAGATTTCGGATACACCACCATTTCTTCAAAAGCAGTTCACTGGGAATCGGAATAAATATAAGCTATTTTTTTTTATATGGGACAGTGGGAGTAAACGAGCAGATGCATCACCTGATGGTAAGCGATAACCACCTACAACACCAGAGGAGTTGCAAGTGCCTTGCCCGCCTTTTAAAAGGGTTTGGGCCTCCGGTATCCTCACTCACTCGGCGAAACACAACGCAAGCATTGTTCCACGCTGGTTTTCTGTGAGGCTGTGGTATCACTCTGGTCGAGCCCATTCGTTTTGAAGTATAGCTGTCTAAAAACGTGTGTATTTATTTTTAATGGACATAAGTCCAACAAAATATCCGTATTGACCACAACAATACAAAGAAACAAAGATAGTTAAAGGTTCTACTCTTACAAACTTTGAACTAGAAACTCACACACAAAAATTCATACTAATTGACCTATAGAAACAAAGCAGGTGTTAACAGCCGGAAAATTATGCAAATATTTTTTTGTTTGGCAACAAAGCTTGGCCTTCACGAGTTATGACATAATACGTTTGACAGATTGTCAATGTCATCCTCTAAGGCCGTACATTGTCTAATTAGATGTTCACATAATAAATACATACATAATAAATATGGCATTTGTGTCGCCTTTTATTGTAAATACAAGGATTTTAAACAAAGTGTTTCGTTGTTACAAAATAAGATAACTATGAGTTATCTTGTTTTGTAAAGGAATGTTGCAAGTTATTGTAAGATCTTTGAAAGAAAAAAAAAAACTAAAATGGATGTCTTAGTACTTACTCTTAGTAAGTAGTTGTTTTGAAATCGGAACTATGTAGAATAATTATGTATAAGTATAAGCTATACTGCCTCTTCAACCGAGTCTGCTAAGCTTGAGGTCCTGGGTTCGATTGCCAAGAAGAGTATTATTGGAGTTTTCAGTGAAATTCTCAATAACAGCTCGTTGTATACATGCCTGGTTAATAGCTGATGTAAATGTTTAGGCCGATGTCAATAGGAACTGTAGGTGTACATTAGTACGCCTCTGCCTAACCCTTCGGGGAATACAGGTTAGTATGTTATATTTCTGTCCTTGTTTAATTTGTTGCACTAATACACGAAGCTTTAATGATGTCACTCCTTGATCCATCTTATCTTAGTATCTTAGAAAGCTATAGTCTAATTACTATCACCTCTACTGACAGCTGTCAATATACAGATAATCTCCATGATCTAGGAATGGTAAACTATCAATAGTTTGACCGCAGCTAGCGCAGCTTAACCTTGAAGATCGATCGATCAGCGATTAGCCCCTTAATTTCAACGTACATAATGATTACAAACAAGTTATAACTTCAGCTTCGATCCAAACACCAATAATTATCCTCGCCAAACAAAAAATTCAAATGATGTGTTTTTGCGTTCGAGTAAAAACATTCCGATTCGAATACCGAATATAATCGAATACTTTTATCACACGCCCATTTATTTATTTTTTACCAAAGATGTCGGAAAAAAGCGTTTATTACTCGGCGGCTGGAAGTTAGCAACATTGCCTAATTAAAGCACCCAACAAGACTTTTCTCGACCTGGAAATTGGATTCAGGACCTCACGCACAACAATCACACTAGCAACTAATACACCAATGCATAGTTATAGATTGTTATTAATTAGCCTGAGTTACCTTAATAGGGTCGAGGACTTCACCCGACCTTGGAATCGAACCGAAGTGTCATTAGCACCCGCATTGCACAGATAATCTATTAATTTGCTATTGACTAATAACAAAGGTATACACAACATTAGGCCTGTATTCCCCTCAAGCGAGAGAACTATAACCTAACGTTTCTCATTCTGAGAGAAGACCTGTGGGACAGTCTAATGGGTTGATTAAGTTATGTTATTATGTATTTTTTGTAAGCGGCGGTAGCCTAATGGCTAGGGCGTCGGACTTGCGATCATGTGGTTGCCGGTTCGAAACCCACCCATTGCACCACCGACGTGAACCCACTCGTAACACAAGCATTTAGCTTAGCACGAGGGGTTAACAAGAATACTTCTAATCTGCGACCCACATTGATAGTAAGATTTTTTTTTAAATACAGGGTGGCGATTTAATCACCTGCATCCTTCTAGCAGGTGAATCAGACCACGAAATACTACCCATATCAATAAAAAAAAAACATACCTTAGTTTTTCATCAAAATGTTTTTTTAACCGTCCGCATAAGGTCAACGTACTGCAGGGTGCATATCGTTTTATGAACATTTTGAATAATTATCAAGTCCTTTAACATGGGATTGCATAAAGATACAAATTATTTAAAATAGTCTGCAGGGTGCATATCGTTTTATGAACATTTTGTATAATTATCAAGTCCTTTAACACGGGATTGCATAAAGATACAAATTATAAACTATGTCTAATATGTTATGTGTTATCAATACTACAGTGAGAGCAAGGGCAGGTGATTAAATCGCCATCCTGTATACATACTGAGCAAACAATATTATCTAGTATAATCCAAACCCAAGCTATCAGGGTTAAAAAAAAGACGAAGCGCTTTGAGAAAAGGTAGGTATTGCGCTTGCGATTTGCTTGGCTCGTCTTGGAATTTCAAACACAGATTCTCATTCATCACCAACACCTGTTGTTCATATCCCTTCCCATAACAAATAAATTAACATAAATATTTCAAACAACTCACCGTGTTAACTATGTTGGTTCACAGCCAATCTGTAAAAAAATTAAAACATCATTAATATTCATGATAGTGGAATATATCAGTATCTAAGTACTACATGTACCCGAGTACTACATTTCTGCATAATCGTTAATGGTTATGGTAACTACGCAGTAGTCAGGAAGCCTGCATTGTAAAGGTTTGCACACATCTTCGCAGTACAGAACGCGACGCGTTTAGCATAGCGGCTGAGCGATCGGCTTCTGCGACATGTGTTGTGGGTTCGATCCACACACGGAACAATAATTTGTATGATCTACGGTACCGGGTCTGGACGTTTGTGTATGTGAGAATTTGTGTTTGTAAACGCACCTGCGATACAGGAGAAAATAGTGTGGGGCAAGGTTTTTTTTTAAAAGGAAATTTTCTTAAATTCTTTTGTTTTTAATTTCACTTAGAGGCCATCTCAAATGGCCTCAATTCAAATCTAGTGATTTGAATTGAGGCTTGGCTTCGATGACTTTTGACTACTGAGGTTTTTATTAACGAAATCGAGATGCGTTTAAAAAGTTTATCTCCTTTAGAGTTTGTATGTATGTATGTGTGTCAAATACAAAATTTATCGAACATTTATAAGATTTTTTTAACATTATTTAGAACTGCCTCATTAGCCAAGTGGTCCTGAGCGCGACTGCTACGCTAGAGGTCTTGGGTTCGATTCCCAGATCGAGCAGTGTTATTGGGTTTTTATATGAAATTCCCAGTAGCAGCCCCGAGTTTGGAATTTGTGCCCGGTTAATGGCAATAGGCTCGGCCCCTATTACATGGGACATAAACATACCAGCCAACTGCGGGTGTACCTTGGCTAGTACACCTGTGCCTAACCCTTGGGGGAATGCAGGCGTGATGCTATGTTGTTATTTTACTTAAACAGTTTAGTTACTAGACATTTATAACGCTTAAACTAACATATAACCAAACTGTATATGTATTATTAATATTATACGCATTTTGAAAAAGGTGTAGATAAGCATCATTGATGACTGCCTCATTAGCCAAGTGGTCCTGAGCGCGACTGCTACGCTAGAGGTCCTGGGTTCGATTCCCAGGTCGAGCAAAGTGTTATTGGGTTTTTCTATGAAATTCCCAGTAATAGCTCGGAGTTAGAAATTTGTGCCCGGTTAATGGCAATAGGCTCGCCCCCTATTACATGGGACCTAAACATACCGGCGAACTGTGGGTGTACATTAAGTACGCCTCTGCCTAACCCTTCGGGGAATACAGGCGTGATGGTATGTTATGTTATGTAGATAAGCATTATTGCATGGAATCCAAATTGTATAACTTGCTCGTGAGCGGCAAAAATACGCACGACGGCGCGAATGTATACATACCCTTATGTGTACACGTGTCTAACTTCTTAGCTTTTGTTTTTAAATTATGCTTTTTATATTGTGTTGTATAGCAGGCTGATGACAAAGTGCATCTTTGTTGTTGTGAAAATGAACATAACATGGTATTCGTTGTATGCTATGCAAAACAAGCATGTCACTCTTTGCATAATTTTGTGGTAGATGCTTTTTGTTCTCATTTCATACACAAACCTGTTTTGTCTACGAAATTATAGAAATGTTAACATTAATTATAGAAAAACTAGTGTGTCTTTGAATCATGATTTTATACACTCTTCAAATATAAGAAGTTTAAGTTTATAAGAATTATAATAAAATTGTTCCAGGTTTTTTTTCCGTCTGTTTGTATGATCTTAAGTAGTGACAGCAAATTACTTGATTAAGGACGTTTTTCTAGACGATACCAACATTTATCTTTGATAATCTTTTCAGACAACATCAAGCTGCATAGACAAATTAACTTTGTAAGGTCAACTTAACTATCAATTTTGGTCAAATAAAAACGATGCTATAATGAATCCATATAAATAATTTATGTCGTATCGTTAGGGCGTCGTTTTCGTCCAAATTGGTTGAAAAAGTACGAAATAAGACCCGACCGTTATTGGCGACATAAATATACTGTGGCAGTTTAATGGACAGACTGACCCCAGTTTTTATCTATCGCTGAAAATATTTGAAAATTTGAGAAAATAATATGTAGGTACAGTCACGACCATAAATATGTATACTGAGTGTATAAAAAATCGAAAGCAAACTCATCAAAGCATTGATTCGAAGATACTGTTTCTTGGTACCATAAAATTCTAATTAATATTTTAAGAGAAAATCGATTTACGATATTGCCAAGTGTATACATATCTGTGCTCGCGACAGTATCTATTTTGAGTCTAGGAATAATTAGTGTTAATTTATTGTATGTATTATTAACATACTCCCCTGAAGTGACCGGCCGTGGGGCACGCAATATTTTATTTTTAGTTTGATTTTTAATATGATTCGTTCTTTTTTGTTTGTCTGCCTATATTATTCTGAGCAGTGGCCTTGAACGTGTCAATAAATCCTCTTTCTTTGTCTCTTGCGATACAGGGATTGTTCTCTACTGGTCAATTATAGATAAGTATAACTCTGTCTTTTTTGTAGCACGGAAAATCAACATGGCTCGTCTCTTACCGACTAAATAATGTACTTGTCTTCCTTTGCTCTATAGTCACAGCCTCGGGCTTTGTGATATTCGCCTCGACCCTGACAGACGGTCCAGCATCTGGACCTCTTCAAAGAGCGAGGCTGGGTCTCGCATCCCAACCCAACTCGCGCGCCATCTACTAGGGCCATTGATGTAGACAAGTGGCAGTCTGTAGCCCAAGCTTGAACACTTTCGAAAACATATTCGTATCAAAATCGAGAATAATTTGTATGAGAAGAAGGTTAATGAACGTAGATGAAGCGAAAGTGGTGTGCCTGGATGAAGTGTAGTCTCTGCCTACCCCAATGGGAGACGGATGTGAAAATATGTATGTAAGTATGAGGTTTGTAGCAGAAAAAGTCTCATTCGTTTACGATACGATTCGATAGTTGTTCGAGTCCGTGCTTATGCTACTGAAGTTTGAATAGACAAAAGAACAGAAACAAAATGTATGGAGATGACATTTGTGCGCGCTCGATTTGTCGAAAGCTTATGTCACTCAGAATTTCTATTCTATTCTATTCAATTAGCGTTCATGCCACTTTTCTACAGGCACTTGGTCTGCCGCTTGGGCAGGCCACAGATCATGGCAACCAGAGGTTTGTCTGTGCCCTCCTGCACTGCGGATTGGGAGAGAAGTTGATAATCCTTTCTCCGTCTCTGCTGCCTCTTTTCAAGCATAACTTGCTCGCAAAGAGGCGACGGCTTCCCACACGCTAATCTCGAGTATACCTTTTCCTAACCCTTCGGAAACTATAGTCCTGATGGTTTATTATTCATTCATCCATATTAGTTATGTTATGTTCCACACAATATTAAACTAATCATATTCATTACGTATTTACTTATATAATATACCTTACAATTAGTAATATGAATTACACAAAATGTAAATCAAATACGTAGGTACAGAGTGTGCGACACGACAAGATCGCGTTTATCAATTAGCGAGCAAATTAATTGAGATTGATACACGTATTAAGCGTACATGCAATATATGTACGAATTAATACAGATATTACGAGTAGTGTTTGGGAATTTGTATCGTCAGCAACCGAAATTGTATCTTTGTTAATTATTTAGAATTTTAAATGTAAATGTTATTGAAATTTATTTATTTAAGGACCAATTGCACCACTTCTTAAATATGTTTAAATTGTATTTAAAATCAATTATGCGTGGGAGAGCCATGCTTCGGCACGAATGGGCCGGTTCGACCGGAGTGATACCACGACCTCACAGAAAACCGGCGTGAAACAACGCTTGCTTTGTGTTTCGTCGAATGAGTGAGGTTACCGGAGGCCCAAACCCTTTTAAAAAGCGGGCAACGAACTTCTGACTCCTCTGGTGTTGCGGGTGTCCACGGGCGACGGTTATCGCATACCATCAAGTGATCCGTTCGCTCGTTTGGTCCCCTATCGCATAAAAAAAATTCAGCATTCGGCACACATCGGCATTTATTTACTGATGAATTGATGATCTTCAATTATTATATCTTTGTCGACCTCTGAGAAGAGTTCAAGTTAGTGACACAAACGGAATATACGGAATACACAATAGTTGGTGGTAGTCAGAAGCCTGGCCACAAGTTCATCCTCAGGATAATGTTTATTGCCCAGAAATAAGGTTGCGGAGGTCTGACTTTTGCTACTGACTGTACGATGTAAACTTAATTGAAGAATTAAATAACTGGGCGACGAGATTACGAGATATTATAGCAAGGATTTTCAAGTTGATTGAATTATATATATACATAGATATTTTCACACCTGTATCCTGTATCCCAATGGGGTAAGCAGAGACTATAGATTTCCAATCCTGGCACACTACTTTCCCTTCATCTACGTTCTGTACCTACTCATGCATGATCGTGGGTTTAGGTTACTTAACCTGACTTTTTTTGAAAACGGCTGTAATTTGGTTCGCAATTTGACTGTGTTATGTTTGTTGAGGTCGGCCCCTTACTATTCTTCCATCCGTACTCGCCATGTATACTCGTTTCGTCAATCTCCGTTCACCCATCCTCTCTGCATGTCTAAACCACCTTATTTTATTTACAATATTACAATTTACAGTTTTAGTTTATATAATATATATATATATATATATTAATTTTATGTAAATAGTCTAAGTGTATAGTGTAATATGTTTTAGTTTTTTTTTACATATACTGTAAAAAGTAGTTTTAGTTAATATTTATTTGCTTAATGTTGAATTTCAACTTACATATTAAAGGAATTTTACAATAATATTATAAAGAGGGAAGATTTGTTTGTTTGTTTGTTTGTATTGAATAGGCTCCGAAACTACTAGACCGATCTGAAAAATTCTTTTACCATTAGTAGCCAACATTATCGCTAATGAAAATAGGCTACTTTTTAACGCGAGAAAATACTTCATTCCTACGGGAGAACGGGCGAAGCCGGGCCGGACAGCTAGTTAAATTATAAAGGAGTTCGATAAAATAATTTATTATTATCTTAGATTATTTGTCGCGACTACTATTGTGAAGGAATTATAAGATTAAACTACAAGATATAGAGCAACGGTGTTATGGTTTTTTTTATTAAAGTCTTAGTAGTTCGGTGTTTCAATTTGGGCATGAATAATGGCAATATTTTCGCCCCTATTATGTCAACCAGTCAATCTCCAGCACTTATCTAAGCCTAAAGTACTAGAGTATATTATGTCAACTAGTCAATCTCCAGCACCTAACTAAGCCTAAAGTAGGTACTAGAGTAGAATGAAAGAAAGTTTATTTGATACAATTTGCACAATATTAACAGCTTTTACATACTTACACTTAAATTAAGTATGTATATTTGAACAAGGCATATTGCGTCTTACAACTTATTTCTTGGTACCTTCTGCGAAGCTTAACAAAGAACCTTAAGTTAAAATATTGCTAAGCCTGTTGTGGTACAAGTAATAAGCTGATGAACTGTAAAGTTATTTCAGCGAAGGAAAAAAAACTTTATAACCTGATAAAAAGAATGACAAAAAGATAACTTTGGTTGGTAACCATTGAGTCACATATAATATGATGAATATATTACTTAAACACAGAATAAGACAAGGTAAATGGGAGTATTTCTCATTCCAAATCGAATTTAAAGATGTAAGTTGAATATATTTTTGTAAGCATTTATAAATCCCTTTATTTTGACACCCCTCTCGACGGTATAAAGCGCCAACTATCGGCCATTTTGTTTTTAAAAATGTTGACATACCAAGAATGTGGTAAGGCTCCCGTCCTTTTTGTTGAAATTTGGGTGTTTCTTAATTTCAATAGCCTCGCAAATCGTTAGCGGTTTTCTTTTGTGAGGACTTGTGGTTTATCAAATTTGATGGACCTAGTGTTTAGCCTTGTCAAGGACATTAAAACAAAATGACTACAAAATTATAAATTATTACATTAAATCGAAATAATTAATTAAAATAACATACCAACATTTGTCAGTACGTGACACATGCAGCAGTGGTTCACATACTGACAGTCAAAACGTTCGGCAAACGCGCCCAGGATATATTATGACATACCAATATAATCTTCGTCCACCCATCAGCAAACCGACCGTTTGTTGGATTAATACTTCCGCGTCAGAAACCATTAAATACCTATTATCCATTGTGTTAAAATATTAACTGCCTCATTAGCCTATAGTGGTCCTGAGCACGACTGCTACGCTAGAGATCCTGGGTTGGATTCCCAGGTCAAGCAAAGTGTTATTGGGTTATTCTATGAAATTCCCAGTAGAAGCTCGGAGTTTGGAATATGTGCCCGGTTAATGGCAATAGGCTCGCCCCCTATTACATGGGACCTAAACATACCGAACTGTGGGTGTACATTAGTCGCCTCTGCATAAACCTTCGGGGAATCACAGGCGTGATGGTATGCATGTATGTTAAAATATTAATGATATTGTGGCAAAGTATCATACCGCTACCGCTCTTGACTCGGTCCATTTCCTCAAGTATGGCAGAACAGTGTAGCGGCGTCTGCGAGGTATGTCGCGACTGGCATTGGCTGCCATTGACTGCCGCGGCCACTGGCACGGTGCCAATGAGCGATTGCCAATGCCATAATTGCTTTGAATGCCAGTTAACGTCAATACCATGTTTATGACAGAAAACGTTGTCGCCAATTATGACAATACTAGCTGACCCGGCGAACTTCGTACCGCCTAACAGTCGATTCTGAAACTAACGTCACTCAATTGTTTTGCCTTCCCGGAACCCCTCCACTAACACTTAAACTTTATGGTATGGTATTAAAGTTCAGATTGACTTATTATTACGAATCGTTTGTATGGGAATATAGAAAAGTGTTATTTTTAGACTTTTTCAGGCAATTTTTAATTTTTTCTCTCCGTGGAAACCATCCTCGTTCTTCAAGGAATATTATAAAAAAATAATTAGCAAAATCAGTTCAGCTGCTCTCGAGATTTGCGCTTAGCAACACATTTGGCGATTCATTTTTATATTATAGACTAGCGCCCGCGGTTTCACCGCTGCCCCGTTCCTAAGAGGTTATGTTAATTAGCTTAAAACCTTCCACTTGAATCACTCTATCTATTAAAAAAACTACATTGTTTTATATATTGCGTAGTTTTAAAGATCTAAGCATACATAGGGACAGACAGACAGCGGGAAGCGACTTTGTTTTATATATGTAGTGTATGATAGTCGGAATGGTACTTCGTTGGAAAATTAGTTGTTTTGTTGTTATTAGAGTTTTGTTCTAATATGAATTTATAATATCTGTTTCACTGTATCCCTATTTCTGGATTTCTGGTTCACTGTATACCTATTCAGGATAATTACCTTATTAGTCTAGTGGCCCGGGTTCGATTCCCAGGACGAGCAGTGCTATTGGGTATTTCTATGAAATTCTCATTAGCAGCTCAGAGTTTGGAATCTGAGCTCACTCCCTATTTAATTACACGGGACCTAAACATATCGGCGAACTGTGGATAAACATTAGTACGCCTCTGCCTAACCCTTCTGAAAATACAGGTGTGATGGTAAGTTCAGTTATAATCACACTATAGTGGCTGGCCTTGACTTTGGATCAACCTTGGTACGGTATAATTTAATGGACAGTTCTCCGCAATTCCACAACACAGAGCGTGTATTTTAACTCAACTTTACACTTACAATACTTAGGGCCACTTGCACCAACTTCTTGAATATGTTTAAATTGCATTTAAACACAAATTTACTATGAAACATTTTGTTAAAATACAATCTATACTTATATAAAGCTGAAGAGTTTGTTTGTTTGCTTGAACGCACTAATCTCAGGAACTACTGGTCCGATTTGAAAAATTATTTCAGTGTTAGATAGCCCATTTACTGAGGAAAGCTATAAGCTATATATTATCACGCTAAGACTAACTATTCCACGGGGACGAAGTCGCGGGTGGAAGCTAGTTTAAACATAATTAAAAAGTGGGCCTTAATACCTACGATACTGGGAAGCCCAAAATTCTAACATTCCTACTTACATGTCTTCAATAATCGATAAAATCATGTATACTAATAATTAGATTAAGGACTTTTAGCCATCAGTTTCGTATTGCTTAATTAAGTTGCCTACGTATAATGATGAAAAGGCAACTCCACTCCAGCAATTTCGTAAGCCTATAACGGATTTTATCAGTCTATATTAACGACGTTTCAAACAGAATATAATATTATCAATATATCGCGATAAAATCCATAAAAATATGAATAATAGAAAGTATTTCAACACGTAACTGTCAAAAATGAGTACCAACAAGAAGAAAATAGTAAAAAAACAACACAATAAATCAAATTCATTCCAAATTCAATAGTTATTCTTTTTTCTATAATAATTCGAATAAGCAAAGACGCGCCGCCATGCTGCCATTACTGTCAACAACTATTATAATATTTGTCTAATTCGACGTTCAAATTAACCGTTTTCCCGCCAAATGGTCTTAACGATTATTCTGGATGGGCTGTCATTATCTACAGGTGTTGAAAGCTTTAATTAGAACGCTCCGAACTTAGTAAGATGGTTTCATGCTAACCTAGATTAAAGTTTTTTTTTAAAGTAAGTATATGGATAAATGGCACTGTAAAGTTGTTAAATATATTTATTTATGTAATTTTTATTATAAGGAATTTGGTGATGACGGTCCATTATTCCTCATGAGAAGAATAATTGTAATTTGTTCTTATCTAACATAAGGTTTTACTTGAGAAGTTTTACAAACTGAGGACACGATTGATCGTCTTCGGCCGCGTTCGCTATTTGATTCCATTATGGAACAAGTGGAAACCTCCTAAGTATGATGATTCAACAGCTGATTTTTATTAACACTTAGTAACAACATAATACCTATATTATTTACTTACATTTTTGTTCGATATCTAGGTATCGGTTTCGAGCCTGTTAACTTTAGAAATCGTAAATGATGTCTCATCACTTTTCTACTATAATAAAATCGTAAAAAAGTTGTGTCTATGCATTGAAGATATTAGAAAAAAAAACAAGTGGTATGTAAACATCTCCAAACGCAATAATGATTTTTTAAAATTATTGTCTGTTTGTTACGGGATGGCGCCAAAAACTACTGAATAGATTTTAATTTTTTTATCACTGTTAGAAAGTATTTGCTCCAACTTAAAAACTGATGCACTTCTTATCTCAATTAATAAAACGGATCCTGCGATATAGCTTGACCTCTATGATGGATCCATATAAAGAAGAGATGATCACTGTTGGTTTTTGTTTAAATTATTTTGGGATCAATTTCTAATCCAATTAAAGCTTCAGGTGAGCGAAGCCGCGGGCAAAGACTAGTATTATATTTAAGTAGATTTTACTTATCACTAAACATTTCTCCGCACAAATACACCATGCAAAATTATATTCTGTGTGTGGTAATCGAATCCACAAATGCGTCAATTAAATATGCCAGTTAAAAATAACCACCAAACCATATCCGTAACATAGCAATCACCGCTTTTAGCTTAACACCGAATTTGTTTTAACGGTTAAGAAGTAATCGGGGGCCGTTCCGACCCGCCGCGTCCGTCAGACCTTCGTCAACGGATAATCTAAACACGGCTTATTAAACTACCTGCAAACTTGGATCACAAGCGATAGGTAATTACTTGTGTAAGGAAATGACGTCACAATCGCCTATGAATAAGATTTAGATACGTTTCGGGTCAATAAAGTTTACTTGAAGTTAATACAAAAAGTTTTTGTTTTTCTTACCCTGTATTACCGTTGGGTAGAAGTGTAATGTACCCACAGTTTACTAGTAACAAATGATCACAACTTATTAAAAAAATACAGTGTGATCTTCCTTTTTTTACATACATACATAATAGAACATCACGCCTGTATTCCCCGAAGGGTTAGGCAGAGAACAACTGATCTACGCTCACAGTTCGCCGATATGTTTAGATCCCATATAATAGGGGGCGAGACTATTGCCATTAAATCGGGAACAAATCCCAAAGTCCGAGTTGCTTCTGCGAATTTCATAGACGAACTCACTAACGCTTTGCTCGACTCGGGAATCGAACCCAGAACTAGCGTAGCAGTCGCGCTTGGGACTACTAGACTAATGAGATAGTTGTTCCTTCCTTTTTTTCCTTAAAAATAGGAAGTTAATTGGATTGATTGTTGTTTGTTACTATTTTACACATTTCCTGATAGTGACTCACAAAGATACAACAATGAAACGACAACAAAACAAGCATTGATATTCAGAGTCAACCCTGAAGTACAGTTGGCAGTGGTGCCAGGAACGCGCGTGTTCCGGCACCCCGCAGACCTTTATGTGGTGAGTTTGACAGCTGTACGATACGAGGTGAGAGTTACAATAATTTAAGTACTATCAACAAAAGAGCTAGGCATGCAGGCAGCTAACGATATTCATTTGTATTTCGACAAAGATTGTGTAAATAAGGTAGTGTTTACATGTATGTGCACAAACCCGTCAGAATATTTTTTCCCTACTCCGGTGAGAATACAGACTTATGAAAATAAATCACTAATCATAAGGAAAATTAAAACAATAAATATATTGAGTTATAGGTAAAGAGACTCTTAGCACACTAAATGTAAATGAACATATTATTAACTTCTTTCGAAACCAATTAGGATTTTCCGAGCCAAATTTAAGTGGTCTGTGTTGAAAAGTCTCTTAACAAAAAGAGCTTCTCTTTGCATAAAGTAAAAACGTGAAATTTTATATATCTATTTTTTTTATGGTCATAATTTCTGTACTACAATGCACAATAATGACTTCCCATCCCAGATTTACTTTTAGACTTTAGTCTGGGTACTTTTAGATTTCAGATTTACTTTTAGATACACAGGGTTGTATCGCACAATGTGCACACAGATGATGTCAGCTGTCTTCATAACAAAAACTATTGCGGATAACTATTTATAATGCACCTATGTTAAGAGACAGATATAATTAGATGCATACATAACTCATTCGTTAATTGTACCTCTCTTACAACATACCATCACGCCTATATTCCCCGAAGGGTTAGGCAGAGGCGTACTAATGTACACCAACAGTTCGCCGGTATGATTAGGGCCCATGTAATAGGGGGCGAGCCTTTTGCTATTAACCAGGCACAAATTCCAAACTCTGAGCTGCTACTGGGAATTTCATAGAAAACCCCAATAACACTTTGCTTGACCTGGGAATCGAACTCAGGACCTCTAGCGTAGCAGTCGCGCTCAGGACCACTAGGCTAATGAGGCAGTTCTACCTATCTTTCAGTGTATAACTACATGCCATCACGCCTGTATTATCTGAAAGCGAAGAGGCTTGTGTTTCCAGGCCATCATGCTGTCCATGGTTCCATGACCTACGTGTTTGCCACACAAGCACCTTCGTGTATGAACGAAGGTTCAACCACAGCCTATTACTGTTGTGGGGTATGTTGCAAATCTCATGGCTATGGCATATCCAATCTAAGGCTCTAGCTTGGATATGCCATAGCCTTTGGCATCGATCACCTAATTGATACATAATGAATCCATTATTCTCTGCTGGGCACGGCTCTCCTCTCAGCATGAGATGGATTAGGCTATAGGTAGGCCAACACGCTTGCCTAATGTGTATTGGCAGACTTCATGCCGTAGAAAAATTCAGGCATGCAAATTTCGTCACGATGTTTTCCTTCACCGTTTAAGCGCGTGATAAATAACTATTAATATGCACATGACCTTGAAAAGTCCGAGGTGCGTGCCTTGGATTTGATCTCGAGACCTTTGACTTGGCAGTCCAATGGTCATATCACTAGGCTATCACTGCTTGCCTCACTGATGTCTAAACATTAAACATTTACAGCCAAATATCTCACATCTCATTTGGGAGTATCCCCACAGAAACATATCTTTAAATTGTTTATATAACAATCGATTATTTCCCTATAAACCGTATGACCACCTGCCGTACTGAGAGCGCAATGAATCATAAACAAGTGTCGCTAGCAATAACATCATTGATGTTTTTGTAACAAAGATTTCGTATGAGAATTTTAATTAAACATTGACCGGGGAAGGTGTCGTGGCTAAGCTGATCAACTGATCTGCAAAGGATAAGCAGCGCTCGCCGCGGTCAGTACATGGATGGGTGACCATTCTTAACACATAGAGACCCCTCCGTGCCTCGGAGAGTACGTAAAGCCGTCGGTCCCGGTTGTTATACGAACAACTTTGACAGTTGTTATTGGTAGTTAAAAGTCCATAAAAGCCTGACAATCAGTCTAACATAACATACCATTACGCCTGTATTCCCCGAAAGGTTAGGCAGAGGCGTACTAATGTACACCCACAGTTCGCCGGTATGTTTAGGTCCCTTGTAATAGGGGTCGAGCCTATTGCTATTAACCGGGCACAAATTCCTAACTCCGAGCTGCTACTGGGAATTTCATAGAAAAACCCCATAAAACTGCTCGACCTGGGAATCGAACCCAGGACCAATAGCGTAGCAGTCGCTCTCAGGACCACTTGGCTAATGAGGCAGTTGGGACAATCAGTCTATCCTCCGAATATAGATGTTGCCCAGAAATTTGTTTACGTAGGTCTGATGGCAGTTACTTCGAGTAAAATGCTGATACTCTGCCACATCTGGATAGACTGGAAGCCGATTCCAACATAGTTGGAAAGGAAATTGAAAAGGCGAGGATCATGATGATGATCGGGGAAGAGGGAGGGGGAAGGCATTAGTGTCAGTCTACCTAAATATAAAAGCTTTGACTAAAGAGTTCGAATGGAATCTGTCTCGGGCTCAATGGCACGTTGAGTTTGTGAGAGTTGTGTTTTTTTTTATTTATTTATTTAATTAAGGTCAGCCAACAATTGCTTACACTAATTCATACATAGTTGCATTTATTTTTATACATTTAAAAGTGTAGGCTAACACACCATGCACATTATAAAACGGTTATTAAATTTAATAATTAAATGTAAAAAATATAATAATAAATGTTGTATTGTTATTATTATAAATGTAATATTTATAATAATAAGAATAATCCCATAATAATAGATAAGAAATTAAATCACAAATAGAAATAGTCAAATTATTAACTAAGAATTAGTACAATATTATTAATAATACCTCCTATCTAATTTAAAAACATTAAATAAAACGACACTAAATAACAACATTAAATAAACGTTTTATACACTGCCTCATTAGTCTTATATTCCAAATTGTGACCGTTACGTTACGTCCTGGGTTCGATTCCTAGGTCGAGAAAAGTGTTATTGACCATTAAGCCACCGCGGGTCCCACCCGCCAGGTCGAAATTGTCCTTCAAATTCTGAATTTACATCTTTGAGGTGACGTAAATTCTACTTTTACCTAAATAACTACTTTTAAAAGTCAATGTTTTAACTTTTACTAGAATTATCACGGATAACAGTAAACAATCCTACTAATATTATAAATGCGAAAGTTTGTGAGGATGGATGGATGGATGTTTGTTACTCTTTCACGCCAGAAAGGCTGAACGGATCTGGATAAAATTTGGCACAGAGATAGATTATAGTCTGGACTAGCACATGGGCTACTTTTTATCGGAAGTCCACGAAGACGAAGTCGCAGGCAGAAGCTAGTTCTTAATAAAACATCGTTTTGTCATTCTAACAATATTTTTTATCGATTACAATTCTTCAATAAAAACAATCGCTCTTAATCGATTAACCGTCAACCTTGACATTAAGTGGTCTCATGATGGCGGCCGGAAGTGGTCATCAGGGGAACAATAGAGTATGAACCGGATGTCAGCCATTTCGTGGTTACGCGCGCTAATGATAAGTTCAATTTCATCCTGATACACGTAATTTTTTTTTCTATGATATGTGCTGATAAGGAAATCATATGATCGTTTGTAATTACTGCAACGTGATCAGTTTTTCAATGGTCACGTTTTTTCCTGAAAACAACTATTGTTTGTAAAATATATGCTGACTGGTACTAATTAGTGCAATGTTTAAAACACCTGACGGTACTCATTATAACTAATAACGTTTCCAAAGAAAAGATTATTTTATTTTTAAATGACTTCAAAAATCTGGAAAGGAAATAAAGAACGAATAATGGAAAAATATTGAATTTATAAAGTTTGGAAATTTCTTTTTATATTTGAATAAGTATACGTAAAAGATAATGTTTTAAGTACTTACAATTTATTTTCTTGATTTTCAAAAATGTAAAAATGTAGTATTGTACCTTGTCTTATCGAACATTTGTGTGTCTCTAAACCATTCTTTTGTGCGAGCCCCAAAAAACTTGTCTTTAGGAAAAAACCAAACTTAGCGCTTTGCTCATCCTGGAAATCTAACAGGACCTGTAGCGTAACAGTGCACTACTAACTACGACAACACTAGAGAGTGATTAGGTATTCGGAATAAGTACTAATTATCTGAAATGAATACGAATTCGGGATACTGTTCTAATTTTTATTATCACAATATGTTATAGTAGGCATTATGTAACAACCAATAAAAGTAGCTGCAGCCAGTATACACTGGCAATAAAGACTGACACTGGTGTGGCCAGGCTATAAAACTGTTGTGCCCCCTCTTTACGGCGGCCACCCGGAAATTTGGGAGAATGTCGTCGTATAACGTGGCAACACTAGTTTTATTATCCGCTCAACGTTTTATGGCCGATTTGTAGACATTTGTGGAAAAGTTTTGGCAGTTGTTTATGAAATTTAACAACACGGTAACAAGAGAAGCAATGTGAGTTTTATTGTTGTTACGAATAATAACTGTGTATGACAAAAATGTCTAAAACTATCTAACGATTTACTAAGCGAGTTGAGACCTAATAGTTTAAGATCCTATTTACATCGAGGGTTGGCTAAAAAAGTCCTGGCCAAACTATGGTTAGTTAAAAAATCAAAACTAATATTAGGTCTTTACCTATGAAATTTCCGTTTTGTATGAAAAAATTTAAAAGATTTTTAAAAAAAAATTAAAATAAAATAAAATACGTTTGATCCCTTAAAAAGATGTGTGAATGTGGATGTTAATTGTATACTCTACTCCAAGCATACTGGCGAACTGTAGCTCAAGCTGATACAATAGACGAAGTACAAGGTTAAATTCCCGGGTCATGAACGTCTTATCATGTTGTCAATTTGATGGACTTTTGTCCCACGTGAGTTTAAGCCGCTGTTTCCTGTGCCCGCTCTTCTACAATGAACCAGTTTAATCTGCTTCATTCCGGATACTGGCTACAAGAAAAGATAATCGGTTATCTGTAGTTAGCATTGTTTTTCAAACAAACAAAGAAAAAGTATTTGCATTAATAATTAATTCATCACGCGATTAATTGGTGAAGGAAAACATTGTGAGGAAAATGTGTAGAGACTTTCTCTGGTAGATATCTAAAACCCCCATCAGGCTAGCGTGTTGGACTATTGCTATTAGCCCTTTGAAGTTTATATCCAATCATATAATAATATTTGTGATTCTTCTCTACTATTATAAAATTGTAAAAAAGCTGTGTCTTTACATTGAAGATATTAAAAAAAACAAGTGGTTTCGGGTATATAAAAGTCTCCGTACCCAAAAATGTGATTTTTAAAATCTTGTCTGTTTGTTACGGGTTGGAGCCAAAACCACTGAATAGATTTTAAGTTTATTATAACTGTTCGAAAGTATATGCTCCAACTTAAAAACTGGTGAACTTCTTATCTCAATTAATTAAATGGATCCTGAGACACAGCTTGATCTCTCTGATGTATAGATACCCATACAAAAAAAGATAATCACTGTTGGTTTTGACTAAATTATTTTTGGCATCTATTTCTAATCCTATTTCTAATCGCTTTAGGTGAGCGAAGCCTCGGCCAAAATGTAGTAATAGATATGTAAACGTAAATATTTCTTACTCAAAGTTACTTTCCATCAAAACACGTAGAAGGGTACCTTATTGTATGCATAAACTACTTACGACTGGGTACTTATTACCCCACTTCATATATATAGCATGTCAAGATGACACTTAACCCTATCAGTGCTACACACTCGCGACATTGTCCGCAGCTGTTTGCCGAGGAGATGCCAAACGTCCGTGAGGACACTTGAGTGTCATAGCTTTTGTTTACATTAATAAACTAGAGTAATGTCGTGTTGTAGGGTGTCATTCGGCGCTTTTAATGCTTACCGCCACCCATGGATACCCGCAACACCAGAGGAGATGAAAATGCGTTGCTCTCCTTTTAAAAGGGTTTGGGCCTCCGGTGTCCTCACTCACTCGGCAAATTATTTCTCGCATGTGCGGCCGCGGTATCACTCCGGTTGAGCCAACCCATTCGTGCCGAAGCATGGTTCTCCCACTTTTAAAACCCCAATTTAAAAGTTTTAGGCCCCCAAAAACGAAGATATTTATTATTTTGGGGTTAAAATAATTATGACTACGAGTTTTATTTCATTTGCATGTATTTTAAGTCCACCCACCGACGAGTTGGAGCCAATAGCTGGCACCGGTGTCTGACGTAATCAATAATAATAATTAGAATCGCTTTTTACAAACCTTAGACAATAAAACAAAAAATGTGTCATAAGGTTTAAAGAAAAGCGTACAAACCGCAGGGCAGCTTGTGGCGAGCTGATGGTGAGTGGCGACACTGCGGTCCTTACTGTCCCAGAGAGTCGGTCAGGGCCTCGTCTTCAGTTTGCCAAGATTGGGTAGCTGGAGTGGAAACCCAAGAGCGCCCGCAGGACTTTCAACTCTGTCTTGCCTTAAACGGCTGGCCAGAGGGGGGCTGCCAGAGCTATATGCTTGGGGGTGGAAGTGTCTAATGGCGTAATAGCGGGGAAACCCAATCCGGGTCTCTTGGAGACTCGCGATGGTGAAACCGGGGCCACACCTCTCGACACCCTTAGCCGCTCACGCCGCTGTTGCCGCCTTTTGCCTGTACTGGCAGCTTTTCGGGGGGCCCAGCTAGTCAGTTGGCGAGTCACCGTCGGCAGACGGTGACTCGGCAGAGGGTCAAAGGCAGACGCCGTTTTCTTCCGGCAATAGAAGTTATCGGTCCACCAAACACCCCATCCATTATCCCATTTTTTATTTCCATACTTTACAATAGTCCTGCACCCGCCCGGAATACTTCATGACTGTACTCCCATAGTAAAGTTGTGGAGTGCCCCGGGTGTATGCCAAATCCCATATTAGATTAAAGCTCTCCAAGGGACCTCTGCGCGTTGGATCTGTGTCCCCCCGCAAGCCTTCCAAAGTACCGGATGTCTTCCTCACGGGGGGCATGCCGTGATACCCAAAAGGAGATACAAATAATAATAATATTTAATGATGTAGTGTTTAAGAAAAATTTAAAAAAAAAGAAATTCCTTTCTTACAAATTCTTTGAGAAAACTTTGGGGTTTTTATGGCAATTACCATAAATTAATGTTTAAAGTCGTATACTTATGTATTAACAGGCAATTCAGAAATATCGACGAGCGAAACCGCTTGACAGAGATAGTGACACCAGAGACGCGTACATACAACACAACCAAGTCGGAAATTGGAGAACTGTGTACGCTTAGCGGTAGGAAATGGGAACCATTTCTTGTTATCTACTATGTAGTTCTTAGTATACGTTGAGTTATAATAACTCAATGTATGAGAAGCTAGTTAGTATTAGCAAGTAGTGAAATGAAGATAGTTGCTCCGTGAGTTGTAGAGTATTTACAACTTTACTAACTGTGACTTAATTGTAGATATATATAATGTAGGAATGAAAATGTCAGAATCTATTTTTAAATAAACATTGTCCCACACTTGAGTTTTCTCCTGTATCATGGGTGCAATTACAAACACAAATTATCACATTCACAAACGCCTAGACCCGGAACAACTACTTTTAGATCATATATTTGTTCCGTGTGGGGACTAAACCCACAACACGTCACGTAGATAAAGGATAAATAGATTTTTAGGCATTTTTGAAATGCCTGAAATCTAAAATGCATGCATTTCAAATCATTATAGCATGTCGTGTGTTTTCTTAATCATATATAATATTATAATGAATATCGAGGTGCTAGTACGGGCATACATTATACCTCTATGTTAGTGTATAACAATACCCGTATAGTGACGTTACACATACGATACCTACGTTGTGAACATGATGAAATAGTTTTCGATTTACTGGCAGCCACATTGAAAAATGCCATAAGTTATATAAGAAAAGATAAGGAATCTTGTTGGTTTTTGAAGTATGTTGGTAAAGACACTTTCTCTATGAGAAGGAACATTCTGTAGTTGCATTATGACCCCACCCAGTGATATTGATAAAAGAAGCAAAAATTCGACTTGCGGGCAGGATTCGAACCTGCGTCTTCTGGTTAGATACACCAGATGCTATGACCACTAAACCACCGCGAGTCCCACCCGCCATGGCGAAATTTACCTTCACATTCTGAAGGTGTATTGTATATCTGTACTTATAACACATGTACTATAACATACAATAGACACACACACACAGACACACAGACACACACACACACACACACACACAGACACACAGACACACACACACACACACACACACACAAATAGGAACACTTGTGCGTGTTCCTATTTGTGTGTGTGTGTATTGTAACTTTTTTTTTCTAATATTTTAAATAAATGTTATTTTTTTGTAAAGGATCTAAATCATCGGGAATTAAATAATATCAATACAACTTGACGAAATCCGTAAAAAGTAGTTTCATATTAAATTGGCGTAAGTGACAGAAATCAGAATACATTTTAGTGCTTATTTTCTCTTCCTATTCGTTCATAATCGTTTAACAACAATGTATGAAATAAACCCCGCTCCAGACTACAATACAGGTCAACATGTCATCTAACTTACACAATAATGATACAGTTCGTGCTCGCTCGTATTATTCAATCTTAAGTAACATTCCATCTGAACCGCCATTATGATTTCTTGCTCCATTTGTGAATCACGAATGGATTTAACCTGTTTGGTACTTATTGCCTTTGTGATCACGATTGTGTTACTGATGATATTTTTTTTATAACAACTAAGGTGGCAAAAAAGCATACGGCCTGCCTGGGGCCCAAGTCTGCTACTTCAGTTGTATCAAAATGGTCGTTCAATGGCACTAAATGACATAAAAACTCAGACAGATTTCGTAGACAAAACTGTCAAAAATCAACAATTCTGAAGCCATTGAATGACGATTTTGACACGACAAAATAGCAGACTTGGGGCCCTGATGGTAAGCGGTTACCATAGCCTATGGACGCTTGCAACACCAGGGGGTATTACACTCGCGTTGCCGACCCTGTAAAAATCTTTTCACACCCTATTTGAAAGGGTGGGGTAAAGATTAAGGAGGAATACTTGGGCTGGCAGTACAGGAGACAATAATTGTGATGCTTAAACACCACCGGTCCCCCCACTGCCAACACAACGCTTCCTTCCGGAACTCGGGTACCTTATTCTTACGTAATATCCTACTATCCTATTCTACTAAAATTATAAATGCAAATGTTTATGAAGATGGATGGATGGATGTTTATTACTCTTTCACGCCAGAACGGCTGAACAGATCTGGATAAAATTCGGCACAGAGATAGGTTATAGTCTGGAATAACACATGGGATACTTTTTATCTGAAGTCCACGCAGACGAAGTCGCGGGCAGAAGCTAGTAATATTATAAATGCGAAAGTTTGTAAGGATGGATGGATCGATGGATGTTTGTTTCTTTTTCACGCCAGAACGGCAGAACGGATCTGGATAAAATTTGGCACAAAGATAGATTATAGTCTGGAATAACACCTGGGCTACTTTTTATCTAGGTCGGAATCCAATTATGAAGTCCACGCAGAAAAAGTCGCGGGCAGAAGCTAGGAATATTAATAACTAGCTTCCGCACGCGACTTCGTCCGCGTGGAATAGTTACTTAGTCTTAGCGTGCTGAAATATAGCCTATAGCCTTCCTCATAAATGGGCTATCTAAAACTGAAAGATTTTTCAAATCGGACCAGTAGTTCGTGAGATTAGCGCGTTCAAGCAAACAAACAAACTCTTCAGCTTTTTACCCGACTGCCGAAGGAGGAGGGTTATGTGTTTGACGTGTATGTATGTATGTATGTATGGCGTAGCGGCTGAGCGATCAGCTTCTGTGCCACGTGTTCTGGATTCGATTCCCACACAGAGCAAATATTTATATGACTTTCAGACAGTTGTTTTTGTCCGGGAATTTGTGTCTGTTTAAAGTTGTCGGACTTGCGATCATGTGGTTGCCGGTTCGAAACCCACCCATTGCACTACTGACGTGAACCCACTCGTAATACAAGCATTTAGCTTAGCACGAGGGGTTAACAAGAATACTAGTAATGTGCGACCCACATCGCACATAAAAAAAAACACCCACGATACAGATCCTAGTGTGGGGAAAAAAGAAAGAAAATGTAAGTAAAACCAATTCCAATTGTGGAAACAAAAGTTTTCGGATCGATATTCCATATATTATTATCCCTGTTACAATCCTTTATAGCTCTCATGGGTATCAATAGGGAACCATAAAAAAAAATCACAGGGCGTAACGATTGGAATAACAGATAATATTAAATAAGGAACGTTTTTACGTTACTGTTACGTATTTGGGTTATGTTGGCAACATGAAAAACATCGTGTGTCGTGTTTGTCGTACATTTGTTTGTTTGCGTCGGTTTATTGGTGTTGGTAATATTACAAGTTAAAATAAATAAATCTTTATTATCACATACAGTTGCGCTTACATAATTTAGTTGTACTTACGAATAGTTTTAAACTAGTACTTATAGCTAGTTGGGCTCTGGTACCCATGGTAAGATTGAACTTATGTTATGGGTACCAGTTCCGCTCTCTGAGATAACCCAAAACGATACTTTCTATTGAAAAGATGATTATAAGTTAATTACTATAGATATGTGTTTGTGTATGTGTGTGGTGTGTGCTGTGTGTTATACGCACGCGTATAAAAGTTATAAGGTGGTAAGTTTTAATAAATTTTCAATTTGAAAGAATTTGAATTGAAGTTGTGTTAGTACTTAGGATAAATTATGTGTTCGAAACCAAGGCACGCACCTCCGACTTTTAAAAGTCATGTGCGTATTAATAGTTAATTATTACGCGATTAAACGGTGAGAGAAATTGTGGTCGCGACTGCTACGCTAGAGGTCCTAGCTTCGATTCCCAGGTCGGGCAAAGTGTTATTGGGTTTTTATATGAAATTCCCAGAAGCAGCTCGGAGTTTGGAATTTGGGCCTGGTTAATGGCAATAGTCTCGCCCCCTATTACATGGGCTCTAAACATACCGGTGAACTGTGAGTGTACATTAGTGCGCCTCTGCCTAACCCTTCGGCAATACAGGCGTGATGGCATGTCTGTTATTTTAATGAATAGGTACGAACGTACTTACAGATATACGTTTTTGAACTGTTTAAACGAGGAACATCGGCAATGCAGCCAGCCTTCCGGGTACCCTTCCGGTTGATAGCTATGCGGAATAGTTTTTTGATATATTTTTCTAATTTTTGTGGTAGGTACTCTATAATACAGTCTAGTTTTATTTTAGTTAGTTTGTATGCTTTAATTTAAATAATAAGGTTCTTTGTTTTAATATTTACAAAGGATACTGAAGTAGTTAACGTATAATAATTATGAAATAAATCTATAATTCAGAATGTGAAGGCAAATTTCGACCTAGCGAATACCTGTCTCTGTCTACCCGTGACTATGGATGTGTGGTTAATGTTCCGAATCGTCGGGAATTAAATAATTATCAAAAGTAGTTTCATTTCAATGCAAAATGATAGTTAATAGGTAGGTAGTATCGTACGACATAGAACTAATTGTAAGGTAAGTCATGTCGGTTGAGAATCAAAGTAACTTGCTTTTCAATAGATGTCAATGACGTCACCTTTAAGTTGTAAATTTAGGATGTGAAGGAAAGTTTCATTATTTTAGTGAAGGAAAAATTTATAACTGGCGGGTGGCCCTCGCGGAACTAGAAGATTTTAATTAGGTTATATTATATATAATAAATTAGGTTTAAATACTGCCGATGACGTTACCTTTATGACGTAAATTCAGATTTTGAAGGCAAATTTTAACCTGGCGTGGGGCCTCTCAGTGGATTGCATGGTCATAGTGTCTGGTGTATCTAACCGATTCTAACCAGAAGACGCAGGATCGACTGCTGCCCGCAGTGGAATTTTTTCTTCACTAAAAATATATAATACTAGCTTCTGCCCGCGACTTCGTCTACGTAACGTTATGATATTATTATATAGTCTATAGCCTTCATCAATAAATGGGCTATCTAACACTTAAATAATTTTTCAAATCGGACCAGTAGTTCCTGTGATTAGCGCGTTCAAGCAAACACACTCTTCAGCCTTATATATAATACTAGCTTCTGCCCGCGATTTCGTCCGCGTAGCGTGATGATATATAGCCTATAGCCTTCCTTAATAAATGGGCTATCTAACACTGAAAGAATTTTTCAAATCGTACCTGTAGTTCCTGAGATTAGCGCGTTCAAGTAAACAAACAAAAAAACAAACAAACAAACAAACTCTTCAGCTTTATATATTAGTATAGATTAAGTACTAGCTTCTGCCCGCGACTTCGTCCGCGTAGCGTGATGATATATAGCCTATAGCCTTTCTCAATAAATGGGCTATCTAACACTGAAAGAATTTTTCAAATCGGACCAGTAGTTCCTGAGATTAGCGCGTTCAAGCAAACAAACAAACAAACTCTTCAGCTTTATATATTAGTATAGATAGTATAGATAGATAGATAAATTTATAATATTAAAAAATGTGTATAAAACTGAAGTATCGCATTGAATACGATTAAACAAATATTTTTTTTAATTTGTATGAAATGATGTCTTGTTATTGCGTGAATTGTACGTGGATATTAATACACCTCTGCCTAACCCGTCGAGGAATACAGGCGTGATGGCACGCAGTTATGTTATGTACATGGTATTTTTTTACAAACTCGGATATTTCCGACACGTTACAAATCATTTAGTCAGTCGGAAGGCGTTACCGTAACGTAATAGTAATATTAAAAATGTACAAAATAAGTATTCGCTGTGTGCGCGTGATTTTCTTTCTAATTACGCAACATTGCGTGTAGCAACCAGCCGTTACTCGCATTGGCTACTGTACTACTGATTAATGGTGTGGCGTAAGTTATCGGCGAAAGCGGTAAATGTTTAAGCGCCAAGTTTTTCCCCGTATATAATACTTTTTGGAACCGTGCAACAAGTTTTGACTTTTCAAAAGTACCTATTTTAATGGTCTAATTGGATAAGGCCAGCTTAAGTCACGGTTTTTTAGAATTATGGTTTTTTGGTTTATAAAAAGAAAAAACCCTGACTGCCACATGCCTCAGCGTAGAGGTTTCAAGCGTGATTACTACCTTAGAGATATTGGTTTCAATTCCTAGATCAAACAAAGTGTTATTGCATTTTGTAGAATCGCCACTTATTACGTGGGCCTAAACATTACTGGAGCCAAGCGAGTGTACATCTATACTAATATATAAAGCAATATATCTATACTAATATATAAAGCTGAAGAGTTTGTTTGTTTGTTTGCTTGCTTGAACGCGCTAATCTCAGGAACTACTGGTCCGATTTGAAAAATTCTTTCAGTGTTAGATAGCCCATTTATTGAGGAAGGCTATAGGCTATATATCATCACGCTGCGCGGACGAAGTCGCGGGCAGAAGCTATACTAATATATAAAGCTGAAGAGTTTGTTTGTTTGTTTCTTTGTTTACTTGAACGCGCTAATCTCAGGAACTACTGGTCCAATTTGAAAAATTATTTCAGTGTTAGATAGCCCATTTATTGAGGAAGGCTATAGGCTATATCATCACGCTACGCGGACGAAGTCGCGGGCAGAAGCTAGTTAGTAATAATAGAAAAGTGCAAAATTTTCATGATTTTTTAACCTTTTTATGCCCCACGCTACAGCGTATGCCTTGTCCCGCCCCACAAGCCCAAAGAAAGTGTTCCACTCGGTCGCCGTGTCGCACGCGGCGCTTCATATTCTATTGCGCACACGCGCCGTGCATTCATAAAATGTTATTAGCTTTGCTGTGACGTAACACACAAATTTCGTATGTATTACGAGCTAGGTGTGTTAGCGGAGGAAAATGTCAACATCAATGGGTGCTTAGACTTTTCTGTCGAAGTGGTTTGGTTTGGATAATCTTTATTTAACTTGCATACCATGATACCTGGATTCCCCGAAGGGTCCGGTAGAGGTGTACCGATGTACACCTGCAGTTTGTCGGTATACTTCAGTCCCATAACATAACATACCATCACTCCTGTAATCCCTGAAGGTTTAGGCAGAGGTGTACTAATGTACACCCACAGTTCGCTGGTATGTTTTAGGTTCCATGTAATAGGGGGCGAGCCTATTGCCATTAACCGGGCACAAATTTCTAACTCCGAGCTGCTACTGGGAATTTCATAGAAAAACCCAATAACACTTTGCTCGACCTGGGAATCGGATTCAGGATCTCTAGTGTAGCAGTCCCGCTCAGGATCACTTGGCTAATGAGGCAGTCCCATGTAATAGGGGGCGATTTATTTAACTTGACTTATTACAATACAGAAAGCGATCACAATTACTTAACATAATCAAATTAAACCATTATACTGTCCCTATCAGGATGAGACGGAGTAGGCTATAGTCCATCACGCTGGCCTGGTTCGAGTTGGCAGACTACACACGCCGTCGAGAAAATCTCTCAGGCTTGTAGGTTTCCTCGCGTAATTAATATGTGTAATATACATGTAAAAATGATTTTATTTGAAATGAAACTACTGACTGAGGTACACGGATAGACTGAAGGACCAGTCTGCCCGTGACCATGGATGCTGTAAAGAATCCGAAACGTGATGAATTAAATAATATCAATATACCGCGATAAAATCCGTAAAAGTAATGTGTGACCCACATTACTGGTAAGCTTTCGTAAAAAAAAAAACTTACCCCCGCCCCGCTGTGCGACCGCACCTAGTACCTTAGTTTGATTAAGGAAAGATACATAGGGCCTGTTTCACCGCCTTCTGATAAGTTCCCGGTAAATTAACTGACACAAAAATTCATACCAATCCTGTTCCAATTTTGAATTTATCTGATATAGTGCTCTGGAAGTGGTGGTGAAACAGGCCCTTAGTGTCGCTCGGCGGTAAGTTTTTATAAATATTTTTGGGACAAAATATAACATGATGTAATAATTATTGGCATCGATTCAGTAACTTATTCTGAACAAACTATATTCAGGTTGACTAGTTTTTAAGAAACATAGCTAGCTGCGATGTTAATTTATCATATTACTAGCCTATGCCCGCGGCTTCGCTCACTTGAAGCTCAAAAACCAACAGTGATGATCTCTTCTTTGTATGGGTCTCTATACATTAGAGAGGTCAAGCTGTATCTCAGGTTCCGTTAAATTATTTGAGATAAGAAGTATATCAGTTTTTAATTTGGAGCACATACTTTCTAACAGTGATAACAAAATTAAAATCTGTACAGTAGTTTTTGCGCCAACCCGTAACAAACAGACAAGAATTTTAAAAATCACATTTTTGGGTTCGGTGACGTTTATATACCCTAAACCCACTTGTTTTTTTAAATATCTTCAATGTAAAGACACAGCTTTTTTACAATTTTATAATAGTAGAGATTATCTATTATTTTTAGATGACTGAGGTGTTATTGAAGCGTTACCTAAACAACATGGTTGTGAAAACAAAGGCCGAATAATTTCCTCTATAAAAAAATAGGAACGAGAACTTTCAAACACGCTGCATCATCGTGTTGTGTTACAAAGGGGATGAAATAAGGGGGTCGAAATAGGGGATGAAATGGGGTTCGAAAATACAGCAGGTTGTAGGTAGTGTAACCATGATTTAGAAAGAAATAAGAATAGTGTAGTTGCGTCGGACAATGTGTCTTCAGAGTAATGACTTTATTGAAAGAATTTAATTTCCAAGAACTTTAATAAAATTATTCTTTCCTATCTTATAAATATAGAGGTCATAATTGTTTATTTTAAAGCATTCCATTTTGTTTTGTACTTGATACTAGATACTAATTGAGTCTGCTTATAACAATTGTGTATATAGTTGGCCGTCAAAAAATATATTTAATTAATTAATATTCGAGAGTCTCAGGAATCAATAAGAGATTATATTATCAAATCCCGACATTTCAGATCCTTTACAACACAATGGCCCACGGGTCACGACTGTCAGAAATTAGTTATTGGACTTCATTTTAAAAAATACGATAATATCTATTCTCATGTCGCTTTTACGGCTAGAAATTTAGACCTTGCTCTCAAAATTATAACATTTCAAAATGTCAAATTTTGGTCATATTGTATTGTAGGTACGTGCGGACTTACGATTTTGACCTTCACCTCTACACATTGCCAGTAAGAGTAATATTACAGACACCTTTCGTATTATTTGAAAGCTTTTATAGGTAAAAAGGTTGGGCCTATACTTTGAAGTGAGATAGGAATCCTTCCTGGAACCGTGATTTTCAAATACCTATAGTATTTGAAAATCTTGGAAGGAGTATGAAGCGAAGTTATTAATTGATTACAGCTAAGGAACTGAAGGATGAAGCGTCGGTAGCCTAATGGTTAGTGCGTTGGACTTGTGATTATGTGGTTCCCGGTTCAATACCCACATACCAACGTGAAGCCACTCGTAACACAAGCATTTAGCTTAGCACGATTGGTTAACAAGAATACTAGTAATGTGTGACCAACATTGCTAGTAAGCTTTTATAAAAAAAAGAACTTTACATAAGTGTATTCCAGTTTTTTTTTTCATTAAGGTAAATAATTATTTTTAAGGAATGAAGATGATGAAATAAATAAATTATGATATTATTTGAGGTATTTTCAATTTACTCATGTTTTTTTTTATAAACTAGGCAATACAAGCGTGTTGGTATGTAATTTTTCTTGTCAAGTGCATTTTTGGAAGATATGTTATGTCAAAATATAGATGTATTCAAAATATTTCTATTCATTTTTCTACGCAATTTATTTTACAATAAGTTGTAGGAAATAAAATGTTCGAGATAAAGTCACCCAGTTTTCAACCCTCGTCAAGAATCCCATTATTATAACAGCTGTACCTACATATTTTCAAAAGAAATATATAGAATTTTGGTAAATAATTTATTTAATACACCATGATTTATTCAATAGAAAATTCCTACTATGTCCCGCTAAGTTCAATATCATGGTAACACCACTCGTGAACTGTTAATTAACTAAATTGTTCAAGTGTTTTTAAACAGTACGAAACAGTGATTTGTTGATAAGATATTGTTGTTATGACATTGATTTTAGAGATATTATTTAGTTACCGTGGGAGAGCCATGCTTCGGTACGAATGGGGCGGCTCGACCGGATTGATACTACGGCCTCACAGAAAACCGGCGCGAAACAACACTTTGTGTTTCGACGAGTGAGTGAGGATACCGGAGGCCCGAACTCTTATAAAAGGCCAGCACACACTATTGGGCACGGGTTGGGTATTAGTTGGCAAACTCCACACGCCGTCGAGAAAATCTCACAGGCATGCAGGTTTCCTCACGATGTTCTCCTTCGCGGTTTAAGAGCGAATTAACTATTAATACGCGCATGACTTCGGCAAGTCAGAGGTGCGTACATTTTTTTTTAATAAGCTTACTAGCATTGTGGGTCGCACATTATTAGTAGGTATTCTTGTTAACCCCTCGTGCTAAGCTAAATGCTTGTGTTACGAGTGGGTTCACGACGGTAGTGCAATGGGTGGGTTTCGAACCGGCAACCACATGATCGCAAGTCCGACACCCTTGCCATTAGGCTACCGCCGCCTTTGCCGCCATTGGATTCGAACTCGAGACCTTTGTAGGTCCAATGGCCACATCAATACGCTATCATTGCTCGCAATCAAACATACTTTCCTCATAAAAGAAAACAGAAACAAAACTAAATCATCTCAAAATTATAACATCGAATGCACACTATCCATTGCGTGTTAAATAACAGTTCAGTGTCACACAGGCAAAAACCTGTCAATGGTCGTCGAAACATTCTAAAATGTCTTAATTGACATGTTTCTGTGTAAGGTTGGATCTAAAGCTGTCATCAGACGAATCGGGATGCGTGACGCGTCGTAATTGGGCTTTGATTGTACGACCACTTACTTTTGCAAGAAGCAGGCGAATCCGGAGGCTGGTGAAGTTTACCTGGAAACGAAAAAAAATTGGTTAAATTGACGTGTTTGAATTTCGTTAGCTTGTGTGTATTGACCCTTTCGAATAATTACGGAAAGGAGATATTTGGAGTGGTTTTTATCTATTTTTTTTGTATCCCTGGGTACGTTTAAAGTCACGCAACTCTGGAATATCTATTACTAATATAATTATATAGCTGAAGAGTTTGTTTGTTTGTTTGCTTGAACGCGCTAATCTAAGGAACTACTGGTCCGATTTGAAAAATTATTTCAGTGTTAGATAGCCCATTTATTGAGGAAGGCTATATATCATCACGCTAAGACTAAGTAACTATTCCACGCGGACGAAGTCGCGGGCGGAAGCTAGTAAATAATAAAATTTAACCTTAATATTAATAAAAAATATAATTCTGTTGTAAAGACAGAAGTGTGTTGGGGAGTTTGTTGCGCCGTGCAGCGAAAACATTAAAAAGGAAGGGCGGGCGTTTTTGGGGCTTTTTTGTCTCTATAAAATTGCCAGTCAAAAAGTATTTCATAGCAGTGTATCTTGAGTAAATTATTTTGACGTTGACTATAACATGATATGTAACATCACTTCAATAAAAATGGCGTCAGTCATAGGCTTAGCGACAATATTAAATCAGTAGGTAAAAATACCAGTCTAAAAATATTCATAATCACGTGTCAAGCTTCAACGACCCCGTCAACAGTTCGATACCCGGGCCGGTTACACAAAATCAGCATATTTGTACCATAATAACAAGCAATAACATAATAACAGGGTCACAGACCTACCTATGCGTTCAATATCAAGATCTATAACCAGTTGCGTTTGCGCAACCGCCGTGTCATCATCACGGACCGGTATTTGAATAGAGAATAGGAGTACTTGAAGACTAGAGAGGGTGTTTGATATTTTAAAAAATAAGTACAGTGGAACCACCTAATTAGTTTACATCAACACATGGATAACTGCCGTTGTTATTGTGTGCGTAAACTAATAAGACGATGTAAATCAGTAAGCATACTAACGTCCAAGCGAGCGAGTTCTACTACACACACACCTACATCAATACTTAGGCATGGCTAACACGCTATAATAGTCCTTATTACTAATTGGTGTGGTTGAATGCATTGCACTATTTCAAACAGTTTTACTAGAGCAGCTTTAGCACCGTTGCTAATGTCTCTGACTGGTAAATCGTATGCCGTATGATCAAACCACACTTGCGAATTATATTCTTTTTATAATATTATTTAAATCTTTTACAAGTTACTATTAATCCAGTTCATAAGACAATCGAAGTTTTGCAACGTTTGAGATATGCCATCGAAACTAACTACTTAAGCATTTTATTTTGTGTCCTTAGTAGACAAAGCTACCCACAATTTTTCAATTATTTTATTTTATAAGAATTGAACGTCGTCATTTGTCCAGTCTATTTGCATTAACCATTACGACCTTCGTTTAAGCATAGATTGCTTCTTACAACTCCTGTAATAATTTGTGTGCGGTGTTATCCTATTTTTTATTGCTTCATCATGCAACATTTAACGATGTTTAAGAAGGCCGAAATTGTTGTATTACACGAGCAAAACATTTCTATTAGTGAAATAGCGAGGCGATTAATGATATCGGTGAGTAACATTTATGGACATTTTCATTATGAACCTATGCTCTTCTTGCCTGTAAATGTTAAATTATACTATATTATATAGTAAGTATATTAAATATTTTATTCTTTCCTAAATGAATTAATTATTATGTGTTTTATTAAACTATAATTAATAATATAATTAATTAATTATATTAATAATATATTATAATATGATATATATATATATAATATATATAACACATAATACTTATAATTAGTTATATTATTAATTAATATAGTAAGTATATTAAAACACATAATAATTAATTCATTTAGGAAAGTGTCATATAAATAATACTGACTTAACACAATATATAAATAAATTAAATTTATGGCATAGGATTTTAGCCAAGATTCAATTATTCGAATTAAGTAACTAATATTAATTATGTTTACTAATGATGATACAAATAATAGGTATATCATTGGAATCAATGTTTTGAGTATTATAATTATATTAATATGACATGTTAAATTATGATTAATATTTATTTACACATATCAGCATTTATATACTTACTGGTTTCTGAGCATTTCTTTTTTATTACAGAGAAGAACCGTGCAGTTATGGGTTCGACGATTTGCAGATTCCGGTGACGTAGACCATCGCCGACGTGGGCCAAAACCATCGGCGATTTTTTCAAATGACTCCGGGACATCATATCTAGGCACAGAGCGGACCCATTCCTCCCCACCCGAATAACCGCAACAGCTCATGTGTGCTTACAAACCGTGCGAAACCACTTGCGTGCAGCTGGTTTACGATGCAGCAAACCAGCACAGAAGATTTGACAACCAAGAAAACATGACTATTATTGACTGGCCTGCTAAAAGTCCAGATTTAAACCCCATAGAAAACCTATGGGGTCACATGGTGCTAAACTGGGACTCATCGAATACAAGATCAAAATCTAATTTAGATGACCTAGTTACGTCCACTTGGGAGTCGCTACGGGTTAATAATTGCCATGACGTGTTATATTTTTCACACTATATTTTAAAAGTGATCACACTGTTTTAAACGACGTGTGTATCATAAATAATGAAAGTCTTTAGTTAATATGTAGCCATTTTGTAATGTGAGTGATGTTATTGTTCCTGAGGTTAGAAATTGCCATAATTTCTTCCTGTAACATGTTGATTCACTTCACATTTTATTTTACTATGATTAAATTGATATACCCATACTCAATACTTTGACAAAATATATTACGTCCATCCATATCCAACAAAAATAACTTTGTCTTATTATGATGTGAAATGTTAACTTGTAAATTTTTATTTACTTACTTGACGTCTTTATTTTTGATTAAATTGATCACCTCTAACAAAATATTACGCTCATACTTACCCATCAAACAAAACTTTGTATTCATAACTGATAAAATAGTAACCGTTTCATTAAAGAAACGATTAACTGTAAGTTGATTTTTCAACCATTATTGTAGTGGAGGTTATCCTGTAACGATACGAGTAGTGTGTGTAATAATAAATAAATAAATAATAACTGCCTCGAGACTCGATAAAATTGTTTTTTTATTGTGTATATTAATCGATCCGTTATTTAGTTAATTAAATGTTTTAATATACAATTTTTGTTGTTTTATTTCAATAACAAACAAATCAATACAACACAAATAAAAACAAGTCAATTAAACCAAAAGAGTTTACACAATTTACTTTTTTAAAATATAAAAAGTATGACATAAATGACAAAAATAATTTCCTCTACCGTGATTTGAACTCACGACACGCCGCTTGTGCTTCGATTCCAGTCACCTCACCGTAACGCCACGGAAGCTATTATCTTGTCAGCTAAAATATTGCATCATATTCATTTTATGTATGAGATTAATTTCTGGTTTGGTTATAGTTGTGTGCAAGTCGTTTTATTAATCGTCGCTTGAGCGTGTGCATAATACGCACTGTACGTAGATACGCACACATTGAATTAGACAACACCGGTGCCTGTATCATCCGCTAGGGTCGCTAGTAGTATGTAAACCAAACCATTTTGCTTCGTGTACTACTAGAATGTATTATCTCTACTATTACAAAATTGTAAAAAAAAAATAGATATCAATATACCGCGATAAAATCCGTAAAAAGTAGTTTCTACGTTAGAGTTCCTGGGTTCGACTCCTAGGTCGAGCAAAGTGTTATTGGGTTTTTCTATGACAGCTCGGAGTTTGGAATATGTGCCCGGTTAATGGCAATAGGCCCGCCCCCTATTACATGGGATCTAAACATACCGGCGAACTGTGGGTGTAAGTACATTAGTACGCCTCTGCCTAACCCTTTGGGGAAAACAGGCGTGGTGGTATGTAAAAAGCTGTGTCTGTACATTGAAGATATTTAAAGAAAAACAAGTGGGTTAGGGTATATTTAAGTCTCCGAAACAAAAAATGTGATTTTTAAAATTCTTGTCTGTTTGTTACGGGTTGGCGGAAAAAACTACTGAATAGATTTTAATTTTTTTATCACTGTTAGAAAGTATGTGCTCCAACTTAGAAACTGGTGTACTTCTTATCTCAAATAATTATTTGAGATAAGAAGTACACCAGTTCTAATATAATTATTTGAGATAAGAAATACACCAGTTTCTGAGAGTTTCAGAGGTCAAGCTGTATAGAGACCAATACAAAGAGGAGTTCATCACTGTTCGTTTTCGAGCTTCAAGTGAGCGAAGCCGCGGGCAGAAGCTAGTAATAAATATAATCCATCTACTTTTTTATGGAATAAGGGGGCAAACGAGGAGACGTGTTGACTCATGGTAAGTGATTAACACCGCCAATAGACACACACAGCACCAAATGAATCGCAAGTGCGTTGGGTTTGGCTTTCCAGTATCCTAACTCACTCGGCGAAACACAAAGTAAGTTTTGTTTCACGCCAGTTTTATTTGAGGCCGTGGTATCAGGTGGCTAGAGGTCCTGGGTTAGATTCCCAGGGCGAGAAAAGTGTTATTGGGTTTTTCTATGAAATTCACAGTAGCAGCTCGGAGTTGGGATTTGTACCCGGTTAATGGCAATAGGCGCGCCCTCTATTACATGGGACCTAAACATACCGGCGAACTGTGGGTGTACATTAGTACGCCTCTGCCTAAGCCTTCGGGGAATACAGGCGTGATGGTATGTCATGTTATGTAATAAAAATGCTGGGTTAAATTTGTTTAGCGCGGTCTAGTTCGAGACTTCTTCGTTTAGGTGTCTCTTTTATTACACACCCGAACAAGTCCTAGTAAGGACTTCACGTATTAATCCTTACGTAACCAACAATGAATGATCTCCGACCTCGTTGCTCATGTACAGTCGACAAACGAATTAGGTATATAGGCAGCTAAGTTTCGACATCGGTTCCATTATAAAGTATACCTGTATGTGAAAATGTACGTTTCGTTCGCTGTTTAATTATCGGATAAATTATATACATAATAATATAATAAATTATTTAAATAAAGCAATCTGTCAAGACTGTTTCATGACTGCTACGCTGGAGATACATGGTTTGATTCCAGATCAAAGTCTATTAGGTTTTTTTGGAAACACAACTAGTTTTGCCTTTTCAAAAGTACCTTTTTTATTGGTTTAATTCAAATAAAACATTTTGATTTTAAAATTCTTCATAGTGGCTTTGTATTTAAATTGTGCCCGGTTAATGGCCGCCTATTATACAGGACCTAAATATGCTTCGAACTGTGGAATAAAGGCGTTTTAGATACACTTCATAAATATCATGCCAAGACGCAGACGTCGTTAACTTTTTCTTTACACACTATGGGCTTACCTTTGACCTGCATGGATTACGTTTGACCTGCCTGTCTAGTGTATACCTAAGTGTTGTGCCGTCTGTACCATTTCATTAAATTGAGGATGTCATTACGTCGGCTGCAGACGCAGAGGCGGGCTCATCAACTTCATTTGTACGACATTGCATCTTGTGATAGGATCTTATACACGTGTTTATTGCATGTTGTAATCTATGCATGAGAGATTATGAATATGAGTATGTCTGTAATATTTCATGCATGGCATGGATTCGACGTAATTATAGCAGGCGTCATTTTTAAAAAACGTTGTGTCTTACTAAGATTTTCACGTGTATGTTGTAACGTGTAATTCTGACATTTATTTACAAATATTAAATATTCAGTGCGGGAATAGAACTTGTGGCTGAAGTTAATCGCTAAGCTATTGCCCCAAGAGCAATGTACCCAGTGAAATTATGGTACATTAAGCATATACATTATACCTATTATGAACCTTAACAATGTCTAAGATGACAATCCGCGACTCCGCGCGATTGCGACTAGTATTCTTTACTACGGGTATTGCTGGCGTCTATTGACTGTTACCATGAGGTGACACTTATATTTGTTTGTTAACTGTACCTACAAAAAATATATCATAACATAAGCCAGGCTCACGATATCTGTAGTCTCCGCCCGTTTTCCCAATTTGACGCAACACGATGAGACGCGGTTACATTTCGACGGTGAGTCTTCTCATCAAATTTAGCGTAAATTCCGTGACGTGGCAGGTTACGTCATACATATATATTATTTACGCGTCATAACGTCACATCTAGAGGGGATGGTGGCTAGAAAACTGTAACGCTATAACAACAAATATATGTTTGACCTACAAGAAGTTGTTTCGGATCTGGGTGTTTCTGTTTATGAGATTTTTTATTTGTAATGTAAAGTATACAGGGGGCTCTCTTCCATTTTTTTTGTATTCAGATTACAGACATACGAGCTGCCTGAATGTGACCTATAATTGTAGCCCAGAGGCTCCGAAAACACTAGTGATATCATTCAGCTAAACAACTAGTGAGCCACTCTGACTTCAGTTTACGTCCTTTTTAAATATTTATTTTTTGTTATTAGTAAAAACCGTATATAAATCCAGTCAGTAGTTTCTGAGATAAGCGCAAAACAAATGGCAGTACAATAAACAATCTTAATACATCAATACAATCTATTTTCGGGAAGCCCTCACCGATTTGGCTGTTTATTGTGTTGTGTTCGTAATTATCAGGACAATGTTTGTATTCAAGTTTTTTTAAAAATAATTACATTGGTTTGAATGGAAAAATTACACAGGAGAGGCTGCGCATGGGTCGCTAGTTTCGCACAAATTTTATTTTTATTGTGGAACATAAAAGCAGTGGAGGTCGACACACTATGTGATTTCTTTCACTGAAATGAGGGTTCAAAGAATTTGGGACAGCAGGCGATGTTTTCTATTCGTTAGGACGAAAGGGTCGAGTTTTTGGGACGAGATGGCCACAAGAAATTGTTTACACACTACCTATGATTGTATGTAGTTTCAGTATCTTTGCATGTAAAAATAAGTCGGAAGGCAAGTTTTATTTATAGCTGTAATTTTGACGGTTATAAAAATAAAACTTGTACTGTTGCTAGTGTAATAATTAATTATATTAAAGGCCTTTGCCAACGCGAAACAAAATAAGCTATTCAAAAAATAAGTAAGGTTTAATTTTTGAGAGTTACCTATGTGAAAGAAAATATCGTAAATCACGGCAAAAAATTAGATTTATTTTCCGTGCCGTCGAAAAATTACTGACATACATACCACCAAAACGCTGGTATTCCCCGGAGGCTTAGGCAGAGGTGTACTAATGTTTTGGTCCCATGGCATAGGGGGCGAGCCATTAATCTGGCACTAATCTAAACTCCGAGCTGGTACATAATTATAGGCGGCGAACCTATAGGCAATTAACTGAGCTACCAAATTCCTCCGAGCTGGTACTGAGAAATTCATAGAAAAAGGACCATAACACTTGACAAGGGAGTAGGGCCTGCTTCTAGCTTATCAGTCACGCTTAGGCTAAGGAGGCAGTCAGAGGTAGATAAGCTTTTTAAAATAAACCAACATACTTATTGAAATGACACTACTTTTACAGATTTTATCGCGTTGCGCATTGATAATTATTATTTAATTCCCGACGTTTCGGGTTCTTTACAGCATCCATGGTTACGGGTAGACTAGTAGACAGTACAGTAAAGTAGTAGACAGTCTACCCCTAACCATAAATGCGTGACGGTCAGAGATAAACCATCCGTAATGAACTATTTTATTGTTAAACTAGACTTCCGCCCCGGCTTCGCACGGGTGGAGAAATCCCTAACTTTTTCAAAATATTCTACCTATGTTAATCTGGAATAAAGTAGCATTCAAATGGTGAAATAATTTTTAAAATGGACCCAGTAGTTTTTGAGTTTATTCGTTACAAACATCCAGTAGCAGCTCGGAGTTTGAAATTTGTGCCCGGTTAATGGCAATAGGCCATCCCTATTACATGGAACCTAAACATACCAGTGAACTGTGGGTGTACTACATTAATACGTCTCTGCCTTACCCTTTAGGGAATACAGGCGTCATGGTATGATGATATGATATTGAGTATTGAAAAAAATAATTGGCACACGACACAATTTCCCAAACATCTCCCTGACACTAAACTTTAAATAGAAAACATTACCTCATTTGTCGGTGTGGTTAGGGAAACCTTGATATTAGAAGCGATCTCGAGACAGAACCGGTTATTTTGTGGTTGCAGAAGCGATATTGTGGTTGGTTATTCGTCATCAAAAATATAATTATTTTAAAAAGTCAACTGACAAGGGTCGATGACCTGAATGAAGCGTAGCTAGGCTGTTTTAAGATTGATATTTTTAATTTTTTTTCTTTATAAACACAGCATCATCTAGTCCCAAACTAAGCAGAGCTTGTACTATGGGTACTAGACAATGGATAATATAATACTTATATGCTTTTTTTTTTAAATACATACTTATAATACATAAGAAACACCCAGACGAACACAAACACTTATATTCATCACATAAATATTTGTGTCCTGTGGGAATCGAACCCATGGTGGGTTCGATTCCCACAGGACACAAATATTCAGTCACTTTAACCACTAAACCACAGACACCGTCCGATTTGTAATATAGCAACGATCGCTGCACTAGATTTCTTATCCTGTCTCCTCTCAGAATAAAAGGGATCAAGCTATAGTCCACCACGCTAGCCTAATGCGGGTTGGTAGACTTCACACGCCGCCGAGAAAATCTCTCAGACGTGCGTGGTGCGTGCCTTGGTTTCGAACTCAAGACCTTCGACTTAGCAGTCCAATGCTGATATAACTAGGCTATCGCATATTTTTGTTCATTAATATTTTATTTGGGGCCAAACATAGCTGAAAGATCTATTTTATTTTATACAGTGACACCACGGCCTCACAGAAAACCGGCGTGAAACAACACTTGCGTTGTGTTTCGCCGAGTGAGTGAGGATATTGAAGGCCCAAACCCTTTTAAAAGGCGGGCAACGCATTTGCAACTCCTCTGGTGTAGCGGGTGTCTTTATGTGGCGGTAATCGCTTCCATCTGGTGATCCAGTCTGCCCTTAGCCCCCCTATCCCATAAAAAAAACAACAAGCGAGTTACTTCAATAATTAAATAATGTTGTATTATTGTCAAAATCAAAATAGGGACTGTTTTTAAAGATTTACTTTTGATTTTCTCACTTTCTTTCTCTTTTACTTACACAATCACATTTTTCTCCAAACATTCATTACTTACACATCATCATTATTTTCCCAAAATTTATTACCCCAAGGTAATTGAATTGGCTCCAATTTGATGGCCACAGACACGATTACTCACAGACTGGCCATCAAAACAACATAAAACAACATGGAACAACAATGTCAACGTATTAGTTTTACAACGCAATAAAAACGAAACGCAACGATCGTCAATTGTTCGCTATAAGGTAAAACATCATTGTAGCAACAAATAAATACACATACCTACATATAAATAGTTTTTATTTAAAAAAATAGGAGAAGATCCATAGAACTTAAAAAGCGGCGGTAGCCTAATGGCTAGGGCGCCGGACTTGCAATCATGTGGTTGCCGGTTCGAAACCCACTTATTGCACTACCGACGTAGACCCACTCGTAACACAAGCATTTTAGCTTAGCACGAGGGGTTAACAAGAATACTAGTAATGTGTCATCCACATTGCTAGTAAGCTTTCTTCTAAAAAAACAAATAAAACAACAAAAAAAACTGCCTCTTTAGCCTAGTGGTCGACTGCTAGGCTAGAGGTACTGGGTTCAATTCCCAGGCCGAGCAAAGTGTTATTGGGTTTTTCTTTGAAATTCCCAGTAGCAGCTCGGAGTTTGAATTTTTTTGGAGTTACGTGGAACCTAAACGTACCGGCGAACTGTGGGTGTACATAAGTATGCCTCCGATTAACCCTTCGGGGAATACAGTCGTAATGGTATGTTATGTTCAGATCTATAGATAATGCACGTTGGCGCCAGGTTTTTTTTACTTTTACACTGCGTAGGCCTGCATTGGCACCGCGTAGCCATCGCGTAGGCACCGCGTAGCCACCTCGCCGTCGCGTAGGCACCGCGTAGGCCACGTGTAGACACTACGTAGGCATCACATAGCCAACGTAGGTATCACGCAGTTGCTGAGTTCAGACCGCGTATGAGACCGCGTAGCATAAGAAAGGACATACACGTTAGGAACTACGTAGGTGTCGGGTAGGAACCGCGTATAGTCGCGGGGCGTACGTTGTTCCATCGCTGAACTAACGCGAAATAAAAATCTCCCTTCTTCATCTAAGTTAATCCTTACATTAATGAATGGTATTTAACTAATAAGTCTTGTCTTATGTACTAAAATATAATGTAACACCAATTATGTACACTTAGTATGCAATAAATCTTTTGACTTTGACTTTGACTTACGAATATTAGTTTTATAAACTCTTACCATCATTCAACAATTTGAAGCTAACTTTACATCAGTAATTTCTACAACCCTCTTTCTTCGACAAAATGTTTTCAACCCCAATTTTAATATCGCTGTCAAAAATATCTTCTCGTGTCCAAAAATTCTCGTCACCGAAGAATTTATTTAAAAAATTCTAGACTCGAGTATTTTTTAATTACATTAAAGAATTCGGCGAGGGTCGTTATGTCAGTTTGCCACCCCTGCAAAGGGGTAGGCAGGGGTCATAAATCAAGGGTGGCTTATGAGAATTTTTGATAATGTCGAACGGTGACGTTTTGAAGGGGTGTGACGTGACATGACGTCATGCATCATGACATAAATTAAATATTAGGTCACGCATCTTAACTTTATATGCTTTACCTTTATATAGGTTGTGATTTTTATTTTATTTTTTAAAAAAAGCTTACTAGCAATGTGGGTTGCACATTACTAGTATTCTTGTTAACCCCTCGTGCTAAGCTAAATGCTTGTGTTACGAGTGGGTTCACGTCGGTAGTGCAATGGGTGGGTTTCGAACTGGCAACCACATGATCACAAGTCCGACGCCCTAGCCATTAGGCTACCGCCGCTCTAGACTGAAAGTTTTTTTGAAAAAATGTATTGTTTTTTTTATATTTTAAAGGCAGGATAATCGTGAAACCGTGAAGGGATATAATCATAATAGAATAGAATTTTATTTCACACAGTTTTGTTACAGTAGTAAATACAAAACATAGTGGTAACATTTCGAATTCGAATTCGATTCGGAGACGTTTATATTTGTCATGCTATGGTAATCACTTTTCTTTTCGTTTGGAAGGCAAGTGATAGTACTTTTTTAAATTGAGTTATTATCATGCACATCAAGCTGCATGATTCTCACATTATAAGAACTAAATTGTAACAAAATATCAATGTTATAATCTTCGTTTGAAGGAGTATCTATGGAGTTTCTTGCCGGTTCTTCTCCATATGACCCACTGTTTAGAACCGCGCACCTAGTTTTTTACAATTCAAAAGTACATGTATTCCTGGTCTAATTGAAATAAAACATTTGACTTTGACTTTGACTATACCCTAACCCACATGTTTTTTTTAACCTTCAATGTACAGATGCAACGATTTTATAATAGTAGAGATATCTATACTAATATATAAAGCTGAAGAGTTTGTTTGTTTGTTTGCTTGAACGCGCGAATCTCAGAAACTACTGGTCCGATTTGAAAAAATATTTTAGTGTTAGATAGCCCATTTATTGAGGAAGGCTATATAGGCTATATATCATCACGCTACGCGGACGAAGTCGCGGGCAGAAGCTAGTAAATAAATAAAATGATGCTGGCCCAGGCCTAACATAGATGTCACCAAAAACTCTAAATCTAATGGCCTCTAGCACTTAATAAATACGAATAGCACACCACTGCGAAATTGAAATCTATTACTGTTATATGGGTTTCGTGGGATAAAATATGGCGGGTAATGTTTGGTATGCCGATGCCTTCCATTCCACAAGGAAAACGACGTAAATCTAACTACATATTACGTTTATGGGCTACCAATGTCAGTAGTGTCGATTTGGGAAGATTGAATGCCAATAAATCAACATAGCCATCAAATATTGACGGTACGTTTGGCGAAGTGGTTGGAAGATCAGATTCTGCGACATCATTCGCTGGTTCCACACGTAACATTTATTATGCCTTCAAAACATAACATACTATCACGCCTGTATTACCTGGAGGATTCGGCAGAGGTGTACTAATGAATGGAATACGTATTGTTATTTTAGTGAAGGAAAAATTTGACTCGCAGGCAGGATTCGAACCTGCGTCTTCTGGCTAGTAACTTGTCTTTCAATAGATGTTACTGACGTCACCTTTACGACGTAAGTTTAGAATGTGACGGCAATTTTTGATATGAGAGGTGGGACTTGCGGTGGCTTAGAGGTCATAGCGTCTGGCGTACCTAGCCAAAAGACGCAGGTTTGAATCCAGCCTGCGAGTCGAATTTTTCCTTCATTAAATTACTTTAAAATCTTAGCATGAAAAATTCAAACGAGAAAAAACCAAAAGATGGAATATGTATTTTATATTATGGCGAGAAATACATAAAAAAATCTGTACATCCACTGTTCACTTGTATGTTTATGTTCCATGTGATGTAATACAACATTTGATTATACATGTTTTCGCATTCTCCCAAAATCATTTTATTTAGTTACTAGCTGACCTGACAGACACTGTCCTCTCCAAGTTTCAACTAACCACCTCGAAAAATCTGGTTTTCCATATTTTTAATACACTTAGCGCCATTGACTTCTGAATACCTTATTTCTGACCTATAAATTACGTAATTTCAAAAATTAAATTAACGCATGGAAATCTAGACAGACATACCTACATTGATAAAAATCTCAATTAACTGTTTCGACATCAGTAAAGATTAACGCAAGTTGCATTTTTTTTATTATACAAAATTTTATTGGTATATTCTTTAAGTATATTAATTATTTGATTTGATGGAAACTCTTTAGTTTCTCAAATAAAGTGTTCGCATTGTATATATCTATACTATGGAGGTTTCACATTATAAAATGAGTTACACAGACAAACCGACAGACGAACAGACAGACAAAAGTTCCAAAAATAATACAAATGGATTGTGTTAGTGATTCTGAGTCCCCCAAATTAGTTTTTTTGTAAATATAAGCAATGTACAGACACGGCTCACTTACATTCTTATTATATGTAAGATAAGATACCAGTCGGTATATCATTAAGCGTTGTAAAGAAAATTCTGCGAGAAATGTCTTAACTATAGCAATGTTCTTAATTCCCGTCACTTAAGGATATTTTCATTCCAGAAACATGAAATCCTAACAAAAGCCTAAGAAATGAAAACATCGTGACAGCCGTTACTACAGAACTTCGAAGACTTATTGTACAATGTTTAAAAGGAAAGTTGCCTAAGTCGTGAACTTTGAAAATTAAACATTTTAATAGACATTGAGTTTCCACGATAATTATTCTGGAGCACGAAGAATATGAATGTTATTTCTGTATTGATGTTAAACTTAATGATTGGAACGAATTTTGGCTACAAAATGAATATTGGAAGTAATTTTGAAGGGGTATTGTCTTCAAATTGAGGTTTAATGGAGGTAGCCAAACTTTGGCCATAGAATAACTAATACTAACATAACATACCATCACGCCTGTATTCCCCGAAGGGTTAGGCAGAGGCGTACTAATGTACACCCACAGTTCGCCGGAATGTTTAGGTCCCATGTAATAGGAGGCGAGCCTAACTCCGAGCTGCTACTGGGAATTTCATAGAAAAACTCAATAAAACTACGCTAGAGGTCCTGGGTTCGAGTCCCAGGTCGAGCAGTGTGTGTGTGGGTTTTTCTATGAAATTCTCAGTAGCAGCTTGAAACTTGTTCCCGGTTAATGGCAATAGGCTTGCCCCCTATTACATGGGACCTAAACATACCGGCGAACTGTGGGTGTATATTACTACGCCTCTGCCTAACCCTTCGGGGAAAACAGGCTTGATGATATGATGATAATGATTATCATATATGATAATGACATGGGACCTGAACTTACCAGTTATCTGTAGGTATTGAAGTACACCTTTGCCTAAACCTTTTAGGAATACAGGCGTGAGGGTATGTTATGTAACTAGAAGCCAATCACTCCATCAATAGAGAAGCCTTTAGAGAGTGCCAAAAGGAAAGTTGAGTATTTCCTTATACCCGATAATCTTTACCGATCCTTATATCTTGATCACGACATATCATACAAATGATACCTACATAATAGGATTAAGTTATCTTTCTAGAGTTCCCCTTCAAATCGGTGTAATAATAAAAGGTACAATATTATCGAAAATTTCCTCATTCATACTTATAAAGGAGTCTGCACACTAAGGCGTACCAAGGAGCGATATGCGAGTGATCAAGCCAGAGAGAATGGACCTAAAACTCGAAAACTATTTTTTTAGGGATCCGTATCTCAAAAGGACAAAATAGAACCATTTTAATTTATAGGATCACTTTGTTGTCCGTCTGTCAAAACCCTTTTTCTCAGGAACGCGTGGAGGTATCAAGCTGAAATTCATATCAAAGGTCTGCTGTCCCTTAGAGCGGTAAAAAATTACACTTCTAAGCCAATGCAACCAAAAGATACAACAGTTTAGCCATTTTTCGACAATCGCAAGGGAATGCACCTACAGGGTACTTCCCGCGAACTCAGAATCTAGAAATTTGGTACGAAGCAACGTCTTATAGCACAGATATATGAAAAATTGGGAAAAGCATAAATTTTTAGTTACATCATATAGTAAAACTTATGTACCTACAGGTTTGAAGGAACCCTCTGTGCGCGATTTCGAGTCGGTTTTTTTACCTAAAGATCCTACGACATAGTAAAGTTTTACGATTTCGTTCGGGTTCTGGCAATGTCAATCATAAATCAATGTCGGTTTTTTGAACGGTGCAGAGATCTGGCTTATAAAACACTTATTTTTGATGTGAGGAGTCGAAGAAGGGTAGGTAGTAACTGGGCATCATAATAATATATTACAACATAGTGAACGTAGGTACTTCACATACAATAAATCAATAAAACTTACATAAGGTTTCGTCTCGTAATATCGGATTATACGTCAATTTATCGCTTCCTATCTCTCTCTTACTTATAGGAAATGTTGTTGTTAGAATGGGACGGATGTATTATAGAATACAATAGCCGAGGGATTTCTTGTGTCGAGATCATAAAGGAGCAAGTATGTGGCAATGGGCACATCCTGCGAGTTGTAGTTAATCTAGAGATCTGGTTTATGGAGCAAGTGAAGGACGGGAGCGATTAGGATTTGTCGTCACGTCTTGGTAATTTCATCCTTAGTATTCCGAAATAAGCGGGCTCCATCGTAGATCAAAGTGTCGCTTAACATCAGGCAAACGGTAAGAATAAAAAAATACATAAAATACCACTACGCCTGAATCGCACCAAAGAGGTAGTTATTTAGTAAATAATGTATTCTCTCTTATAAAGGCAACCAGATCCTTAGAAACATTAATTATCATACCATTACATAATAAATAACGCATAATAAATCCTGCCTGCGAGTCGAATTTTTACTTCACTAAAATAACTTTATAATCTTAGCAGGAAAATACGAAAAAACCACAAAAGGATAACGCATAATATCTGATAATACTAAGTTACTATAATTACTGTCTGGACTTTAAAAGAGACCATGATTCTCTGAGTTTGTTTCGGTGTTTCTTCTCAGAGGTCGTTAGGAAATGCCGGCGCCATCTAGTTAAATAAATAAAACGGCCTCACAGAAAAAACTGGCGTGAAACCACGCTTGCGTTGTGTTACGCCGAGTGATTGAGGTTACCCGAAGCCCAAACCCTTTTAAAAAGCGGGCAACGCACTTGTGACTCCTCTGGTGTTGTGGGTGTCCATGGGCAGTGGTTATCGCTTACCATCAGGTGATCCGTATGCGCGTTTGCTAGCCTATCGCATAAAAAAATGTAAAACATTGACTTGTAAGTGTCTTTTAAATATCTATTTACAGAAATAAATATCATTTTTCATTTATAACAGTCACGGAACCCGATACTCTACAAAATGGTATAGTATCAATAAGTGTCAGTAGCAGTCACCTCAATTATATCGCACACTGAATATAGCCAATATGGCTATATCCATTATATAGAGTAGGATTACCATTAGTACGCCAGGAAGCCGATATTGGAAATGTGATGTTTGTATTGGGTTATTAGTATTCTGTATTCATAGACTTGTTTCTAATACTGCAATTGCACGCACTAGCGATGGAATATCCCTCGGCAAGAGTGTGGTAAATAAATGATGTGATATTTATTTATGTCAATATACCATCACGCCTGTATTCCCCGAAGGGTTAGGCAGAGGCGTACTAATGTACACCCACAGTTCGCCAGTATGTTTAGGTCCCATGTAATAGGGGGCGAGCCTATTGCCATCAACCGGGCACAAATTCCTAACTCCGAGCTGCTACTGGGAATTTCTTAGAAAAACCCAATAACACTTTGCTCGACCTGGGAATCGAACCCAGGACCTCTAGCGTAGCAGTCGCGGTCAGGACCACTTGGCTATTGAGGCAGTTCAGTAGATTTATGTCAATAGATCATCTAAAGACACTTTTACAAGTCAATGTTTTACTTTTAACTACTTCCTAACTATTTCCTAACTGACGACCTCTAAGAAGATACACCGAAACTAACTCAGAGAATCATAATCTATTTTAAAGTCCAGACAGTGAATTGAAATGAATAGTAGTATTATCAGATATTATGCGAGTGTTCCGATGTAGAGTACTATGTAGTTGTAGTATTAAAAGTTAAGAGAGGAGGCTATTTCGTTTGTTTTTTATTAGTTATTCTGTGACATTATGAAGCAATGGAATAAATTTAGTAACCGTGCTATTTTTCTGTTCGAGTGAGTTCTCCCGAGGCATATTATTGTTGTGTTAAGGCAGTCTCACACGAAACGTTATACTTGCGCAAGTTTAAACTTGCAAAAGATTATATTAACGTGTGGATTTTTTTTGGTCTCGTTCTTTTCAATATCATGGGAATTTCCCATCTTAGTGTTTACATAACTTCTGTGCCCTAGCTTCTAGTAAACGCACCGACTTCTGACAGTCGGTGTCTTTTTGAAATAATAAAATAAAACAGTTAAACTAACATTACTTTTTTAACACTCGGCTTGGAATAAGTAATAATTTTGATGCAACCGACTTCAAAACTAAGGAAGTTCCCAATTCGACTGTATTTTTTTTCTAAGTTTGTTACGCGAGTATTCGGCTATTTATAAACCAATTTGTAATAATTAATATTTTTTTTTACTGATCGGATAAATGACAACGTTGTCGAGGTACCTACGTCAGATTCTACTCGCCACTCAACATTTTGAAATAAAATAACTTTCAACAAAAAAAGTAAAAAGAAAAGAAAGAAAGAATTAGCTTTTATTTTTGTCGTAAAGTCGGTGCCTTCGATTTGGCCAGATCTTTTGTTTTCGCCACCGACTTCTGAAACTGTTTCGCACATAACATTATTATATTTGAAGGCTTTTATTGAAACATTTTGAGTATGTGTCTATTATAGTGTCAAATTTAGTTCTCTATACTCAAACAAAACACTACTTACTATATACATACGACCCTTTAATGTCAAACACAATTTGATTCGGTTTGCACGTGCCGATATCTGCGTAGGCGACAGATTTGCATTTTACAATAACACATTTGAATATAACGGCACGTGTGTTTGTCTGAGAATGTTTGAGTTCGTAAGGGTTGGTTCTGTTACTTGCCGAGTCAGTATAAAATCATTTATTGTTGTTATGTTACAGTAATTAACATTACTGTGTTGATTTTCATAGTAAGCGGTATTTTAGAAGATAGTTCTGGTATCATTTCACTATATCGTTTGTATGTTAAATGGTAGGGTTGAGTTGGATGAGAAAGCTCTTAATTACAAATTCACTGATACATCCGAAAAGTAAAATTTTAAATATGCCTTTCATCCCCTGAGGACGTATGGATGATTTGTTACTCTTTCAAGCCAGAACGACTGAACGGATCTGGATGAAATTTTGCATAAATAACACATAGGCTACTACACTTTTTAGCCAGGTCGGGTCCAATTATGAAGTCCATGCAGACAAAGTCGCAGGCAGAAGCTAGTTTAATCTATTTTATTGAATTCACTTAATTTACAGTTAAACTACATCATTCGTCTAGTAATCGCAATAGCGATGACTGAGTTCGACGTTCTGGGTTCGATTCCCAGGTCGAGCAAATTTATTTAGAATATTTTTTTTATAATAAGATACACAACAGTTATAAACTCCCTTACATTACGTAATTCTAAAGTTATCTATTGAAATAAAAAATGTAGGAGCCCTTTGACTGGAAATTGTGTTTTTCTTTGAAATCCTATCATTAGGTAAATCCCCATAAGATGGGGTGAACATGGGTTTCAATGGTGACAGGCGAGTTAGTGGCGAATCATGGTATCATTCGTTCACAAGAAGGGGAGTTTAGAGGTATATTCCGTTCCATTTCCTGGGCACTTTGTCCCTAAACATCGCTAAAGACAGGAAGCTCCTTAAAACGGAAAAGCTAATCATTCCGTTACTAGGTTCCATAACATTTATTAATTGACTGCGTTGCTACGTTCTACTTCCTACGCTAGAGACACTGGGTTTGGTTCCAAGGTCGAGCAAAGTGTTATTGCATTTTTCTATAAAATTCTTACAGAGTTTGGATTTGTGCCTAGTAAATGGCTACAGGTTTTCCCCCTTACATAGAAAACAACAAACCAACAACCTATGGTTGCCATTAGCACCTACACATCTGCCCAACCCTTCGGGGAATCTAAGCGTTATATTATGTTAATGTGTTTTAAATCATTATAAAGTTTAAATCAAATCCATAATTATCAACTTTTTTTTCTATTAATGTACCTAAACAATTTTTGCCCACATTTTCCTCTAACTTTACTTTAATAAATTTGAAGATCAATTCCAGTGTTCAAAATACAGTTCTGAGGTTATACAACAACTATTTATAGTGTAGAGCGGGGTACGCAGAGACAAAAAATAATCCACTTGCTACGAGCCTGGCACACCACTTTCGCTTCATCTACATTCATTAACCTCCTCATGCATGATCGTCCATTTAGGGAGCTCTTAACCTGACGTCATGTGAAAACATCCGCAACTTGGTTGTGGTACTTTCGCCAAGGTCGGCTTCTTCTAGCTCGTCCATACTTGCCACGTAGGTATACTTGTTTCTTCAATCTCCGTTCATGCTCTCTACATGCCCAAACCACCTTAACATCTCTTTTCTACATGCCCAAACCATCTCTTTCTCACGATGACTGATACACGATGACTGATACACGATGACTGATGCATGCTTGCCGTCAGTTAGGACTGGTCTACTCAAAGCTGCTATGGTTCTTTCCTCAAAAGGCCATTTCAGACATTGCCCTGCATAGTCCCACTCACAGTATTTGCATTATTTTATGTCTGGACTTTAAAAGAGACCATGATTCTCTGAGTTTGTTTCGGTTTTTCTTCTCAGAGGTCGTCAGTTAGGAAATGCCGAAGCCATCTAGCTATAAAAAAAACCATTGACTTGTAAAAGTGTCTCTAATGATCTACTTACAGAAATAAATATCATTTCATTTCATTTCTCAATCTTTGTTCCTACATATTCTTTCACACCACACCGCTCCCTCTCCCATCTCCCTGTCTCTCACCCTACCTTTCAAGGTTCGTATCTTTCTGCGGCGTTTATTCTACTGTCATGTTTCTTCTGCCACACTCCACTTTCTCTATCATACATTAGTGTCGGTGCTAACACGGACACTGAATGACATTAGAACTGACAGATTCCGTAATCGAAACTGAATCTATATCATAATTTTGAAGTCATCAACATGGCGATTTGGGTATAATCGCTGTCTGGTTCTCCCTCGTCGTCTAATTTCAAATAGAACGTTCAAGCGCCAAAATCATTACGGCCATACGTGTCCATTGGACGTTAGACTAGTTAATAAGAACTACGAATTTAAAGCACTTCCGGACTCCTTATATCTTGGGAGTACGCGAGCCGAGTGCGTGTAAACGTTACGTAGTATTAACTGTCGGCCGCGCACTTAAGCGCTTAGCTGCGTGACGGTTTTGCTAATACGCACCCCACCCGCTAAAGAGGGTTAGACTATCATCACTGGGAGGAGCGATTTTATCAGGAAAGACATATACGTTAGCATTTTTTAATCTGCAAAATCGGTAGATTACGGTGCCCTTCAAGTAAATAATTGTGATAGCATAGGTACACGCCTAACCTTTCGGGGAAAACAGGCGTGATGCTATGTAATGTATGTGGTACTAATATCATAGTCATAATATTCAAAATACTGACCTCCGAAGGGTCAGACAGAGATGTAATGTACAATCAACAAACTTGGCGGTGAACTACCCTTAAGGCTAAAATCGCTTGCACCGAGCGCGCGGGCGTGCTGTCCGTTATCACCCCTTCCCCTCACCTCGCCGATATCCCCTTGGGCTATGCGCGTTACTTGACATTTTGAATTTCTATTAAATCGTATGATGAGTGTTCGCATTTTAAACTACCCTAATTGGCGGAAGTGAAATGTGGGTGTGGCTGAAGTATCGAGTGTTGTTCAAAGGCTTTTGTTAGAAAAATGGTCGACCGCCAAGTTTCGCGACTGCACCCACAATTCGCCAGTATGTTTAAGTCCCAAGTAATAGAGGCAAGCCTATTGCCATTAGCCGGATATATAATTATCCAAACTCCAAGCTGCTAATGAGAATTCCTTAGAAAAACTCAATAACACTTTGCCAGGGTCTCTAATTTAGTAGTAAGTATGGGTAAAACGTTTAAAATATTATAATCGCTCCGCTTATCAGGCACCACTACCTTACATGTAAGCTGTGACAGGTTAAATAGATGCGAATTCGGTATTAAAACGTATTTTCTTGTAATGTTCCTAACGCTGGAGGATAATTGGGATTTGGCTCGGTAGAGGGCGCCCCAGTAACTTGTAACTGTGATCACTGGAGTTCTTTATCACTCTCGCGTTTTATTTTATCTAAGGACGCATTTTAGTATGTCAGATTGATGTCAGGGTAACCGATACCTAACAATACTTTCACGGAACTGTTGAGGTTTTCTTAACACATTGCATAAATTAACAGCTGAGTAATTAAACGAGAAATTACTTGGAGTTGGTGATAATGTTGCCTTCAAATCCTCAGTAGCAGTAATGGGAGTTTGGATTCCGCTAAGCAATATCACCAACTATTACATAAGACTTAAACATATCAGCAAACTGTGGGTGTATGTTCTAGTACACCTCAGGTTAGGTATAGGTAAACGAAAGACCCAATATTACTCTACTTGACCTGGGAATCGAGTCCAGGACCTCTAGCGCAACAGTCGCGCTTTCGACCACTATAAACTAACGATGCAATCTATAGAAATATATCTTCTTCTTCTTCTCTACTATTATAAAATCGCAAAAAAGCTGTGTCTGTACATTGAAGATATTAAAAAAGACAAGTGGGTTAGGGTATATAAACGTCTCCGAATCCTTGTCTGTTTGTTACGGGTTGGCGCAAAAACTAATGAACAGATTTTAATTTTGTTATAACTGTTAGAAAGTATATGCTCCAACTTAAAAACTGATGAACTTCATATCCCAATTAATTGAACGAATCCTGAGATACAGCTTGACATCTCTGATGTATACAGACCCATACAAAGAAGAGATCATCACTGTTGGTTTATTTAAATTATTTTTGAGATCCACTTTTAGGGTTCCCTACCTAGGTTTACCTAGTGGGTAAAATGGGACCCTATTACTACGACTCTGCTGTCTGTCCGTCCGTCTGTCACCAGGGTGTATCTTATGAACCGCGATAGTCAGACAGTTGAAATTTTCACAGATGATGTATTTCTGTTGCCGCTATAACAACAAATACTAAAAACCGGCCTAGTGCGAGTCGGAATCGATAGTGGTATGGAACCCTTCGCGCGCGAGTCCGACTCGCACTTGGCTGGTTTTAATCCTAATAATATAGCTTTTTCTATGAAATTCCCAGTAGCAGCTCGGAGCAGAATGGCAATAGGCTCGCTATATTACATAGGACCTAAACATACCGGCGAACTGCGGGTGTACATTAGTGCGCCTCTGCCTAACCCTTCGGGGAATACAGGCGTGATGGTATGTTATGTTATAGCTTCATGTGAGCGAAGCCGCGGACTAAAGCTAGTTATTCTAAATAGTCTTATAGATATAATTATATAGGGATGTCCGAGACAAAGGTCGGTTACGATAAGCGATATCGATTTTAAATATAATTGTCCTTTGTGATGCTCCTGAGACAATACATAATGGTACCTACGTGACACCAGACACGTACGATAGGTCCAACCTAGATCTTACTGGATGTTTCCTTACCATAACAACATAATTATCTATAAAAAAACAACAACTTATCGATACAGAAGAAAATCCTAGTGTGGGGCACAGTTTTATAATAAAAATACCGGAGGCCCGAACCCTTTTAAAAGGCGGGCAACGCACTTGCGACTCCTCTGGTTTCCATGGGCGGCGGTAATCGCTTACTATCAGGTGATCCATCAGGGTGCCAAGTCTACTATTTAGTTGTGTCAGAATTGTGATTCAGTGACTTCAAAATTGTTGATTTTTGACAGACACTTATGTCATTTAGTGCCATTGGACGGTCATTCTGAGGCAATTGAAATAGCAGACTTGGGCCCCAGCTTGTTGGCCCCCTATACCTACAATAATATCAAATGTTCAAATGTTTTTATTACAAATAAGTGTTTATGAAACGTTATGATTCTAGTTGCACGGTTCTAAAAGGTTGATCCTATGCAGAAGAATCGGGCAAGAAACTCCATGGACACTCTTTTTACATAAACTGAGTTACAATCTTCACTGGTACAATATAAAAAAATATAACACGTAACCTACCAAGAAAAGCCGTACATCAAAATTTTAACGACTCTAAGACCCTCCAAACTGCTTACATCACAATCATTCACTCACATAACTAATATGGCCTGACACTTCATTTCAGGCCACTAAATTGTCATGTAAATGTCACTCAATTTCGTCAGGCCATTTTCGTGATGGACTGATCATCGTACTGGCTTATCTTGTGGGCCAGGCCAGGCCTTTGTGATGGCGTTTCGCATAAATTTGCAAAATGATCGATTGAGAGGTAGCCGACCGTTTTTGTTACGATCTCGGAGGGTAGATAGTACTTTATTTATGTCTTAAGGAGTAAGATGGTTTAACAGTTTAGTTGATAGATGTTTAATTAAAAAAACATCGGGGAATATGAGGCATTCTACTAATTGAAATGCTAATTTCCATGAAATTAATTGAGATGTTTGGGTAAAACTACATTAAAATAACATCTAAACATAACATACCATCACACTTTTAGGCAGAGGTGTACTAATGTAAACAAACAATTGGCCGGTATGTGTAGGTTACAAATCTCAACTCCGAGCTGCTATTGAGAATTTCATGAAAAAGGACAATAAGTATTTGCTCGACCTGGGAATGGATCCAAGGATCGTGGTAGGTAGTCGCACTTGGGACCTAACTAACTAACGAAGCAAACGAATGAAAATTATTGAACCTAAGTAAAAATTAATATTTAAAGGAGATGCTGTGTTGGCACTTAGTTCTAATAAATAAATAAATAAATATTCTGGGACATTTTTACACAACACCATCTAGTCCCAAACTAAGCAGACCTTGTACTATGGGTACTAGACAATGGATATAATACTTATGGTATATAAGTATTATATCCATTGTCTTTTTGTTTGTAAATACATACTTATAATACATAGAAACACCCAGAAGAACACAAACACTTATATTCATCACATATTTTTTTGTGTTCTGTGGGCATCGAACCCACTACCTTATGGTCAGTAGTCCGGTACTCGAACCACTAAACCACAGAGGTCGTCAAAAGTTCTCACTTGCCAGTGTTGTCAGATGCAATAATTTGTTGATTTTTTTATTTGTGTTTCTGTCATTGTAGTCAAAAGAGTCAAACAGACACATTGGCCTTTGGCTAAATAGTTCTTGTGCGTGGTTATGGGCGAAAATATGTTTTTTTTGTTGGTTCCTTTTCACGAGTTCCCAGTAATCAGAACCCAGCCATTCAATATTTGCGTTCGATGACCCAATGACAATAAATAGTTAAAAAGAACATTATTGAAAGTAATAAAAATTATGGTAAAAAAATACCCAAAAAATAACTACACTGAACCTAAACCAGAGATAAAAACAGAAATACCTACTTATATGAATTGAAATGCGTAATAAGATGTCCGATTATATCAAGAATAGGGATAAACAACGTTAATACGCAGAAATTTCCTAAAACAATCCACCAGTGTATATACGCTTTCGAGAAACAAGGCTATGCCTAGACGTCTCTACCCCAGTCATAAATCAAGTCCGTGGCTCAGGACACAAATCCTCTCGAGGACAAATTAAAATGAATACGGTTTTTACATCTTTGAAGTATGGCCCAAGCTATTAATACAAGCTGTTTGGATTTCTCTGTATGACGTCATTACATACGTAAACTAATACTTCTTCTCTACTAATATAAAATCGTAAAAAAGCTGTGTCTGTACATTGAAGATGTAAAAAAAGAGATAGAGTCATCCGAACCAAAAACGTGATTTTTTAAAGGCTCTTATGTTTAACTAACCAACAGATCTAGTAATATGTAACGGCAAAAAATCACTTTATATTGACAAAAATAGTAACTGATCACCAAAATATAATAATTATCATCATCATCATCACCAAATCCCCATATTAGCGTAAAATTAAAAAAATAGAAATAAATTGACCAACGATGTAGTACGAGTATAATAGGTAGAATTCGGCTCTAGCACTCGCTCGCTTCGCTGGCTCGTGCGTTGTGGTCACAGTTCTAACCTAACCTAAACCAATTAGGTATCTATTTTGGAAAGCATTTTGGTGATCAATTTACTAAATTTGGTGATCATTATATTTATTCCCTTTTTTAAATTCTTGTCTGTTTTCTGTTTGTTACGGGTTGGCGTAAAAACTACTGAATAGATTTTAATATTGTTATCACTGTTAGAAAGTATAATTATATGCTTTAACTTAAAACTAGTGAACTTTTTATCTCAATAAATTAATCATCGGATCCTGAGATATAGCTTGACCTCTCTGATGTATACAGACCCATACAAAGAAGAGATAATCACTGTTGGTTTATGATTAAATTATTTTTGGGATATATTTCCAATCCTAATACAGCATCATGTCAGCGATTGAATGGCTTACCACTACGTTAGCCTACTGCAAGTTGGCAGACTTAATACACCATTGAGAAAATCTATCAGACATGCAGGTTTCCTTACGATGTTTTTCTTGAGTTTAGCAAATCATAATTAATTTTGGGCCTCCGGTATCCCCACTCACTCGGAAAAAGAAAACGTAAGTGTTTTCACCGGTTTAATATGAAGCCGGTTTAATGTGAAGCCGTGGTATCACTCCACTATATGGTGAAAAAACGCGAATATGCGCGTGTTTGCTTTCCGAACAACACCAACAAAGTTGGTCACATTCTGTTGTGACTTGCATAGTGCTAGTCTTCAAATAAAAAACGACCTTATTGCTCATGACTTGCACCAAACACGTGGCTATTATGAGTAGGTAGTCGCTTCACGTTAACAATACAGTGCAAAATGAAAAATGTCCGCGTCGCTGCTCCAGCTCGCAGCGCCCGCGCCGCTCGACGCTCCCACTAATAATATAGCAGCATTTAATTGCTAGCTAGGATTCTTTTTTTAAGTGTATTCATGAAAAGAAAACAACAATTCGTTTGGCGTAGCATCTGAGGGATCGGTTTCTGCGACACGTGTTGTGGGTTCGGTCCTCACTCGGAGCAAATGTTTGTAATGCACTGTGGGCAAGTTCCCGGGGCCCCGCGATCCAAGGGGGGCCCCCAATTTGAAAGTCTTGTTTTTTCCACTTGTTAATAAAAAAATAGTCACCTGTCATAAGGGCCCCTTATTCTAAAGTCCCCATGACCTCCAATAGGATAAAGACGGCGCAGAAAACTGCTTGTCAATCTAGGAGGCCAGAAACACAAGCGTGTGACCTAACAGTAACTATGCTATGAACGTATGATTGTTGTAACTGTTCCACTTACGTTTAGCAATTATGCGCCGGCGCACTACTGCAAGATATACTAATGAATATGGCCTTTTCTATTTTGTGTTCGTAGGTACCATCGTAAAATAACATTACGCATATATTGCCTGAAGGGATAAGCAGAGATGTACTAATGTACTTTTGTACATTTTGTAATGTATTAGTTTCGGCCTACCCGTGTGGGAGGGAGAAAAGCGTGAGTGTATGTATGTATGTATGTATGAAGAGTAAGTGTAAGTCCCAAATTTAAGTGTAATAGGGGGCGAGCCTATTGCCTTTAACCGGGCATAACAGTAACAACGACTGTATCATTTATTTATTAAATTCATTGTATTATATTCTGAACATCACAATAAGATTAAAGTATTAAAGTACCTACTTAGTTTTATTTCAACATCTAATAATAGCTGCTTGTGCCTCATAAGCCTAGTGGTCGTGAGTTCGACTGCTACGCTAGAAGTCCTGGGTTCTTGTTAGCTTTGTTATTGGGGTTTACTATGAAATTCACGGTAGCAGCTCGGAGTTTAATGTCATTAGACTGCCCCCCTATAACATGGGACCTAAATGGGTGTACCGTGGGAGTATAGCACGCCTTTGATTTACCCTGCGCGTAAGTGTCAGAAAACAGTATTTTAAGGGGGGCAACGCGATGTACTTGTGACTCCTCTGGTGTGGCCGTCCGTGGGCGGCGGTAATAGCTTAGCCCATAATAATTTGCCTCCTATTCCATAAAAAAAATATTTTAACATGGAGTTTCATTAGCTCCTCACTGGATTCTATACTCAATTATAATAGTGACTTCTCTGCAATAACTTTGCGACACAGCCCGCAAACACCACGTACGCTGCAACCGCATAATTCGTTCAACCTTGCCCGTTTTTCAGTCCGGCAACTACTGTAATAGCCCTGATCTTTTATTTGCGACACGAAAATTTGATTCGTGTAGTGTCAATCTAGCTTTGAAGGTTAATTATAAAATAATTAGATAAAAGATTAGATGGCTAGGCCGTTGTACTTGCGATCATACGGTTGCCGGTTCGAATTTCACATTTAAATTCTCAGTAGCAAGCAGCTAAAAGTTTGAACTTCTGCCTGCTATACCGGTGTACTGTGGGTGTAAGTACTTATGTACACCTCTACGTAACCATTCGAACAATATAAGCGTGATGGTTATGTTATGTTTCACCCAGAATCGACACGAATATCCGAGGAACATACAAAATAGTCTTTCTGGTGGTTAACTGTAGCGTAGAGTACCAATTATTGTGTTGAGGCTAAATGCCTCAGAAAACCGCTTCAAGGAAATAATTAACCATTTAACTAAGAGAAAAACAATACCATCACTTATGTTGATCCTTATAATCCTTTCCGTGAGCACATCCATGGAATTCTTAATGCATTCCCTCAAGGGGCGACAGGGGATTATAGGGGTTCAAACAAGCACCACTTGATGCTGCATTATAATAATGAGTTTTATTACACAGGATGTCACATTCATCACCAACACAAGTTAAAGGAGCGATTCTACCCGTCATACTCAACTTCTTTTCCGAAACTCATACCTTAGGGTCTTCAGTGGATTTTTGGGAAATGGGTCGTAATAGAAACTGATAGATTTTTGCTCAAAACTATTTTTATGTTATCTCAAAATAAAAAAGAAATGGTTCAAAATTGTGGTTCCTGCAAGCACCACTTTATTTTCAATAAATGTTCCCTTCAAAACTAATCCCTATCAAAGACGAATCAGAAAATTTATTCAAATAACTGGTCTATTATTTCTGCTCTTAAGTTCATTATAGAAGAACAATTATGTGAAAGTTTGTCGATGGCACGTGCCCCGTTTACACGTAAATTGTACTTGAATGACTTGTTTCACGGTAGAGTAAACTTGGGGAACGGGAAAGCATAGCTAGCTATTGTTTGTAACATTCACTAATGGAGATTAAATTTTGTATATCAAAAAGTTTAAATAATCCCGCATATATTTTCTGGAAGGGTAGGCAGAGTTGTGTAACCATAATTTCCCGGCCTGCCTCATAAGTCTAGTGGTCCCAACCGCGACTGCTACTCCAGAGACTGGCTTTTTTATGAAATTCTCAGGGCTTGGAGTTTGGGATTTGTGCTTGGTTAATGATACTATGCTCGCCTCTTTTTACATGGGACCCAAACATACGGGAGAACTATGGGTGAACATTAGTATACCTCTGCTTAACCTGCTATTATGTTTGAGTCTATTGAATATTAATTTCCTATTAGAACAATCTAATAATATTTTGCTTGATTTGCTTTTCTAAATTTGTCATTTTTTTAACTTCTTGGATCCGTGGTTATACGGGTTTGAGTGAGTCATTCATTGAAAATAAATAACACCTAATAATATTTTAAAAAGGCCATGATGATCTTTAAATATAAATGTATCAATATCTGATGGAGACCGATCTACCAACCTAATATTTTAGTGCCTAAATTTTCGATAGCTATCATGATTAATTTCCAACAAAAGTGTTTGTATATAATTTGCTTGACTCATACCCTTAATCTTCTGATGTAATCTATTGAAATATCAAAGACAAACTCTAATTTTTTACTAATAAGACCAGTTCCAATAAAATTAATGACGTGATTTTATGAGTCACTGCGAAATAGTTGCAAGCGAGCGTGTTTACTCCCCCGAATTCCTGTTTCAACTGAAGAAGGCATTACACGTACAAGCCATTCCTTTACCCTATCGAGAGCCATTAGCAGAACAAACAGGACGCAACCGGACTCAACAAACACATTTAATTGTTATTACATCGGATCTTTTGTTTGATTCGTTTACCATTTAATTAGTCGCCAACCCGCATCAGGCTAGCGTGGTGGACTATAACCTAATCTCTGTCACTCTGAGAGGAGACCCGTGCTCAATAATGAGATAAATAATAGATTGATGTTTATGACGATAATTTAATTAACCTAAGGGTCGGGCGGACACTGAATTGCCCATAAAACGATATACAAAAATAAATCATAATTCAAACAAAATTTAATCAAATTGTGTTACTATTCGGATTCGGATATCGTTAATCTAGGTTCCTACTGAACCATTTTCTTTACTACGAGGCACTTCATAAAAAATCAAAGACCGGAAAATCGCTTGAATCTTCGTAAAGATATCAAAAATTAAATTATTGCCCGTGAAGTATTTTGGAAGAAATGGTTCACTAGGAACCTAGATTAATGGTATCCGAATCCGACTAGTGACAAAAATTGATTAAATTCTCTTTGTATTACGATTTATTTTGGTATTATTATTTATTTTGTTAATAAGTATGTACGTAATGTTGGTGTTGTAGTATATGCTTTGACTATCTTGGATAGATAGTCAAAGAGTATATGAGAGCATGATGAGTATATGAGTGACGACCTCTGTGGTTTAGTGGTTCGATTACCGGACTGCTGACCATGAGGTCGTGGGTTCGATTCCCACAGAACACTAAAATGTATGTGATGAATATAAGTTCGTCTGGGTGTTTCTTATGTATTATAAGTATATATTTACAGAAAAAAAGTATATAAGTATTATATCCATTATCTAGTAATATTTATTTATTTATGATTCTCATAGACCCGATTTTATCATTCCAAGCTAATATTATACTTTAAAAAGCTAGGAACGATCCGTTCATCTTAATATCCATTAGTTGTATTACTAGCTATCCACAATCATTAGTTGTATTACTAGCTAATTGACATAGATATTTCCTTGACTTGTGTAAAAAAATGATCTTTCAATACTGGTATTTTCAACTTACAAACATCATGTACGGAAATTCCTTAACGAGAACCCCAGTTAAAGAGTATCTATTTTTAGCAGTCTATTTAAAATATACATTGATTTATCTTTTAATTACCTGTACAAAAGGGCCTATTACAAATGTAGGAGGGACTGTGATCAACTAATTATAAGCTTACATAACTTTTAATGATCCAAAAATCAATACATTTTCCACGGACCGGTAGCTTCTTTGATGTTCTAAAGGGAGTCAACTTAAAGTTAATACGGACTTTCGATTTTTCAATGTCGTCACAACCAATGGAATTCCAACGGTCATTAGATTATGGGACAAGTTGCAATTAGTCAATGACGGATGCTGACGAAAAAATAATAGCAGCAGTCTTAGTTCTCGCAACACCTTATCTAGAAGCCGAATTTAAAAAATATGTGTGAAAACAGTTTAACAATTTAATAAACAAGACCGATCAATAAATGGACCAATGTGGCTTGTGGCTGAGTAAATAAGTTGATCAACAGATCTTTCAGGTTAAGCGGCGCTCGCTGCGGTCAGTGTTTGGATGGGTGACCATTATTAACACATCGTGACCCATCCGTCCCCGGACATATCGATCGGTCCTGGTTGTCATACGAAGATCTATGACTATTGTTAGTGGTAGTCAAAAACCCTAAAAAACCTGACAACAAAAAAATTACGGATTACCCCCACAAGACACGTCCTGCAATCCAGTCTTCCTTACGTCATCAAGAAAAACAAGGGAAGATAATAAAGGTTAGGTTGGTTCTACCTCAATATAATAAGAGATAATTTAGCCACCCTAACATGAGACTTCTTACTTTACTTTGCGATGGTAACATCTCCGCGACTCAACGCATTTAGGTTAACGAGATAGATGCACATCTTTCAGTAACATTCTGTTTTCTTTCAGAATATGTGTCATCCTAAGACGAACGTCTTGGCCATTTTAATTAAGGGATTGAATAGGGGTAGTAGATATTACTATCCTATATCACTCAATAATCTAGTCAACTTTGAAAGTGGATTGGTAAATCAATCGCCAAGCTCCAGTATTCCGGTTCTATTTAATGGACTGATATTATTGGTGAGGTCTTTCAATAAAGTCAGGTGCGTAATACTCACAATCGGCACGTATGTATGAGAAGATGTATGAATGTGGCAGAAGCAAAATAAGTTTTTTGCAACACCAAAGGAGTCGCAAGTGAGTTGCCTTCCTTTTAAAATGGTTTTTGCCTCCGATATCCTCACTCACTCAGCAAAACACGGTGAGTTTCACGCCGGTTTTCTGTGAGGCCGTGGTATCACTCCGGTCGAGCCGGCCTGTGCCGAAGCATGGCTCTCCCACCAGCGTAGAAGTATTCAAATATTGTAGAAAGTGTCGGTCTATAGTTTCTGCTTACCCCTGTGGGAGGAAAGCGTAAGTGTCTGTATGTATGTAATAAGCCTATTGCCATAAACCGGGCATAAATCCTAACTGAGAATTGCTTAAACAAAATCAATAACACTTTACTAGATCTGGGAATCGTGGTACTATCACGCTAGAGCAGAGCACTCAGGATCACTACATCTGTAATGTAATATCATTATAGTTTCATGTGACCTTTAGATGTGGAGGTGGTAGCTAACTAGGTGGATCATTAGATCCTTCTCTATGGCTCTGAGATTGACCACGATAGGCTGTACCCAGCCATTTGTGGACCCCATTAAGTCAGAGGGTTTTCTAGCTAGTGAGGCTTGGCTGACGGGTCTACTGTATCTATTTCGATATACTTGCACAAAAACACAATAGTATTTGAGTGATTTTAACAGCGCTACTCTTAAGCCGTGATAGCCTAGTGATATAACCATTGGACTGCCAAGTCAAAGGTCTCGAGTTCAAATTCAAGGCACGCTCCTCTGAAGTTACGTGCGTATTAATAGTTAATTATCACGCGCTTAAACGGTGAAGGAAAACATCGTGAGGAAACCTGCACGTCTGAGAGATTTTCTCGACGGCGTGTGAAGTCTGCCAACCCGCATTAGGCTAGCGTGGTGGACTATAGCCTAATCCCCCTCATTCTGAGAGGAGACCCGTTCCCAGCAGTGGGACATATAGTGGGTTGATTATGTTATACTCTTCGGAACTATCTTCAGACGAGCACTAATTTCAACTGTACTAAGATTACGTAATGAGTTAATAATTAGCTAGCGTCGGCCATTGTTGTACACAATTACCTCGAAAATACATTTGGGATAATTAGCTTCATGCAAATTTAAAGGCTTAGCCGTCTGCTGGTTAAGCTTGACATTAAACCTGGTTTATAAAGAAGTAACTGCCTCATTAGCCTAGTGGTCCTGAGCGCGACTGCTACGCTAGAGGTCCTGGGTTCGATTCCCAGATCGTTGTTCGATTCCAGATCGATCCCAGCAATTGTTGTTGTTATTGGGTTTTTCTATGAAATGCCCAGTAGCAGCTCGGAGTTTGGAATTTGTGCCCGGTTAATGGCAATAGACTCGCCCGGCGAACTGTGGGTGTACGATATAGTACACCTCTGCCTAACCCTTCGAGGAATACAGGCGTGATGGTATGTATGTATATAGAATTAAATTATTAGTGTGGATGTCTCATGGGTATATTTTGTACATATTGTGCAACTCTGAAAATGGTCGCAAATGATTTCACTGTGATCAACCCATAGGTACCGTCTTCTTCTTCTTCCGAGCCTTGGGTTCGGATCCAGTCTACCCGGATGCAGCTGGATATCAATATTTTACACGAAGCGACTGCCATCAGACCTCCGCAACCCAATTTCTGGGCAATACCGATATTCAGGGGATAGACTGGTTATCAAAGTGTTTTTGGGCTCCTGACTACCACTTACAATTGTCATAGATGTTCGTAAGCCAACTGGGACCGACGGCTTTACGTGCTCTCTGAGGCACGGAGGGGTCTCGATGTGTAAGAATGGTATGTATTTACTATAAGTCACACATACAATCACGCTTGTATTCCTTGAAGGGATGGTTTTGGGATCCGTGGAATTATCTAAATTATGAAAGGAGTTCATGGCTACATAAAGTTTGAGAAACACTGTAGGAGAATTCACAAGTAAGTTAATAATTTGAGTTTTTTTTTAAATATTTGTCAATGAATTTTAGATATATATTTTTTTTATATTTTTGTTTTCAAATTAGTAACAATAGTTTTACATTACTCTAAAATTACATATCCAGCGTTTTAACATTTAAGATGCAATTAAAATACTGCGTGATTAACATAACAAAAGTAGTTTTAGCATACATAAAATATTTTAATTTGTAACAAGTGCTTAAAACTTTTAACTCCTTATACCTCCATTGCCAACTTCAATGCCACGCTAATGAGTAACGCGGTAAAAAGTACAGTCGGCATAAAAAATAAATATCGACCGCAGTTTTTTTTTTCTGTAAGGTCAGCGGAGTTAGCAAAAAGGCCGATTAACGGAAAGAACATTCTCGAAGATTTCAGTTCTATTTTGTTCTAGGTTACTTATCTACTACCTAATTTCTTTGTCTAGAGGCTTAAGCGTCGATAGAGGTCCTGATTTAGATTTCCAGGAGAGCAAAATGTTTCGACTATGAAATTCTTAGTAACACCTCGGAGCTTAGATTGTGTCCGGTCAATGGCAATAGGCTCGTCCCCTATTAAATGGGACCTGAAAATCCGGGATCCAAAATGGAACTGCGGAGAATATAAGCATGATAGTATATTATTATTATTAAAGTATACTAAACTTTGTTAAAGTTTAAGCGGAAAATTAATAATCAAATAAGTTCCTTTTCAGCGCGCTTTTTTGTTGAGAGTGTCCTATTTACTGGCTGAAAAGCCATTCACCGAGAGATATATTTACAATAACGACGGGAATATTTAACGAGTATTCTAACATCTAAATAAATTAATATGTTTGTATGATGGCAACACTAACACTAAATTGGTAGAAAAATACTACTAAGTTTACGACTCTTATTTTGAGAGGTGACTCGTGATCGGAAGTCGGACGGTAAATGTTGATGAAGAAGTAAGGAAAGCATAACGTACTATCACGCCTGTACTCCCTGAAGGGTTAGACAGAGGTTGTACACCCATAGTTCGACGGTATGTTTTTAGGAACCATATGATAGAGGGCGCCTCCTCCTGCCATTAATCAGGCACAAATTCATACTCCAAGCTACTAATGAGAATCTTATAGATATTCTCTACTTGAAAACCGAATCTAGGACCCCTAACACAGCATTCACCCATATAAGACAATTGAAACAGTTGAGCCAAATTGAGAATTCAACAGAAAAACCCAATAACACTTTGCTCAACCTGGAATTGAACCTGAGACCAATAAACCGATGTCGACTGTAAAAAATCTCCGCGACGTATTGAAAAATGAAATCAATTCACCTTTGAAACAATAGCTTGCGCGTTTAATAAAACGCATGAATCACCGTACGTCAAAATTGACAGCGTCATGACAAGAATTTCACCGGGTCGGGAATGAACAATGGCCGCGAACAATGGTGTATTGATATATTGCCCGAGTGTACAAACAATAAATGTAGGCCCAGCATTTGTAAACACACTGATAATTTTTATTCAGCCGTTTTTATGTTTGTAAACATTGCACTGATTTCTCGTTTAATTTTTTGCGGATTTTTCTCACCTTAAATGAGTGTAGATGTGAATGGCACAATAGAACTGTCTGAGCCAGATAATATATTATGTATTGATGACATTTTTCTGATGTTTGATTTATTAAAAACTAGCTTCCGCCCGCGACTTCGTCCGCGTGGAATAATTACTTAGAATAGTCTTAGCGTGATGATATATAGGCTATATATCATCACGCTAAGACTATTCTATATATAGGCTATATAGGCTATATAATATAGCCTATATAGCCCGTTAGTAATATTCATGCAAAATTTGAAGTAAATCCATGCAGTACTTTTTGAGTTTAGCCCGGAAATACATACAGACAAACAGACAAAATTTCTAAAAACTATATTTTTGGCTTCGATATCGATTGTAGATCACGCCCCAAGTATTCTTTAAAAAAAATATTCAATGTACTGTTTTGACTTTCCTACGATTTTATTATATGTATACCTAGATATAACTGTTCTCTTGAAAAGTGGTATTAAATATAATTAAAGTAAAGAAAACTGCCTCATTAGTCTAGTGGTCCTGAGCGCGACTGCTACGCTTGAGGTCCTGGGTTCGATTCCCAGGTCGAGCAAAGTGTTATTGGGTTTTTCTATGAAATTCCCAGTAACAGCTCGGAGTTTGGAATTTGTGCCCGGTTAATGGCAATAGGCTCGCCCCCTATTACATGGGATCTAAACATACCGGCGAACTGTGGGTGTACATTAGTACGCCTCTGCCTAACCCTTCGGGGAAAACAGGCGTGATGGTATGTTATGTTAAAGTAAAGAAAAAAAAATGTAATCCACTGATCGTTTCTTGATTGATTCACTGATTATTAATCTCATTGATATGTGAGTGAAAGAAGGTGTAGTAACAAAGATTGATAAAGGTATGTTAAGATGGTTTGGGCATGTAGAGAGGATGGATGAACGGAGATTGACGCAACTCTTCCATCCACACATGGCGAGTACGAACCACCTTGACGAACGTACTACAACCAAAAAAAAAAAATATGCGGCTGTTCTCAAAAAAGCTCAGGTTAAGAGCACCCTAAACCGACGATCATTTATGAGGAGGTTATAATGAATGTAGATGAAGCGAAACTGGTGTGCCAGGATCGTATCACGTGGAAATCTATAGTCTCTGCCTACCCCAATGGGAGACAATCAAAATATGTATGTATGTACTCATACATAAACATAAACATACCATCACGCCTGTATTCCCAGAAGGGATAGGCAGATGTGTACTAAGGTACACCCACAGTTCGCCGGTATGTTTAGGTCCCATGTAATAGGGGGCGAGCCTATTGCCATTAACCGGGCACAAATTCCAAACTCCGAGCTGCTACTGAGAATTTCATAGAAAAACCCAATAACACTTTGCTCGACCTGGGAATCGAACCCAAGACCTCTAGCGTAGCGGTCGCACTTGAAACCACTAGCCTAACGAGGCAGTCATACATAAACGTCTTTCATTAAAGTTACCTACGAGTATTTCTTTTTCTATCGGTAGAGTCATTAGCATCAAAATACCCTAAGTATTTGTTTTGTGTGACGCTACAGGCTACATATGACCTTCACTGACCTTCATTAACCTTGAGGAAACTCTTAGGTAAACGTTTATATGTTTTGTTAGTATCAAGACAAATATCTTGAGTAAACTTTATTTTTATTTGGTTTAATATTGATGAACTGCCTCATTAGCCAAGTGGTCCTGTGCGCGACTGCTACGCTGGAGGTCCTGGGTTCGATTCCCAGGTCGAGCAAAGTGTTATTGGGTTTTTCTATGAAATTCCCAGTAGCAGCTTGGAGTTAGGAATTTGTGCCCGGTTAATGGCAATAGGCTCGCCCCCTATTACATGGGACCTAAACATACCGGCGAACTGTGGGTGTACGCCATTAGTACGCCTCTGCCTAACCCTTCGGGGAATACAGGCGTGATGGTATGTTATGTTTAATATTGATTGCTCTATCTCGGAACCTTACTACGAAACTTTTTTTCAGTAATATTTGCATGACAATAAGGTATACCGTAGAGGAACTATTTACCATGTAAACGTTTTTATGATCGGGTCGTTGAGCTCCCTAAATAATAGTTGAGCTACACGATGTCCTGATAGACGCGTGCCGCGAGTTAGGACAGGTCAACTCAAAGCTACTGTCGGGCCCGCGGACGAATGCTACAGCGCTCCCGTAGGCCCGGCACCAAAGTGGTGACGCGAAACGCCGAGGTGGGTGCAGTCGGTAGATCGCTCTTTTCAGAGTGGAGTCCGACACACCCCACCGCTCTCCCCGGAGTGGTGTATAGTGCATAAAGCATTTCCAACCCCGTCAACCAAAAAAAAAAGGTCAACTCAAAGCTACATATTTATGGCTCTTTCTACAAAAGGCCTGTCTAGATATTGCCCTACATCGTAACACTCAATTAATATAACGTAGTACGGGTACTACGTATGTACAGCAGCGCAAGCACAACAGCGCAAACACAAGCACGAACACTTTCGAAAACGTATTCGTATCGAAATCGAAATTTGTATGAGCAGGAGGTTAATGAACGATGATGAAGCGAAAGTGGTGTGCCAGGATCGTAGCAAGTGTAGCCCCTGCCTACCCCAATGGGAGACAGATGTGAAAATATGTATGTATGTATGACATTTTTAGCTGAAAAAATACTCATTCGTTTACGATACGATGCTCTGTTTCCAATAGCCCTCGTCGCAGCAGATCCGGAAAGAAACACCATTTGGTTTGTCACCCACTCTGGATGGAGTCCGATACGTCAATGAAGATACCAAAAAAAGGTATTTGGATGAAATGAAAACCGAAGATCGGGCTCTGTGTCATTTAATAGAAGAGGTTTACTTCCCGCAATGGATGAATAGAGGTATCACCTTTTTTTCAAGACAAGATTAAAAACATGTTCATCATCTCCATTATCTTCTTCAACTTCTAATGTTCGAAGCGGCGGTAGCCTAATGGCTAGGGCCATTGCAATCATTTGGTTGACGGTTTGAAACCCACCCATTGCACTACCGTCGTAAACCCACTCTTAACACAAGCATTTTAGCTTAGCACGAGGGGTTAACAAGAATACTAGTAATGTGCGATCCACATTGGCAGTACCTAAGCTTTTTTTTTAAAAGAAATGTGTCTTAATTCTTGCTTCTTCTTATAAATATGGTATTTTTAATACACTGAATGTAAATTTTGACACAATAAAACATAAAAATATATACAAAAAAGAAATATATATACCTGTATCAAAATTCATTAAAAAAAACTAAACAGACATATAAAGCTACTATCATGTTTATACAACATAACAACAGAGACAGTATAAAAAAATATGTAATGAATAACATATTTTAAATAATAAATATATGTACAACAATGTGAAAAAATAATGAAAAGCATGATTAACATACAATCATTACATCATACAATACTATGACTTGATTACAAACCTTTGAAATAACAACATGGCAAATCTCTAGCGTACCTTCCGTGAGAATAATAGCATTATAATTAAAAACAGAAACTTTAAACAAGTAATGATTGTGTGATTTTTAAACAGATAACGCTGTAGGTAATGATAAAATAAACACAATTATGTGTAGGCACCCTCCGAGTCGCCATACTAGTTTTTTATTTTAAGATCTGATACCCAAGAGCGTCTTCAATGTTGAAGAATTAATAAAGATATAATTACATAATTCGGTCTAATTTCATTTTTTATACCCGTTTATAGTCCGTGCTTGCCCCTAACTTCTAACTCTCTACCTTCTTTTATGGGATAGGGGGGCAAACGAACATACGAATCACCTGAAGGTAAGCAATACTGCCGCCCATGGACACCCGCTACAGTAGAGGAGCAGCAAGTGCGTTGCTCGCCTTTTAAAATGGTTTGGGCCTTCGGGATTCGGTCCCGGTTGTCATACGAACATCTATAACAAATGTCAGTGGCAGTCAGAAGCCCAAAAAAGCCTGACAAACAGTCTATCCTCCAAATATCGGAATTGGTCAGATATTGGGCTGTGGAGGTCTGATGGCAGTAGCTTTGTGTAAAGTACTGGTCTTCGGCCGCATCTGGTCAGACTGGCTCCCTAGATTAGGGTCGAGCTACACAATGACTGATGCATGCGTGCCGTCAGATGTGACTGGTCTACTCAAAGCCACTACGGTTCTTTCTTCAAAAGGCCATTTCAGACATTGCCTTGCCTTGTAACTCACATAAATATATTTGCTCTAAGTACTGTCTGGACTTTAAAAGAGACCATGATTCTCTGAGTTTGTTGCGGCATTTCTTCTCAGAGGTCGTCAGTTAGAAAATTGTGCCTAGTTAAAAAATTATATGAAAAACAGTCACTTGTAAAAGTGTCCTTAAAAGATCTATTTACAGAAATAAACATTATAATTTATTATTTTAAATATCTTTGATCAAAGAAAACGATATATTTATCTAGAAAATTACTATAGGTAGTTATTAGACACTATTATCTAACTCAGAGAACCTGTTTTCTTATGTCTATTTGTACAAAATGAGTTTGATAACTTATATAGACGAGCAGCGGTCTTGTGACATCATGCCTATTGTGTTTTTGTTGATGTGAGGTAGCCACAAGCTTCAGTCGGTGTAAAAAATGAGGAAACTGAATTTTAATAAATCAAGATGGATGTCATTTCTTGGTACATAAAACAATTTTAATAAAAAATATCGGTAATTAAGATTTTTATTAATAAAGTAAAAGTAAAGTAAACTGCCTCGTTAGTCTAGTGCTTCCAAGTGCGACTGCTACGCTAGAGGTCCTGGGTTCGATTCCCAGGTCGAGCAAAATGTTATTGGGTTTTTCTATGAAATTCTCAGTAGCAGCTCGGAGTTTGGAATTTGTGCCCGGTTAATGGCAATAGGCTCGCCCCCTATTACATGGGACCTAAACATACCGGCGAACTGTGGGTGTACCTAAGTACACCTCTGCCTAACCCTTCGGGGAATACAGGCGTGATGGTATGTTCATGTATTAATAAAGTATGACTGCCTCGTTGTCTCTAGCATTTTCTCAGCAGCAGTTTGGATTTGTGTTCTATTGAATGGCTATACGCTCTCCTATTATTGTACTTAGGACCTAAACATACCGGCGAACTGTGGGCGAATATTAATACACATGTATTTAACTCTTCGTGGAACACAGGCTTGATGGTATGGTATGTTATGTTTAGAAGGATAATCTAAAATTTATGTACATAATAAACTAAACCCCATTTGTAAGTTAAACATAATAAACCCCAATTGTAACTTCAGTCCAGATATGTCTATCCTAAGGTTGCCTGAAAGAAATTGCAGTTAGCGATAGGGCCTCCCATTGTATGTTTTTTGTCTCAATGTGTCCTATCCTATGTTTAATTTGGTGTACAATAAAGAATATAATAAATAAATAAATAAACTTATATGTAACTAGCTTCTGCCCGCGACTTCGTCCGCGTAGCGTAATGATATATAGCCTATAGCCTTTTTCAATAAATGGGCTATCTAACACTGAAAGAATTTTTCAAATCGGACCAGTAGTTCCTGAGATTAGCGCGTTCAAGTAAACAAACAAACAAACTCTTCAGCTTTATATATTAAGTACTAGCGACCCGCCCGCGGTTTCACCCGCGCTGCCCCGGTCCTAAGAGTCATAGCGTGATGTTAAATAGCTTAAAACCTTCCTCTTAAATCACTCTATCTATTAAAAAAAACCGCATCAAAATCCGTTGCGTAGTTTAAAAGATCTAAGCATACATAGGGACAGACAGCGGGAAACGACTTTGTTTTATAATAAGTAGTGATAGTAATAGATATATTATAATTTTTCTCCATTCAACATTTACCTTTTGCCTTGCAAGTTTTTTTCAGAGAACGACAGTAGAAATACCTGTCGTGGCTTTATTTTCAAATTATATTCATGTTTACGTGAGGTACTGCTAATATTTTACTCAAAATTGCTTAGCTATTGAGATAACAAGCAACATTTTAAGCGACAATATTTTCTCGACGAATAATCTCGTTATCTCTATTCTTTCTGCTTGAGAAGATGTCTGAGATAATGTGACAAAATTATTTTGTAGCTTAGTTATACCTATTGACGTAGGTACCAATTTATTAGGAATGTAAGTATCAAATTATATTTAATGTAACTAATAAAATTTTATACGTTGTATTTAAGATGCGAGAGTAACAAAATTTGCTGTCAAGGTTGACTGAACAAAATATATTAACGTTCGATCTCAAACTGAATAGAAGAAGATTAAATTATAGGATAAGTACCTAAGTATATATTGTGTATCATAATAATATGTAATGTTAATAATATCTAAAACTGTCAAATTTCTTTATTCGATTTTCAATTTTGATCTGCAAACAATAGTGGTTATTATCCATTGGGAAAAGATGTTCTAGAAATGTATGGAGCCTGGGCCAACAACATTGGGACAACTGTCAAAGTCGTTAAACGTCATGCTGACAACTGTCATGGCTGCCATAAAAATAGGAGAAAATAGGGTTATCTTTAAAAAAAATCTCCCGTAATAACATTTTTGTACAAGTGTACTGTCCTTCAAATGGATTTGTTAATAAATAGGTACATATAAATAAAATTGGAGTGTCTGTTTGTTATATATTAAAATAACCGCTTTTTACTAAGTGTATTTGGATTTATACACGGTACAAATACCAAAACAACATTTTATGTAAGTTTTATAAGAACTTTAAATTCAAAAACGCTATGGTGATTTTCATTTAAAAAAATCCAACGACCGTTTCGCCTTGGGAATCGAAAAAACAATTCAACAAATGCCATGGTGATTTTATCAAAAAAATAACAACAGTTTCCAACTGGGAATCGGAAAATACCGAATTCTAAACAACCATGGTGATTTGAGTAAAAAACTAATATTTTCCCCTTGGGAATCGAAAAATACCGAATTCAAAACTGCCATGGTGTTTTGCGTAAAAAAAACTCCACGACAGTTTTCTTTATCTGGGAATCGAATCGACAACCTTATACACTGGACTTAAAATAATATAATTAGGTAGTATATTTAAGTAGGTAATCATTGCTTAGATAAGTTTCTATGATAGTTAATTCAATATAACGTTTGTGTAGACATTGCGTCACTCACAACTGACGTTTATTTATTTACTTTGTAATTAATACTTTTGTGTTTATAAGTGAACAGTAGGTAATTAAAGTTATTTTTGAACAAAGCATAAATATAATTTATATACCCTAACCCACTTGTTTTTTTTTTATCTTGAATGTACAGACACAGCTTTTTCACAATGTCATAATAGTAGGTAGAGATCTGTATGGCTTCTAGTATAGGTGATTGTGAAAATTTGTGTTTAAGTATACAAATTTATACACGCACTTACAATAAGGTAAAAAAATCCAATTAATTTTTAAAATAAACTTTTTTGGCTTCTGTCTTAGCCTAATTAATTTAGTGGACCAAAGCATGACTGCTATGTTATAGGTTTCGGGTTCGATTATGGTCGAGAAATGAGTTAAGTATTCTTTCTATTGGGTTTTTCTATGAAGTTTTCACTAGCAGCTTGGAGTTTGGATTCGTGATTGATGGCTCGCTCAATTACAAGGGATCTAAACATACCGACGAAATTTGCCGTACATTAGTACACCTCTGCCTTACCCCTCGGGGAAAACAGGCGTGATGATATGTTATATTTTGTTTGGACCCTAATTTTAAGCACTGAATAACGCAATTGTTATTATATACTTCAAAGTTTTCTTCTATATCCTACTCGCAACACATACCATACCATCACACCTATATTACCTTAAGGGTTAGACAGAGATGTACTAATGAGCACCCACAGTTCGCCGGTATATTTAGGTCCAAGGGTAATAGGGGCAAGGCTATTGCCCAGATGCTACTGATAGTTATAAAAACCCAATAACATTGCTCGACCTGGGAATCGAACCCAGGAATCATAGCAGTTGCACGTTAAACTCATAAACTGTAAAAGTGTGGGCACCCTGCAGGAGAGCTCAGGGATTATGTCTAAGTTAGGCTAGGCAGCTTAGTCTTAACTGTGTCCTAGCACGCGCCAATCCCTATACTTAATCCATATAATTAAATTAAAAAGATCTTAAATAACACCTCCTATAGGGTATCGAATTGGAATTGAATAATAATTCTAATAGATGATAAAATAATTTAAATGTTTTTTTATAGTAAATAACAAAATAAAATATATTTTATTCTACGTAATTCTATTCTAGAAACAGGCTGTTGTTGCGCGTTATTTGACCTTTATAAAGAAAAACATATTAAAAACATACCTATTACACGCGGTTATTTTACTATTCTTGCTAAATAAAGAAACAAAATTTTAATGTCAAAACACTAATATTATTAAAGGCACGAAAGCTTGGAAATACCAAAGAGTCGCATAGGTATTTGTTCTTTTTAGAAAAATATAAACGAAATAGTTTTACCTTATTTCTGTATTACTGAATATACTTAAAAAATTATTAAAAACAAACAAGGTCATAAAATAAGAACGTAAAATTAAATATTTAGAATACGTGATCTAATTACATTTTCTGTTCATCTATTAAATTTCAATGTCATTACAATAATTCCAAAAAAATGGCCAAGTCCGAATCAATTGATATTGAAATACTCAACAAAACCTTCTTGCAATAAAACCTTTTGTTCAACCGTGAATACCACAATATTTTTCCTAACCACAACATTAACAGACCACAAAAAAAAATAGTACAAACCTGTATAGTAAATAAAAATCCTCACACAGTTCACAGATTAAAAAATAAAATTAAAAAAGCACTGGTACAAGCACTCGCGACGTATTTGCAACGGACGATGTTCAGCGCTCACAAGAAATCAGTCCGCGCCGAGCGGCCGACGCGCGACTACTGACTACTTCATCACCTTTAGCTACCCACCCACACATAAAACAATCATTTGTTTATATCATAATTATTATCAAAGGTAACTTTATTTGCAGCATTTGAGCAGATTCCAGCGTTGTAACAATAAAGGTCACCGAAGTAATCGTTTTTTTGCAATTGTTAATTGGTTTCATTTTTGTTGTGCCAATGTCAGTCGGTTCAAGAGGGTTATTTTGGTTACGAGCGCCGATGTAAGTGGGAAATGCTGAGATGTTTTATGTTTTTCGCGAGCTCGTGGGATTTCTCCAAAATGACGACACGTTTGGCGTATTGGCTTCTGCGTCACGTGTTGTGGGTTCGATCCCCACACGGAGCAATATTTTGTATGATCTACAGGTAGTTGTTCCGGGTCTGGGTGTTTGTGTATGTGAGAATTTGTGTTTGTAAACGCACCCACGATACAGCAGAAAATCCTAGTGTGGGGCAAGGTTTTTAAATTTTGAAAAATAAAAAAATCTCACCATAGAGCTCACTTATTCTCCATTAACATTATATGAATAATGATTATTTATTTGGGGTTTTTCAGTTAAATACTTATGTTTTTTTTATTATTAAGAGAAACTCGCTTATGTTTTGTGTTTTTCCTCATGGAAGTGAATAATTATATTACTTTCGAGTGAAATAAATTTCTTAAAGAGTAATTCGTATAAGATTCCTACCTAACAACAGTAGCTTAGTTTGCGCTATTTAAGATACAAAATAAGACTATTTATTGTTCAAATAAGATCATGTAATTTACATTTCAAAATGAATAAGTGCCGCCCATTTCGATTTGTCACGTGTTTTCAAAGTCGTCTTGTGTGTTTTCTTTCGATATATTCTCTCTAGTACCAATGGCAGTTTTCATCAATTCATTTTTGTCATGTGCCCATCGGTTCCCTATTTATGTCCAATCGTGAATACCCTCGGATTTCGTACGTTTTCGCTTTAGCGCACTTTGAATGGATTTGATGGTATTGTTGGGATTATAGCAATCCTACATCTAAGGAACGGGGAATCTGGAGTGTTAAATATAAGAACGAACAGGAATCTCTGTGCGCTCTGAAGAAAATCTTCTTGATGTTAAAAAATAGTTCTTCGAAGACATTAAAAAAATATTCTTATAAGAGTCTGAAGTCTACCAACCCGCAAAGCCAGCGTGGTATAGCCGTAAAGAGGGTTTCATTTTTTTTTTGAAGAGTTAGGCAAGCGTGCAATCTTTTCACTTATTTATGTTTCTCCAAAAAAGGTTCCGTAGATTTTTAGCAACTTATAATATACCATCACGCCTGTATTCCCCGTAGGGTTAGGCAGAAGCGTACTAATGTACACCCACAGTTCGCCGGTATGTTTAGGTCCCATGTAATAGGGGGCGAGCCTATTGTCATTAACCGGGCACAAATTCCTAACTCCGAGCTGCTACTGGGAATTACATAGAAAACCCAATTACACTTTGCTCGACCTGGGAATCGAACCCAAGACCTCTACCGTAGCAGTCGCAGTCAGGACCACAAGGCTAATGAGGCAGTTAGTTTAGCAACTTATCTAATAATTAAATGAGAGCAACCTATTTTGTGAGAGAACTGGTACCTGAGATAGGTTTGTTAAAACCTGTTTATCAGGTCACCAGGGCTATGTCTATTCTGAGTATCTGAGCCCAGCAGTCCCAGTGGGACAAGGAATTGTTTAATAATTATTATAAACATTGATGCTCTATTCTCATTACGTACTTAATGTGTTTGCGTTAATGTAAGGCTGGATTTTTGAGTTTTTCAGTGACAGTTCGAAATTCGGATTAGTGCCCAGTTAATGGCAGATTTATATTTTTAAGAATAACATATAACATAACATACCATCACGCCTGTATTCCCCGAAGGGATAGGCAGAGGCGTACTTTAGTACACCCACAGTTCGCCGGTATGTTTAGGTCCCATGTAATAGGGGGCGAGCCTATTGCCATTAACCGGGCACAAATTCCTAACTCTGAGCTGCTACTGGGAATTTCATAGAAAAACCCAATAACACTTTGCTCGACCTGGGAATCGAACCCAGGACCTCTAGCGTAGCAGTCGCCCTCAGGACCACTTGGCTAAGGAGGCATTTTTATGAATAAGGCATTAATAACATAACATAGGGTAGCAGTGATAGCCTTAGGGTATGACCACTGGACTGCCATGTCGTAGGTCTCGAGTTCGAACCCAAGGCACGCACCTCTGACTCTTCGTAATCATATGTGCGTATTAAAATTAATTATCACTCGCTTACAACGGTGAAGGAAAACATCGTGAGGAAACCTGCATGCCTGTGAGATTTTCTCAAAGGCGTGTGAAGTCTGCCAACCCGCATTAGGCCAGCGTGGTGTACTATAACCTAATCTCTCTTATTCTGAGAGGAGACCCGTGCCCAACAGTGGGACAGTATATGGGTTGATGATGATTAATAACATAACATACCATGTATTGTGCTTGTATTCCCCAAAAGGTTAGTAGGGATAGCTCGCCGGTATGTTTAGGTGCCATGTAATAAGGGGCGAGCCCATTGCCATATCCGGGAACAATTTCCAAACTCCGAATACTACTGGGAATTTCATTGAAGAATCCAATAATTCTAATCGACATGGGAATCGACCCCAAGACCTCTGGCGTATCATTCGCGCTCAGATATCTCGAATCGAAATCTGAATAAACTTTACGAAGAAAAACTTCTAGATTTGGAATGATGGCACCTGCAAGTAGTTATTTTTGTTTATAATAAGCAAGGCATGTAATAATAATACTCTCCACTTCTTCATCAAACCTGTACAGTACCCTTCTCTCTTCTCTTTTGCATTGTGACCTACCACAATATCCTTATCAAGACTCCCTTACAATGAGGCTAATTATATCATTCTCTTGATAAGGCCCCATAAGAATGCAATCGTCGGAGGCTCGTAAATGGCCTTTATCTTGGAATATATTCAGGAAAACATATTGGATTTATGCGGATCTTCTTCGCCTTAAGGGTTACTTCAGCCCCTAATCGCATTGGGGGTTGACTCTTGGGTCCGTGAGCGTTGATAAAATAGATTGAGATGGAAATTGCAATATGCGTATTAATGTAGTCAAGAAAATATGACATTGAGCGGTTTTGGTGCTGTTTATATTAGGTATTGATAATAAATGATATTTACTGGTAAGGCATTATAAGGTACCAGGATCGGTCGATTATTAAACGTAGCTATTTAATTAAACTTTCAAGTTTTTTTTTTACCGTAGGAACGCCATGCTTCGGCACGAATAGAACGACCTCCCAGAAACCGGCGTGACACAACGCTTACATTGTGTTTCCCCGAGCGAGTGAGGATACCGGAGGCCCAAACCACTTTTAAAAGGCTAGCAACGCACTTATGACTCCTATGGTGTTGCGCGTGTCCATGGGCGGTTGTAATCGCTTACCATCAGGCGATCTGTCTGCTCGTTTGCCCTCCTGTCACTTAAAAATGCGAGGCGGAAGCCCTAGCTATTACAACAAAATCTGTTAAGATCAAGAAAGTTATAGATAAGATCAATGACATTATATGTAGGTACAAATATCATTGGATAAGATAATTTAGCGTTCTTAGTCAATACTCTCAAACTAGACACACTTACTTGTAATATAAAAATTCAAATGATTGATTCTCCAATTTCAAACCAGGCAACCCACACTAATATCTCCTTTTTGCAGCGATCTCTACAGTATTATATGTACAAGTGAGCACAAAGTTATCGACTGGAGAACATGCTCCGGAAAACCTGGACCTCCAACGATATGGATGGACGACCTGGACCTGTAGACAAGTGGTAATATGAAGTTCGAATAGACAAACCAATAGAAACAAAATATATGGAGATGACATTTGTGCGCGCTTGATTTGTCGAAATCTTATGTCATACGCATATATTGAGAACTAGCTGTTACCCGCGACTTCGTCTGCGTGGTATGTAAAAAAAGTAGCCTAAGTTACTCCTTGTTACATCAGCTATCTGCCAGTGAAAGTCCCAGCCATTTCAGATATCAGCCGAAACAAACAGACAGACAAACAGAGCGACGGACAGACAAAAATGGTAAAAATGTTGTTTTGGTATATGTATCGTGTATACATCCAAATGCACTTATTAGAAACCGGTTATTTTAATATTACAAACAGACACCCCAATTTTATTTATTTGTAACTATAGATTCTGTTCTATTCTATTTGATTAGCGTTCATGTCACTTGTCTTGAAGGTCAAGGTCACTGGGAGTTGTTGGATGCAAGTGGCATATAACCAATCATTGTAGAGGTCTTTGAGGGAGACCTTTGTTCGACAGTGGACGTCTTTTAGCCGATACGATAAGCACTAAGATAGGATTCTGGGAAATTCTCACTTATTTAACTCCTGCAGTATTTTGACGTGTTATTGCGATCGCTTTGCGTTTGAGATAAGGGAAATTCATTCTGTACATTGTTGTTGTTTTTGAGCTCCCTAGATTGTATTGATCGAGCTACATAATGACTGATGCATGCGTGCCGTCAGCTAGAACTGATCTACTCGAAGCTTATAAGGCTCTTTCTTCAAAAGGCCAGCTCAGAAATTACCCTGCATTGTAACACTCACATATTGCTACTACTATGTCTGGACTTGAGACCATGATTCTCTCAGTTTGTTTTGATGTTTCTTCTCAGAGGTCGTCAATTACAGAGACTTGTAAAAGATCTATTTACAGAAATAAATATCATTTATCATTAGATTTTCTGCATTAGGCCAGTGTGGTGGACTATAGCCTGATGCCTCTCATTATGAGAAAAGACCCGTGCCCAGCAGATGGGACAGAATAATGGGTTGATTATATTATACTGATTTCTGACACTTACGCGAATATTAGACATTGAAATGAAACTACTTTTTACGGATTTTATCGCGGTATATTGATATTATTTAGTTCCCGACGTTTCGGATCCTTTAGGTACAGCATCCATGGTCACGGGCAGACTGAGGTGTTGGACGTCTTGATGTTAAAATTACTAACAGCTACCTTACATTTTTGTTAATTATTAGCGATCCGATTCACGCAGAACGAGCTCACCGTATCCTTTGGTCTTGCAGTTTTGGGCTTGGATTTAGATTTTATAGATTCTATAATGGGATGCTGTAAAGGATCCGAAACGTCGGGAACTAAATAATATCAATATACCGCGATAAAATCCGTAAAAAGTAGTTTCATTTCAATTGATTATATTATGTCTCTTTTATTAAATCTTTATAGGCTTCGGCTTCCAGTCATGTTACTGAGTGGGTAAAGTTTCAATAAATAACATAATAGCTGTCGGTGGTTGTGGAATCAATATTTGGATTTGAAGGTCAAAGTTGAAAAGTCGTATCAAAGAAGCAGCAGAAACTTTGGTAGTTTATACATAAATATTTTCTGTATTTAATCTATATTCTATATTTCTATACTAATATATATGTAAAGCTGAAGATTTTGTTTGTTTGTTTGAAATGAAATGAAATGATATTTATTTCTTTAAGTAGAGCTTTAGAGAAACTTTTACAAGTCAATGGTTTGTTTTTTTATAGCTAAATGGCTTCGGCATTTCCTTACTGACGACCTCTGAGACGAAACACCGAAACAAACTCAGAGAATCATGGTCTCTTTTAAAGTCCAGACATAAAATAATGCAAATAATGTGAATGGGACAATGCAGGGCAATGTATGAAATGGCCTTTTGAGGAAAGAACCATAGCTTTGAGTAGACCAGTCCTAACTGACGGCAAGCATGCATCAGTCATCGTGTAGCTCAACCATAATTAAGGGAGCTCAACGACCCGTCGCACGACAATACCAGATCAGCAAGACATTCGTGTAGGTCGTATGAAATTCCCAAAGCCTCCAGACTATAAAAACTGGTATAATATAATCAAACCAACATGGTACTCACATTTACAAAAAAAAAATGACTATGAATAGATGTCAAAATAAATGTCACTATAATATTTGTTTGCTTGAACGCGCTAATCTCAGGAACTACCTACTGGTCCGATTTGAAAAATTCTTTCAATGTTAGATAGCTCATTTATTGAGAAAGGCTATATATCATATAGCTATATATCATCACGCTAAGACTAAGTAACTATTCCACGCGGACGAAGTCACGGGCGGAAGCTAGTTTTGTGATAATTGGCAAAGATTAGCCTAATCGATTCCAATAATTTTTACACTATGTTATATTGTGTCCCAAACAAGTGGGACGCCGAGTGACAACTGGCGTCACCTTTAGGATGTAAATTCAGAATGTGGAGGCAAATTTCGACATGGCGGGTGGATCTCGCGGTTTAGAGGTCAGCGTCTTGTGTACCTAACCAGAAGACGCAGGTTCGAACATTCCTCGCAAGTCGAATTTTTCCTTCACTAAAATAACTTCATAAGTTTAGAATGAGAAAGGAGAGGCCTTTACCAAAAAGTGAGAAATAAATCTATACTAATATATAAAGCTGAAGAGTTTGTTTGTTTGTTTGAACGCGCTAATCCCAGGAACTACTGGTCCGATTGGCTATATATATGCGTGATGATATCATCACGCTACGCGGACAAAGTCGCGGGCAAAAGCTAATTCGGTTATAAAAAATATGAGCTTTAATTTAATAGTTATTATAAACAGGCTCTTTGATACACATGTTAAATACCTAATTATCTTTTTAATTTAACCGCTGATGCTGTAATTAAGAACAAATTTTAATTAAGTTTCGCTAATGAGTATATTTAATTTTTCATAGAATTATTCATTAGACATACAACATAGATTCTTTACATAAAAATACTAGACATTTGTCTCGGGTTTCGCATAATTATACTATTATAAAAATACAAAAAAAAAAATTAAGCGGCGGTAGCCTATTGGCTAGGGCGTCGGACTTGCGATCATGTGGTTGCCGGTTAGAACCCCATCCATTGCACTACCGACGTGAACCCACTCGTAACACAAGCATTTAGCTTAGCACGCGGGGTTAACAAGAATACTAGTAATGTACCCACATTGCTAGTAAGCTTTTTTTAAAAAAAAAAAAACAAATGTTGTACACATTTGTTTTTTTAACTGCCTCATTAGCTAAGTGGTCCTGAGTGCGACTGCTACGCTAGAGGTCCTGGGTTCGATTCCCAGGTCGAGCAAAGTGTTATTAGGTTTTTCGATGAAATTCCCAGTAGCAGCTCGGAGTTAGGAATTTGTGCCCGGTTAATGGCAATAGGCTCGCCCCCTATTACATGGGACCTAAACATACCGGCGAACTGTGGGTGTACATTAGTACGCCTCTGCCTAACCCTTTGGGGAATACAGGCGTGATGGAGTATTCTGTTATCTGTGGTGATGGTATGTTATGTTATGTATACACATATAAATGCAGGGGAAAGTAGGTAATAGATAGGTTTGCAATACGTCGATATTTGATATGAAAGAAAATAATACCTACTTACTAGAAACTGCATGAAAGAAACTAAATAAATGCCATGCAAATACCTATCTAATTGTATCACGTAGACATTTACTGCGTTATTGGTGTCAGTAAAGGGATGGTAAACGTGATTTACTAGGTTCAATTTTTTTTATGGGTTAAGGGATCATACGAGCAGACGGATCACCTGATGGTAAGCGATAACCGTCGCCCATGAACACCCGCAACACCAGAGGAGTCGCAAGTGCGTTGCCCGCCTTTTAAAAGGGTTTGGGCCTCCGGTAACCTCACTCACTCGGCGAAACACAACGCAAGCTGTTGTTGTGTGTGTGTGTGTGTTTCACTCCGGTCGAGCCGGCCCATTCGTGCCGAAGCATGGCTCTCCCACGTACTTATGAATCGCATGCCGAGCCAAAATACTTTTTTGGGTTTTCCTATTAAATTTTCGTACTACATTTCTATATTTGTTCCCTCAAAATTATCATTGATAAACCGATTTAGAAAAAACTTTTTTTATTTGCATGTGTATACTCCTGAAGTTTATTCATTCAAATATGGTGCAGAAGTGATCAAAAATTATTGAATAAATTACAATAAGACGTACCTACTGAATAAACGACAACGTCGTCGAGGTAAGTAGGTAAAATTCTACTCGTTGTAACAAAAAGCTTAACAACTCTGTCCGACCTGGGAATCAAACCCAGAACATCAATACGTAGCATTTGCAACTTCAAGAACAATAAAGCGACCTGATAGTCTTGCATAGGTACATTGCATTCGTATAATAATTTGTATGAGAAGGAGGTTAATGAACGTAGATGAAGCGAAAGTGGTGTGCCAGGATCGTAGCAAGTGTAGTCCCTGCCTACCCCAATGGGAGACGGATGTGAAAATATGTATGTATGTATGAGATTTGTAGCAGAATAAAACTCATACGTTTACGATATGAATTCGATAGTTCTTCGTGCTTAAATCAAACTGCATTATTCTCAGCAACTATTTAAAACAAAGTTGTAAAGCTAATATTGTAATTATGATTATTTTATTTTAAAAAGAGTATCTATTGAGTTTCTTGCCGGCTCTTCTCCATAAGACCCACTTTTTGGAACCGTGCAACTAGTTTTGACTTTTATTTATTTTATTTATTTATGGAAAACCAACAGCTATACAAAAAAAAACGAATTTAGGTTAGAAAACATTAAGCCAATTATAGGTTTTCACGGATAGTCAGAAAACACACTTATACCTAATCAGGCGATCTTAATTTTTTTTTCTTTTAGATTTAACCTAAGATATAATAGAGAATAATGCTAAAATATGAAAAATATTATTATAATAATTATGTGGATTTAATATAACTAGCAAAACTAGTTATATTTAAAAAAAAATCAAGGTTTAGCTGTCTGCGAGCCACACTGCTCCTGGTATTAAATGGATCAAAAGAGTATTCTTTACACAATTTATTAAAATCCTTCTTCCTTCCTTTCAAAAGTACCTTCTATAATGGTCTAATTGAAATAAAACATTTTGACTTTGACTTTGACTTAGGCTACAGAATTAATTGCTATTAAAGCTATTTAAATAAAATATCTTCCTGTTTATAATGTCAAGTATTTTACATACGAATGTTTAACCCTGAATTTGTTACAGTATTAATTATCACACATCCAATTTTAGATAGCAAACCTTTAAAATATAATGCTGGCTATCATACAAAAATATACACAGAAGTTTCGTTTCTTCTTTCGTGTCAAAAGAAGTTTTATACAAACTGTGGGTCGAGCCTCACAGGACTGTTTATAACATAACATCACGCCTGTATTCCCCGAAGGGTTAGGCAAAGGCGTACTAATGTACACCCACAGTTCGCCGGTATGTTTAGGTCCCATGTAATGCCATTTACCGGGCATAAATTCCTAACTCCGAGATGATACTGGGAATTTCATAGAAAAATCCAATAACACTGGTCGACCTGGGAATCGAACCCAGGACCTCTAGCGTAGCAGTCGATACCTAAATGAGTTTAAAAGTTGTTATTTAGATTTTTCTAAATTTTATGCATTACTAAAACTGGTATAGGTACCTTGGGAGAGCCATGCTTCGGCACGAATGGTCGGGCTCGAACGGAGTGATAAACATCGCTTCCTTGTGTTTCGCCGAGGAGTGAGGATACCGGAGGCCTAAACCCTTATAAAAGGCCGGCAATGCACTTGAAACTCCTCGGGTGTTGCGGGTGTCCATGGGCGGCGGCAATCACTTACCGATTCGTCTGTTTGACTGCCCCATATCCCAAAAAAAATTGACTAATTCAATTCAATTATTCATTAAAAAAATTAACAATGGACCTTCTTAGATACATGCGTAGTGTAATAAGCGTGCATTTTGTTGCAATTTACACTTTTGTGTAAACAGTACTTATTGATAATGACCTTAGGCGGAGGCTGTTTGGTGTTAAATCAAACATTTGACACATTTTTAGTGAATACACAAGGTTTTATAGGGTCTTGACATTATCATATTATATCAAAAAGCATTAGATTAATTAAATGCTCTTTTGTTTTTCATTAATTCTACATATTCATCTCTTCTTCTTCTCTCCTCTTATCTCTTCTTTTCTCTTACTATTATAAAATTGTAAAAAAGCTATGTTTGTTACGGGTTGGAGTAAACACTACTGAATAGATTTTAATTTTGTTATCACTGTTAAAAGTATACGCTCCAACTTAAAAAATCCTGTGATCTCTCTGATGTATAGAGTTAGAGACCCATACCAAGAAGAGATCATCGCTGTTGGTTATTGATTAAATTATTTTTGGGATCTATTTCTAATCCTCATATAGCTTCAGGTGAGCGAAGCCGAGGGCATAAGCTAGTTCTACATATACCTACTTAACCTATAAATAAATAGGTTTAACTTTTTGTGATCTTTCATGCTAATTTTATAAAGATATTTAGTGAAGGAAAAATGCGACGTCACCTTTAAGACGTAAGTTCAGAATGTAAAGACAAATTTCGACATGGCAGGTGGGACTCGCGATGGCTTAGTGGTCATAGCGTCTGGCGTACCTAGCCAGAAGACGCAGGTTCGAATCCTGCCTGCGAGTCGAAATTTTCCTTCACTAAATAAATAGGTTTATTTTAATTTTATTGCATAGGGGGTCAAACGAGCAGATGGATCGCTTGATGGTAAGCGATTACCGCCGCCCATGGGCACCCACAACACAACAAAGTAGTATCAAGTGCGTTGCCCGCCTTTTAAAATGGTTTGGGCTAACGTAAAGACACCAACACAACAAAACTCTACGCACGTGTTGTTTCACGGATTTTTCCTTCACTAAAAACGTTATACTTTTGCTAGTTCACAACTCGATGATGTTAATTTACACGTAGCTGTACTAGTGTTTAGTTACTTCGGCTTCCAATGGCAAGTGAAACCGAGGGGCGTCACGCTCTCGAGCAACTGAACCGATACATCTGTGATTCGGTTCATGGCGCGCAGTTTTTATGTAAGACCTTCACTATAATACTCGCCTACGTTTTCTAGATCTTTGACTAACATTACCACGTAGGTACTTAAGTTTTTTTTTTTAATTATGGCGCCACACTTTTTGTGTATTTGCCAGTGTCAAGTAATAAAGTAATCAAGTATTCAAAGAATATTTCCCATCATGGGATTGTGTTATGGCACCACACTTGTGCCAGTGTCAAGTATAAGTTCATTTGCCCCAATAAAACGGTAGAAACTTTATTGAGGCTTAGATGGAGTTTAGGAGTGAACCCAAAAAGTCACGATTTTCAATTTTATATCATTTGCCTACACTCTCACACGTTCACGAACACTTAATGGTTAATTATCCACCATAATTACACATTAAACTTCGGAAAAATTCAAGTTTTGAAAAATAATATAAAAACGACAATGTGCACTTTACATTTTCCCGCCTAAACCCGTACTTAAGTTATATGAAAATAGCTGTTGCCCACGACTACGTCCACGTGGTATTAAAAAAAATTACCTACTCCTTGTTACATCAGCTATCTGCCAGTGAAAGGGTACTGTAGAGACCAGTCCAAGAAGGAGATAATATTAAGGGTTGACTGGCAGGTAACAGACTAAAGAACAAACATTCAAACTGTGGAGTTTAGGCGGGAAAATGAAAAGTGCACTTTGTCGATTTTATATTATTTTTCAAAACTTGAATTTCTCCGAAGTTTAATATCTAATTATGGTGGATAATTAACCATTAAGTGTTCGTGAACGTGTGAGAGTGTAGGCAAATGATAGAAAATTGAAAATCGTGACTTTTTGGGTTCACTCCTAACCTCCATCGAAGCCTCAATAAAGTTTCTACCGTTTTATTGGGGCAACTGAACAACATTATACTTGACACTGGCGAACACAAAAAGTGTGGTGCCATAAAATCCCATGATGGGAAATATTACATATTTGATTACTCTAATACTTGACACTGGCAAATAAACAAAAAGTGTGGCGCCATAATAAAAAAAAAAGTATAATGTGTCAAAAGTGACGTGCATAAAATAATATTGTCATTCATCTCTTGATTTTCTTATATTACAGTTATCAATATTAATCGAGCATTTTTACTTAAAATAAAACCCTCATAGTTTCAAGGTGCCATCAGTACCAACCTAAGAAGAGTACCAACACTTCAATACGGCGTTCCATTCCACCAAATAAAGAAACCAACTGTCTGTTACTTAGATAACATAACAGCTTTATAGTTTCCTTTAGAACGGGTGTTAAATTCACGTCAAAGTTGTATGCAAGTGATGAAGTGATTATAAATTACTTAGTAGATTGATTTATGAGTTACACTGACGCCAAATTGGTTTTTAGAATTTACTGGCTTCTTACACTTACCACTTTCTTGTGGAAACACCAAACCCAAAACTGCAAGACCGAAAGATAGGTATAGTGAGTTCATTCTGCGTGAATCGGGTCGCAAAATAAAAAAGCGGGCAACGCACTTGTGACTCCTCTGGTGTCCATGGACGGCGGTTATCACTTACCATCAGGCGATGCGACTGCTCGTCTGCTCCCCTACCCCATAAAAAAAAATACAAAGGCTGAGGTGTTGGACGTTGAGGTGTTAAAATTACTAACAGCTCCCGTAAATGAGCTTTGACATGAATTTTAACATTAAGATGTCAAACACCTCAGTCTACCCGTGACCATGGATGCTGTAAAGGATCCAAAACGTCGGGAATTAAATAATATCAATCAAATACCGCGATAAAACACGTAAAAAGTTTAGAATTGTTATTTGTCTGTACCTATGTATGCTTATAACTCATAATTTACTTGACGCATTCCTATGAAATCTGGTATACAATTAAATTATACGACTGGTCAACATCTATGGTACTTGTTATCGTTTTATCCTCTACTAGCTTCTGCCCGCGACTTCGTCCGCGTAGCGTGATGATATATAGCCTATAGCCTTCCTCAATAAATGGGCTATCTTACACTGAAATAATTTTTCAAATCGAACCAGTAGTTCCTGAGATTATCGCGTTCAAGCAAACATACAAACAAACAAACTCTTCAGCTTTATATATTACTAGCTTCTGCCCGCGACTTCGTCCGCGTAGCGTGATGATATATAGCCTATAGCCTTCCTCAATAAATGGGCTATCTTACACTGAAATATTTTTTCAAATCGAACCAGTAGTTCCTGAGATTATCGCGTTCAAACAAACATACAAACAAACAAACTTCAGCTTTATATATTACTAGCTTCTGCCCGCGACTTCGTCCGCGTAGCGTGATGATATATAGCCTATAGCCTTCCTCAATAAACGGGCTATCTTACACTGAAAGAATTTTTCAAATCGGACTAGTAGTTCCTGAGATTATCGCGTTCAAGCAAACATACAAATAAACAAACTCTTCAGCTTTATATATTAGTATAGATAGATGTACTTTTTTGGGTAGTAATCCTGCATGAACGACACCACTGGCAGAAGTTAATAAACAAATATTTGTCTCGGATCGGAATTGAACCCACTAAATACAGCGCAAAATCAGAGGCAAGGTGACCTTGACTACTATATATAATCTTACACAGAATGTATTTCCAAAATTCGTCATGATAAATACGCCTGAAATGATTCGATTCCTAAGAAAAAAGTTACACAATTCCTAATTATATTTTTTCAATTTACCAATTAGGTACCAACTACTTACTGCAACTTCTTAATCACCCATTGATTAATTCGCCACACATCACAATTCAAATTGCGAGTTAATCGATTATGCTGTTAGTTATCGATACTAATCGATTGTTTACATCACTATTTGTTGTTACGGTAATGTCAAATATAATAGGTAGGTATTTCTAAGACAACTCCCTATATGCTCTACATTTATTCATCTAGTCTTATAAAAAAGTGATAGCTTGGATTGGACTGCCAAGTCAAAGGTCTCGAGTTCGAATACGAGGCACGACCCTCTGACTTTTCGAAGTCATGATTATCACGTACTAAACGGTGAAGGAAAACATCGTGAGGAAACTTGCATGCCTGAGAAATTTTCTTGACGACGTGTGAAGTCTGCCAACCCGCACTAGGCTAGCGTGGTGGACTATAGCCTAATCCCTCTCAATATGAGAGAAGACCTGTACCCAGCAGTAGAACTGAACAATGAGTTGATTACGTTATGTTTACGTTATTTTGCGGTAAACAAAATGAACACTCCACTCTATTGCTGTGGAAATAAGTAACGGCTATCGAATCTTATAGTCAATTCAGAGCACATCTAAACGTTCTCCAGCTTGTTTTATGACACCATTTTGTCTCATGCCAGGCTAGCGTGAAGGACTATAGCCTAATCCCTCTCATGCTGAGAGGAGACCTGTGCCCAGCAGTAGGAAAATATAATAATGACTATTTTTATGGGATGAAGGGGCAAACGAGCAGACGGATCGCCTGATGGTAAGCGACAACCGCCCATGGACACCCGTAACACAGAGGAGTCATAAGGGCGTTGCAGGTCTTTTAAAAGGGTTTGGGCCTCCGGTATCCTCACTCACTCGGCGAAATACAACGTGTCTTTGTCACGCTTTGTGAAAATTACAAAGTCATAAGTGCATCCATTGTTTTGCCTCTTTTACTTTCATTCGTTCTACTTGTATGAAGTAAACGTCACTATTTCCGCGTTCGATATTCAACGCGCGTTCGCCTGATCGGAACCAAGTGCCTTATCGAATGCATTGGTATTCGGAAGTCGACCGAACGTAAGCGAATAATCGAATAAACTTGTATTTTGTTTTATTGAAATGTGGGAAGCACTAGCGGTGGTTTATTTATAGGTGTATAGGTATATTTTATAAAACCGATGTAAGTGGTTTTATTTGTAAACTAGCTTTTCCTCGCTGTTTCAATCGCGTCCTAGAAGGATTTACTTACTATATCTCGGCTTCTAATTGGCACATAAAGATGTAACATGCACTAGATTTTAAGATAGATCCTCACCAATACAACTGTGAAAATTACATCCAATTCCTGTAGTCGTTTTCGTGTGATGTACACACAAACATACCGACAGACAAAATAAATAAATACATAATCAAATCATTTTTCTCTCCCACTACTGGGACATCTCCTCATTCTTGTTAACCCCTCGTGCTAAGCTAAATGCTTGTGTTACGAGGGGGTTTACGTCGGTAGTGCAATGGGTGGGTTTCGAAACCACAAGATCGTAAGTTCAATGCTCTAGCCATTAGGCTACCGATTTTATTTTTATACTTTACTATAAGTTTGTTATCAAAAATTCCGTGTACTACCTGAACCAACAGATATCCTGTTCGAATTTATTTGAGCTCATACAACGATCACATACAAGGTAAGCACTTTCGGTACTTCCAGAATTTTTTGCGCAACTGTTCCAATTTTTTTATCCATTAAAAATCTTATTCGGAGTACCTACCTATAACGAAAATTTTAAAATATATTTGACAAATTCTATTTATAAAAATAAATAGCATTGGCATAATAAGAACAGTGTACCAACTGAACTAAGACCAATCAATCATCCGGTTCGGAAAACACCTAGTAACTTAACTTACTTACTTAACTTAGTAAGTTGGGTAGTTGCTCAACTACTAACTTCCTATTAGGTGTATTATGTAAGTGGCCGGCCAGCAACCTCAACGATTGCCGGCTGACACTGATAGGAGCACACACGCAACCTCGGGGCGTTGTCACTACGCATACAACATTATTCACGTACACAAACATAAATATTTCCGCTGCACGAAACTCAACCAAACATTCGTTATTTGTTGTAAGCTTTTTATTACTGTTTTTATATGTGGTCATGAGACATTTTTTTAAACTTATTAGCGATGTAGGTCGCACATTACTAGTATTCTCGTTAACGTTCTGACGTGGGAGAGCCATGCTTCGGCACGAATGGGCCGGCTCGACCGGAGTGATACCACGGCCTCACAGAAAACCGGCGTGAAACAACGCTTACGTTGTGTTTCGCCGAGTGAATGAGGTTACCGGAGGCCCAAACCCTTTTAAAAGGCGGGCAACGCACTCGTGACTCCTCTGGTGTTGCGGGTGTCCATGGGCGGCGGTTATCGCTAACCATCACGTGATCCGTATGCTCGTTTGCTCCCCTATCCTATAAAAAAAAAACATTTCGTGCTAACGAGGTAACGCGTGGGGTCACGTCAGTAGTGCAATGAGTGGGTTTCAAACCAGCAAACCACATGATTGCAAGTCTGATGCCCTAACCATTAGGCTACCGCCGCTATAATTGTTTTGAAACGGCGTAAATAAGTTTCTTTTTAACAAGATGTGCTGATAGCCCTGTGATATAATCGTTGACTGCCAAGTCGAAGGTCTCCAGTTCAAATCCAATTTAGGGCACACACCACAGACTATAAATTTTTGACACGTGTTGTGATTTCGTTCCCCATACGGAGCAAATATTTGTAGGTATGAACTACACATAGTTGTTCTGAATGTTGGCGTTAGAGGAAAACTTGATGGCTGGGGTAATTATCTTGACGGCGTGTGAAGCCAACCCACAAAAGGACAGCGAAGTGGACTACTTATAACCTAACCCCACTCTCTGAGAGGAGACTCGTACGCAGCAGTGGTACAAACCACCTGAGGAGGATTTATCGCTCAGCAGCCTTACTTACGACCTGTAGTAATGAGTCAGTTATGAGTAATATATGAAATGTAAATGATATGTTAATAACGTAAAAAGGTTGTAAGTACCATGTTGTGGTATTTACACTAATACCCGCCTTAAAACCTTTACCTACTGACACAGTAACACGCAATACGAGTAGGACAACGTTGGTATTAAATAATCTCTAAGAATTCAATCAAGGGTAATAATTTGCAGCAGTGATATCCTAGTGATATGACCATTGGTGTGCCAAGTCAAAGGTCTCGAGTTCAAATCCAAGGCACACACTTCTGACGTTTCGATGTTATGTGCGTATAAATAATTCGACCACACGTACTTACCTTTGGCGTACTGGCCTTCGCAATCAGCTTTTATGACACGTGTTGTGGGGTACTATAGTGGGGCAACCTTTTAAAAAAATGCTGCATAGATAGTTTACTGTCTATGGAGATCGCTGAGTATGTCAGACTCGTATCGAATAAACCACAACTTGCCTTATAGTCATGACGGTGGGATTCACGACTTTCGCAGGATCCCTCCAAAGTTGTGGCCTCGTACTCCACTCGAAAGCAGATGTATGTAAGGCAAACTTGCTTCCGTAACTCCAGCAAAAAGGGGTGAGGTGAAATACCCGTGTGGTTTTAGGCGGTAGGTCGCCCACTCCGACACGCCCCGTCACCTTCTTCTAGCGGCAGAAGTCCATGAGGATTTCTACACGACAAAAAAAGGTCAACTCAAGACTACTATAGCTCTTTCTTCAAAAAGCCTATTCAAATAGTGTCCTGTATTGTAAACCTCACATACTTAATGATACTGGACCGAACTGGTCAAAGAGACCATGATTATCTGAGATTTTTTTTCAGATGTCGTCATTTAGGCAGTACCGGTGCCATCTAGTTAAGAAAAGTAAAATATTAACTTGTAAATAAATAATTATCATTTCCTAATTTCTTTCCAAGAATAATGTACAACTGATATTCGAGCGTCGGGCTTGCGGTCATGTGGTTGTCGGTTCGAAACCCACCCATTGCACTACCGACGTGAGCCCACTCGTAAAACAAGCATGTAGCTTAGCACGAGGGATTAACAAGAATACTAGTAATGTTCGAATCCTACCTGGTGGTCAAATTCTTTCACAAAATGTATAAAAAAAACTACACACATTGTACCATACTATATCTAAGTACGTCCATACCACGGGTAAGGTGCAGAAGTAAAAAATCAATGCTACGTAGTTACGAGTCGAGGACGCCTAGTTTTTTCGTCAAATTACTTGTAATGCCACGGTCAAGTTGAGATTTAGGGCACTTTGCGCTTGTACCAGTTCCGAAATTTTCTGTGGCACGACAATAACTGAAAAAAATCCCTTTTGAATCATAAAAGCTAGTTTGTAGATTTATTTATTTATATACATAGCCACATCAATTACCTACATACAGTTTTACAGGTTAAATTTAGTACATTCAATGAAAACCTGTTCAATCTAATTACAAACTAAATATAATCAAACATTAAAATATTAATTGGAATAATGATATTGTAAAAAATAATAATTCAATCGATTCGATTAAATAATAAAATTAAATAAATTAATTATTGTATTATTGGTATAATAATTATGCCAATATTAAGTGTTATTGAAGATAAAAAAAGTTTTTTATTTATGGGATATGGGGCAATCGACCTGACGGTTCACCTGATGGTAAGCGATTACTGCCGCCCATGGACTAGTATCAGGTATTCAATCACCGGAGGCCCGAACCCTTTTAAAAGACGGGCAACGCACTTGCGACTCCTCTGGTGTTGCTGGTGTCCATGGGCGGTGGAAATCGCTTACCATCAGGTGATCCGTATGCTCGTTTGCCCCCTATCCTATACCTATATAAAGCTGTATCTCAGGATCCGTTCAATTAATTGAGATAAGAAGTTCATCATTTTTTAAGTTGGAGCTTATACTTTTTAACAGTGATAAAAATAATTAAATCTGTTTATTAGTTTTTGCGCCAACCCGTACCAAACAGACAATAATTTTGAAAATCTAATTTTTTGGGTTCGGTGACGTTTATGGTTATGACGTTCGGTTAACTGCCTCAATAGCCAAGTGGTCCTGACCGCGACTGCTACGCTAGAGGTCCTGGGTTCGATTCCCAGGTCGAGCAAAGTGTTATTGGGTTTTTCTATGAAATTCCCAGTAGCAGCTCGGAGTTAGGAATTTGTGCCCGGTTAATGGCAATAGCCTCGCCCCCTATTACATGGGACCTAAACATACAAGCGAACTGTGGGTGTACATTAGTACGCCTCTGCCTATCCCTTCGGGGAATACAAGCGTGATGGTATGTATGTAGTGTGGTGACGTTTGTGACCGGTGACATTTTTATAACCCACTTGGTTTTTTTTAAATATCATCAATGTACAGACACAGACACAGAATTTATAGTAGTACTACTAGTATTCTATTATCTGTGGTAGTACATAGGTACCTACAGATTATAATTAAATATTTAAATTTTCTAGAATGTTCACGAGAATCTATTTCTATTTTCTTAATACAATATAAAGTGCGGTCTTCTTTGCAAATATTGTAAAGCCCAAGGGATCTTATGTAGTTAGGAATTTAATAAATGAACTCTTAATAAACTTCGTAGCTTAAGTAAGGTTTCATAAAATATACTTATTTTGGGGTAAAATTGTTGAATCATAACATAACATAGCATCACGCCTGTATTCCCCGAAGGGTTAGGCAGAGGGGTACATGTACACCCACAGTTTACCGGTATGTTTAAGTCCCATGTAATAGGGGTCGAGCCTATTGCCATTTACCGGGCACAAATTCCAAACTCCGAGCTGCTACTGGGAATTTCATAATTATAAAAACCCAATAACAGTTTGCTCGTCCTGGGAATCGAACCCAAGACCTCTAGCGTAGCAGTCGCACTCAAGACCACTTGCCTAATGAAGCAGATGTTGTTGTTGAACCAATTACTAAATAGTTCCTGCGGTTTCACTATCATCTCGACGACATGTTTGGCGTAGCGGCTGAGCGATCGGCTTCTCCAACACATGTTATGGGTTCGATCCCCACACGGAGCTAATATTTGTATGATCTACAGGTAGTTGTTCCGAGTTTTGGCGTTTGTGTATGTGACAATTTGTGCTTGAAAAAGCACCCACGATACAGGAGAAAATCCTAGTGTGGGGCAACGTTAAAAAAACATTGAAGCAAAATATGTACACAAATTAAACAATTCACTTAATCTTTAAGACGTAAGTTCAGAATGTGAAGGCAAATTTCGACATGGCAGGTGGGACTCGCGGTGGCTTAGAGGTCATAGCGTCTTGCGTACCTAGCCAGAAGACGCAGGTTCGAATCCTGCCTGCGAGTCGAATTTTTGCTTCACTAAAATAACTTTAAAATCTTAGCATGAAAAATTCAAAAAAATCACGTAAAGATAATTCACTTAATCATTACATTTTTTTATTTTGTGTAGGTAACTGGCCCTGGTTTCGTTTCCCGATTCCAGCAAATTATTATTGAGATTTTCCATTAGGAAACTATTTAGCTATTTATCATTTTAGTACTACGTGATCGTAAATACATAATGTTTTTATATATTGTTTCGGCAATTCTCAAGAACTATATTGATTCTCAATAAAAACAATAGTAACCATATTATTTGGTTGTGGCGATTCCATATTAACATGGAACACACACACCGGAGTGATAGGGAGCCCAAACCGTTTTAAAAGGCGGGTAACGCACTTGCGATTCCTTTGGTGTTGCAGGTGTCCATGGGCGGCGCTAATCACTTAACATCAGGTGATCCGTCTGCTCGTTTGCACCCCAATCACATAAAAGAAAGAAAAAAATGTTTTAACTAGAAATTAGTCAAGTTACTTCTTTAGGACCATTCTGTATTCATTAATAGACAATTTGTTTAATATTGAAATTCACACATTTACCGCAACAAATTCGTGAGACGATAAGTCTGCTCATATTATTACATATTATTGAATAAATATTTTTTACTTTAACGTGGGTCGCTGACTCCTGGACTAAGAATAGATAATTTTGGTGTTGAACTAGACCTTATACTTCTGAGAATAAGGATGTAGCATCCTGGTATAGGAAGGAAGTCATGTCAAAATTGTTTTTTGTTGATTATGAAGAATGGGTTAGTAGTTTTGTATGTCTTTTTTTTACGTTGAAACATCACTTTAGAATCGCTGTTCTATATTTATATATAAGTATATTTTTTCTTATATTGATATAAAATATGAAGACTTGGACCTTTAAATGGCAATATGCTCGCCCCATTACATATTACATTATTATTTATTTATTAGATAATAAGGTACAAAGTAATAAATATAAATTATAATGGTGTCCAACAAAACTATTCGCTTAGTTTGTCTGTTGGATCACTTTTGCTAATCATTACTAATACTAAAACTTACAATTATTATAAGTATTTATACATGTATGTTCAGTATATATTAGGTAGGATATCATAGTATACGGTAAATGCTAGTATAGAAAAATATATGTACAGTCAGCGCCAAAAGTCGCTGAACACGATGCAATCTTCAAAACGCCAGTTTTCTTATATGCAGAAAACTGGTACTAACTTCTCAGGTTAGAATTTTTTGGTTAGTAATGATGTTAAAGCGTTTTGAAGATTGCATCGTGTTCAGCAACTTTCGGCGCTGACTGTACCTAATAGTAACATAGTGGTAAGTTATTTAAGTCAACATTATGGTAGTGTACTAAATATATATTTTTTTAGCCTTCTCTTAATTACTGGTGTACCTACACTTCAAAATGTAAGTGTACAGTATACCATCGTCATATTCCTTTTTCAACTGTGTTGAGGTCGCATTTTAGTCTTAACCAGTGTGGCTGAATATCAGTATTTTACACGAAGAGACTGCTATCAGACATCCGCAACCCACTTTTTTATGGGATGGGCGCAAACGAGCAAACTGATCACCTGATGGTAAGCGATCACCGCCGCCTATGGACACCCACAATACCAGAAGAATTACAAGTGCGTTGCCGGCCTTTTAAAAGGCGTTGTATCTCCGGTATCCTTTCAACTATATTGGCAATTTTAAACGTGGGAAAGCCATGCTTCGGCACGAATAGATCGCCTCATCCGAAGCGGACAGAAAACCGGCTTGAAACAACGCTTACGTTGTGTTTCGCCGAATGAGTGGGGATGCCATATCTTTTGAAAAGGCCAGTAACGCACTTGTGACTCCTCTGATGTTGCGGGTGACCATGGACGGCGAAATTGCTTACCATCAGGCGATCCGCTTCCTCGTTTGCCTCCTTTACCATTAAAAAAAAACTTTTTTCTTCTACGGATCTCCTCACTTCTGATTCGGTCGCTTAGAGAAATACCAAGCATAGCATTTAAGGTAGGCTTCCAAAATATATCGCAGAAATCTGTAGGTAGTTACGTATATAACAATATGTCTGCCTCCCCTTCAAGGAAATACGGTTATGTGTGTATGAATAAATTATGAATAATCAACATTTAATTGTAGACTAAAACACAGGTGGATTTGCGAACGGCATAATATACAATAGATACACACATACCATCGTGGCTTATTTCCTGATCAGTTAGGCTGAGGTGTGATGTAGAGATGTACTGCCTTGTTTTTGGTTCCAAGGAGGCGAACCGAGCTCGAATCCAAATTTCGTGCTACTACAGAGAATCTATACTAATATATAAAGCTGATACTAATATATAAAGCTGAAGAGTTTGTTTGTTTGTTTGTTTGCTTGAACGCGCTAATCTCAGGAACTACTGGTCCGATTTCAAAAATTCTTTCAGTGTTAGATAGCCCATTTATTGAGGAAGGCTATAGGCTATATATCATCACGCTACGCGGACGACGTCGCGGGCAGAAGCTAGTTTCATATAAAAACCCTGCTCGAATCTGTGACTTAATGCATTAATTATTGTAATTTCACGTGGGAGAGCCATGCTTCGGCACGAATGGGCCCGCTCGACCGGAGTGATACCACGGCCTCACAGAAAACCGGCGTGAAACAACGCTTGCGTTGTGTTTCGCCGAGTGAGTGAGGGTACTTACCGGAGGCCCAAACTCTGGTGTTGCGGGTGTCCATGGGCGGCGGTTATCGCTTACCATCAGGTAATCAACCAGCTCGTTTGCCCCCCTATCCCAAAAAAAGCGAATAACGTTATTACATTGCTGATACGCTGAATGTAACGTCGATCCTTATAAAAAACTAGCGGCCCGCCCCGACTTCGCACACGGGTGGACATTATTTTTTTAAATGTAATAGTTAGACATTACAGTTTCTTTGTAGATATTGAAGTCTTCTATAAAACTGTAGTACATCACTTTGCTCTATTGTCAATAGTTTCAGCAGCGTACGCGGTATAAGGATTTTTTTAGTATATTTTTCACATCCCAAGTTACACTATCGAAGTTTTCATAAGGATTCCAATTTTTTTTTTAATATAGTATAGCCTAGTAGGTATGTTAATCTGGAATAATGTAGCAGTCAAATGGTGAAAGAATTTTTGAAATCGATCCAGTAGTTTTTGAGTTCATTCGTTACATACATACAAATCTTTCCTCTTTATAATATAAGTATAGATAATAACATACCATCACGCCTGTATTCCCCGAAGGGTTAGGCAGAGGCGTACCAGTGTACACCCACAGTTCGCCGGTATGTTTACGTCCCATGTAATAGGGGGCGAGCCTATTGCCATTAGCCGGGCACAAATTCCAAACTCCGAGCTGTTACTGGCTATTTCATAGAAAAACCCAATAACACTGCTCGACCAGGGAATCGAACCTAGAACCTCAAGCGTAGCAGTCGCGCTCAGGACAACTAGTCTAATGAGGCAGTTTATCCTGAGTAATAATAATAATATAATCAGTAATAATCATTACAATAAAATTAAAAAGTTACGACAATTCTTGTACAAAATAATTATCTCTTTATAGTGATTATAATCAGTCAGCCATCTTCATAAACACATACCTACGCTATAATTATATTAATTATAGTTAGCATCGTCTTTATAGGTACTGAAGATGGTTCGAAGAGGATGTTCGCTCCGTGGCACCGCCAGGCACAGGCAAGCAAAAACTAATGACGTCATCGCTTTTGTTTTTATCTGACCTACGTCACGTGCTTAGTGGAGAGAGACGCAGTGGTATTACTCAGACCGATATTCGAGAATTATTGTCTGTCACCTTTATGACAGCGACCAGAGTTAGCCTAGTGATATGATCTTTTGACTGTCAAGTCAAAGGTTGCGTTCAAATCTGGATGAAGGCTTGACACAATGCTGAACTGAACCTATTTGGCGCAGCCGCGAGGCACACAATATATAATAATGTGTAAGTTGGTGCATATTTAATATTGTTGTAGATTATAATATTTTTATTTTATTTTTCTGTCTACTCTGTTTTTGTGTGTCTTGAGCGTTGCCAAATAAATTTCATTCTATTCTATTCTATTCTAAATCTAAGGCACACACCTCTGATTTTTCGTAGTTATGTGCGTCTTAATAGTTAATTATCATGCGCTTAAACGGGAAGGAAACCTGCATGCCTGAGAGATTTTCTTGATGGTGTGTGAAGCCGCATTAGGCTAGCGTGGAGGACTATAGCCTAATCTTACTCATTCTGACCCGTGCCCAGTAGTGGGACAGAATAATTAGTTAATTCTGGGACATTTTTTTACACAGCACCATTTCTAGTCCCAAACTAAGCAGAGCTTGTACTATGGGTACTAGACAATGGATATAATACTTATATACTTTTTTTTTGTAAATACGTACTTATAATACTTACTTATAAGAAACACCCAGACGAACACAAACACTTATATTCATGACATAAATTTTTGTGTCCTGTGGGAATCGAACCCACGACCTCATGGTCAGCAGTCCGGTACTCAAACCACAGAGGTCGTCAAAATTATGTTAGTATGTCATGTATGTACCTTCATGACATACATTTAGGGCCACTTGCACCAACTTCTTAAATTCGTTTAAATTGTATTTAAACACGATTTTTGATTTAAGTCAAACATTCGTCTTGCACCAAAATAATTTCCGTGTTAAATACGTTGATAGACCTGTCAAAGTTAAATACGCTGAAGACCCTATTTAATTCATACTTAAATATGAATGGCCGTTTATTGAACTGTCATCTGACGAATGGAGTTTATTTTGAGATAAAATACTACTAGAAGCCTTGTAATAATTTCTATGAGAGATTATTCACCTATTTAAGATTATTTTTTCATTTTATCAATTAAAAAACACAACAAATAAATAAGACTTTGTTTGGATTGGTTGTCATGGCAACGAAAAGTCAAAATAATGGCGTAAGTTTCGTTACATGCAGACTATTTTCAATAAAAATCATCGATTTATCATTAATTAAAATTATTATAATTATAATAATCATTATATTTGATTTAATTTTTTAACTATTATTCATAACATAATTTTTTTAATAGATTTTTCACATTACTGTGATGTAATGTAGATGTAATGTAAAAACGGAACGTAGAGAACTGTTTTATCGACATGTTCAATTCATTTATCTAAATTGACATAAGACAGACTTGGTGCAAGATGATCATATATGTGTTATGTTTATGGAGTTAAAAATATTTAACTAAATGCATAAAAGAATGATTTAAATAGAATTTGGTGCAAGTGGCCCTTAAACAATGATCTCTTGACTAGTCATCATAACAAACGCCACACAGAGCCTCGGAGAGCACGTAAAGCCTTCGGTCCCTGATGTCATAGGAACATCAATGCCAACTGTTAATGTCAAAGTCAAAGTCAGTTTTATTTCAATATAATACAGGTACTTTTGAAATGTCAAAAACTAGGTGCGCGGTTCCAAATAGTGGGTCTTATGGAGAAGAACCGGCAAGAAACTCCATAGATACTCCTTTCAAAAAAGATTATAACATTGATTTATTTTATAATTTAGTTGTTATAATGTGAGAATCATGCAGCTTGATGTGCTGATAACAATTGAATTTGATAAACTACGATCAATTGCCTTCCAAAGAAAAGAAAAGTGATTACCATAGCATGTCAAGAGCCGACCAGTCCCGACAGACGGCGCCCGTTCACGAGCATGACGTGTGTGTCAGCGTCGTCTGACTCAACCATGTTGTAGGGAATAAAACGACCCGACACACAACGCCACCATCAGCAAGACTTCTTAGTGAGCATGCATAATGTTAGTCAGAAGCCCAAAAAGCCTGACAACCAGTCTATCCTCCGAAAATCGGTATTGTCCAGAAATTGGGTTGCGGAGGCAACTATGCAACTACTGCAAACATGGCAGTCGCTTCATGTAAAATGCTGATATTCAACCTCACCTTGGTAGACTGGAAGCCGACCCCAACATAGTTTGGAAAAGACTCGGAGGATGATGAGAATGATGAGTATAGCCATCTTCAGATCTCGCTATGCATCTTTAAGCTTGTGAGTCAGTCTGTATGATATTAATTTTTCTATTAATTTATTTTTTCTGTCTGTCATGTTTTTAAATGGAATTAGGTAGGTATCTTAATTTTTTTGTGAGACTGCAGTTGATTAATTGTATCATATAAATAAGGGGAATGCACTGGCTCCTGTAATACAGTTTTCATCTAGCTCAGGAGTCAGTAAACTCATCAAATGTACACATAATTTATGTCAATAAAGAAATTTTAATTTGAGTCTTGACTACTGTGGTCGGCGGAATGGTTAAAATAGCCTTATATATCAAACTGTCATAATTTCCCACAAATCGTGCCTCCACAATAACCTTTAGAGTATTCATGACCTAAACTGCAGGTGTAATCTCCTGCGATTTAGCGTTAAGTATTGCGCCATGCCTCCTACCTTAGCAGTCACGCGCCTGCGCCCGCGCCGGTGGCAGGTGCTTCGCTTTGTTTTATTTAACAATAACAACTGCGATGAATATTTTTTTGTACACTGTTTTGGAAACGGAATATTTAACGTCGTTTTATATCTACACCCTATACTAATATATAAATCTGAAGAGTTTGTTTGTTTGTTTGCTTGCTTGAACGCGCTAATCTCAGGAACTACTGGTCCGATTTGAAAAAATCTTTCAGTGTTAGATAGCCCATTTATTGAGGAATTCTATTGGCTATATATTAAGTATAGAATATAGATTGTATTGATGTTTATGTTATGATTTCATAAAGAATGGGCTTTTATTACGTTCTTTATATTATTACTAGCTTCTGCCCGCGACTTCGTCCGCGTAGCGTAATCATAAATAGCCTATAGCCTTCCTCAATAAATGGGCTATCTAACACTGAAAGAATTTTTCAAATCGGACCAGTAGTTCCTGAGATTAGCGCGTTCAAGCAAACAAACAAACAAACTCTTCAGCTTTATATATTAAGTATAGATTTGCCGCACGCGCAGGTACTTTGTGTTAGGTACTTTAAACGTCAATGGCAAATAGCAATAATATTTTTCTGTAAGTAATACACTTACTTGTAACATTGCACTATACGGATGACGAGACAAGGTACTATATCTTAAACAACTTACAACACTTCTTATATTTAAACGTTTTTTGAACGTGGGAGAGCCATGCTTCGGCACGAATGGGCCGGCTCGGCCGGAGTGATCCACGGCCTCACAGAAAACCGGCGTGAAATAACGCTTGCGTTGTGTTTCGCCGAGTGAATGAGGTTACCGGAGGCCCAAACCCTTTTAAAAGGCGGTGACTCCTCTGGTGTTGCGGGTGTCCATGGGCGGCGGTTATCGCTTACCATCAGGTGATCCGTCTGCTCGTTTGCTCCCCTATCCTATAAAAAATAAAATAAAAAAATAAACAGTACCTACTTATAAAGGAACAAGGATTAATATCCTCTGACATAACACAATAATTAATTTGGCGAAATAAACAATTGCGTAAATAAGTAAAAACCGGCCAAGTGCGAGTGCGGACTCTCGCACGAAGGGTTCCGTACCATAAATCGCGTTTGTTGTATGTAAGCCCCCCTTAATTTTTTTTTAATATTTGTTTTTATATCGGCAACAGAAATACATAATTTGTGAAAATTTCAACTGTCTAGCGGTTCTTGAGATACAGCATAGTGACAGACAGACGGACGGACAGACAGTGAAGTCTTAGTAATAGGGTCCCGTTTTTACCCTAGGGTACGGAACCCTAAAAATACAATCTTCATAATTTTCGCTTGGCTTGGATTCTACCAATCAATTGAGATTATCAGTCCTATAACAGTTAAAGTATGGCGGGAGGATACGTCGCCCTCGTACCAATTAAAAGCGTTCCCTTGAGCTATTTCCACGACCGTGACTGGTTGTGGACTCCTGGCTCCACAGGCTATGGCTGGGACCATTGAATGGTTGGGTAGTAGATTCTTCGCCAAGTTGGCCCACGAAGCCAGCCGCCCGCAGTCCGCAGATTATAAAGATCTGACCAACTAGGAATTTTAATTATCCATAAACTATTTTGTCAATTCAACCATTCAATTGGAATGGATAGTTATATTTTTTTATTGTAATTCCAATCATTTATTAGTTATACTTATTTAAATATATTTTTAAATATTTTTACAAAAGATATACAAAAACATTTAAAAATATAAAAAAATAGTAGTCCACCGGTATCGGGAACAGGGTCCAAGCTACCGGCGGTCAGGGCCCCAGAGAAAGGAACCTCCTAACAATACGCGCCGTATCCAGGAGTACCGCTTTCTGTATCAGGCCCATAACCCAGCTGCCTAACGAGAGCCTCCGCAGGTGCGAGTCGAGGCTCTTGGCTATTAGACCATTGACGGTCACAACTATCGGCACAATGACTGCTGAATCAATATCCCACATGTCAACAATCTCATGCGCCAAGTCTATGTAATTATTGTTATTTTGCCCCAAACTGGGATTTTCTCCTGTAACGTGCTTTTACAAACACAAATTCTTACATACACACACGCTCAGACTCGGATCACAACGGAACAAAGGAAGACAACGACACATCACGTGGCACAGAAGCCGATAGCTATCATAGGAACCATTTCCTAGTTGAAGGTGCCTCTTCTAAACTTATACCAGCTGTAGTTTCTTTAAAATATTGTATTTATAATTTTAACTGCCTCAATAGCGGTTCGATTCCCAGGTCGAGCAGTGTTATTCGGTTTTTCTATGAAATTCCCAGTAGCAGCTCGGAGTTAGGAATTTGTGCCCGGTTAATGGCAATAGACCGGAGAACTGTGGGTGTACCTACGCCTCTGCCTAACCCTTCGGGGAATACAGGCGTGATGGTATGTTATGTTATGTTTTATTTATAATTTTATAAGATTGTACCCATCTGTGTAGCAGTAACAGATTCCTTACGCCTACTGACTACATTTGCATATCATAAATCCCGACTTATATAAGCTTCTTACGTCCTACTGAAGGACAAAACCTTTTCCGGTATTTGTGGTTGTCCCATCATTGTGGACGACCCTGAGGCCTGATGGCGAGCAATGTGTTTAGGTTAGTTGAATGCTATTATTTTTTGGAATATGTATTTCAAACAACAGCGAAGGAAGAATGGAAAATGTAACAACATTACAAATAGGTAATTTTGTTACATTTTCCATGCTAAGATTATACAATTATTGCTAATTTCAGAACGTGAAGGCAAATTTGAACTAGCGGGTTTGTTGGTTTAGTGGTCATAGCGTCTGGTGTATCGAACGGTCACCAGAAGACGAGTTCGAATCCTGCCCGCACCATAGTCTATCATTCCTTTACTAAAATAAATTCACATATATTTTTTTTTTAAAAAAAGCTTACTAGCAATGTGGGTCACACATTACTAGTATTCTTGTTAACCCCTTGTGCAAAGCTAAATATGCTTGTGTTACGAGCGGGTTCACGTCGGTAGTGCAATGGGTGGGGTTCGAACCGGCAACCACAAGATCGCAAGTCCGACGCCCTAGCCATTAGGCTACCGCCGCTTCATGATATGATCATCAATATGACTTCGAAATGTCAGGGGTGCGCCTTGAATTCGAATTTGAGATCTTTGACTTGAGAGTTCAATGGTTATCTGAATAGACTATCGCTGCAGTATACCTGCATATTGCAGAGATAATAAATAGATCGTAATGTATCTTAGAAAGGTATAAAGATTGGCATGAACTTGCACCCATATTGTGCGACTGTTAGGCTTTGTGCCTGCTGACCCATTACATCGCTTGCAGACTCAGCAGGCGTAATTAATATTATAATTTCAAGAATTTATAAAACTCGAGTTTTGCGAGAAAAGGACAAAGAATCTCGATCTCAATCTTGGAACTTTATTAGCCGATAATTTTTTTTTTTTTGGAATATGAATTGTGTTTTCTCATTTTGTCAAGTTTGTCATTTTTAATATCAAACATATATTATAATTATATACAGCTTCTGCCCGCGACTTTGTCTGACTTCAGAATTGAACCTGACCTGGATAAAAAATTACCTATATGTTATTCCAGACTAAAATCTATCTCTGTGCCTAATTAATAATATTAGTAGGATGAGAAGGTACCTACATATATCTATACTCAAAAAAATTGGTATATCCCTGAATTCCACGAGGCACAGCTTGGTTTCCTGGTAAAGTGTTATTGGTTTTGCCTTTGAAGAAATACCTAACGAAATCGAAATAAAAAATACCAAATAAATTTCAATGGCCTTCACAGGGTCCGAATACCTTCAACGCGAAATCGTTGAAATGCGTTCACGTTAAAGCTCCCGAATCGATCCGGTATCAGCTCAGTTCCGATTCCGGATGGTGCATCAATCAATCATTCAGTGTAGGTAACTCTTTATTCCAACTACCCTCGTTGGTATACAAACACAGGTGGAAATCAATTGGGTTGGTATAATACACAATCCCATTGTCTTCTCAGTAGCTGCTTGGAGCTTGGATTTGTATCAGGTCAATGGTAATAGGCTTGCCTCCATGCCATGCCATATAAATAAATGAAAAATGGGTATATTTTATTTACTTATCTTCTTCTTTAATAGATACAGAGCCACCACCCAACTTGGCCAAAACGTAAACAAAGATTACTTTGCACTTACATAAGCGACTGTACTTGACATCTAACTTACATAGCTGATCAACCGGTACAGTCGAGCACAACATTACATGTAGATAAATTTATCCCATGATTGTCACTGGCATGGGTGTCTACTAGGGCTGCTATAGTCAAGTGATAATTTTAAATTGCATTTCGCAAATTAATTGGAAAAGTCTGACGGGAAGCTGGCTCCAACAAAGTTGGAAAACACGATATCAATAATTATGATAACAGACCATAATAATTAATAATTTCATTTTTTTCTTTCTTTTATCATGAGTACAGCCAAAATATGGAATGCACGATATATATAGTCTGGGTGTCTTTAAATCACGAGTGAATGGATTTCTTCTAGGATATCGCGCTCCATCGTAGGTCGCAGTGTCGCTTAACATCTGGAAAACGGCGATCAAGCGTAAGCGTATCAAGAATACCAAAAAAAAAAACATTTTTCTAAGTTCTTTTCCCACGTTCTATTGATCTATTCTAATGACAGATAGTGAATTTTGTATCGCTCGTTCTAAAAATGTAGAACCAATGTGGTAAACTATCACCGAGCGAGTTACCCAATGTTTATTTAAAATCCCGTGCTACGAAGGCCTTTTGCTTTATGTAAGGTAAAAGCTGGAATGTAATTGGATGATAAGTAAACCATGTAAACATCAATATTTTCTGTCTGTTTCTTTGTTTATCACCAACAATTAACACCAGTAAAATTACAGAAAAACGTGTTACAATCCCTTACAGATAATCACCGCATACACTTAAAATTGTATAAGTACTTAAGTTTAATAAAGAGGAATACAATCTACCTAATTAGTATGAAATAAGTAATTAGTAAAACTTACAGTGAAGCAGGTACTTTATCGTTTTATTTCTTTACTATTTCAATGCCACTTATGATTCTACGGAGCTTGACAAGTGAATCAGCGTGTATATCAAAAAGATCGCTGCAGCCATTTAACAGATTGCATATCCAATGGAATGGAATAGCAGAGCTGGCACCAAGAACTGTCCTACGCAGCGGAGGATGCAAAGGAATAATGGAAGCACTGGGGTACCTAGGTCTCAATAAACTGTATTATATTATACTATATTATAAGGAATAGTCTAGAATAAAGAATAATGAAGCGGACAGCGTCCACTGCATGATTCAGAGATACAGAATTATTTAATGTTGTCGCAACAATTATTTAATTCTACCAATTGGTTTCAATCTCGTGAAGATTAACCGCCATTACCTACGTTGTGAACAGAGCCAGAAGATTATCTAATCTAGTAAGTAGAGGATATTTCAAAAGTCTCCAACGCATTTATACTTCTTTTTTTATACCACTAATGTAGCAAACAATCATATAGCCCGCCTGATGGTAGGCGGTTACCATAGTATGCAACACCATCAAAAAAAATATTGTTACGCCGAGGAGCTATTAGAATGACGTAGATGGGTCACGAAGGTTCTAGATAAATCGTAGAAGCATGTAGAATATTCGAAAGAAAGTACTCGAATACGTACTCACGTAATAACAATAGCTCAAGGTCGGGTTCAAAGGTCAGTGCCCGTAAACAATAGACGCTCAAGTACCTACTCGCATTTTGTAGGCTTTTCGTCATTTTTCGATTCCAGAATCTTCGTGACTGATATAAATAGTCGTCGTGAGGGCCAAGTTCGGTTACGCTGTTAAGATTCCCTGAATCAACAGCTAATGTCCATTTCCAAAAAAAAAAAAATCGGCTAGGGCAGTTTAGTTTCGGACAAGGTGAAGTAAACATCAAAGTGAAGACAAGTGATTCTCAGTGTGACAGTACAGTGCGACAAGTAATAGTGTAGTGATTTTATTTGTGATTTCTGTTGTGTGTTTGTTAAGTAAATTAAAGTATTTGTTTATTTCGGTAAAATTAGCGTTAATTAATTTATCCCGTTCCTCAGCTCGTAACAATATTTTCACACCCTTTTGGAGAGAGTGGGGTTAAGATTTAGGAAGAATAGTTGGGCAGGCAGCATAGGAAAAAATAAGTGTTTTGCTTAAAACCACCGGTCTCTCCCACTGCAAACAGAACGCTTCCTCGCGGAGCTCTGGCGACCTTGCTCACCGTTAGGAACACAACATAGCATGGAGCTATGTTATTTGGCTACGATTTTCTGTAAGGTGGAGGTAATTTAATAAATGTGTTGGCTAATAACAATAAAACTAATGGACACTTTTGATCAATAATGATTTTAACTGATTAACCAGTAGTCGCAAGTGTAGCAGTACTTCCGAGTTGAAATCATTTTTAGCAAAGCATTTTTATCATAATAAGTCTAAGATTGACGGCCAGTTCACCTGATCTTAATTTTGATTATTGTGGTAATTTCTGGGAATATAATAATAAACAACTGAGGTCTCAAGATAGCAGTGCGCTAATGACACTAGGTTAATGGCAATGGGCTCGCCCCCTATTACCTACATAGGACCTAAACATACCAATGAACTGTCCATATACATTAGAACACATTACTAATCCTACAGGGACAGCTATACCGTAGCGATTAAATTATCCAGGTATGACAATTAAAAATTCTACAACTGCTAGTAGGTAGACGTTTGACAAAGCCTTCCAGATAATTAAAAGATTGACTCTACTTTTAAGGTAAAAATAACAATCAAAGTTAAAGCTTTTATCTCCGACTGTATTAGTTGCGCGTGAGTGTTTGAAGGTCATCTCGAGCTGTGCAATGCAGCACGATCACGAACCAATCACTTGTTCATATTTTAAAACGACATAACTTCACCTCAAGAATTCTCACAACACAAACCTTACAATCTAGAAATAAGGTTTAAAATGTGTGGTCACTTTTGATGCGTACTTAGATATGTTAAAACGATACGTTAATAAGTGATATGATTCATGTATCGATGTTTAATGGTGATTTTAAAGCGTGTGTTTACAACGTGTTATGGGAAACTTTATGTAATGGTGATTTGGATAGATGGAAAAGATTTGTTATTAGAATTATGACGCACTTATTCTGCTTCGATTGTTTGTTTTTCTAGATAGGCTCACGCTTGAGTGCTAGTTCGCCTGATCTTGATCAATACTGCGATCTACGGTGGCGTGTGGTTGTCTAGAAGAAATCGATTCACTCGTGATTTAAAAACACCCAGATTATATCTATCGGGGAAGAACCACTCGGGAAGCGCATTCCACATTTTAGCGGTACGTAAGATAGTGGACTTAAAGCGTTTCGCAGGCTCGGGTTTTCATAATATTGATAACTGAAAAGGCTGAAGGCAACACTGGGGAAGTTGGGTAGCAACAAAGAGCTAAAATACTTTAACGCTTACATATCCCTATCAATATCAACACAATATAACAGAGCAACTATTTCATACGAAATTCGAAGTAAGAAAGAGGGTGAGCCGTCAGTGTCCAGCCTTTTTATCTTCTCGAACTGACAGTAGCTAGGTAAAGCATCACTGTCATCTGGTAGGAGGCGCTAGGGTGGCTGCTACCGGTTGTTGAGTTGCCAACAATATCGACTAAGAATCGATTTCGCCTGGTCCGTTATGGAATCAGATCGTGAAGATCTGCTGCACATTATATATCTATAATCCATACTACATTACTACGTGAAAAAAATCCTGTCCATGGATGAAAATAGAGGAGTAATTATACAGGGTGGCGATTTAATTACCTGCACTGCTTCAACATGGTGTAGTATTGATAACATATAACATATTAGACATAATTTGTAATTTGTATCTTTAAGCAATCCCGTGTTAAAGGACTTGATAATTATTCAAAATTTTTATAAAACGATATGTACCCTGCAGTACGTTGACCTTATGCGGACGGCCCGATCAAGTAGTTGCTTGACTCGCTATCTCTAGATAGATACATACATGCCTACGATGAGTTTAACGTCCGCGCTATGTCTTTGACTCTTTGCATACAAAATTAAAAACATTTTGATGAAAAATTAAGGTATGTTTTTTTTATTGATATGGGTAGTATTTCGTGGTCTGATTCACCTGCTAGAAGGATGCAGGTGATTAAATCGCCACCCTGTATATTATATAGGAGGAGTTTCTTGCCGGTTCTTCTCCATAAGACATTTGAAATGCATCTGTACTATCATCCACGTTAAAACCAACCATCATCGTACTTAGTATGTTTGATACCCAGTGACGATATCACTGCCACCATAAGTATTGTCACTATCGTTTTATAACATAACATACATAACATCACACCTGTATTCCCCGAAGACTTCGGCAGAGGCATATCTACTAATGTACACCGACAGTTCGCCAGCATCCCGAACCCTTTTATGTCCCCTTTTTTAAACGTTGCCCCACTCTATATTTTCGAACACCGAGCTGCTACTGGGAATATCATAATAAAACTCAATAACACAGCTCGACCTGGAAATCGAACCCAAGACCTCTAAAGTAGCAGTCGCAGTCGCAGTCAGTCTCAGGACCACTGGGCTAATGAGAGTCCTCTTTTACAGCTCGGAGAACTAGTATGGGTTTTATATAGGCTCGCCCTATTACATGGGTCCTATATATATATAGACGAACTATGGGTGTAAATTAGTACGCCTCTGCCTCAACTTATTGCAATTGATATTAATTTTTTTAGGATAGGGGGACAAACGTGCGCACTGATCACCTGATGATAAGCGCCGCCCATGGACACTCGCAACACCAGAGGAGACAATGCAAGTGCGTTGCCTACCTTCTGAGAGAGAAAGAGAGGAGTCCCAAGTGGGTTACCCACCACGTAAGCGTTGTTTCCCGCCGGTTTTCTGTGAGGCTATAGTAGGTATCACTCCGGTCAAGCCGGCCCATTCGTGCCGAAGAATGGCTCTCCCACGGGAGAGATACTTGCTTAATACAGACTGATTTCATGATTATTATTAATAATATTATTTTATTATTAATAAAATATGATCCTTACCTAACATATAATTACAACTTGATTAAATCTGTTTTAAAATTGGTCTACGACCACAAATGTATCAAAATTTAACATTTTATGAGAACTGTGGTCAGATGTATCGTGAATTGCGAAATTTTACAAAGCAATATTATGTTTCATAATTAATTAACCGATAGTACAAAACTGAAATACCTCATAGTTGTAGTAGTCACAATTAGTCATGGCTGCTGTGCGGGATCGATTTCCTGGTCGAGTAAATCGCAAGATGCTGCCAGCCCATGGGACTTAAAACATACATACGAATTGTGGGTGTAGATTTATTTTTATGGGATAAGGGGGCAAACGAGCAAACTGATCGCCTGATGGTAAGCAATTACCGCCGCCCATGGACATTCGCAACACTAGAGAAGTCTCAAGTGCGTTGCCCGCCTTTTAAAAGAGTTTGGGCCTTTGGTATCCTCACTTACTCGGCGAAACAGTTGTTTCACGTCGGTTTTCTGTGAGGCCGTGGTAACACTCCGGTCGAGCCGGCCCATTCGCGCCGAAGCATGGCTCTCCCACAGTGTAAAACACTGTGCAAAACACGTCTGCCTAACCCTTCGGGGAATACAGGCATGATGGTATGTTTTTATGTTTGTTCTATACAGTAATTAGCAATATATCGTCATTACTTCCTTGAACGTTCATACGACATGTATAAACCATCGGAGTAGAAAATGAGTTCATAATTACAGTCATCCAGATAGCTTTCAATGCCAACAACGAAGGTAGGTATATTTTTACACATAAATACACATAATAACATAACATAACATACCATCACGCCTGTATTCCCCGAAGGGTTTGGCAGAGGCGTACTAATGTACACCCACAGTTCGCCGGTATGTTTAGGTCCCATGTAATAGGGGGCGAGCCTATTGCCATTAACCGGGCACAAATTCCTAACTCCGAGCTGCTACTGGGAATTTCATAGAAAAACCCAATAACACTTTGCTCGACCTGGGAATCGAACCCAAGACCTCTAACGTAGCAGTCGCGGTCAGGACCACTTGGCTATTGAGGCAGTTAATACACATAATATTATATTTTTTTACAACGCTGTTGCTACGTACTACTACTTTTCTTTCTTTCTCTCTAAAGATCCTGTTCAATCCCCAGTACGAGTGTTTTTAGCCTTAAGTAGCCTAAGTTACTCCTTGTTTCATCAGCTATCTCCCAGTTAAAGTCCCGTCAAAATCGGTCCAACCATTTCAGAGAATCATTAGCCAGAACAAAAAGACAGACAGACAGACGGTCATACAAAAATCGTAAATAGTACTTTGGTTTAAGTACCGTATATACATCCAAATGCACTTAGTAAAAAGCGGTTATTTTAATATTACAAACAGACCCCCAAATTTTATTTATTTGTATATAAGATGCATAGATACCGTCGTGAAACAACGCTTACGTTGTGTTTCGCCGAGAGAGTGACCGGAGGCCCAAACTCTTTAAAAAGCTGGCAACGCGCTTGCGACTGCTCTGGTGTTGCGGGTTTCCATAGGCGGCGGTAATCACTTACCATCAGGCGATCCGTCTGCTTGTATGCCCTCTATCCCATAAAATATAACTTACAGTCCTAACTGCATTAGTCTAGTAGTCACAAGTGCGACTGTTACGATTTGTTACGATTTCCAGGTCGATTTTCGATTTCCTGGGTTTGATTCCCAGGTTGAACAGCGTTATTGGGTTTTTCTATGAAATTCTCAATAACAGCGAAAAGTTTAGATTTGTGTAAATAGCAATAAGCTCGCCCCCTATTAGGACCTAGGACACGCCGTGTATTTAGGTCCTAATAGGTCTCTTCGGAGAACAGGGCCTGTAGACAAGTGGCAATCTGAAGTTCAAATAGATAAAAGAAGAGAAACAAAAAAGCATGGAGATGACATTTGTGCGCGCTCGATTTGTCGAAAGTTCATTTGTATACATTGAGAAATATATTCTATTCTGTTCTGTTCTGTTCTGTTCTGTTTTTATTCTATCCTATCCTATCCTATCCTATCCTCTGCTCTGCTCTGCTCTGCTCTTCGATTAGCGTACATGCCACTTGTCTACAGCACAGGATTATTACCTATATAAGTTGTACCCGTACTAAAATTATATCTCTATTCCGTTTGTTTATAAACCCAAATTCTGTCATATGTGTGTATATAAAAAATCGGAATAGTTACATACATAGAAAATACGAATATTTGTTCCATTCCATTCCCGAACCTGGAGTTTGAACATCCATAACCCATGGTAACTCATCCATCGACGGACCTTGGCAAGCGAGACTTAACTTCATAGGACGATCGAATACCGTAGCTGTCATTTAGCTCCAAGACCCTCGATATCAAACATAATAGGTAATTGTAAATATTATCTAATTACATTCGGAGATGTTAAATTTTAGTTGGATATTAGTCAAGGTCCGTGAAATCTTCAGTAATTGACCTTAATTCAGATACGAGTAGGGTTAGCAAATTAAAATAATTGGAAATGAAAACCAAATTTGATTTACCACCCAGAGTGTTTACCGATTGATTTCAGCACTGTGGCTCGTGGAAAAGATTTTCTTACAAAAACCTATTTATATGGCTTATAATGTTGTAATAAAAACCTTACCTACAGAATTAAGGAATTTGAAAACAAAAAACACTGAATAGCTACATAAATGATTATAAGTTTGTTTGCAATAATTAATTACATATTATGTACAGTGGGAGAGTCATGCTTCAGCACGAATGGCACAGCTCTCACAGAAAACCGGCGTGAAACAACGCTTACCTTATGTATCAAGGCACCCAAACCCTTTTAAAAGGAGGGCAACACACTTGTGACTCCTCTGGTGTTGCATGTGTCCATAGGCGGCGGTAATTGCTAACTATCAGGTGATCCGTGAAAAATATTAATATTTTATTATAAAAAACGTTGTCCCACATCATAATTATTTCACGAATCGAAAACTCGCTGACAAAAAAATATCACACAAAATAAAGATATTGAATGTGATTGTTTTGCTAGCTGTACCTCTAAAATGGATACACGCGATCACGTGATCTGATTAAGCGTTGCATAATGTATCATAATTAGTGTCCTTGACCAGGGTGATCGTGTGACCTCTTTTGAATATCAGAGACCTTAGCATGGCGTGTTATTGCGATTGTGAGAGAAGGATGCCTCTACACTTGAAATAGCATCCTTCACAACCTTAAAAGGATCTCTTAACACGGTGTGGTACAGCGGCCGTATTGTACTGCAATTATTTCTAGGCTGTGTGAGAAGGATGGAGCTGTACAGGTTACATAACACCATCTCTTTCTCACGAAAGTTGATCGCGTTTACAGGTTATGGTACAGACTCTGGTCAATAAGGTGAGTTTCGTGTCAAGGGCAGAAATATGCCCGCTGAGTTTCTACCATAATAAGTAGTGAAACATTCTGTTTTATTGTCCATAAATTAATGAAGATCTGGGATAATCTTCCGATTGATCTGTACGATTCCAGTGAATAATCTATACTAATATATAAAGCTGAAGAATTTGTTTGTTTGTTTGCTTGAACGCGCTAATCTCAGGAACCACTGGTCCGATTAAAAAAATCTTTCAGTGTTAGATAGCCCATTTATTGAGGAAGACTATAGGCTATATATCATCACGCTACGCGGACGAAGTCGCGGGCAGAAGCTAGTATTGTATAACGTATAAGATTTTTGTACAAACGTTACCCGTTCAGAGAAAGTCCGAAAGTGGAATTTTTTGTTGCATTGTCAGATACACTGCCTCGTTATTCTAGTGGTCTTAAGCTCGACTGTTACACTGAGTTAAATAGTTTCTCTATCAAATTCTCTGTAGCAGCCCGGAGTTTTAATTTCTGCCTGGTTAATGGTAACACCAAGAATAACGCCTAATATAATGACCTCATCCTTACCATAACGTCGAGAAATGGAATCTTTTTAAAACAAGGCCAAAGAAATACTGCATTCAGCCAACGGCCAACAAAAATCGAAGGAACGTAATTACTTGGTTGCTATGGTAACGAATGTGTAAACAACGTAAGTTATTTGTGCCAGAAGCTAGATGTTTATATAAGTTAATTGACGAAGGTTTAAAAATTTAAATGTAACACAAATTTAATGATTTGTTTTCTACAGGGTGGCATAGTCGTTCAACGACAAAACCCTTTAAATAAAGAAAAAAAAAAAAAAATTATCTGCATTCTTTATTTAGCCATGCTATCCAAGCTGAATGAATACTAGACGGGTTAAGTTATAGACTTTAAATTAAGTTAGCTAAGGTTTATATAAAAAAGAGGTTTTATACTTTTTAAAAACTTTTTGCAATTCAAAGAAATAATATTACCTTACCGTTCTTTCCATTTTCCATTGGTCAATATCATAATAATAAATAAAATATAAATATCATAATAAATAATAGATATTCCGCCACAATAATGGGGCCCCAGATGAAAACCAGCGTCAAGTAGGTAGAACCTCCTATTTGACATTAAGCTGATCTGGGCACCTTTTTGGTCCAGCTGTGAGACATACAAACATGTCTGTCTGTGTATAATCATTGTATATTTTTTTTATTGTTATAAGATGTATACCTATCTGTATGTACACACTGTGTCTCCTATGCTGTGACCAAATAAAATACTTCTTTCTTTCTTTCTTTCCTACTGCAAACTGCCTTAGCCGTAGCAACGATACACACACCTAAGTGCTTATCAACAGACTCCGCAAGGGTTGACACCACGCAGTTAGCTCATCAGACGTCTTATCACCGAGCACAATAACGTTATACTTCAATAATATAACTATAATTATAATGTCATTGTTATAGTTATTTAAAATCTCTATCATAAAATATTCGATTCCATTTAAAACATTGGACTTGCCGGACAAGTCAAGCAATCGAAACCCCGAAATCAATTTAGCTGAACATAAAAATGTGGGTACTTGAATAAATAAATCCTTGTCGCGAGGAGTTGAAATTGAATTAAATGTTTATTCTGTCGTCGTCGGCCACGCGGTCCGGACGTGTTCCATGGGTTATTGATAGGATTCCCGCGTAATCTCCTTATCCAGACCATTTCTCGGAATATTATGTGCTATGAATGTCATTTGGCATTTATGTAATTTCGGCGCAGATATCCGTGAGATAATTTGAGACTTGAATAAAATTATACGTTAGGTAAAATTTAATTTTAATAAAATTAGATATTATGTTTTAGTTAGTTAATTAGGTTACTTGTTTTAATAAGACGTCGACCAATTTGGACAGTTGTTATCTACCCGCAAATCCCAATCTTCAAAACAGCACTTAAAAATCTCAATCTTGACACGCCCGCATCTCCAAAACCAACAATGCTATTCCCAGAAACCTCTCCATCCAATCAAAGCACCCTTACTGTGATCAGGTTCTACAAAACATCCCCTCAAACGCTCCCCTAGCACCACGTGTGGCGGGCACAATTTATATGTCATTTTTTACAACGCGGTACGCGACGAGTGCGTTTGATCCCGAATTTCACCCCCGGGCTGGAAAGATGAGATGTTCAAGTGGGAGAGAAAGACAGAAGTTTAACTGGACAGTCGATTCTACTACCTCATTAGTTTAGCGGTTGTAAACGCGGTTCTGGGTTCTGTGTTATTAGATTTTTCTTGAAATTCTCAGTAACAATAAGCTCGGAGTTGAGTTTGGCTTTGTAGCTTGTTTATGGAAATAGGTAGTTAACACCTGTCTGCCCGTAACCATGGACACTGTAAAAGTACCGTAATGTCCGGCTTTCATAACCTACTTAATTATAAGGCGATTAAATTCACAGAAAACCGGCGTGAAATATCGTTTACAGTGAGTGAGGATACCGGAGGTCAAAACCCTTTTATGAGGACGACATCAAACTTGTGACTCCACTGGTATTGTGAGTGTCCATGGACGGCGATAATCGCTAACCATTAGGCGATCCGTCTGTTCATTTGCATCACATAAAAAAATAACATCTTTATTACGAAAAAGGGAAAAGATTTGGTTGAGTATAGTTTTTATGGGAACAAGGCAGTTTATGTCTTGACAAATGAGCAGAGAGAGCACCTGATGGTAAGCAATTACCGCCGCCCATGGATACCTGCTACAATAGAGGTTTGGGCCTCCAGTATCTTCATTCACTCGGCGAAACACAACGTAAGTGTTGTTTCACGCTGGTTTTTTGTGAGGCCGTGGTATCACTCCGGTCGTACGGTAAAAAATGTACGAATTATAAATATTAATTATAATGTACGAAGGAAAAATTCGACTCGCAGGCAGGATTCGAACCTGCGTCTTCTGGTTTGATACACCAGACGCTATGACCACTAAGCCACCGCGAGTCCTACCTGCCATGTCGAAATTTGCCTTCACATTCTGAACTTACGTCTTAAAGGTGACGTCTTCTCCTTCACTAAATAACTTTATAATCTTAGCATGAAAAAAGCAAAAAAATCACAAAAAGATAATGTACGAATGATGTTGTAATACTTCTCGTATTTCTCGTTACCGTACAAATGTTTATTGTTAAACGCACCGGACGTCCGGGCCCTCGGTCGTATTCAGTTTGTTCCGCACCGAGCGATTGTGGAACACCTAATGCGAATTTGGAGTTTTCCTTTGAATATTATGTTATTCCAACGTCGCGTCGCTCCGACGTCGTTGCTTTTTGTGGGGCTGTAAACTTGAAGGATTCCGTTGTGTATTTTAATGTGTTTTTGTATGGCAAAGTCCACGTTTAATGTAAGATCTTTTTGTGAGAGAGATTTTAATATTAAATCGAAGCGGCGGTAGCCTAATGGCTAGGGCGTCGGACTTGCGATCATGTGGTTGCCGGTTCGAACCCCACCCATTACACTACCGACGTGAACCCACTCGTAACACAAGCAATCTAGCTTAGCACGAGGGGTTAACAAGAATACTAGTAATGTACGACCCGCATTGCTAGTAAGCTTTTTAAATTTAAAAAAAGGTGTTGTAAAGCTAGTTTTTTCATTGTCGAAAGAACGTTCAAGGAAGTAATGACGAAATATTTCGCTAATTACTGTATGGAACAAACATAAAAACATACCATGATGCCTGTATTCTCCGTAAAGCTACGCAGAGATGTTTCCATGCAAACTCTGGTATCTTTAGATCCCATATCCAATACGGACGTGCCTACTGCCGTTAATCGGCCACAACCCGCTAGTATTGAGCATTTCATAGCAAAACCGAATAACACTGTTCGACCCGGGAAATGAACCAAGGTTTCTAACGTAGCAGTCGCACTTAGGACCACTAGGCTAATGAGGCATCATAACCATTAAAGAACTTTGAAATAAAACTATTTTTTACGGATTTTATCGCGTTGTATTAAATTTTATTATTTCCCGACGTTTCGGATCCTTTAGTCGTCTACCCGTGACCATGGATGCTGTAAAGGATCCGAAACGTCGGGAAATAATAAAATTTAATACAACGCGATAAAATCCGTAAAAAATAGTTTTATTTCATTAAAGAACTTCCTAAAAAGGGACCTTCGGTTAACGCCTGTCTTATTATAAACGCAACTTGCAAAACGTGAACAAAATGGTATTTTAGGTACTTGCAGGTAAAAAGTAAGAAAAGGTTCTATTGGCCAAACACTATTACACAAACTTATTTGTGAAACACTGATAGTCTTGCAGGTCCATTGCATTTCTTTAACTGGGTATAATTAACACAATATCTGATCGACAACGTTTGATTGGTGACTTTTAATAATTCATCAGTTTTCTTTAACTTCTCTAGTTTACAATACAATAAGGGGCTCGTGGCTAAATAATAACTAAGCTTGTCAACTGATCAGCATGGTTAAGCTGCGCTCGTTGCGGTCAATGTGTGGATGGGTGACCATATTTAACACATCGACACCCCTACGTGCTTTGGAGATCATGTAAAGCCGTTGGTCCCGGTTGTTATAAGAACATTTATGACAATTGTTAGTGGTAGTCAAAAGCCCAAAAAAGTCTGACAACCAGTCTATCCTCCGAATATCGGTATTGCCCAGAAATTGGGTTGCGAAGGTCTGATAGCAGTCGCTTCGTGTAAAATACTGATATTCAGCCGGATCTGGGTAGACGATCCATAGTTTCAAAAAGGCGAATGGACCAGCTCGACCGGAGGGATACCACGGCCTCACAGAAAACCGGCGTGAAACAACGCTTGCGTTGTGTTTCGCCGAGTGAGTGAGGTTACCTAAGGCCCAAACCCTTTTAAAAGGCGGGCAACGCACTTGTGACTCCTCTGGTGTCGCGGGCGCATGGGCGGCGGTTATCGCTTACCATCAAGCGATTCGTCTGCTCGTTTGCTCCCCTATCCCATAAAAAAAGGAATGATGAGTTGAAAACTAACCTTATTTCACCTTCGTCAAGCCTGTGATGTTTGTTTAGTTGGTGACCCGTAACATCGAGTGCCACTGCAAATCCTACGTGATTCTATATCATCTGTCAAATTAAATTTTTTTCTTAACAAAATGCTGTATTTTTTGTCATTTTTTTGCATTTTTCATGCTAATTTTTATAAAGTTATTTAGTGAAGGAAAAATTCGACTCGCAGGCAGGATTCGAACCTGCGTCTTCTGGCTAGGTACGCCAGGTAGAATGTGAAGGCAAATTTCGACATGGCAGGTGGGACTCGCGGTGGCTTAGTGGTCATAGCGACTGGCGTACATAGCCAGAAGACGCAGGTTCGAATCCTGCCTGCGAGTCGATTTTTTCCTTCACTAAATAACTTTATAAAAATGCTGTATTACGAACTTAAATGCCAATTTTGATTTGACTCAACAACGTTATTATTTGCTGCTACAAAACACAGCAGACTAGATCAGTGATAATTAGCGGTGATGATATGAACGTTGTACTGTCAAATAAAAAATGACTTGAGTTCAAAAACCTCTTACTTTTCGGAATAATGTGCGAAAAAATATTTATCTTAAAACGGTGTACGAAGTTATCTCTTCTTGTCTTTATTATATATAGTGTTGCCCGAAGTATTCATAATATACTCCATACTTTCAACCTTCATACGTTAACCATAGACAAAACATGTGTGCCATGCGCATGTTGTGTATGTAATGCATGTGTAATGTTATTTTTTACAAACATTCTACACGTCTCCTCCATATAAACTTTAACTGTGTACAATCTCACACTCCTACATGCGCGCAATATGTTTAAAAAGGGGTAGGTAAAAAGTTTTCTCTTGACCTATTAATCTATCTATACTTCTATATAAAGCTGAAGAGTTTGTTTGTTTGCTTGAACGCGCTAATCTCAGGAACTACTGGTCCGATTTGAAAAATTCTTTCAGTGTTAGATAGCCCATTTATTGAGGAAGGCTATAGGCTAGATTATATCATCACGCTACGCGGACGAAGTCGCGGGCAGAAGCTATGAATATATACAACAGAATAACAAGTCTGAAGTTAGCCGTATCGAGGCCTATCGTAGCCTACCGCGTAGGTAAGTATTATCGCCTAAATAAGAGTTATTGTACAAAAATATGGAAATCAGTAAGGATAATAATCACAAGTGCAAAACATTTACGTCACCGACTGTCCCTACACCGCAGTTTTACGCAACCACTTGTGTATAACTTCAGAAACGCAAAGCTATTCCGAACTATACCTATCAAATCATCAGTTATCGCAAGTCGCTTCAGACATCTCTTCACACGGTCTCATAGAAATAATAAGTGCTGGACTTAAACAGTGAATAGACTCAACAAATCCCCACATAATAAATAACATGTAATGTCCGGGAGTCTGTCCGGGCGGCCGATATTTGTCCGAAGATTACTCCACGTCCCATTGTGGCCATCATTTGGGCCGTGTAATACACAATACAGGGTGATCTCTTACACACGATGTTTGTAATACCTTCCATAACTCATGAGAAAAGGTTTGTACGACAGCCGCTGAAAGGGCGGAGATGGATTGACGATTTGTGTGCGATTTTTTTGTCGACATATTTACCTTTTTTCAAGAGTTTCACCATCATATTAGCCGAAAAGACGTTCACTGCTGAACAAAGATCTTCCCCAAAGACTTCCAAGATGACTGGTTATATGCCGCCGACCTCCAACGATTCTCAGCGACCTTCACCAGGTTTGATTTAGTTTTTTTGTAAGGTGACTTGATCGACCTCGGTCAAACTTGGACATCCTTCAACGTCCTCACATCTTGTTATCGCAGTATTGTACCAGTGAAGTTTGTAATTCATTTATTTTAAAAGAGTGTCCATGGAGTTCCTTGCCGGATTCTTCTCCATAGGATCGACCTTTTGGAACCGTGCAAGAATCACAACGTTTCATAAACGCTTGTAAAAGCTTATTTGAAATAAAAACATTTGAACTTGAACTTGAGAGTGTTCTTAACTATGATTCAAGAAAATCTCTTTGAAAATCATCAGCTCTTTTCTGGTTAATGAGGAGATGTGAGAAACTTTAGGGTCAGCAACGCACGAAAGGTCCGCAACGCACGAGTGTTACCCCTGGTGTCGCAAGCGGCCATAGGCTACGGTAACCGCTTACTATAAGGCGGGTCGTATCGTACTATAATTACTGACAAAATTATATTATTCAATCGCTTGTGTCTTTGCTGGCAAAATAAAATAATTTGCTTTCTTTCTTTACAAAACCAAACCAAAGCTACTACTGAGAATTACACAGGAAAAAAAAAAACAAATTTCTCAACCAAACCCAGGTCATCTAGCGTAGAAGTCCTCCTAAGCACCACTAGACTGACGAGGTAGCTAATGAGACAATTTAAAATTTCATAACTGAATAATGGCAGTGATATAATAGCCTAACATCGTGATGAAACCTGCATGCCTGAGAGATTTTCTCGACGGCGTGTGAAGTCTGCCAACCCGCTTTAGGCTAGCGTGGTGGACTATAGCCTAATCCCTCTTATTCTGAGGAGACCCGTGCCCAGCAGTGGGACAGTTTAAGGGTTGATTACGTTATGTCTCTACATAGTATAAAACAGTCGCTTCCCGCTGTCTGTCTGTCCCTATAATGTATGCTTAGATCTTTAAAACTACGCAACGGATTTTGATGCGGTTTTTTTAATAGATAGAGTGATTCAAGAGGAAGGTTTTGAGCCATTTAACATAACCCTACGACTCTTAGGAACGGGGCAGCGTAGGTGAAACCGCGAGCGGGTCGTTAGTTACCTATTTAAAACTAGCTTCCGCCCGCGACTTCGTCCGCGTGAAATAGAGTACTTAGTCTTAGAGTGATGTTATATAGTCTTCCTCCATAAATAGACTATCTAATACCGAAATAATTTTTCAAACCGCACCAGTAGTTCCTGAGATTAGCGCGTGCAAGTAAACAAACAAACACTTCAGCTTTATATATATTAAACTAGCTTCCGCCCGCGACTTCGTCCGCGTGAAATAGAGTACTTAGTCTTAGAGTGATGTTATATAGTCTATAGCCTTCCTCCATAAATCTAACACCGAAAGAATTTTTCAAATCGCACCAGTAGTTCCTGAGATTAGCGCGTTCAAGCAAGCAAACAAACAAACTCTTCATCTTTATATATTAGTATAGAACTATAAAGTATAGATCAACGACAAATCGCAAATCCACATCCTCCCTTACAGTTACGTGACCTAAGCATACCGTTACACGTCGTAATATGAGTTTTTTATACGTAAATATCTTTTGAATTCTTCCAAATGTGTTCAGTACACAAAAGAAAAGTTTTCCGAGTGGAAAAGTATAAGGGCGCAGGGTATTTTACTTTTCGTTAAAATTTGAGGGCTCAGGAAGTCTTTTGAGGCGAGTGTTATTTATAAATTATGTCATGTTTTCTCTGCAATGTTTATGATGTTTTTATTAATTTATTTTTGCAAATTAAGCGGTTAAAAACGGCAACTGCTACTCTAAAGGCCCTGGTTCGGTTCCCAGGTCGCGCTAAGTGATATTGGGTTTTTCTAAGAAATTCTCAGTAACAGCTCTGAGTTTTCAATTTGTGCCCGGTTGGCAATTAAATAGGCTCGCCGATATGGGGCCTATATCCACCGACCATCTGTGGGTGTACATAACAATAATTTTCTTTTAAATAGTGCGAGAAATATGCAGCTTGATGTGTAAGATTATAGAGTACTAGCTTCTGCCCGCGACTTCGTCCGCGTAGCGTGATGATATATAGGCTATAGCCTTCCTCAATAAATGGGCTATCTAAGACTGAAATAATTTTTCAAATCGGACCAGTAGTTCCTGAGATTAGCGCGTTCAAGCAAACAAACAAACAAACAAACTCTTCAGCTTTATATATTAGTATGTGTAAGATTATAGAGTATTGAGTGTAAAGTATCAGATATTCCAAACTCCGAGCTGCTACTGGGAATTTCATAGAAAAACCAAATTACAAGGTGCTCGATGTGGGTGTGGGATGTGGGATGTGGGAATCGAACCAAGGACCTCTAGCGTAGCAGTCGCGCTCAGGACCATTAGGCTAATGAGGCAGTTTTCATTAAATTATAGAAAAAAAATGGATTACCACGGCAAGTAACAGCTGACCAGCTCCGACAGACAGCACACGTTCATGCTCACTTTCTAGGGAATAAAACGAATCTCCTGATTTACAGACATCAGATAGTTTATTATTTTACATTCCATTTTTTTGGACTTGTTTTTTTTGGTAAACAAACTCTGCCCGATGCGAAAATCACAAGTTTTTCTTTAATCACGCACTTGATGTAGGAAACGATTTTATTAACACTTACATTTTTTTTTCTTTTTTTTACTAGCCTACTAGCAATGTGGGTCACACATTACTAGTATTCTTGTTAACCCCTCGTGCTAAGCTAAATGCTTGTTACGAGTGGGTTCACGTCGGTAGTGCAATGGGTGGGGTTCGAACCGGCAACCACATGATCGCAAGTCCGACGCCCTAGCCATTAGGCTACCGCCGCTTTTATATATATTATATATACATTATACACATACACTCTAATTACACCAAAAACTGCTTCGAAATCACTATAAAAGCCTATTATTTTTAATGAAAACGACATTTTATGTAATTTCATTTTCACAGATTAATTAAAATAATCATGACAATTTGACATTTCAAAACTCTAGATTGTATACCAATTTTTAGAATGTGACAAAATAATAAATGACTTTGATTTATGTGAATGAACAACTGAACTGTAATTTCAAGTTAAAATGAAATGGCAGCCAGTAAAATTCCTGGTCCCTGGTCAATGGTCCCTAGGACGCCATATTTGTAAAAGACAAGTTAACTGGGATAGACTGTAGTATGATGCATGAAAGACATTGTCTTTATCAAATCAAGTACGTATAGAGATGAAATCCTTAGAATCTTTGGGGAAATTACGGGTTCACCGTTTCACCTCTCATTTCAGGTTTAGTAAAGATACGCGGATTTGCATTTATTATGAAATTAATTATTTAAAAATAATTAATTAAAAAAATTAATATTTAAATTGCCGAAATAAATGGTACCTACGTTCAATCAGCCTCCTTTGTCCTTAACAAAGACATTTAAATATTAATCATTGATTTTGACTGCCTCATTAGCGTAGTGGTCCTGAGCGCGATTGCTACGCTAGAGGTCCTGGGTTCGATTCCCAGGTCGAGCAAAGTGTTATTGGGTTTTTCTATGAAATTCCCAGTAGCAGCTCGGAGTTTGGAATTTGTGCCCGGTTAATGACAATAGGCTAGCCCCCTATTACATGGGACCTAAACATACCGGCGAACTGTGGATGTACATTAGTACACCTCCGCCTAACTCTTCGGGGAATACAGGCGTGATGGTATTTTATGTATGTACATAATTACTATTGTATCCTACCTAAAAACTAGTTAGTAAATTAGCACACATAAATTCTCTGCTCATCATGCTCCAACAATGTTACCTTCATTGTTACTACTACTCGTATAGGGGTCGAGCATTGTAGCCGGGGCCTGTAAGCCTACAATTTCCTGCAGGGCTCCGCCACCGAATAGCTCATTTCCGAGCCGTTCTACCAATGTGAGCGATCGACTGTAGGTACACCATGATTGATTAATAATGCGGGAATTTCCTAGTACTAGAAAGAAAAACGGAACAGATTTTGTTGAACATACTAATATTAGAATAGAATAGAATATCATTTATTGCACTCTAAAAACTAATGTCAAGTATAAGTTATCAATTATAGAATAAGGTACAATGGGTGTTCTTATCGCTAAAAGCGATCTCTTACAGAAAACCTTTGGATGGACTCAAGAGAAAGGAATGACGAAAAATAGGTGAATAAATAATATTGTAAATGGAAATGGCATTTTTTTATGGGGAGCAAACGAGCAGACGTTGGCGATGGCGCCTTTAAAAGGCGTTGTCCGCCTTTTAAAATGGTTTGGCAAGGGCCTCCGGGATTCCTGACTCACTCGGCGAAACACAACGCAAGCGTTGTTTCACGCGGGGTTTCTGTGAGGCCGTGGCCACGTTGTATCACTCCGGTCGAGTCAGCCCATTCGTGCCGACAGACGCAGACAAAAAGCTAGTAATTAATAATTTTATTCTAGCAGTAGCCACAAGCGGGCCTGCTACTGGATGTAGGTATCCCTAGGTCGAGAAAATTGTTATTGGGTAGATAACTCTATAAGGATTCGGTGAAAAGTGTTTTTTTTATAATATAAAGAATTAGCAAAAATATTAGTTTTAATATTTTTTCTATAAGAAAAATTCCACATGATTCGACTGCATATTTTTCTGATTCGCTATATCATCTGATATGGTGTCTTCGTTGCCAAAGAAATCTCTTTTATATTTATCTCAAAATATTTTTGTAATATCCCAGTATTATCAATACCGCTGGGAACCCTACACAGCGTCGCCCTGATCTTATATTGGGGGACAATAGGCAATTTATTGCTTCGAAAGTAGCGTGTATTTTAGTAGCGGAAAAAGCTTTTCTGCAGGCATTATTTTGTTTGTGAGTACTTACTAGAAGTATTCAGCTTTTAGATTTTAAACCTGGTTTGATATTTTGACGAATTAATATATAAAAATTTACTAAAGTCATTAGCCAAGTGGTACTGTGCGCGACTGCTAAGCTAGAGGTCCTGGGTTCGATTCCCAGGTCAAGCAAAGTGTTATTGGGTTTTTCTATGAAATTCCCAGTAGCATCTCGGAGTTTGGAATGGCAATAGGCTCGCCCCCTATTACATGGGACCTAAACATACCGGCGAACTGTGGGTGTACATTAGTACGCCTCTGCCTAACCCTTCGGGGAACACAGGCGTGATGGTATGTATGTTATGTTACTAAAGTCAACTGTTTCTTTTGGTAATATTTATATCAATTCCAATTAATACCAACAGTCTGAACTCCGAGCTACTGCTACTGATAATTTTATAGAAAAACTCAATAATAGTTGGCTCGATCTGGGAATTGAACTCAGAATTCTACCGTAGTAGTTGCGCTTAGGACCACAGGACTAAAGAGGCAGTAAAACCTTCGACTGTCGATAGATAAAGAGTTAGACTGATACCTAAGCAGTTAAAAAAATACAAATAGATTTATATTTTAAAGGGTTGAGATATATCTGTTAAAAAAAAATCTTGCAATACATTCCTTACTACTTTTTATTCCATAAATTTCTTACCACTACTATGATAGTACCTGCGCGTTTATAAGAATATCACAGACAACATTTATTCCAACATTAAAACGCCTACAACTTTTAAATTACAATCTCAGCAACACATTGCTATTTTTTTCGCGTAGGCGTTCGTCTACCTTTCAATAAAAAACGAAATCTAACATCGCCTTCTATATATAGGGACTACCCGACGATACTTCAATAAAGTATAGCACAAAGCTAACCCCCGTTGTGTGGTATATTAAATTCCCCAACTGACCCGTCAAGCTGCTAAGAATATAGCTCTAGGGCTTATTAGATAAACGTTTAAAGCTAGATTTTTCATCTTTTACGAAACCTATTTCCGTCATATTCCAGTATTATCAAGGCATTATCTGGTCACTCACTTAGGCCCACTTGCACCAACTTTTTAAATTTGTTTAAATTGTATTTAAACACGATTTTTTATTTAAGTCAAACATTCATCTTGCACCAAAATAATGTCCGTGTTAAATACGTTGAAAGACCTGTCAAAGTTAAATACGCTGAAGACCCTATTTAAATCATACTTAATTATGAATGGCCGTTTATTGAACTGTCATCTGACGAATGGAGTTTATTTTGAGATAAAATACTACTAGAAGCCTTGTAATAATTTCTATGAGAGATTATTCACCTATTTAAGATTATTATTTCATTTTATCAAATAAAAAACACAAACAATAAATATGACTTTGTTTGGATTGGTTGTCATGGCAACGAAAAGTCAAAATAATGGCGTAAGTTTCGTTACATGCAGACTATTTTCAATAAAAATCATCTATTTATCATTAATTAAAATTAATTAATTATAATAATTATTAAATTTGATTTAATTTATATCTATTATTCATAACATATTTTTTTAATAGATTTTTCACATTACTATGATGTAATGTAGATGTAATGTAAAAACGGAACGTAGAGAACTGTTTTATCGAAATGTTCAATTCATTTAACTAAATTGACATAAGACAGACTTGGTGCAAGACGATCATAAATGTGTTATGTTTATGGAGTTAAACATATTTAACTAAATGCATAAAAGAATGATTTAAATAGAATTTGGTGCAAGTGGCCCCTAGTGAGCTATGCTTGATAGGTATTTAATTACCCGAATCACAGATAATAGAATACTAGTCCCGAATTAGAAAGGAGGAGATTAAGTTTCCGCCATAGCTCAAAGTGAGTTAAGTTTTAACGTGGGAGAGCCATGCTTCGGCACGAATGGGCCGGCTCGACCGTAGTGATACCACGGCCTCACAGAAAACCGGCGTGAAACAAGCTTGCGTTGTGTTTCGCCGAGTGAGTTGAGGTTACCGGAGGCCCAAACCCTTTTAAAGGCGGGCAACGCACCTGCGACTCCTCTGGTGTTGCGGGTGTCCATGGGCGGCGGTTATCGCTTACCATCAGGTGATCCGATTGCTCGTTTTCCGCCCTATACCATAAAAAAAAAAAGTATTAGTAAGCTTAAGTGGCAACGGTATTTTGATTTTAATTTTGTTTTTAAATGTTGCTTTTGCTTTTGCAAAAGCCGAAGCCGAAGCCAAAAGCAAAAGCTTTTGGCTTCGGCTTCGGCTTCGGCTTCGGCTTCGGCTTTGATTTTGATATTGATTTTGATTTATAGCCCCATATACTGGTTTTGGTTTCTGCTTCGGCTTCGGCTTCGGCTTCAGCTTCGGCTTCGGCTTCGGCTTCGGCTTCGGCTTCGGCTTCGGCTTCGGCTTCGGCTTCGGCTTCGTCTACATTTTGATTATGATTTTGATTTTGATTTTGATTCTGATTCTGATTCTGATTCTGATTCTGGCTTCGGCTTCGGCTTCGGCTTCCGCTTCGGCTTCGGCTTCAGCTTCGGCTACATTTTGATTTTGATTCTGATTCTGGCATCGGCTTCGGCTTCGGCTTCGGCTTCGGGTAAGGCTTCGGCTTCAGCTTTGGCTTCGGCTTCGGCTTCGGCTTCGGCTTCGGCTTCGGCTTCGGCTTCGGCTTCGGCTTCGGCTTCGGCTTCGGCTTTGATTTTGATATTGATTTTGATTTATAGCCCCATATACTGGTTTTGGATTCCTCTTCGGCTTCGGCTTCGGCGTCGGCTTCGGCTACATTTTGATTTTGATCCTGATTCTGGCTTCGGCTTCGGCTTCGGCTTCGGTCTTGGCTTCGGCTTCGGCTTCGGCTTCGGCTTCGTCTACATTTTGATTTTGATTTTGATTTTGATTCTGATTCTGATTCTGATTCTGGCTTCTGATTCTGGCTTCGGCATCGGCTTCGGCTTCGGCTTCGGCTTCGGCTTCGGTCTCGGCTTCGGCTTCGGCTACATTTTGATTTTGATTCTGATTCTGATTCTGGCATCGGCTTCGGCTTCGGCTTCGGCTTCGGCTTCGGCTTCGGCTTCGGCTTCGTCTACATTTTGATTATGATTTTGATTTTGATTTTGATTCTGATTCTGATTCTGATTCTGATTCTGATTCTGATTCTGGCTTCGGCTTCGGCTTCGGCTTCCGCTTCGGCTTCGGCTTCGTCTTCGTCTACATTTTGATTTTGATTCTGATTCTGATTCTGATTCTGGCTGCTGCTTCGGCTTCGGCTTCGGGTAAGGCTTCGGCTTCAGCTTCGGCTTCGGCTTCGGCTTCGGCTTCGGCTTTGGCTTCGGCTTCGGCTACATTTTGATTTTGATCCTGATTCTGGCTTCGGCTTCGGCTTCGGCTTCCGCTTCGGCTTCGGCTTCGGCTTCGGCTACATTTTGATTTTGATTCTGATTCTGGCATCGGCTTCGGCTTCGGCTTCGGCTTCGGGTAAGGCTTCGGCTTCAGCTTTGGCTTCGGCTTCGGCTTCTGCTTCGGCTTCGGCTTCGGCTTCGGCTTCGGCTTCGGCTTTGATTTTGATATTGATTTTGATTTATAGCCCCATATACTGGTTTTGGATTCCGCTTCGGCTTCGGCTTCGGCGTCGGCTTCGGCTACATTTTGATTTTGATCCTGATTCTGGCTTCGGCTTCGGTCTTGGCTTCGGCTTCGGCTTCGGCTTCGGCTTCGTCTACATTTTGATTTTGATTCTGATTCTGATTCTGATTCTGGCTTCTGATTCTGGCTTCGGCATCGGCTTCGGCTTCGGCTTCGGCTTCGGCTTCGGTCTCGGCTTCGGCTTCGGCTACATTTTGATTTTGATTCTGATTCTGATTCTGGCATCGGCTTCGGCTTCGGCTTCGGCTTCGGCTTCGGCTTCGGCTTCGTCTACATTTTGATTATGATTTTGATTTTGATTTTGATTCTGATTCTGATTCTGGCTTCGGCTTCGGCTTCGGCTTCCGCTTCGGCTTCGGCTTCGGCTACATTTTGATTTTGATTCTGATTCTGGTTCTGATTCTGGCTTCTGATTCTGGCTTCGGCATCGGCTTCGGCTTCGGCTTCGGCTTCTGCTTCGGTCTCGGCTTCGGCTTCGGCTACATTTTGATTTTGATTCTGATTCTGATTCTGGCATCGGCTTCGGCTTCGGCTTCGGCTTCGGCTTCGGCTTCGGCTTCGGCTTCGGCTTCGTCTACATTTTGATTATGATTTTGATTTTGATTTTGATTCTGATTCTGATTCTGATTCTGATTCTGATTCTGATTCTGATTCTGGCTTCGGCTTCGGCTTCGGCTTCGGCTTCGGCTTCGGCTTCGGCTACATTTTGATTTTGATTCTGATTCTGGCATCGGCTTCGGCTTCGGCTTCGGCTTCGGCTTCGGCTTCGGCTTCGGCTTCGGCTTCGGCTTCGGCTTTGATTTTGATATTGATTTTGATTTATAGCCCCATATACTGGTTTTGGTTTCTGCTTCGGCTTCGGCTTCGGCGTCGGCTTCGGCTACATTTTGATTTTGATCCTGATTCTGGCTTCGGCTTCGGCTTCGGCTTCGGCTTCGGTCTTGGCTTCGGCTTCGGCTTCGGCTTCGGCTTCGTCTTCGTCTACATTTTGATTTTGATTTTGATTTTGATTCTGATTCTGATTCTGATTCTGATTTCTGATTCTGGCTTCGGCATCGGCTTCGGCTTCGGCTTCGGCTTCGGCTTCAGTCTCGGCTTCGGCTTCGGCTTCGGCTTCGGCTTCGTCTTCGTCTACATTTTGATTTTGATTTTGATTTTGATTCTGATTCTGGCTTCTGATTCTGGCTTCGGCTTCGGCTTCGGGTAAGGCTTCGGCTTCAGCTTCGGCTTCGGCTTCGGCTTCGGCTTCGGCTTCGGCTTCGGCTTCGGCTGCGGCTTCGGCTTCGGCTTCGGCTTCGGCTTCAGCTTCGGCTTCGGCTTCGGCTTCGGCTTCGGCTTCGGCTTCGGCTTCCGCTTCGGCTTCGGCTTCGGCTTCGGCTACATTTTGATTTTGATTCTGATTCTGGCATCGGCTTCGGCTTCGGCTTCGGCTTCGGCTTCGGCTTCGGCTTCGGCTTCGGCTTCGGCTTCGGCTTCGGCTACATTTTGATTTTGATTCTGATTCTGGCATCGGCTTCGGCTTCGGCTTCGGCTTCGGCTTCGGCTTCGTCTACATTTTGATTATGATTTTGATTTTGATTTTGATTTTGATTCTGATTCTGATTCTGATTCTGATTCTGGCTTCGGCTTCGGCTTCGGCTTCGGCTTCGGCTTCGGCTTCGGCTTCGGCTTCGGCTTCGGCTTTGATTTTGATATTGATTTTGATTTATAGCCCCATATACTGATTTTGGTTTCTGCTTCGGCTTCGGCTTCGGCGTCGGCTTCGGCTACATTTTGATTTTGATCCTGATTCTGGCTTCGGCTTCGGCTTCGGGTAAGGCTTCGGCTTCAGCTTCGGCTTCGGCTTCGGCTTCGGCTTCGGCTTCGGCTTCGGCTTCGGCTTCGGCTTCGGCTTCAGCTTTGGCTTCAGCTTCGGCTTCGGCTTCGGCTTCGGCTTCGGCTTCGGCTTCGGCTTCGGCTTCGGCTTCGGCTTCGGCTTCGGCTTCGGCTTCGCCTTTGGCTTCAGCTTCGGCTTCGGCTTCGGCTTCGGCTTCGGCTTCGGCTTCAGCTTCGGCTTCGGCTTCGGCTTCGGCTTCGGCTTCGGCTCCAGCTTCGGCTTCAGCTTCGGCTTCGGCTTCGGCTTCGGCTTCGGCTTCGGCTTCGTTTCTGTTTCTGTTTCTGCTTCTGCTTCTGCTTCTGCTTCTGCCTCTGCTTCTGCTTCTGCTTCCGCTTCTGTTACTGCTTCTGCTTCTGCTTCTGCTGAATTTTCTTCTTTTACGAAACCTATTTCCGTCATATTCCAGTATTATCAAGGCATTATCTGGTCACTTAGTGAGCTATGCTTGATAGGTATTTAATTACCCGAATCACAGATAATAGAATACTAGTCCCGAATTAGAAAGGAGATTAAGTTTCCGCCATAGCTCAAAGTATTAGTAAGTTTTAGTGGCAACGGTATTTTGATTTTAATTTTGTTTTTAAATGTTGCTTTTGCTTTTGGCTTCGGCTTCGGCTTCGGCTTCGGCTTCGGCTTCGGCTTCGGCTTCGGCTTCGGCTTCGGCTTCGGCTTCGTCTACATTTTGATTTTGATTCTGATTCTGATTCTGGCTTCTGATTCGGCTTCGGCTTCGGCTTCGGCTTCGGCTTCGGCTTCGGGTAAGGCTTCGGCTTCAGCTTCGGCTTCGGCTTCGGCTTCGGCTTCGGCTACATTTTGATTTTGATCCTGATTCTGGCTTCGGCTTCGGCTTCGGCTTCGGCGTCGGCCTCGGCTTCTGCTTCTGCTGAATTTTCTTCTTTTACGAAACCTATTTCCGTCATATTCCAGTATTATCAAGGCATTATCTGGTCACTTAGTGAGCTATGCTTGATAGGTATTTAATTACCCGAATCACAGATAATAGAATACTAGTCCCGAATTAGAAAGGAGATTAAGTTTCCGCCATAGCTCAAAGTATAAGTAAGTTTAAGTGGCAACGGTATTTTGATTTTAATTTTGTTTTTAAATGTTTCTTTTGCTTTTGCTTTTGGCTTCGGCTTCGGCTTCGGCTTCGGCTACATTTTGATTTTGATTTTGATTCTGATTCTGATTCTGATTCTGATTCTGATTCTGATTCTGATTCTGATTCTGATTCTCATTCTGCTTGCATGGCAGCATGGCATGCTGTATGAATGCCAGCAGCTCGTTGGCTATAAGTTGCTGAGAACTCATAGCGACCGACCGGCAGCGGCTTCCGCCGCGCGAAACGCGAATTATATTTTCATGCCGTGGAAACAGGTCTGTATCCGAGCCCATAACCCCATATATAGCCCCATAACCGTATAACAGTCTCATATACAACTACTAAACTAACGAGGCAGTCTTGGTCTATTATAACACTTTTATTATTTAAAACTAGCTTCTGCCCGCGGCTTCGCCCCCGTGGAATTCGGTCTGTCATCATATCCCACGGGAACGGGATAAAAAGAATAAAGATATCCTATGTCCGTTTCCTGGTTCTAAGCTACCTCTCCACCAATTTTCAGCAAAATCGGTTCAGCCGTTCTTGAGTTATAAATGGTGTAACTAACACTACTTTCTTTTATATATATATAAGATTTATGTTCTAAAATAAACCTGTGTTAAAAGGGTAAAATAAACCTACATAGATAAACCCTTCCAAACTTCTAAAGTTAACCCGTTAACGTAGCAACAAATTGTCCTGGAGGCCAAACTTGTCAGTTTAACAAAGCGTTTGTCCATTTCACAAATACTATTATCGGAAACCGCAACTCGAGTCTTGATAGCAACTCTCATTTATAAGAGCGTGTCACAATGACGAATGGGTGTCGACCCCAAAGAGTCCTCAAGTTGAAATTGGAAGCACGGAATTTTGAATTTTCTATTTATATTTTAAACCGACTTCACATTCAAAGAAGTGTTGACTAACTAGGCTGAAGGCAACACTGGGGAAGTTGGGTAGCAACAAAGAGCTAAATTACTTTAACGCTTACATAATATCCCTATCAATATCAACACAATATAACAGAGCAACTATTTCATACGAAATACGAAGTAAAAAAGAGGGTGAGCCGTCAGTGTCCAGCCTTTTTATCTTCTCGAACTGACAGTAGCTAGGTAAATCATCACTGTTATCCGATAGGAGGCGCTGAGGTGGCTGCTACCGGTTGTTGAGTTGCCAACACGGCCATGCTGCTCCGTGCCAGCCCCGGGCACGCTCACTTCACCTGGGAAGTTGTCATTTAAATAGCAGCCGAGTAGGTCCGATTCTGCAACTGCAACTGCCTCAATAGCCAAGTGGTCCTGAGCGCGACTGCTACGCTAGAGGTCCTGGGTTCGATTCCCAGGTCGAGCAAAGTGTTATTGGGTTGTTCTATGAAATTCCCAGTAGCAGCTCGGAGTTAGGAATTTGTGCCCGGTTAATGGCCATAGGCTCGCCCCCTATTACATGGGACCTAAACATACCGGCGAACTGTGGGTGTTCATTAGTACCTACGCCTCTGCCTAACCCTTCGAGGAATACAGGCGTGATGGTATGATGGTATGTTTTTTTTAAGAGAACGTTGCCCTACTCTAGTATTTTCCTGTATGGGTGCTTTTGCAAAAAAAAAAACTCACATACACAAACGCCCAGACCCGGAACAACTACATGTAGATCAGACAAAAATTTGCTCAGTATGGGGATCGAACCCACAACACGTGTCGCAGAAGCCGATCGCTCAGCCGCTACGCCAAACGTGTCGTCAAATTCAATTATTTCAGTTAATTATTGGAACGAATTAGGTATTTACTTTATAGATTATACATCTCGCTCGTTCAAATGTGTGTATTTTATTTAATGAACCAAAATTGTGGCTTTATAAAGGGATTATGATCTAAACAATCACGATTGTCCACTCTTTAAATGACCCTTGTTATTTACGGTATTGGGTGTATTTAGCTTCTCAGGCAACACTAACCAGTGAACCAGTTTACTCCGTGTGGGGATCGAACCTACAACACGTGTCGCATGAAAAGATCTCTCAATCCACACGCACATGCAGAAGCCGACCGAGCAGGCACGACAAATGTGTCATCAAATTTCCTTAATACTATAAATGCCTAAGGGCGCTATACACACGCTGTGTGTATAGCGCCCTAACTATATACGACGAACTATGAATAATTTAAGTTAATTGGGTCAACCAACTTTTAGTTGTCACTTATTTTCAACCCTTTTGCAAAAAACGTCTTGAAAAAAAAACCGGCCAATTGCGAGTCGGACTCGCGCACGAAGGATTCCGTACCATAAGTCGCGTTTGTTGTAAAAATAAAATAAAATAAAAAATTAAGGGGGAGCTCCCATAGGAGCTCCCCCTTAATTTTTTATTTTATTTTATTTTATTTGGGTGGCTTACAGCTAACAACACAGAGATAATAGTGGAATGTTCGACGAAAAGCCATTTACAAGCCTCCACAATTAGAAATAATTTTTTTTAGTATTTGTTGTTATAGCGGCAACAGAAATACATAATTCGTGAAAATTTTAGCTATCGCGGTTCTTGAGATACAGCCAGGTGACAGACAGACGGACAGACAACAAAGTCTGAAACTCTAAAAAGACCCGAAATATATTTCTTTAGTTCTTTTCCTACCATTTACAAAACATTTCGACTTAATTTATAAGTACCTGCAAATTCCATGACTAAGGGGACTTAATAATTGTCCCCTTATTTGTATGGAAAAAGTTGTCACTGTCCATTTGATTACCACTTTTGTTTAACGACCGGAGTGATACCACGGCCTCACAGAAAAACGGCGTGAAACACACACACACACAACACCTTCCGTTGTGTTTCGGCGAGTGAGTGAGGTTACCGGAGGCCCAAACCCTTTTAAAAGGCGGGCAACGCCCTTGTGACTCCTCTGGTATTGCGGGTGTCCCTGGGCGACGGTTATCGCTGACCATCAAGTGATCCGTCTGCTCATTTGTTCCTCTACCCTATAAAAAAACCATTTTATTATTATTGTGTTGGTATGACATGCTTTACCACACCAATTTTAGTGTCAATGAAAATTTAAATGCCTTTTTTCCACACAGGAATCAGAGTAACTTGGGGTTTTGGATAAATACTACAAAAGGTTGATTGTAAACACTTACATTATCAAAACAATATCGCGAACATTGCTACCTAATTAGTCTAACAGCGCTTACCGCAAATGCTACACTTGTTGTCCTGGGTTCGACACTCGCACGTTGCCGACCCTGTAAAAATCTTATCACACGTCGCAACAATTATTTAGTTCTACCAATTGGGTTCAATGTCGTATAGATTAAGTGCCATTACCTACGTTGTGAACAGGGCCAGAAGATTAATCTAATCTAGTAGAGAATATTTCAAAAGTCTCCAACGCATTTATACTTCTTTTTTATATCACTAAAGGTAGCAAACAATCATATAGCCTGATGGTAGGCTGTTACCGTAGTATATGGACGCTTGCAACACCAGGGTCATTACTAGGGCGTTGCCGACCCTGTAAAAAATCTATTCACGCCTTTTTTGAGAGGGCGGGGTCAAGATTAAGGAGGGATAGTCGGGTTGGCATAGGAGACAATAAGCGTCCGCGGGCAAATTTTCTGTTTCCCAGAGACGATCGCAGATAGATCGACGCAGAACGTGCAAGGAACACCGTGTGGTTTTTAGTCGTTAGGTCACCATCTCTGGTTGGAGCCCGACAAGCCCCGCCGCCGTCCCGGGCGGCGGAAGTCCATGAGGATTTTCCACACGTCGCAAATAGAAAAAGAAAATGAGACGCGAGTTGTTATAGTCAAACACATAGCACGCTTGGTGGAAGGATTTAATGATCCGTTACCAACTGTGCTACGTACAGCGTGCATCGAAGCTCGAAGTCAGAGTTAATTAGGTAAATTATGAACCACACATAATCGAATTGTTTGTATTTAGACTTCGGTCAAACTTGGATATCCTCCAACGTTCACACATCTTGTTATCGCAATATTGTACCAGTGAAGATTGTAACTTATTTTATTTTAAAAGGGTGTCCATGGAGTTTCTTGCCGGATTCTTCTCCATAGGATCAACCTTTTGGAACCGTGCAACTAGAATCATAACGTTTCATAAACGCTTGAAAAAGCTTATTTGATATCATTTGATTTTGATTTTTGATTTTGTAGCGGCTGAGCGATCGGCTTATCTGACACGTGTTGTGGGTTTGATCCCCACACGGAACAAATATTTGTGTGATCTACAGGTAGTTGTTCCGTAGCGGTGGCTTAGTGGTCATAGCGTCTGGTGTATTTAACCAGAAGACAAATGTTCGACTCCTGCATGCGAGTCGAATTTTTCCATCACTAAAAAAAACCTTATTATTTTATGTTTTTTTTTATTATATGGCTTCGAACCTACTTAATATTTTCAGCCTCTCTTGACAAATCTGTTTATTCTAGTCTATGGACCAATTACCGACCGGATACAGAACACAGAAACGATCCCCGATTAGTACACACAGATCATATCATTCACCTCGTTCTATTAATTAAACTTTATTTGTTACCAATATTATAATAATATGCGGATGGATTATTTTTTTCCAGTCTAACGAAGAGCTGTCTCTACGATCATTTCAAAATGAATTTAAAGTTGTTTTTTGTTAGTTTTCTCTATATTTTTTATCACTGGTCTGAAAACTGCAATTCTGAAACCGTAAGTTTTGATAGATAATACTGTTAAGCATTTTTCAATGCGCAATTATTAATTGTATGACTACAGCGCGACTGCTACGTTAAAAGTCCTAGGTTCAATTCACAGGACGAGCAAAGTGTTATAGGTATTTTTTCTATGTAATTTAGTATAAGCTCGTAGGGATTTGTTCCTTGTAATATGGTCACCTATTAGATGGGACTATAGGAACCTAAATTCTACGGGAGGTGTTTAATTAAAATTTTATTTATAGTTTAACTTTGAGTAGTCCTAATACAGACGCAGTCTGTTTAAGACTGTCTCAGACTTGACAGTTCTACATCTGTCATAGAATCTCTACTATTAAAAAAAATTAAAAATTCTGTGTCTGAACATTGAAGATATTAAAAAAAACAAGTCGGTTAGCGGTTAGTTATAAACTAAAACTAAAACCACCAATTTGTGTTGTCCGAACACAAATTGGTGATTTTTAAAATGTTGTCTGTTTGTTACGGGTTGAAGCAAAAACTAATGAATAGATCTTAATTTTGTTATCACTTTTAAAAAGTATATATTCCATATTAAAAACTGTTGAACTCTTTATCTCAATTAATTAAATGAATCCTGAGATACAGTTTCACCTTTCTGATGTATAGAGGCCCATACAAAGAAGAGATCATTATTATTGTTTTTATTAAATTACTAGCTTCTGCCACCGACTTTGTCCGCGTGGAATAGCTACTTGGTCTTAACGTATTGATGTATAGCCTATCCTGCCTTCCTCAATAAATGGGCTATCTATAACTGAAAGATTTTTTCAAATCGGACCAGTAGTTCCTGAGATTAGCGCGTTTAAGCAAAAAAGCATTTCTTATCGGATGCCTACATCATACAAAGAATACACCCTCAAAGTTTCAGGTCTCTACGATCAGCGGTTTAGGCTGTGCGTTGATCCGTCAGTCAGTCATTCAGGACAAAGCATTTTATATGTATTTTTAGATTTTTAGAATCCATTTCTAATCCATAGCTTCAATGTGCGAAAATATAAATGATTGTTTATTTATTCCTGCCTACTACATAATAATAGAACCTCCTTGCACCGGCCTCTACAAGACCTAAACATCCCGCAGGGTGACTAGCTAAGATGGCGACCGGTTCAAATGACGAAATCGTCTCTGTCACACTCAAATTCGTACCACACCGACTGTGCTCCCCCAAGTGAGTAACTGAGGCACTAAAGACGCAACCCAGAAACTGGATCTCGGTACAAAAGTTCCAAAATTTTTGCGTACCCTTAACCGAATATTTGAAACTTACGTGATTTCTGCCGACGGTTGCCAGTGGCGCTAGTTTGTATGAAGATTTCATTGACAGCGACGATTTAAGAATTGAACAGACTTCGCTTACGAAATACCAAATCAGCGACTGGATCGCGCGACGATTTAGGGACCGGTAACTGGTTACTCTTTTTACGTAGTTACCCTGCCGGTGAACTGTGTACCGTGTGTAGTGATAGTACTTATGTTGTTTGATTTCACAGATTACCTATATAATTACGGAGCATCCAGAAGTTTATTGGTACGACCCATTGTATGCTAAAAATGTTAGGGTCACAAGTCGACGCATCAACCGTCAGGATCCTCGCTACTATGTGAACTTATACCTTGAAACCCTCACTACTTGGAATAATCAGTACGTGGTGAGTCAGACGCTCCATAATACACAATACTATACATGGAATTTATTACATATATAACGCCTTTCTCCACAGGCGTAGGCAGAATAGACCGCTACTTGCTACGATTCTTGCATACTTCTTTTGCTTCTACCACATTCATACATCTTCTCATACATATACGCCTGTTGCTAGTAGGCACCTAACCTTTTAGAAGGACGTCGCCAATAAGATCGGAGTACGCCCTTCTAGTGCGACCTTAATACTCAATACTTTTTTCAACGCTGCCGCTGGCATTAGCCTTATAAAGGGCAAGGCAAAGCTGTATTGACTTGATTAGAATAATAGCTCATTCCTGAATTCCCTCAACTTGTCCAATCCGTCTCAGAATATTCTTTACAATAAGTGTCAGGACATCATCTTCCAGTCCGCAACACCTTTCCTCAATGTATCATTCAGATTACACCGTACATACGTCGTCTGCTTTCATGTCTCATTTGCCACACCCAACATTCACTTCCATACATAAGTGTAGGTAAGTTTCAATATAGTAGGATAACACTATCCATTTATGTTTCAGTTTGATTTCTACTTCCACCAGTTCCTGACGAACAGATATCGTCCCAGCTTTGTAGAGTTGCATTTAAAATTTTGCGATTTGTTGGAAAAAGACTTATTAATTGGGGCATCCCTGAAACACGGCCTAGGCAATAGGTCGTGCCCTATTCCACCTGTAAGTTAATTATCTGTCGAGCAAAAACAAGCGGCACGGCCGTACCATCCTTTTCTCGAAGCAATTCAGCCCATTTTTGAGCTCCTATAACTTTGTTGTGGATTAAACTAGAACCCTGAATTTTCAGTAACCACGCAGGCATTGTATAGACACAGTATATTTCAAATTTTATTGAATTTGAACCAGTAGTTTAAGAGTTATAACTAGTCAAAGTTTCTTAATTTTGTCACTCACTGACTGACCGATCATATATACTCTAAGGCACTTCTAGCAGACCTAGAAGCTTCAAACTTAGAATAAAATTAGTGTTTAGTGTATAAATCAAGAAAAAACTAAAACATTATGCAATTTCGTAATTTAAAAATAATGCAAATTTCCAGTTTTCTTGATGCATAAACCAACTGCATAAATAACTAATCCCATATAAATATAGGACCATGGGCTTTGAGGAAAACTGTAGCTGAAGCTCAAGAAGTAGTACCGGAAAAGAAAAAGAGGAAGATTACCTACAAAAAGAAATGAAATGCCACTAAAAACAACTCGTAAAAAAACCCAAGTCTCGCAACTCAGTTCTTCTATTTTATTTATTTATTTTCATTTCACCTTATAAGCTAGCAGATGTCACATCAAAACGCTTACAAGATTAATTATCTACTAACAATTTAATTATTAAATATATATATTACACATGCTCATCGAATTGTACAATAGATTATTATAAAAATAGCAATAATGTCAGTCTATAAAAATAATAGCAATAAATTAAAAGTATGAATTGAATGACAAGAATATAATGTCAGTTCAGTATCAATAATATATAGGTATCAATCAGTATCAATAATAATGTATAATCCTATTACATAAAAAAAATATGTTATTCGTGATGGCAATAATAATATGTCAGTTGGTATTATTCACTTTTTAGTATAAAATGTCATTTAAAATTACACGAAACTTATTATACAAATGTCCTAAATTATCGGCAAATAAGCCGAGTACGATAGATCGTATCGTAAAAAGTTGTGAGATCCATGATCATGTAATACCAAGTCGGTATCAAGAGTCAATCTGTTTATTTAAAACATAAAAGATTTTTAATATTGATACCGACTTGGTATTACATGGATCTCACAACTTTGTACGATAGAAGAACTGAGTTGCGAGACTTGGGTTTTTTTTACGAGTTATGTTTTTAGTGGCATTAATAAATAATAATTAATTTGCATAATGTGGCAAGTCCACATTTATCATGTATACCGCTGAAATGTGGAATATGTTTCCCCGATAGATATAATCTGGGTGTCGCTTAACATCAGGTGAACTGGCGATCAAGCATAAGTCTATCAAGAATTAAAAAAAAAGATATTTCAAAATCTGACTGCCTCATTAGCCTAGTGGTCCAGAGCGCGACTGCTACTCTAGAGGTCCTGGGTTCGATTCCCTGGTCGAGCAAAGTGTTATTGTGTTTTTCTATGAAATTCCTAGTAACAGCTCGGAGTTAAGAATTTGTGCCCGGTTAATGGCAATAGGCTCGCCCCCTTCGTTCGCCGGTATGTTTATGTTTAAAATCTGTCTGTTTATGCATCACAAAAAATATCTAACTTTAGGTACTCTACTAGTATAACATTAGTGCAGCTAAGTAACTTAAAATACTTTCAGGGCAAATATGATATGAGAAACATGTACATCCCGTTTGTACCCAAGGGCTTCCCATTTATGAAGGGCCGTATTATCTGCAATATATCACACGTGCAAGGTGGTGTGGCTAAGCTCATAGGCTCTGGACATGCCGACATGGAAGTAAAAGTGAGTAAAATTATCGAAAATGGTAAAAAAAGTAAAGTTTGATGTAATAAAATAAAAATTTGACATGACAAACACACTCTTTGTTTAATTTATTTATGTGACACGCACTATCAACTTGCTAGAAATGGAATATAATAATTGCAGGTCTCCTAAACATTTTTTTTCAACAGCTTCAAAATTATTGCAATCATTTCTCCAGACTGTGGATTCCAGTCAAAGTCAAAAGTCAAAGTGAAAATGTTTTATTCCAATTAGACCATTACTGAAAGTACTTTTGAAAAGCTAAAACTAGTTTCATGGTTCCAAAAAGTGGATCTTATGGAGAAGAGCCGGCAAGAAACTCCATGACACTTTTTTTTAATATCATAACATACCATCACGCCTGTATTCCCCGAAGGATTAGGCAGAGGCGTACTAATGTACACCCACAGTTCGCCGGTATGTTTAGGTCCCATGTAATAGGGAGCGAGCCTATTGCCATTAACCGGGCACAAATTCCTAACTCCGAGCTGCTACTGGGAATTTCATAGAAAAACCCAATAACACTTTGCTCGACCTGGGAATCGAACCCAGGACCTCTAGCGTAGCAGTCGCGGTAAATAACACAATTAGAATAATATGCTTTACAACTTAGTTGCTGAGAATTAAGCAGTTTTATTTGTAGGTTTTTTTCATTACATTAACAAAAAGGGATTGCCACAACAGGTAAGCAGTATCACTAACTTTTTAATTATACATATTTAATTTGAGGGTTGAATCAAGAACCGGCTAATCTCTACTATTATAAAATCGTAATAAAACTGGGTCTGTGCATTGAAGAATAAAAAAAAACACATGGTTTAGGGTGTAAATAAACGCCTCCGAATCCAAAAATGTGATTTTTTTAATTATTGTCTGTTTGTCTGTTTGTTACGGGTTGGCGAAACAACTGCTGAAGAAATTTTATTTTTGTTGTCACTGTTAGAAAGTATTGGCTCCAACTTAAAAACCTAACTTCTTATCTCAATTAATTAAATGGATCCTGAGATACAGATCATGATATACCCAAATCAAATCATTTATTTGCATGAAGTGTGGTACATGTACAGCTGTTATGATATAATTTAAGTTCTACACATTTCACAATTTTGGTGTGCAAATATGATGAACTGTAGCATACAGAATCAATTAATTTAATACTAAATTACACATGTCAATTTGTAAATATAAAGTTATAAAGGCTCAATATAAATGTCAATTAAAATTAATAGTTACATACATACATACATACATAAAGTCACGCCTCTTTCCCGTAGGGGTAGACAGAGACCACAGACTTCCACTTGCTACGATTCTGACATACCTCTTTAGCTTCATCCACACTCATCAATCTTTTCATACATGAACGTCGGTTTAGGGTACACTTGACCAAGCCATTTTTGAAAACGTCCTCAATCTGATTTCGGAACGTTCGCCTAGGCCTTCCCCTACCTACATTCCCATTCACTTGACTCTCGTATATCTGTTTAGTCAGTCTCCTTTCATTCATTCTTTCAACATGACCAAACCACCTGAACATACCTTTCTCGATTTTCGATGTCTTAGTAGTAGTTTTAATAATTACAATTACTTTAGAAAATAAAATTAACTGACAATTATTTTTCAACTACTATCTAACTCATGTTATCTGTCAAAAAACTCTTTTCTTGCAATTTGTACGTTTTGAAGATGCCATTTTAACATATTTTCTCTCCATAAAAAAGTTTCCTATGCCTTTACGAAAATATTGTTCTCCAATAAGTTCCCGAGTTTTGTGCTTAGCAATATATTTGGCGATTCATTTTTCTTTGGTTTAAATCTAAACCAGACCTCCTCTCCTACAAAATGAATACCTGATTACGGCCCTGCTTACAGGATACATGCAAAAATAGTATCGAACTCCAACAATATTTTCCATTGATAGGCATAGCATTAGCTGTATTTCGGATTAAGTTCAGGTCCCACCTGCTGCCTCATTAGTTCGATCCTAAGCGCGACTGCAATACTAGAGGTCCTGGGTTTGATTCCCATGTCGAAGAAAGAAAGAAAATAAACTTATTTGCATAGACAAGACGCACACAACATGGAAGTAAACAAGGTAGGTACATAATTTGCGAAAGTATGCGTCACATCCACACAAAACGGTCAACCGCTCAGCTTTTTGTTATGACTCGTACAGGGAGCAGAATCATAACGCTGGTTTTCAGCGACAGCCGGTGTCGACGTCTTGACGTCGGACGGAGCAGCTTATACAAGATTATGAAACATTATAATAATGCGATTAAAATGTTGAAAACTTAAAACAGTATAATACTATATATTTGTTTTTTTTATGATCATTTTATGTAATATTTATACTTATTCATAATCAAAACTTACGTGTCTTATTGCGTTCATCTATATTCAAAGTGAGGACTCTAAGCATGACCGATACGTTCCACAGCATGGTCTTCACATCGCAGTACTCCAGCCCGAACTTTCGCAAGGTCTCCATCGGTGTTTTATGATCTAATTGGTGGATAATATCGGACACCTGCAATCAAACTGACCGCGAACACGCCAAGTTAAATACTGACCCAGTAATTATAGCAGTACTAGTACTGCATCAGTAACTTGTAGAGCGATTTTGTATAATTTTTGACGTTGTGTGTCTTATGAAGTTAGGATAGCAAAATTTTTATTCAGATCAAATTTTATTTTTATTTCTAATTATATTCTCCGAGGACCAATTTATCTCTAAAGCTTCTTAAACTAACAAAAGTACTTTTATTGGGATTTTCGGTGACAGCTCGGAGGTTGGATTTGTGCCCAGTTAGTGGCAATAGACTCGCCCCTATTACATGTGGCCTAAATGTATCGGCAAACTGTGGGTGTACTGGTGTACAACTGTGGGTGTGGAGTACACCACTGCCTAACCCTTCGGGTTATACACAACCTTAGGGTCAGCGCAGACAGAGAGGAATAATCCCCGCGCGGTCTCCGGCATTTTCTTTACGGATCGCGTATCGCGCCCCGCGTATCTTCGAGGACGCGCGAGCAGTTTTTGTCAGGTTCAAGCATTTATGCGCTTTTTCGTAATAATGTTAAAGTTTATTTTCAAGTCATATCAGCCTATTGCCGTCCACTGCTGAACGTAGGCCTCCCCCAAAGAGCGCCAACCATCCCGGTCTTGGGCAGGTCGCATCCATCCGCTGCCAGCCACCTTCTTCAAATCGTCAGTCCATCGTGTCGCAGGGCGTCCCACACTGCGCTTGCCTAAACGCGGTCTCCACTCTAGCACTTTTCTGCTCCATCGATCGTCTGTCCGTCTGCAAACATGACCGGCCCACTTCCACTTCGGCGTACTTATTCTTCGCGCAATGTCGGCAACTTTAGTTCTTTGGCGAATGAACAAACCACCAAAGAAACTCCAAGCATTGCTCTCTCCATAGCACGCTGAGCAACTTTCAAGTGCGTTCATAAAATCCTCACCGCTGCGCTCCGTTCTGTCTGCGCTGAGCCTTAGTTTTAGTATATGCGACACCCAAGACGCGTATCTAGTATTTTATGTAAAGAATCTATGTACAAAATCTCAAAACTGTATCACGAAAAATCACAAAGTTGCCTTCACAAAGCTTGTTATGTTACCTGGATTTCCGTACAAAAACATGCTCACCACTTATTACCCCCGCCCCGCTGTGCACCCGCGCCTAGTGCCGCTATGACCTGCCGTGACACTTGTTGTGACAGTATAATAGCGGGAAGATACTTAATGCCGTTCGGTGTCCCATTTGTAACTTTTTTAAATATTTTTGGGAAAAAATATGATATTGGAATTGATCCAGTTACTTATACTGATCAAACCGTATTCAGGTTTGCATAAATACTAAAAATAATGTTGTGTATTAACAAAACAGTGTAATTTCTATTACTAATTTTGTAAGATTAAATGGCACAGATACATTTATCTGTATCTGATTTCTCTGCAGTCGTAATTTGGGTGGCTTTTAACTTTTATCAGGTTATTTGATAGTTGATTCAAAATTTCACGTGGGAGAGCCATGCTTCGGCACGAATGGGCCGGCTCGACCGGAGTGATACCACGGCCTCACAGAAAACCGGCGTGAAACAACGCTTGCGTTGTGTTTCGCCGAGTGAGTTGAGGTTACCGGAGGCCCAAACCCTTTTAAAGGCGGGCAGCGCACTTGCGACTCCTCTGGTGTTGCGGGTGTCCATGGGCAGCGGTTATCACATACCATCAGGTGATCCGTTTGCTCGTTTGCCCCCCTATCTCATAAAAAAAAAAAATTGTATCTATGTTTTACTGAAAAATATCGACTTGCAGACATGGTTCAAACCTGCGTCTTCTGGTTAGATACACCAGACGCTATGACCACTAAGCCACCATGTCGAAATTTGCCTTCAAATTCTGAATTTACGTCTTAAAGGTCTCTTTTAAGACGTAATATTTCTAATTAAGTGGAATTTCCTTCACTAAAATAACTTTAAAATCTTAGCATGGAAATTACTAAAAAAATACTATAATAAAGATAATATATAATAACATGGCATACCATCACGCCTGTATTCCCCGAAGGATTAGTCAGAGGCGTACTAATGTACACCCACAGTTCGGCGGTATGTTTAGGTCCCATGTAATAGGGGGCGAGCTTATTGCCATTAACCGGGCACAAATTCCAAACTCCGAGCTGCTACTGGGAATTTCATAGAAAAACCCAATAACACTTTGCTCGACCTGGAAATCGAACACAGGACCTCTAGCTTAGCAGTCGCGCACAGGACCACTTGGCTAATGAGGCAGTTACAAAAAGATACTTAATGATTATTATTATTGGAATTTAATAGGTGAATGTCAGCGGTGGCATCGCCCTAGTCTAGAGGGAGATACGCCAATCTTATTGGCGAGGTCCCTCAAACAGGTCAGGTGGACAGTAAGTTTTCACAACCAGCGTGGATGTATGAATGTAAAAGAAGCAAAAGAAGTATGCAAAAATCGTAGCAAACGGCGAGTTATTTTGCAAAAGAGCTAGTCAATATGTAAACCAACTAGCCGTTATGTAAAACAGCGAATAGACAATCCACCTGTGACATAGACAAGCTGTTCATATCTGCTATTACGTATTTTTGAATACCGGTAGCCTAATGGCTAGGTTGTCGGATTTGCGATCATGTCGTTGCCGGTTCGAAACCCACCCATTGCACTACCGACGTGAACCCACTCGTAACACAAGCATCTAGCTAGTCACGAGGGGTTAACAAGAATACTAGTAATGTGCGACCAACATTGCCAGTAAGCTTCAAAAAAATATATTGATGTCTCGTTGTACGGTCATCAACAGCCTATTTTCGACCACTGCAAGCCTCCGTACGCCTCAGAGCCTGATGTTTGGCCAAGTCAATCTAATTATTTAAAACACTAGCTTCCGCCCGCGACTTCGTCCGCGTGGAATAGTTACTTAGTCTTAGCGTGATGATATATTATATAGCCTATAGCCTTCCTAAATAAATGGGCTATCTAACACTGACAGATTTTTTTAAATCGGACCAGTAGTTCCTGAGATTAGCGCGTTCAAGCAAACAAACAAACTATTCAGCTTTATATATTAGTAACTAGCTTCTGCCCGCGACTTCGTCCGCGTGGAATAGTTACTTAGTCTTAGCGGGATGATAGCCTATAGCCTTCCTCAATAAATGGACTATCTAACACCGAAAGATTTTTTCTAATCGGACCAATAGTTCCTGAGATTATCGCGTTCAAGCAAACTTGGCAGGTGGCACTTGACATGTGGTAAGAAGATGATGATCCCCTTCAGCGGCTTGTAGTATGTTTTGATTGAAGCTCACTTCAAGATATCCAATATTGTTAGTTGATAATTGAGTATTGAGTATCCGAGCGGAACTTTAGTAAAATACGTCACGGGAACAGGAATAATAAAAGAACGCTAAATGAGGATATGTCCTTTAGAGCGTTTGTTGGGTCCGAGCGGGCCCAAGCTCGGTCCGCAACGGATACAAAACAAACGCTCTAAAGGCTGATGAATAACGTATTTATTTGGATAAGGATTAATAATATCATGTTTATAAAAACACCTACGCAAATAATGCATTTGGAATTTTAGAACAAAGTTAGCATAAAAAAGGTTATAGTGAGCCAACCTTAAAAGATAGACATATGCTGTCGCGGAATTTTTTTTAGAACTTTTAAAGAGGAACAATTATGTCATATATGATTTTTGCGAAACTTTAACCGTTTACGCAGCGCACGCATCGGAAGCTCTCAAAAGAAACAAAAACGAATTTTAGAACAAAGTTAACATAAAGACGTTTATAGTGAGCCAACCTTAAAAGATAGACATATGATGTCGCGGACTTATTTTTAGAACTTTTAAAGAGAAACAATTCTGTCATATATGATTTTTGCGAAACTTTAATCGTTTACGCAGCGCATGCATCGGGAGCTCTCAAAAGGAAAACCCCCGATTTTGAAACATTCTTCATTGATGCTCCGCTCCTATTGGTCTTAGCGTGATGATATATAACCTATAGCCTTCCTCGATAAATGAGCTATCTAACACTGAAATAATTTTTCAAATCGAACCAGTAGTTCCTGAGATTAGCGCGTTCAAGCAAACAAACAAACAAACAAACTCTTCAGCTTTATATATTAAAGTATATAGATATAGATAAATTGGAAGGCGATTGATCGTAGTTTATTAAATTCAATTGTTATCATGCACATCAAGCTGCAGATTCTCACATTATAAGAACTTTTTTTTTTAAATTCTTGATAGGCTTACGCTTGATCGCCAGTTCACCTGATGTTAAGCGACACTGCGACCTAAGATAGAGCGCGCTTGCTTGGAAGAAACCGATTCACTCGTGATTTAAAGACACCCAGATTATATCTATCGGGGAAGACCCACTCGGGAAGCGCATTCCACATTTCCGCAGTACGCATGATAAATGTGGACTTCAAGCGTTTCGTTCGGATTTTCGGATTTTCTAAATTGTAAAAAAAACAATATTTGTGGAAAGGAGTATCTATGGAGTTTATTGCCGGTTCTTCTCCATAAGACCCACTATTTGGAACCGCGCACCTCGTTTTTGACAATTCAAAAGTACCTGTATTACTGGTCTAATTGAAATAAAACATTTGACTTTGACTTTATCATAGACTAGCTTCTGCCCGCGACTTCGTCCACGTAGCGTGATGATATATAGCCTATAGCCTTCCTCAATAAATGGGCTATCTAACACTGAAGGAATTTTTCAAATCGGACCAGTAGTTCCTGAGATTAGCGCGTTCAAGCAAACAAACAAACAAATTCTTCAGCTTTATATATTAGTATAGAGTATAGATGTGAATCCGTGTGTAGATGTTTTTATTTCTGCATCGCTGCATCTACTTATGAGCCGGATGCAAAACGGATTTAATATTTTATGAACTCAATTAGTTGCACTACAATCAGTGTCAGACTAAATGAAAACAAATTCAGAAGGCTAATTTCGGTGATAAAATTATAACTGCCTCGTTAGTCTAATGGTTCTGCGACTGCTACGCTAGAGGTCCTGGGTTCGATTCCCGTATCGAGCAAAAATAAAATTGCAATTATACAACATTATTTTTAGTTTTAGTTTATCGAATCGAGGAATTCGAATACAATTTCAAACTTTGCTAAAGTAAATTAAACATAAAAAAATATCAATGAATTTAATTTTATTGCCTTCTAAATATTTAAATGTAGAACATAAATTCGTAAAAAAAGTAAAAGAGAAACCTGAATATAGTTTGTTCTGAATAAGTAGGTAACTGAATCAATTCCAATAATTTTTACCCAATAGGGTATTAAGTACACCTTTTTTTGAAAACTGTTTTAAATTAATCCTTAGATCGTAATGAACCAGTAGAATTTTTATTTCAGTTTTATAAAACCGAAAAATGCCTTAAAACCTATTTTTAATTTATGATTTTGAATTTTTGCGCGGAAACGCTAGCCGCCATGCTACTTCGGGTCGTGACGTCACTTCGTTAGTAAACAATACAACTGCAAAAGACTAAGTACCGTCAAGTTACTATCGGAGTGACATCATGTCGGACTCCAATATGGCGGATGGCGTTTTAAAACAGATTAAAAAAGACTATTATTGAAATTGAATTATAAAATTTTATTTTGCATTTTTATAAATAAATACTAACATTTCTCGTTTACTTTTTTAAAAATCTATCATAAACATGCATTTTTATATTTTTTCTTACATGGTGTAAAATACCCTATTTTATATCTTGTCCCCAAAATATTTTAAAAAGTTACAAGTGGGACACCGAGTGGCACTAAGTAAAAGTATCTTTCTACTATTATACTATCACAACAAGTGTCACGGCAGGTCATAGCGGCACTAGGCGCGGGCGCACAGCGGGGCGGGGGTAATAAGACGTGGTGAGCATGTTTTTGTACGGACAACCGGTAACATAACAAACTTGTAACATTTTGATTTTTCGTGATAAAAAGTCGTGTTAGTTACACTATTTATAACTTAAGAACGGCTGAACCGATTTGACTAAAAATTGGTGGAGAGGTAGCTTAGAACCAGGAGACGGAAAAAGGATACTTTTTATCCCGTTCCCGTGGGATGTGATGACAGACCGAATTCCAAGGGGGCGAAGCCGCGGGCAGAAGCTAGTAGATTATAACAGACACGCCTCGGGTTTCGCTCGAGGTGAAACTAAGGTTGTATAATAATTAAAATCTTATCTCAATGTAATAATCAGCAACATTCGATGGTTTTTCTGTGGGTCAAGTTTATATCATTGCAATATAAAAATATAGTCCTCGTTATACTTTGTTCAATAATTTATGAGTACTTACATAATAGGGCATTTATAACATACATATTGCGACTAGATTGGAACTATGCTACCATTTTTAAACTAGCATAATTGGTATTCAGACTGTAAGTGGATTACCCGAGAGTTTAATATGAATTTAAATTTATTTTACCTTCCTTTACTTTATATTTTGTATCACCAATTCGGAAGGAGCAATTCTGAAACCGTAAGTTATGATAAAGGTATAGATACTGCAAATTTTGTTCAATACGATGTACTTTTTTCGTTTCTTTTAATTAAAAAATAACTATAGCGGCTTTTAGTAGTAGATATAATAATATGTTTAAGCATAAGTAATATACGCACTTCATTCTGTTTTAAAAAGTTATGGAACTATGGAATGGTATTACTGGACAAATGAGACATAACAATTTATGAAAAAAATATGATTTATTATTCTTTATAACTTTTTTTGCATTTTCCATGTTAAGATTATAAAGTTATTTTAGTGAATGAAAAAATTCGGATACACCAGATGGGACTCTCGGTGGCTTAGTGGTCATAGCATTTGTTGTATCTACACCAGATGCAGGTGCGAATTCTGGCCGCAAGTTGAATTTTTGACGCTATCATACTGATTTCTGACACTTACGCGAATATTAGACATTGAAATGAAACTACTTTTTACGGATTTTATCGCAGCAGATATTATGAAGCATAGGGACCCGCGTAAAAGAACACATTGCCGATGTCAAACACCGCCGTTCCAGAAAGTCAGCAGTTTGTGAACATACCCTAGACAAGACCCAGCACTACATCAGATTTGATAAACGACAAGTCCTCTCAAAAGAAAACCGATTCCTACCCAGGATGATTCGTGAGGCTAGGCCGCAAGTTGAATTTTTCCTTCACTAAAATAACTTTATTTTTCTGTTTTAGATAACTTTTATAAGTACGGAACATCCCTCCGTAGATTGGTACGACAAGAAGTGTTTTAACAATATTACTTTACTCAGTCGACGGAATAATCGTCAGGACCCGAAGTATTATGTCCACCTCTATGTAAATACGAACGTCCCACTTGATAACCATATGAAGGTGAGTTAAGAAATAGAGGGCCTATATCATTATGTCTGAGTGTACTACTTTTTGAATAAATTAAACAATGCACTTCTGTGTGGTCAACACTGAACTCCTACATCGCATAGCAGATATGCTATGATGATATAGATTCCGATATGTTAACCTTTTGCTGGTGATTTAGAATCTAGCATATCAAACTGCATAATCCTAACATTGGTAGAACCTATTATAAACAACAAAATAGTAGATTGTATCTTAGGGGAGCAAAATAGTATTTTTACGGCGAAGGCGTTTATAAACACACAAGACCGCAGCATTTTTTTTTCATTTCTCATAATCGGAAAGTAGTGTTAATTTGATCTGAATAGCGGGTGGAAAATGCTACTTCCCACCCTTGGGCGGGAATAACTCATAGTAATTACTTTCCCCCCTAGGGTGGAAAATAATTTTAAAAATAGAACAAAATTAGGTTCTGGCAGTCAGCTGTAAAAATCTAACATTAACATTCTGCGGCCTTGTGTGTTTATAAACGGCCAATGTGAATTTAAAAAAAACACGTGCGGTGTCGGTGCTCGGTGGCCCCCTTGTTACTTTTTTAAAATATGTTTAGAACGAAATATAACATGGTGTAAAAATATAACATGGTGTAAAAATATAACATGGTGTAAAAATTATTGGAATGGATTCAGTTACTTATTCCGAACAAACCATATTCCAGTTTCGCAAATTCTAAAAATAATGTTGTAAGCCTCATTAGCCTAGTGGTTCTAAGTGCGAATGCTACGCTAGAGGTCTTGGGTTCGATTCCCAGGTCGAGCAAAGTGTTATTGGGTTTTCAATGAAATTCCCAGTAGCAGCTCGGATTTTGGAATTTGTGCCCGGTTAATGGCTATAGGCTCGCCCTCTTTTATATGGGACCCAAACATACCGGTAAACTGTGGGTGTACATTAGTACGCCTCTGCCTAACCCTTCGGGGAATACAGGCGTGATGGTATGTAATGTTAGGTTGTATAATGGTTCTATTTCCATATTGTCGTTAGATTTATTTGCTGGAAATTCAGCTCTCCATAACACCCTCTATTTCTCTTTTCATTACTATTATAAAATTGTAAAAAAGCTGTGTCTGTACATTGAAGATAAGAGGTCATCAATGTTGGTTTTCCATTTTTTCTCCTGATATAGCTTCACGTGAGCGAAGCCACGGGCAGAAGCTAGTATATTATATTATTAATATTTTTTAACATTTTAAAGTACCTGTTATCGAATGTTACAGTTGGATTTCTACATCTACCAGTTCCTGACAAACAGATACCGTCCCAGCTTTGTGGAGATGCATTTGGGAGTATGTGATATGGTGCAAAATAACATATTCTTTGGCACTACATTGAAAAGGGAGTTAGGAAACAAAAAATGTCCTTTTCCTCCGGTAACTCATCATGTTCCATGCCTTTCATCATACATACACTCACGGCTTTCTCCCACAGGGGTAGGCAGAAACTATAGAGCACTTGCTACGATTCTTGCATACTTCATTTTCTTCTGCCACATTCATACATCTTCTCATACATACGCGCCGGTTGCGAGTACGACGCACCTGATCTTTTTGAAGGACCTCGCCAATAATATCGGCGTATGTCCTCCTAGGACGACCTTTCGACGCTGCCGCTGATATTTACCTTATAATAATGATAATGCCTGTCGTTAATCGTCTTTCTCTCTTTCATATTAATCACCTTTACGTAACAACTTTCGGGGTATCAAGCGTGATGCTGTCTATTTTTTGCGACGGTCGAATGACAACCGGAAAAGATAATTCAACTTGCTTTCCGGGGCATAGATATTAGGTTCAAAAGAAGAAGTCATGCCACTCTGCCCGCGGCTACGCCCGCGTAGAGTTCGGCCTAAGTTTTTATCAACGACCCATGTCACCTGTCAAATCAATAATCACTCTTAAAGCCCAAAAAATCCTGACAACCAGTCTCTCCTCCGAATATCGGTATTGGCCAGAAATGGGTTGCGGAGGTCTATCTCATTTTCAGCCGTATCTGGGTAGACTAGAAGCCGTCCCCAAAATGCTCGGGAAAAGGAAAAAGGCTCGGAGCATGATGATGGGGTATTTTTGAAATCGTAAAGTGAAAAGATGATAATAGAACTGAATCTCGATACCTAACAATCCCTTCACAGGTCGGACAGAGAAATCAAATCATCAAATCAAATGTTTTTTATTTCAAATAAGCTTTTACAAGCGTTTATGAAACGTTGGTTATGATTCTAATTGCACGGTTCCAAAAGGTTGATCCTATGGAGAAGAATCCGGCAAGAAACTCCATGGACACTCTTTTAAAATAAAATAAGTTACAATCTTCATTTGTACAAACCAATGAAGATTGTAACTTATTAATATTGCGATAACAAGATGTGTGAACGTTGGAGGATGTCCAAGTTTGACCGAAGTCGACAATATTAATCGAGGATTCACATTATTTGAGAACCCGATGTCATTTCTAGATAATAAATAAACTATGCGGTAAAAAACGCACACCATCAAAGCGACAAATGGAACTAGGTGTCCTTAGACATGCTACAACGTACACACATTTACAGATTCTGTTGAGGTAAACAATACTAACCATATGAAGACATCTTGATAATTATGTAAATAATAATATATGGAATCTGTCAAAGCTATGTCTATCTACTTATAAGGTACCTACCATAGCTACTAACTGACCAACATGAAATTAATAACACATAACATACCATCACGCCTGTATTCCCCGAAGGGTTAGGCAGAGGCGTACTAATGTACACCCACAGTTCGCCGGTATGTTTAGGTCCCATGTAATAGGGGGCGAGCCTATTGCCATTAACCGGGCACAAATTCCTAACTCCGAGCTGCTCCTGGGAATTTCATAGAAAAACCCAATAACACTTTGCTCGACCTGGGAATCGAACCCAGGACCTCTAGCGTAGCAGTCGCGCTCAGGACCACTTGGCTAATGAGGCAGTTGAAATTAATAAACATTATGAATAGTCTCTAATAATCAATAGCTTCAGTTTGCCAGGGAGGCCACAAGTGCATGGAGTATTTAACGACAGATCGCTTCATCCGAGTGACATCAAGAAATTTTAATATCTAATTTCAGGGAGAATATGATCTGAAGAACTTGTACATACCGTATGTTCCAAAGGGATTCCCCTTTGCAAAGGGCCGTATCTACCTTAATGTTTCGCTTGAAAGTGATGGAGTGAGCCGGCTTATAGTATACGCTAGTATAGATATGGAAGTAAAAGTGGCCAAAATTAACAACAACAGGAAAAAAAATAAGTAAGATGTGAAGTAAACTATATGCAATTACAGTTAAAAATGATTTTTTTTTTGTGAGGGAAAACTTCGACTTCTGCTGGCTTATTCAAGTTTAGAATCTATGATCGCTAACGCTATAGAAAACTATTAAAATGTATGGGGAGTACATATCTATAACGCTTAGTCCCTTCCGCTAAGTACGCTTGTTCCCTGAGACCTACAATTTGGGTGTCTTCAAGACGAGAGTGAATAGGTACCTTCTAGGCAAGCGCGCTCCATCGTAGACCACTTCGATGCTTAACATCAGGCAAGTTGTGGTCAAGCGTAAGCCTATCAGTGATAAAAAAAAAAGTCACGTGGTCAGAATGATGTGACAGCGCTATAGGTAGGTATGTACTCCCCATACATTTTAATAGTTTACTATAGCTTTAGCGATCATAGATTACAACTTGGCTAAGCCCGCTGGTTAGATACAGCCACCAACTTATTTTTCAATAGTCGTCACTGACGTCACCTTTATGACGTAAAATCAGAATGCAAATTTCGACATGACGGGTGGAACTCGCGATGGCTTAGTGGTTACAGCGTCGTATAGAAATTCGAATCCTGGCCGCAACTCGAATTTTTTCCTTCACTAAATAACTTTATAATCTTAGCATGAAAAATGCAAAAATTACAAAAATATAGAAGAGAATATTTGTTTTTTTTTTTCTCGTTAAGGTACCTTGTTAGTATAGTGTTCTAAAGCGCGACTGCTACGCCAGAGGTCCTGGGTTCAATTTTTGTTCAAATTTCTATGAAATTTTCAATTGCATAGGATTTTGGACTTGTGCTTGGTTAATAGCAATAGGCTCGCGATAGCTTCAGGTGAGCGAAGCCGCGGGCAAAAGCTATTATATTAACACAATAAAAATAATACATAAATGTATTTCTTACATAACGCTGCGGTGATAAATGCAATGTAAAAAACTACAGACCAATATCTATCCTATCGGCTGTCTCCAAAATTTTTGAAAGTCTGGTTTATCACAAATTAACAAAGCACACGAAATTTCTAGTACGTATGGAACAACATGGATTTCAGTAGAAAAAATCTGTGATCACCACTCTTATATCATACATAACACCTATAATGGAAGGAATTGATGGGGGCCACCAGATTGGTTCAGTGTACACAGACTTTGCCAGTGCTTTCGATCTTGTTGACCACAATATTCTTGTTGACAAGCTTAGGGATCAATATGCCATCAGTGACGCATTATTGAACTGGTTTAGATCATATTTGGAAAATCGTGAGCAGGTGGTGGTTCTTGGCGGTTTTGAATCAAAAAAATATATTGTATCGTCAGGCGTACCGCAGGGATCACATCTCGGGCCAATACTATTCCTACTGTTTATCAATGACATCGTATACAGTGTTCATCACTGTCGGTGCTTCCTATTTGCTGATGATATGAAGATCTCGCGGCAGGTTGATTCTCTGGCGGATGCTGAGCTGATTCAGGCCGATCTCGACCGCATATACCAATGGTGCTGTACAAACAGGATGATGCTTAACGCTTCTAAATGTCAATTCATCCATTTCACGAGGAAAAGAAAGGTGTTTCAATCAAGTTATCACATCAATAATGAGAATATCGCCACAGATGATCAAATTCGCGACCTTGGTGTGATACTTGATTCAAGGCTGAGCTTCATTCCTCATTATGACTGTATGGTTCAAAAAGCTTCCAGGATGTTAGGTTTCATTAAACGTAATACCAAGGACTTCCGACACAGGTCTTCTTACTTCCTTAGGTCAAAGATTATAAAAAATAAGTTATAAAATAAAATAAAATAAAATATCATTTTTAGATAAATAAATAAATAAATGTATAATTATGTACTATATATTTCATAAACAAATTTCAAATTTAAAATTTATTATTTGCATTGAATATGATTAACAATTCTGTCTATTAATGTGCGCTTTTAATTTACTGTATAATCTTATATTCTTCTGTGTGTCTTTATAACTGTGAATACTGTATCTTCTACTTTAATACTACGCTAATGTTGTGCATGTCTGTAATTGATGTAAACACTAGTCCTATATCTCTGTCTTTAAAATATCAATGTTTGTGTTTATATTGTTGATGTGCTTTGAATAAATAAATAAACGCTTTTATCCCGAAAGAGCTCGTCAGAGGCAGATATAGTAGATACGTACTTATTGTAATAAATTATTAGTTAATATAATACTACTACTAGGTACTACTGTCTGGACTTTAAAAGGGACCACGATTCTCTGAATTTGTTACGGTGTTTCTTCTCAGAGTTCGTCAGTTAGGAAATGCCAGCGCCATCTAGTTAAAAAAAACATTGACTTGTTTAAGTGCAATTAAAAGATCTAGGGGCTGATTTCTCCATCGCTAGATAACTTTATCGCGGAAATAAGTTGGAATCTTAGACTGTTTTTCTATACAAAATTTGTCTAACATCAATATTATTCCTCAGTTGAAAGTTAATTTTATATCATTTGTCATTTATCAATGTAATTGTTTACCTAAATTTATGCTGGGGTGCATAAATTTGATCCCAGCAACGGATTCAAATAAGATATATTGTATTCATATCTCTGTAAGCCCCCATTTAGTGGGTCTAATCTCAAACTTCACTTAATCGTCGGTTAATGTAAATCCATTGTTCAGAATGGTAGTTAAACTGTTGGTTAGAACTTCTCGGTGAAATATTACCGTTACAATTATAGTTGACACACCATCACGCCTGTATCTTGGAGAGGTCAGGAAGAGTTGTAACGATGTAAGGTTAATAAAAGGTTCTGTTTTTATAATTTGCCCATTCCACTCATCCATGGATAATCACGGAGTTAGTGTGGTCTTTTACATCTCTATATATCCGAAAAAAAAAACAAACTACGCTCAGCTTATCCCTTCTAGCAATTCAAGTTCTTTGTAAAAGATGTTCCTGCTATAACGACAACAATAAACAGTAACCTTTTCAACATAAATTAATAAGGAATGCAATAAACCTTATTTATATGACTGTAAAGTTACTTTTTATTATGCTATTCTTTCAAAAAGTTTCTGTAAAGAAAGTTGAAATTCACTCGAGAAGATTTTTCTTTGGTTCCTTTGTTACATGAAATTAAAGTTTATATTTTTGTAGTACGTATAATGGATATCCTAATGCATCGATCTATCCTGGAGTGGAGGCGCATCTCCACCTACAGATATGTACAGACTAAAATAACTCTTGGCTTCCCATGTCTGGAGACTTAATGAAATTCATCATGACCCCACGAAAGGGGGGCTATCTGCCTACCTAGACGACACGTTTAGCTATACGTATTCACTTAGCAGTGTAGCATGTAACGTAGGTATCAGATACTGTATCAACCTGCAAGTGGGTCGACTCGTCCACTGTCCACCGCATATCTAGCTACGAGCTGCCGGATCCGCCTTTGTGCGAGCTTACAGCGCTCCACGCGCAAGCGGCTCGCAGCGGACTCGTGCCCTTGATACTGTATCTGATACATTACATGCTACACTGCTAAGTGAGTACCCAGCTTTAGGAGTAGCGGCTGGGCAATCAGCGCCACGTGTTGTGGGTGGATCCCCACACGGAACAAATATTTGTGTGATCTACAGGTAGTTGTTCCCGATCTGGGTGTTTATGTATGTGAGTATTTTTGTTTGTGAAAGCACCTACGATATAGGAGAAAATCCTGGCGTGGGGCAACAGGAAGAAAGAAACTTCAAAGGCAAAAAAAAAATGAATCTTCTTATCCGAAGACTACTAAAACTCCTTCTTCTTCTTCTTCTGAGCCTTTCTCAACTAGGTATGTTAGTTGGCTTCCAGAATAAATGACAAAGTCGTCAAAGTACGTCTGATTCTATTCATATTGTCGACAAGTTATTATCTATAAAACAATTTCCGGTTACCTATTTGCATTAAATACTTAATTATGCTATTTCCGGCGGAACTATCTCTCGGAACATCTGATATAGCTATCTGCTATTGGTATACTTATATTTAGGTCATATTTAAGGCTAAATTTAGATTTGATAGACATGACATATCTTAAGTTTAACCTTGAAATAAACAATTACAAAACCTCTGACCCTACTGTAGTACACCCGCAGTCTAATTTGTTTAGGCCCCTGTAATAGGGGAGAACCTTTTGCCAATAACCGCGCGCAAATCTAAACTCTGAGCTGCGGGTATTTTATAGAAAAACTAGCCATTATCCGCGACTTCATATAAGAAAAAGTAGCCTAAAAGCCTTAAAGTAGTTAAAGTTTAAAGTAGTTGCCTAGGTAACATAAACAGGCTGTAGTCCAAGCACGAAGAACTATCGAATTCGTATCGTTAACGTATGAGTTTTATTCTACTACAAATCTCATACATACATACATATTTTCACATCTGTCTGCCATTGGGGTTGGCAGAGACTACACTCGCTACGATCCTGGCACACCACTTTCGCTTCATCTACGTTCATTAACCTTCTTCTCGTACAAATTATTCTCGATTTCGATACGAATACGTTTTCGAAAGTGTTGCTTGGGCTACTGATTAGTCTAGTGGTTCTAAGCGCGATTCACTAACACTTAGCTCGACCCAGAAATCAAAACCCTGATCCTTTTACTCAGTAGTCATGCGCATGAGCACTACACTAATGAGGAAATTCAGAGTGAACAGAGTCTGAACTCCAGACCTATATTAATATTCTAATTACAAAAGTAACGCTGTCTGTCCGTTTGTTTGTTTGATAACCTTTCACACCACACACGGCTGAACAGTGGCGTTCTGTAGTTTCTGCCTACCCCTATGGGGAAAGAGCGTGAGTGTATATGTATAATCTCTTCTCTTATTTTCTCTACTACTTATTATAAATTTGTAAAAAAACTGTCTGTTCATTGAAGATATTTAAAAATAAACAAGTGAGTTAGGGTGTTTAAACGTCTCCGAATCCAAAAATGTAATTTCTGAAATTCTTGTCTGTTTGTTACGGGTTGCAGCAAATACTACTAAATAGATTTTAATTTTGTTATCACTGTTAGAAAGTATGTGCTCCAACTTAAAAATTCGTATACTTGTTATCTCAAATAATGAAACGGAACCTGTGATACAGCTTGACCTCTCTAATGTATAGAGACCCATACAAAGAAGAGATCATCACTGTTGGTTTTTGAGCTTCACGGGCAGAAGCTAGTAAACATAACATAACATAAAAAACATACCATCACGCCTGTATTCCCCGAAGGGTTAGGCAGAGGCGTACTAATGTACACCCACAGTTCGCCGGTATGTTTAGGTCCCATGTAATAGGGGGCGAGCCTATTGCCATTAACCGGGCACAAATTCCTAACTCCGAGCTGCTACTGGGAATTTCATAGAAAAACCCAATAACACTTTGCTCGACCTGGGAATCGAACCCAGGACCTCTAGCGTAGCAGTCGCGGTCAGGACCACTTGGCTATTGAGGCAAGCTAGTAATATTATAAAAATTCGTAAATTCCTATATATTGAATATATATTCATTCATATATATCTATATATTATTACTATTATCATTATAGTGATCATTTACTATTTTTGTCTGATAAATGTTACTATATCTGGTGGTAAGTTAAACATAAGCCATTTTAATATGAAGGTACAATTCCCCTACCTGGGTTACTGCACTGCATTCCACTGCATAATTGCACCTCTCGGAACATACGCACGCGCACGGTTGAATAAAGATCCTCCCCTCCACTGCTTCCGTTCCCTTCAATTTCGTTTTGCAATTGCAACCTAATTATCATGTTCACAAAGCATAAAATAACATTTCCACAATTATAATATCAAAACAGGATTGCTTTAACGAAAAATATTTTGTTAAATTTCATCAAAGTGCGTGGTTGTGTTAGTTTTTTTTTCTGGTGCTATGGCCGAACATATCACCTTATTTAACTGTTTTTTGTTATCTTTGTTTTACTTTACCAGTGTTTCTGAAAAGGTTAGTCGTAAGTGGCTAAATTTTGTAGATAAACAATTGCGAAAACAAAACAGTACATAAAAGCGTCATTTTTTTATGGGATAGGGAAGCAAACCAGCAGACGGATCACCTGATGGTAAGCGATAACCGCCGCCCATTGACACCCGCAACACCAGAGGAGTCACAAAACCCGAACGAAACGCTTTAGTCCACTTTTATCTTGCGTACCGCCAAATGTAGAATGCGCTTCCCGAATGGGTGTTCCCCGATAGATATAATCTCAGTGTAAATCGAGGGTGAATCGGTTTCTTCTAGGCAAGCGCGCTTTAGCATAGATCGCAGTGTAGCTTAACATCTGGCGGTAAAGCATAAGCTTATCAAGATTTCTTTTATGTATTAATTCGGTAAACGAGCTGACCAGCCACTTGGTGGTAAGTAGTCATCGTTGCCCATGGACACCTGCTACACCAGGAGTTGCTGGTTCGTTGCCGACCCTTATGAGCTCCTACGAACTGCAGACTGCCAAAGCCACAGCAACTGAGGGGAACTGTCTCTTAAGTTTGCACGTGGGAGAGCCATGCTTCGGCTCGAATGGGCTAGCTCGACCGGAGTGATACCACGGCCTCACAGAAAACCGGCGTGAAACAACGCTTGCGTTGTGTTTCGCGTGAGTGAGGTTACCGGAGGCCCAAACCCTTTTCAAAGGCGGGCAACGTACTTGTGGCTCCTCTGGTGTTGCGGGTGTCTATGGGCGGCAGTTATCGCTTACCATCAGGTGATCCGTCTGCTCTTTAGTCCCCATATCCCATAAAAAGAAAATAAAATAACACCTGCTACGCCAGATGTGTTGCTGGTTCGTTGCCGACCCTTAAGAGCTCCTACGGACTGCAGACTGCCAAAGACGCAGCAACCGAGGGGAACTGTCTCTTAAGTGCCAAAGTCGAAACGCACACCAAGGTGCTTTACGACAGACTCCAACGTAAGGGTGGTCGCCAGCCAGTCAGACCCCAAGAGATCTTACCACCGAGCAAGACAGATATTTTCTCGTCTCTTACGAGATGCCTATCTGAAAGGCAGTGAGGAACAGTATTCTAACCCATCCCCATACGGGAAGACAGGAAAAAATCTAGGAACATAAAACAGTAATAAGCTAAGTCAGCAGTTTGTGAACATACCCTAGACAAGACCCAGCACTACATCAGATTTGATAAACCACAAGTCTTCACAAAAGAAAACCGATTCCTACCCAGGATGATTCGTGAGGCTATTGAAATAAAAAAACACCCAAATTTCAATAGAGAAGATTCTATAATGAGATTCCAAGCAGCTGGTAAGACCCAACCATCTTACCAGCTGCTTGGAATCCCATTATAGAATCTTATAAAATCTAAATCCAAGCCCAAAACAGTAATACCAAAGGATACGGTGAGCTCGTTCTGCGTGAATCGGATCGCTAATAATTAACAAAAATGTAAGGTAGCTGTTAGTAATTTTAACATCAAGACGTCCAAAACCTCAGTCTACCCGTGACCATGGATGCTGTAAAGGATCCGAAACGTCGGGAACGAAATAATATCAATATGCCGCGATAAAATCCGTAAAAAGTAGTTTCATTTCAATGTCTAATATTCGCGTAAGTGTCAGAAATCAGTATAGTAATAAGCGAATCTTGTTTCAGATAACATATTTAAGTGTTGAGCACCCCAAGGTCACATATTACAATCCCACATTTCTGGTGTACGCAAACTTGACATCAGTTCGGTATGGACGTAGTAACCCCATCTATTACGTGGCACTTAACTTCGAACCCGCTGTACCTTTCGACAACAGCATATACGTAAGTTACTTAACTACAACTGATATGTTTTTGAAAGAACAATTCGACTTCGGGCAGGATTCGAACCTGCGTCTTCTGGTAAAATAGACCAGACGCTATGGCCACTGCAAGTCCCATCTGCCAGGTCGAAATTTTCCTCCAAATTCTGAATTTACGTCTTTGAGGTGACGTTCACTAAAATAACGTTATAATCTTATTTATTTTATTTATTTATTTATTGCAAAATGTATACAAAGTAACAAGCTTGGCTTAAACTAATGCATATATTATGACCCGCAGCAAAATAACTTAAAACTAGAACATAATATATTATATTATTCACAAAATATAAAATGTTATTTTCTATTAATTAGCTTTTCTTAATCGTTAATCTTATAGTCTCTTTTTCTCATATCTCATATCTTATAGTCTTAACATGGAATATGCGAAGTTCAAGTTCAAGTTTAAATGTTTTTATTCCAAATAAGCTTTTACAAGCATTTATGAAACGTAATGATTCTAGTTGCACGGTACCAAAAGGTTGATCCTATGGAGAAGAATCCGGCAAGAAACTACATGGACACTTTTTTAAAATAAATAAAGTTACAATCTTGACGCCGGTACAATATTGCGATAGCAGCTTGTGAGAACATTGAAGGTTAATGTCTAAGAAGGTTGAAGTCTAAGGCAAAAAGATTGCTATCCTGATTTTTAACCCCCGACGCAAAAACGACGGGGTGTTATAAGTTTGACGTGTCTGTGTGTGTGTGTGTGTGTGTGTGTGTCTGTCTGTGGCATCGTAGCTCCCGAATGGATGAACCGATTTTGATTTTGTTTTTTTTATTTGAAAGGTGAATAAGTGGGGAGTGTTCTTAGCTATGTTTGATGAAAATCGGCCCAAGATGGCCGCCGCCACAAGATGGAGGTTTACATATTTTTTCACAACTCCCACAATATTGGTATCAAATGAAAGGGCCTGACTAGTAGAATACTATACACTATGAAAAATTTCAAATCCAACATGGCGGCCTCCACGAAATGGTGAATTTATTAATTTTTTTCACTACTCCCTCAATAAAGGTATCAAATGAAAGGGCTTGACTAGTAGAATACTATACACTATGATATAAGATATCTAATAGCTATGAAATAATTGTACAAAAGTTGAATAACTAAACGAAGAAAATACCTAATTAAAACGCAAGAAAATAAAAGAAATTAAACAAAATAACTAAGGAGTCCCTACAAAAAGTTTGAAATAACAAATTAAATTAAAAATTTAAAAAAACCCCCGACACAAAAATAAACCTGAATCCCTATAAAAAGAAAAAAATAATCTTGAAATTATAACCCTTCGTAAGTACGTATGAAGCTTTTTGATTAAATTTTGTCGCGTCGGGGGACCGCTCTCTAGCTCTCGCGTGTCTGCCCGCTCGGGTCGCCAAACTTGATTATGTTACGCTCCGCCCACTTTACGCCCTCCCGCGCGTCGCGGCGATGTACGCGCCATCCACATCAATTCTGAATTCGCGCGATTCACGTTCGGGAAGCAAAAGGAAAGGAAAGGATTCACATAATTAGAGAGCGGTCCACCGACGCGACAAAATTTAATCAAAAAACTTCATACGTACTTACGAAGGGTTATAATTTCAAGATTATTTTTTTCTTTTTATAGGGATTCAGGTTTATTTTTGTGTCGGGGGTTTTTTTAAATTTTTAATTTAATTTGTTATTTCACACTTTTTGTAGGGACTCCTTAGTTATTTTGTTTAATTTCTTTTATTTTCTTGCGTTTTAATTAGGTATTTTCTTCGTTTAGTTATTCAACTTTTGTACAATTATTTCATATTTCAATATACTTGAATGATATCACCCGCTTATAAGGTGAAGGAAAACATTGTGAGGAAACCTTCACGCCTGAGCGATTTTCTTGACGGCGTGTGAAGTCTGCCAAGTTGCATCAGGGATGGTGGACTATGCTGCGGACGAATTTTCTGTTTCCCGTAGCCCCCGTAGCAAAACATAGGTCGGTAGGTCTGGGTGGAGTCCGACACGCCCCGCCGTGGCGGAAGACATTGAGGCTCTTCCACACGCAAAAAAAACAATGGATGGTGGACTATAGCCTAAACCCTTTCATGAAGAGAGGAGACCCGTACCAAGAAATGGGACAATGATGATAATGGGTATTGCGAGATAATGGGTTGATTATTTATATGTTATGTTTGGAGTTTGAATTAATTGTAACCAGTTCGCCCCCTATTATATGGGCCGTGGCGGTAAATATGGGTGAACACACTTATACCCTTCGGGGAACCATACGTGATGATATGTAATGTTCAATTTTATTCTCTCTAGCGTACTCTTACTTTTTTTACAATTACCCAGGTCGACATATATTTCTTCGAACTGTTAACAAACCAGTACAAACGGAGCTTCATAGAGTTCCACTTCACCTGGTGTCATCTGACAGAGAAGGACATGCTGTTTGGGTATGCCATGAGAGCAGCAGGATTGAAACAACCATGTCCTCATGGTCCTGTAAGTAGGTACCATAGTTATCAAGGGAAGATATTTATTGTTTTATTTATAGAATAGGGGGGCAAACGAGCATATGGATCGCCTGGTGGGAAGCGATTACCGCCGCCCATGGACACCCCCCGCAACAACAGAGGAGGCACACGTGCGTAGCCGCCTTTATAAGGGTTTGGGCCTCCGGAATAGGAATAAGAATTGAAACAGAATAAGTAACTGAATCGATCCCAATTATATTTTATTCCCAAAAATATTTCAAACTGCCTCGTTAGTCTAGTGGTCACAAGTGCGACTTCTACGCTAGAGGTCCTGGGTTCGATTCCCAGGTCGAGCAAAGTGTTATTGGGTTTTTCTATGAAATTCTCAGTAGCAGCTCGGAGTTTGGAATTTGTGCCCGGTTAGTGGCAATAGGCTCGCCCCCTATTACATGGGACCTAAACATACCGGCGAACTGTGGGTTTACCTAAGTACATCTCTGCCTACCCCTTGGGGGAATACAGGCGTGATGGTATGTTAAATATTTCAAAAGTTACAAGTGGGACACCGAGCTGCACTAAGTATCTTTCCGCTATTATACGTGCACAACACAAGTAACGGCTGGTCATAGCGGCACTAGGCGCGGGCGCACAGTGGGGCGAGGGTAATAATAGGGGATGGGCAAGTTTTCGTACGGACAACCAGGTAATATAACAAGCTGGTTGCCGCCTATGTCACCTGCTGAACCAAGAAGGCGGCATGGTGGCATGAGGATCGCGACGACTGCATGTCTTCGGCCTATCCCAGCGACGCGTGTCAACGAATGCCGTCGTGGGGGATATTTTGTCTTTTGTTTTTTCATCCTTGTAAATACGCACAAATAAACGCATATTCAGAGTTTAGGCGGGAAAATGAAAAGTGCACGTTGTCGATTTTATTATTATTCTTCAAAACTTGAATTTCTCCGAAGTTTAATGTGTAATTATGGTGGAGAATTAACCACTAAGTGTTCGTGAACGTGTGAGAGTGTAGGCAAATGATATAAAATTGAAAATCGTGACTTTTTGGGTTTACTCCTAAACTCCATCGAAGCCTGAATAAAGTTTCTACGGTTTTATTGGGGCAACTGAACTGAACTTATACTTGACACTGGCGAACACAAGAAGTGTGGTGCCATAATACAATCCCATGATGGGAAATATTCTTTGAAAATATTACTTGATTACTCTAATACTTGACACTGGCAAATACACAAAAAGTGTGGCGCCATAATAAAAAAAAACGCATAAGTATTCAAAATTATAATATTATCAGCACTATTTTTCATCGATCGCTCAGCGTCTAACCACACGACGACTATACCGGATACCGGGAAGAGCAGCATTGTAAAGCGGCGGTAGCCTAATGGCTAGGGCGCCGGCCTTGCAATCATGTGGTTGCCTGTTCGAAACCCACCCATTGCACTACCGACGTAAACCCACTCGTAACACAAGCATTTTAGCTTAGCACGAGGGGTTAACAAGAATACTAGTAATGTGCGATCCACATTGTTAGTAAGCTTTTAAAAAAAAAAAACCTCATTTCTGCAGCAGTCGAGTTTGCAACACAAGCTTATAACTGTGATTTTTTGTGATACAGTTTTGACATTTTTTACATTAAAAATACTAGAAGCGCACTAGAACACTTAGAGCTGCCGATCATGGTTAACTGGATTTCATTAAAATATAGAATTCTTTTTGTTTTAGGGCCCGATAAACTTACAGAATATGACGATAAATCCAAAATTCATCCCCAGAGGCTTCCCATTCACTAGGGGCAGGATATATGCAAACTTCACTCACCCCAAGAGCAAATCTAGAGTGGCAGAGGGCTATATCGACATGAGGCTGACGACCATTGATAGGAAAAACGCTAAAGCATTGTTTGAACAATAAAGTTTATTATAAGAATTTAATATTGAAGCGGCGGTAGCCTAATGGCTAGGGCGTCGGACTTGCGATCATGTGGTTGCCGGTTCGAACCCCACCCATTGCACTACCGACGTGAACCCACTCGTAACACAAGCATTTAGCTTAGCACGAGGGGTTAACAAGAATACTAGTAATGTGTGCCCCACATTTCTAGTAAGCTTTTTTTTTAAAAAAAAAAATATAATGTATTACTTGTGAGATACATTGTGTTTTCATGTGATGGCCAAGTCAATCTATCTAATTAAAACATTTAAAAAAAATATTGATATGGTCACTATAAGATGTTGTTAGGTTAGCTAATTACGTAATAACTTAAGACAGAAAGACCCATAAGTAGGGACTGAATAAATTGACCGACTTGGTATTACATGGATCTCACAACGTATGTTTTAGTTGGCATCATACTTACCTCGACTTATAAAAAAAATCTTTATTCCTCAAAAAAATATACACACGGTTTTTTTTATTGGATAGCGGGTAAACGAGTCGCAAGTGGATTTTCGCTTTTAAAAGGGTTTTGACCTCCGGTAACACAACGTAAGCGTTGTTTCACCCCGATTTTCTGTGAGGCCGTGGTATCGCTCCGGTCGAACTGGCTCGAGATAGCTCTCTTACGGTGAAACGCTTTAAACATTTAGTTAGAAAATTATGTTTGTTTAAGTTCCAAAAAAAGAAAAGCAAAATGAAAATCTATGGCCGCGACATGCTGGCGCCAAATGTAAAAGGCTGTTGATTGAAAGCCGATAAGTTTTCTTTTTTTTACTTTTTTAGCAATTTTCACACTGCAACGACACCGCGGTCGAGCGACACGAACACGCTAAACGAACGAAAAAAATCACAAATCTATTTTAGTTTATACTGGAAAAAGTATACAGTATTTTTCCAGCTTTATCTGCATGTTTGTACTAGGTTGACAGGTTATGCTGAGCTCGTTGCGGTCTATTTTTGGATCGGTCGCCATTCATACTTATTCAATATCAAGTAAATTATATACTATGTTCTTTTAATCATTTTTATCTACCTATTATATTAATACGTGAAGAGAAAACTTTGTACTTGCCCATTTTTTTTTTTAAGCGCATTGCTCGCATGGAGGAGTGGCAGATTGGATATAGATAACGTTTATATGAAGGAAAAGTGCAGAATGCTAATATTTTCTAATAATAATGCTTAAAAAATACATTTAAAACATACCATCACGCCTGTATTCCCGGAAGGGTTAGGCAGAGGTGTACTAAGGTACACCCACAGTTCGCCGGTATGTTTAGGTCCCATGTAATAGGGGGCGAGCCATTAACCGGGCACAATTTCCAAACTCCGAGCTACTACTGAGAATTTCATAGAAAAACCCTATAACACTTTGCTCGACCTGGGAATCGAACCCAGGACCTCTAACGTAGCAATCGCACTTGGGACCACTAGACTAACGAGGCAGTTTAAAGTTTTCAAAAATACATTTAATCTATATATATAAACTAGCTTCTGCCCGCGGCTTCGACCCCGTGGAATTCTGTATGTCATCACATCCCACGGGAACGGGATAAAAAGTATCCTATGTCCGTCTCCTCCGAATTCCTCGGGGGCGAAGCCGCGGGCAGAAGCTAGTTAGTAATAAAAACAGTACACACTACTATGCGTTTGGCACACAACTTTTATTTATGGCTAATCTATATATTACTAATATATAAAGCTGAAGAGTTTGTTTGTTTGTTTGTTTGTTTGTTTGTTTGTTTGCTTGAACGCGCTAATCTCAGGTACTACTGGTTCGATTTGAAAAATTCTTTCAGTGATAGATAGCTCATTTATCGAGGAAGGCTATAGGCTATATATCATCACGCTAAGACCAATAGGAGCGGAGCACCAATGAAAAATGTTTCAAAATCGGGGTTTTTTTCCTTTTGAGAGCTTCCGATGCGTGCGCTGCGTAAACGGTTAAAGTTTCGCAAAAAACAGACAGAATTGTTCCTCTTTAAAAGTTCTAAAAAAAAGTCCGCGACAGCATATGTCTATCTTTTAAGGTTGGCTCACTATAACCTTTTTTATGCTAACTTTGTTCTAAAATTCCAAATGCATTATTTGCGAAGGTGTTTTTATAAACATGATATTAATCCTTATCCAAATAAATACGTTCTTCATCAGAAGTATTTAATTTAAAACAAAAATGCCCTTTACATCATTGGATTTCAATGAATATCTTAGGATATATCGCAGTTTTAAAATACCTAACATCGCAGCAAAATAATGATCAAGTACCGCGCGCGCATTTATGATGTGCAAGGCAGTCATGAGGGGGAAGGGCGGTGAGCCCAGTTAGCTCAGCGAGTTAATTTTCTTTAGGGTATTGTTTCTTACTAATATATAAAGCTGAAGAGTTTGTTTGTTTGTTTGTTTACTTGAACGCGCTAATCTCAGGAACTACTGGTCGGATTTGAAAAATTCTTTCAGTGTTAGATAGCCCATTTAGTGAGGAAGGCTATAGGCTATATATCATTACGCTACGCGGACGAAGTCGCGGGCAGAAGCTAGTATAATTATATGAAGGTTGAAAGTATGGAGTATATTATGGTAAAATTTTGAGCACATGGCGAACACTAGGGTCGCCCGTGTAATTAATAGAGTGAAAACATATAATGTTCTATTACAGTGACCATATTTTTTGAGAGTTTCAAATTTTTTTTTTCGAGGTTTTCCCGTCACCAGTCTCATTTGATTACTTTCTGGGAAGCCCCGGCAACGTATTTGTAAAGATTTACTGAAATAAATACATTTTTATTTTTATTATTTTATTTTATTAAATTTACTATTACGTCAGATTATTAGATCTATTGACAATTGTACACAATTTATGAAAACATCTTGCAAACAATATTTTTACTTGAAAATTTTAAAATTACAGTAATATTTCACTTATTCATTCATTACACACACCAAGGTACTTAAGGAAATGAGGGATTAAGGTTTTATTAAACGACCAGAAGAGGAGTGGCCTGCCAAAGAACTTAGAAAAAGAAAGATGAAAGGAGATCAGATACGGTAATAAGACGGCTATGGGATATATGATTGGCGGATGTCACCATTACAAATCATGACTCCAGAGCAAGGGAAGAAAAGTGTGGTTTTTAGCCAGAAGGTGTCTTGAGCTTGGTCTTGAGGTGTCAAGATTCGATTCTGCATTTGCTGCGTAAAAATATGTATGTATCTATACTAATATATAAAGCTGAAGAGTTTGTTTGTTTGTTTGTTTGTTTGCTTGAATGCGCTAATCTCAGGAACTACTGGTCCGATTTGAAAAAATCTTTCAGTGTTAGATAGCCCATTTATTGAGAAAGGCTATAGGCTATATTATATCATCACGCTAAGACCAAGTGACTTTTCCACGTGGACGAAGTCGCGGGCAGAAGCTAGTAACTTTATAATCTTAATATGAAAAATGCAAAAAAATAGTCAATGGGTATTGTATCATCGTACGACATGACTTATTAGAGGTATAGAAGTTGAGAAGATAGAGTATACAATAGATGTTGAGAAGCAAAGTAACCTGCTTTTCAATAGATGTTACTAGCGTCACCTTTAGGACGTAAATATCAGAATGAGAAGGTAAACTTCGACATGGCGGGTGGAACTAGCGGTGGTTTAGTGGTCATAGTATCTCGTGTATCTAATCAGAAGACGCAGGTGCGAATCCTGTCCTCAAGTCGAATTGTTCCTTCGAATTTCGCTGAAAAGGTGACGTGTACATAAGGTCTTTGTTTTTTTTCCAAAGATGCCGTATAATCATTAACACCTTTCCTAGATCCATGAAACCTTAACCTGCCCAACAAGCGGCGCCCATTAAATTAACTACCACCGTTGTTTACGACTACACGTAATCTTTTCAATTATTTTTCCCGTTAAAAATGTATAATTACTGAAATGTATGTTCCGTTCTGTTTCTGTACTCATTTTATTCATAATTTATATTCATGGTACAATATTTTGTAATATTTTTTAAAGATAAATCTACTATTAGGTTACATTAATCTACTATACAGGGGTATTTTTCAAGCTGGCCAAATTTACAGTGACTATTCAGAATCGATTATATTATCGATCTTTGAACAAAAATAAATCAAATAATCAAAATCGAAAATTTGTTTTGACGTTTTCATTCCTGTGTACCTCTATAGGTATTGCAGAACGCGTGGATGTAGTTACAATTACACAATTTAGTTCAATAACTTAAATAGCACACATTAATATTAATGAAATTCGTTTTTTTTGGACATTTCAAATAAATGTTTTTCCTACGTATTGAACTAACTAGACAACAATGTTTAAAATGCACTGTGGGTTTGACTTTAATGGCTTAATTGATTTTTTTTTGGCTGGCTTTTAAATTTATCCCGTACTTTACGTACGCATTTATCTATACTGCATAGATAATTTACTATTACTATTGTGTCGTTTGGTAATACCGCCGCATTATCAAACATTCTGCTACTATTAGTTAAGTTAGAATAATGATAAATGATATTTATTTCTGTAAATAGATATTTTAAAGACACTTTTAAAAGTCAATGTCTTACAATTTTTTATCTAGATGGCGCCGGCATTTCCTCACTGACGATCTCTGAGAAGAAACACCGAAGCAAACCCAGAGAATCATGGTCTCTTTTAGCTAGCTAACATCATTGTTCACAACGCATGAATGTTACCACGGGTGGGTAGATGCCGTATGCTTGTTGTTCATCTTATTGCATTGCATCTAGAAAAAAATTCATCACTACTTATTATAAAACAAAGTCGTTTCCCGCTGTCTGTCCCTATGTATGCTTAGATCTTTTAAACTACGCAACGGATTTTGATGCGGTTTTTTTAATAGATAGAGTGATTTAAGAGGAAGGTTTTAAGCTATCACGCTATGACTCTTAGGACCGGGGCAGCGCGGGTGAAACCGCGGGCGAGTCGCTAGTATTTTATAAATAACATTTCCTGGACGTTTGAATCAATTCGCGGCAAAAAGATAGTAATAATATAAAATCACAGCTGTATTCACATCGGTTAGCAGAGATGAGATGAACAAATAAAGCAGAAATGTGAAAATGCAAGTTTTGTGGTGATCGATTTATTTGTGAGGTTTTTATTGCGTGTTCAATGTTTAGGGTGACTGAGTCAAATTATGAAATATTTAATTGCCTCTAAATATCGCAAATCCCTAACCAATAAAATTTCTTAAAATGCGTGTCGTCGGTAGTGCGTGCGTACGGAGCAACTGAAGTTAAATCGCAATACAAATTCTCACTAGCCAAAACAGAGACAATGTTCTTTATTGCTTCATATATAATGTATATATAGGCCTGAAAATTCAGTAAGTAGCAACATCCCGTAGGGCACAGCACTAAATCGGTAGACCAGGTACTTAAAATTACTTATTGAAATAATAATCACAATTTATTATAATTATTTATTAAATTATTAGGAAATATAAACTACAAACATTAAATTTAAAATGTATATAAACAATTTATTGAATTATACAGGCTGACTGGTAATTCACTCTCAATACTTAAGGAGAGGACTCGGTACTCGAGGACGAGGTACGGTTAAATTTACTAAGTAGGACAATACTTTTTTATTTGTAATGTTATTTTTTTTAAATATCACGTCCGTTTTGCTGACGGAGAGTTATGCTTCGGCACGAATGGGCCGGCTCGACCGGAGTGATACCACCACGGCCTCACAGAAAACCGGCGTGAAACAACACTTACGTTTTGTTTCGCCGAGTGAGTGAGGATACCGGAGGCCCACACCCTTTTAAAAGGCAGGCAACACGCTTGCGACTTCTCTGGTGTTGCGAGTGTTCATGTGCAGCGGTAATCGCTTACATCAGATGATCTGTCAGCTTATTTACCCTCCTAATTCCATAAATAAAGTGATGTAGTGTCTCACCAGCCATCCTGTATATTTTTATAATTTTGTTCATTTTATTCCACACAGTGACTACCTCATTAGCCAAGCGGTCCTGAGCGCGACTGCTACGCTAGAGGTCCTGGGTTCGATTCCCAGGTCGAGCAAAGTGTTATTGGGTTTTTCTATGAAATTCCCAGTAGCAGCTCGGAGTTAGGAATTTGTGCCCGGTTAATGGCAATAGGCTCGCCCCCTATTACATGGGACCTAAACATACCGGCGAACTGTGGGTGTACCTTAGTACACCTCTGCCTAACCCTTCGGGGAATACAGGCGTGATGGTATGTATGTATTCAACACAGTTGTTAGGTGTCACAAATATGCTTCAACATTGAGACTATACGGGCATTTCACAAATAAACATTTCTGCCTTTCTTTAAATATTTTTCTTGTGTTTCACTTATCTATAACAACATTATCTTTACAAAATAGGCCAGCAGAGAATCAATCTCCTGAAATAATCGAATTTCTCCTCCGTCTTCCTCACAACAATCACTCAAAATGTATTTGTGTTAACGTCAAAATGTCAGATGATAAAGCTTTTAAAAAGTTAATTTTCGTTAGAAATATCTGTGATATTATAAAGATGATATTGTAAATAATGTATCAATATATATAATATTACCTATCTTGAATACATTTGGCACTAATCTTTATTTTCTTAAAAAAAACTGCCCTACTAGGCATTTCTCCTATACCGAAAGTCCTAGTAGGTTCAAAATACATTTTGACAGCAAAAACACTAAAGGTGTAACACGCTTTTATGTAAAAATATGGGATATGGAATGGAATGTACCTATAAAATGGCATATTTCTTATCACTATAAGACTCGATTACACCAAACTTTTCCTAATGCTAAGTATAGGTAATGTTAGTGTCAAATCCTATAGAAAAGACCATTCTTAGCACTAACATTAGCATTAGCACAAGCAAAGCTAAGCTTGGTGCAACTAAGTTACATAAATTACATACTCATACATAACTTTTTAGTTCTTTTTACTCCCCAGTAATAAAAGCGTGTTTTAAAAAAAAACTTTATTTTTTACGTATTAGTATTAAGCTTGATCGAACCACGTGCCGACATCGCTCCATTTTTGAATTTTTAATAAACCTTTCTGTAACCCTTTCTATGAGTTTAGGCGGGAAAATGAAAAGTGCACATTGTTGATTTTAAATTATTTTTCAAAACTTGAATTTCTCGGAAGTTTAATGTGTAGATAATTATGGTGGATAATTAACCATTGAGTGTTCGTGAACGTGTGAGAGTGTAGGCAAATGATATAAAATTGAAAATCGGGCTATTTGGGTTCACTCCTAAACTGCATCGAAGCCTCAATAAAGTTTCTACCGTTTTATTGGGGCAACTGAACAACATATATTAACTTGACACTGGCGAACACAAAAAGTGTGGTGCCATAATAGAATCCCATGATGGGAAAAATATTACCTACTTGATTAATCTAATACTTGACACTGGCAAATACACAAAAAGTGTGGCGCCATAATAAAAAAAAACCCTTTCTATCCAACTGCTGAGCAAAGGTCATCCTATATTCATCCAAACATGTAGAGAAAAAAAAATAATGCTAAAAAATTAACCGGAGACATTCGAAGACGCGTAGATTCATGTTTGTGCAACTGTATCGAAACGTTTTCGTGTGTGTTTGTTTTTTATTGTGTGCCTAGTGAATTTCCCCGGGGCACACCTGAACCTCAGTTACGATGTTTAAACTCACCTTATTGCTATTTGGTTTGGACTTGTTTTGTAAACGGTGTGTGTTATGACTAAAGTTTTTATTGTGAGTTTAGCAGTGTGGTTTTGCCCGCGACTTCGTCCGCGTAGCGTGATGATATATAGCCTATAGCCTTCCTTATCTAACACTGAAAATCCGACCATTAATTGCTGAGATTAGAGCGTTCAAGCAAACAAACAAACTCTTCAGCTTTATATATTAGTATAGAGTATAGATTTGACAATTTTTAAAATGACTTTTTGAGAAATATTTCAAATATCTTCAATCTTCATATTTCTCAATGTGTCATTTAAAAAAAAAATATAATTGGCGTTTTAAAGTCAAAGCCATGCTTTGAATTATTCTAATCTATTTTAAATGTCAACATTCTATGATGAACTTTCGGAAAATTATGAAATTTTTAAGAAATTTACGACTTTGAGGCCCACTTGCACCAACTTCGTAAATGTGTTTAAATTGTATTTAAAAACGAAATTTCTATGAAAAATTGTGTTTAAATAAAATTTAAACATATTTAAAAAGTTGGTGCCCCTGATTTTACAAGAGTTGCAATCTTTGGCAACTCCTTTAGCATAGCGGCTACTTATACTGTCTTCTGTGAGACGTATCGCGGGTTCAATCCACCTACAGTACAAATATTTTTAGTATTCCGGGTCTGCGTGTATGCGTACGTGAACATTTATGCATAGAATCCTAATATACGTTGTAAAAAAACTCTTAAACAACAATTCAAGGGATCACGTCACTTAATAATCCCAGCATCCATCTTGTTATCGGTAAAACAAACAAAAACTACTTATTAGTTGCTAAATCCACCGTTTCAGTGCTGTTATTAGGTAAACAATGAACCGGCTTAGCGAGATTTTGGGACAGAACACGATTAGTTAGGAACACAGATATAAAGTTGGGGGATATATTAATGGTACAGACTCCATACAACTTGATTAATACCGGTTTCCTTGCTTAACACTCACTATTTAGTGACTACTATTATAACATACTTGCTTCCGCCCGCGACTTTGTCCGCGTGGAATAGTTACTTAGTCTTAGCGTGATGATATATAGCCTATAGCCTTTCTCGATAAATGGGCTATCTACTTAACACTTTAAGAATTTTTCAAATCGGACCAGTAGTTCTTGAGATTAGCGCGTTCAAGCAAACAAACAAACTCTTCAGCTTTATATATTAAGTATTAGTATAGATAAGTATATAGAGTATAGATAACATATCATCACGCCTGTATTCCCTGAAGGGTTGGACAGAGGTGAACTAATGTACACCTACAGTTCGCCCGTTTAGGTCCTATGTAATAGGGGGCGAGCCAATTGCCATTAATTGGGCACAAATTCCAAATTCCAGAATCGAACCCAACACCCCTAGCGTAGCAGTCGCGCTCAGGACCACTTAGCTAATGAGGGAGTTACTATTAACAGTTAGCAAATTAACACTCAAACATTATTGGGGCCGGTTTCTCTCTGACCAAAATTGACCCTTCGGCACTACCTATTTAAGTAGTTTTCCCCGTGTAGGGTATTGGTTAAAATACAATTCCTCACAGCCATTATGATACAATCTCTCTTGGGGTCTGACTGGCTGACGACTACCCTTACGTCGGAGGCTGTTGTAAAGAACCTTGGTGTGTTTCGACTTTTGCGCGTGCGAGCCAGTTCCCCCTCTCGAATGCTGCGGCTCTGAAAGTCTGCAGTCCAAAGGGGCTCTTAATACTCGGTAACACATCAGTAATTCCTCTGGAACTGCAAGTATTTATGAGCGGCGACGACGAATTTATAAGGCTGGACAGAGATTACGGCGCCACTGTCTCGTTGCGGGGCGCGTCACAATATGAGATTCACCTAGACCTAGATTCAGCGGCTACACACACCACGTGTAATTACATCGCAAGCTATTGTGTAACTACTGTACTCATTATGTATTTATATAAATTTTTATTGTTTATTTATATTTATATTGTATTTTCTTTTTAAGTATTAGGTATCTTTTTTTTTAACTGGTTTTCCTTCCGTGGGCAACTAGAGTCTGACATTCCACTTACCAGTGCCGTTTTAGCTCAATAATGGAGCACAAAATTTAATATACTATACTAGTACCTATATAATTATAGTAAGAATTGTGCTGAATAAATGATTTTTCTTTCTTTTGTTTTCTAGATCGCATCCAGACAATATTGCTCCTTGTTTAATGTTATTTGTTTAGGACAGGACAAGTTTTTGACTGTTCCCACATCATATTAAAAGCTCGTTAAACTAAGTTTGTTTGAACACACCTGACTACTTGCACCCGTACCGACTCCCAGCCGAACACAAACAAAACAGACTGAGACTGTTTTAAACATGCTTATAAGGAAAAATATTTAAGGGTCCGGTAGAGCTTAAATTTCTCACAACAACGTAATCACTACATAGTATAAAACAAGTCACTTCCCGCTGTCTGTCTGTCCCTATATGCTTAGTTCTTTAAAACTGCGCAACGGATTTTAATGCAGTTTATTTTAACAGATAGAGTGATTCAAGAGGAAGGTTTTAAGCTATTTAATATAAGCCTGCGACTCTTATGAACGGGGCAGCGTGGGTGAAACCGCGGGCAGGTCGCTCTAAATCGTAATCCAAACAATATTTTGCCAATTTTTTTTTTCAAATCGTGTTTTTTTTATTTAATCTAGGTTCCTACGGTACCATTTCGTCTACTACTACTTCACTGGAAATAAACGACCGGAAAATCGTTCCAAACTTGGTAAAGTTATCAAGAATTGTGTTTGAATTACAATTTGTTTTGGTATTTCGTTTGTATGGGAAATTCGGTCCCGGCTGGACTCTGATGCAAATTAACAGATAAATAAGTACATAATACAATAAATCTTCTTTAATATAAAAAAATATTCACGGAACCAAACTGATAAAAGTGCACTCTTCGAATAGTAAGTAGAACATGAAAGGTTACAGGAAAGGTTAAGATAGAGGTGCATAATAATTGTTCTCCCTCTGATTCGACCATTTCAACTCGATAATTTGTCTGTCTACGACGGCGTAGGCGGCGTAGCCAGCGTCAGCTACGCCGTAGCAAGAGCGTAGCCCCCATTTTTCCTTTCCCAAATGCAAAGACGTTCTTGTTTTTATTTGTGGGATTATATAAACTAGTGTTAGCCTATTACATTACGCCTTCATTATTTGAGGGGTTAGACAGAGGTGTTGGTACTTATACCCACAGTTCGCCGGAATTTTAGGTCCCATGTAATAGGGAGCGAGCTTTTTCCTATTAGCCAGGCACAAATCTAAACTGAGAATTTCATAGAAAAATACAATACCTACCATTTTATTCGAATCCCTATTATAGCTTGTTACAGTGTCTATTTAAAGATATCGCTACGAGCTAGTATTAAATTATCGAAAAATCTATATATTGTATTTTTTTACATTATCCCTTAGGATAAAGTCCATCGACGGTAAAGTTATTGTCCTTTATTTGATTTCTTCTATATTTCACGCATATATCCTCCGAGGCGCAGGAACGTGAGCTGGTTGTATGTCGGCAACAGTTGGTTAATCTGTCTCCATTGTGGTACACCGCCCGAGGTTTATGATCGCCTGGTACATTTTTATGTAACATAACACCACGCCTGTATTCCTCGAAGGGTTAGCAGAGGTGAGCTTATCTGAGGGTGAGAGAGAGTGCCTCCACCCTGCCGATCCGCGCCCGGCGCACCCGCACCGGGCGTAGGAACAGGGCAGACAACGCCCTGTTCCAACCACCATAAAGGGCCACGGGCGGCGGACTTGGGGAAGTTCGACCGCCCACTCACAAGGCCCGAGCTGGCGACGCGGTTTGCAGTTTCCGCGCCCCGCTCAGCGGATCGGTAGAAGAAGGGGAGGGTGAACGTCTACGTCTGCCTCCCCTTACGCGTAGGGGGCCGCAAATGGCGGCCCGCCACTGTCGGGCCCGCGGACGAATGCTACAGCGCTCCCGTAGGCCCGGCACCAAAGTGGTGACGCGAAACGCCGAGGTTGGTTTTAGTCGGTAGATCGCTCTTTTCAGAGCGGAGTCCGACACACCCCACCGCTCTCCCCGCAGTGGTGGATAGGGCATAAAGCATTTCCAACCCCGTCAAAAAAAAATCTTAATAAATAGCTTATCTGTCGGGTACAATGTTAATTAAGAATTTGTGTTGAAAAAAACCTTTTTCTTACTACTCCTTCAAGGAATATCAGGGGAAGGAACGAAAATGGTCTGGTATTGTACCTAACTATATGTCAGTGTGTGGATGGGATGGATTATTAACAATATGAGACCTCTCCGTGCCTCGGAGAGTACGTAAAGCCGTCGGTCCTTGTTAGTATTAATAGTTAGTAGTAATCCGGAGCCTTAAAAATGCCTGACAACCAGTCTATCCTCCAAATATCGGTATTGTCCAGAAATTGGGTTGCGGAGGTCTGTTGGCAGTTTTTTCGTGTAAAATACTGATATTCAGCCGCATCGTGGTAGACTGGAAGCCGACCCCAATATATTTGAAAAAAGGCTCAAAGATGATGATATCGTAACTATTTTTAACGTCATTATCGCAAGTGAAATCATTGGAAACACCTACATGCTTATAATATAGCTATTCTACGACTACTAAAAATTTTGCCAGGTCTAAATGGGGCAATAGTTGGGCAATTTGTGTCTATTGTTGGCCAATCGGGGTATTGCGTATTAACCCGTCCTATTTCATGTTCGTAGTTTACAGCACATTGGTGGAGCTCTGGTTGCGGGTTTGATTTCCAAACTGAACAACTGAGTACTTTTTTTTAAAGAAACTGAAATACTTAACTTTGTGCTAGGATTTTCTCCAGTGTCGTGGGTGCTTTTACATACACAAACGCTCAGATCTGGAGCAACTACCTGTAGGTTACCTAAATACAAATATTTTTTCCGTGTGAAGATCGAAGAGGCGGTAGCCTAATAGGGCGTTGGACTTGCGATCATCTGGTTGCCGTTCGAAACCTACCCATTGCACTACCGATGTGAATCTACATTTTAAGACAAGTATTTAGCTTAGCACAAGGGGTTAACAAGAATATTAGTAACTAGCTTCTGCCCGCGACGTCGTCCGCGTAGCGTGATGATATATAGCCTATAGCCTTCCTCAATAAATGGGCTATCTAACACTGAAAGAATTTTTCAAATCGGACCAGTAGTTCCTGAGATTAGCGCGTTCAAGCAAACAAACAAACAAACTCTTCAGCTTTATATATTAGTAAGTATAGATGTGCGAACCACAATGGAAGTAAGCTTTTTTAAAAAATACTTCACTATGTGGGGTATGTACATATTTTATAACTATGAACGACCTAACTGCCTGAGTGCGGGGAGACGATTGCTGCGCCGCGCTAACACAGTAATGCGCCTGTACACAAATCGAATGCGTCAGCACTGTCCCTACAACTAACAATACTTTAGTCGCATTCAGTGCGGCCAACGCGCCTGCGCGTTTTTCGGACGTTTGACATGTGTTCGCGGCGCGTATGCGCGTCCATACAATTTACATAGCTTTCTTCGAGTGCGGCACGCCGCACCTGTGCGTCCATTGTCTAAATCTATTGTTTCGAAAATATCGTAAAATAAAGGTCGGTAAGGGTATCTACACACATGTTACATATTATTATACACATGATATTCGGTTTTTACACAGGTACCTAATATTTTACGTGTTAGAGTGGAATAATGTTCGTTCGTGGTGTAACCCCCCCCCCCCCCATACTAAAATACACGTAATTAACGTATTACAGCTAAACCTTTGTATTTATAGTTATAAAAAAATGAATACTTACAGAAATACATGTTAATTTGTCGCTAACCAGTAATATGTGTGGTGATATTGATTTCAATAGTTTTATATTCTATTTTGTCCAACGATGGTAAGTCTAATTACTTAAAATTAGATGATAAAAAAATAAGATAACAAAAATATTCCCACACTCTTTTGTATTAAAGCATCCTTTGTCTTAAATTTAACACTTTGAACACAATAGATTTATGCACCATTGTATGTACTAACTACCAGGTATTTCACTGTGATGCCAGGTGTCGGTACCGGTAATAAAAAAGATATTTGAGGTTCCGGGTACGTTGAAGCCATTTTCTTTAAAATGTCTTTTGTATTTATTACTAAGGATTATCTCAAACAATGGGTATAGATTAGTAGAATCTATACCCATTGTTTGAGATAATCCTTAGTAACCAAAATTAAGTGCTTTTATGTCACTTCTGTTTTGCTTTTGTGGTGAACAGACGTACTCTCCGTGCCTTCATTTCGTGTCACTGGATTTTTATATTTTGACCATTGCTTTCTTTCTGGACCTCTGATTTGCCCCGTGATTACTTTGGCTTGTGATACTGGACTCTGGATATACCTTGTGATTACCTTGGCTTGTGATTTTGGACTCTGAAAATACCTTGTGATCATTTGGTGTCTTACTGGACTTTGTATTTTGAAGTGTCGTGAATCTTCGGACCTTTAAGACTGTACATGGTAAGTACAAACAGTTATTATTATGAGCTATCTTTCATTTAAAAATATGGTACCCTAATCCAATATTTATGTAGCTCACGCTACCTTTTTTAATGAATACCTCGGAATTGACGAATGAGTCCAGCTTATATGTATGTATTCAAATGTTAACCACATTTGATTTATTTATATAGGTATTGTATTTTTAATCTCCAATGAAAAATCTTTATCAATCTCCTTCACCTTCTTCTTCATAAGCATCTTCTTGATCAGAGTAGATATTCTCTAATGATACAGTTTTAGGAATAATTAGGCATTTAATATGTTTTAGATTCTGTTCATTATTTTATGTTTATTCATGTTTCTTATTTTGTGAAAACAATTAATAACGCTAGGTGGTAGGTTTAATAGCGGTAGACGGTAGGTTTCAATGCAAAAATCATACTTGAATATCGGTGATGTCATGCTTGAGTTTGTTTTTTGAGCACCCCCTTTCTTGCTACTTGATCGTTCACTTAAAACTTTCTAATTCTCTTATTACTGAATAGATTTATAAAATTCTTTCCATATTAGCTTTTGGATAATATGAAACTGGCCGCTGCGGTAGTGTTGCGCGGAAAATAGGCGTGGTCGTGTCGTCAACAAACCAAATATGGTTGTATATTATAATAAATATATGAAAGGTGTTGATCGACACGACCAAATGCTAGCTTATTACCCTAGTGAGCACAAGGCAATGAGGTGGTACAAAAAACTTGGCATTCATATTTTACAAATGATGCTTTTAAATTCCTTTTTTTTGTTCAAGAAAGGCACAAGCAGTACTCTTTCCTTGGAGTCATTTAGGGAAAAAGTGCTGCTTGAACTTCTTTCCCCTATACCTGATACATTTGCGCCTCAAAAAGCAAGACACATGCCTAATGAATTAGACAGAAATGCCAATGGGTGTCTTAAAAGGCGCAAATGTGTCAGGTGCTGGGTTAAGGAAAAAAAAAGGAAAGACACTAAAATAATGTGCCCTGATTGTGATTTCGGTCTTTGTCTTCCATGTTACGGTCCACACCATAATGAAATGTCACTATAAATTGTACCTGTATTTGTAATTAATGTGTAAATAAATGTTTTAATTATAAAAAATATTAGTTTTATTCTACTACTTACCTACAAATCAAACCAAATACAATCGTAAATTAAGTGTATTGGTCTGTTTCACCATGTCTGCGTAAGCACTACTTGCTAGGTAATTATAAATTGAAAAAGTTGTTAGATGTATAAAATATACGTAAATAAAAATATTCAGAACTTACTCAGACATGGCACAATCGCATGCGACTAAATGGCAACACTAAGATTTCAATTTCATTCATTCATTCATTCAGTCTATAAAATAACAGGTATCGCTAATTCTTGAGATAACATTACGGCCTAGTATTTACTTGAGAAAAAACTGCTACAAAAAATACTGTCATGTGAAACACCTTTATATGTACCGTTATTGTTTTATGACTGTCATAAAACTCGAAAATTTTCAAACTCACATAAGCGTCGTGCCGCACTTGGGCAAAGTATATAGCGCCGCACTAATGCGGCCAGCCGCACTGGGTACATTTTCTTCGACGCACATACGCGTACATAGCATCACACGAAATATTTATCGAACGCGCTAGAGCGTTTGCCGCACAGGGTTATTGAACTAATTAATAAGCATATGCTTATTGTTTGCTAATAAATCAGCAGGCAACGTGTTAAGAAACACAATTTCTCACATCCACAAACGCTTTGCCGCCCAAACCTGGAATGACTACCTGTGGGTTATACAATTTTTTTATCCGTGTGAAGATCAAACCCGCAACACGTAGCGTTGTATCCGATCGCTCAGCCGTTACGCCAAACGTGCTGCCTAATTATCAACCTATGCATAACGTAGTTAAAATCCTATCCATAGATAGGTATTAAAGGCCAAATTGACAAACAAAACATACAATTATTACCCTCCAAACAAACTGAGATGACATGATGTGAATTTTAACTGTCTTTAAACTGGACATCTCATTTGAATATAACATAAAAATAATGTGTGTTTGTGTGTTTGACCCGTGAAATGTCTGTTCCAAACTTATGTTTTGGACCGGAAGTATTATAATAAATGCGTGTACATACATACGTAGGTACTTTGTTTTATTCTGGTACTAGTTTCTGCCTGCGACTGTCTGCGTGGGACGTCAGAATTGGGTCCGACCTGGATAAGAAGTAGCTTATTTATTTCAAGTTCAAAGTTCAATTAAGTAATGTTTTTATTTCAAATAAGCTTTTATGAAACGTTATGATTCTAGTTGCACGGTTCCAAAAGGTCGATCCTACGGAGAAGAATCCGGCAAGAAACTCCATGGACACTCTTTTAAAATAAATTATGTTACAATCTTCACTGGTACAATATTGCGATAACAAGATGTGTGGACGTTGAAGGATGTCCTGTCCATGTGTGACCGAGGTCGACTATATTAAACGAAGATGCAGGTTATTTGAGAACCATAGATATAATATAGATATATTTGCGTGCTCTAAATCCAAATTTAAATCAAATGTTATCAAAAAGTTGTCCTAATTTTAAATTTAATATTATTGTCATGAAAACATGTTTATGAATTATGAGTATGTATGTATTTGTCATTTTAAAATAAAGCTAAATGTTACTGCTAGCTCTATAGTATAGAATTAGTTATCTAACTTACTTCAGTGTTACCATAATGTTATTGTTCATCTAGTGGCACCCTTCGATTTATTATTTATGTTAATCTGTGGATAATGTAGTGGGCTGCAACATTACCTGTTCTTTATGTTAAATTCTATTTTTTGTTTATGTACTATGTTGTAGCTGTTTATTATCCCTTAATAAATAAAAAAAAAAAAAAAAAAAAAACCCAATGTCGTTATATTTATACTTATATTTATTTATACTTCTATGCATAGTAATAGTAGTACATATAGCTTATGTGTTATTCCAAACTATAACCTATCTCTGTGGCGTGTTGTACATCTTAGCGTCGTTGTAAGAACATCAAGCATTTAAATTATAAATAAATTAAGAGATTTAAGCCCACTTGCACCAACTAAAAATGTGTTTAAATTGTATTTAAACACGAAATTTCTATGAAAAATTGTGTTTAAATATGACTTAAACACATTTAAGAATTTGGTGCAAGTGGACCTTAGAATGTGCTCTGCCTCATTAGTTTTTGTGATTCACAGAGCGACTGCTACGCTAGAGGTCGTGGATTCGATTCCCAGGTAGAGCAGTATCATTGGGTTTTTCTATTTTTTTTTATAGTAGCTCATAACATATAATCACGCTTGTATTCTTCGAAGGGATAGGCAGAGGTGTACATATGCAAATCCACAGTTCGCCGGTTTCTTTTTTTTAATAAAACCTTGCCCCATACTATTGTTTTCATCTGTATCGTGGGTGCTTTTTACAAAGACAAACTACAACTACCTGTAGGATGTTCAAATATTTGCCCCATGTAGGGATCGAAACCAACAACACGTGACGCAGAAGCCGATCACTCAGCCGTTACGCCCAACACATTTAATAAGGTTAATGATTATCGATTGATTAGCCCATTTATTACTTAGCTCAGACTTAATAATTGTCATATTATTAAAACCAAGCGCACTACAGTATAACGAGACAAGTTTCATATATAAACCGGAGATTAGCTCGGTCTAAACATGGTTTAAACTACGATAATCGTCGATTAAGACGACGCCAACTAAGTTTCGCAGGTTGAACGTTATTATTAGAAAAGTTGAACGGAAAAGGTGATGGTTGAGATATCAAATTGCTGGAAGTGACACACTTTTTTTACAATTACCCCACGCGAGAATACTGAGTCCGATAAATACTGAGTACTGAGTCTTAGGTTTTTTAGGGGATTGGGGGGCAAACAAGCACATGTATCACCTAATGGCAAGCGGTTATCACCACCCATGGACACCCACAACACCGGAGGAGTCGCAAGTGCGTTGCCTGCCTTTCAAAAGGGTTTGGGCCTCCGGTATCCGAATCGTCACTCAATCAGCGAAACACAACGTAAGTGTTGTTTCACGCCGGTTTTCTGTGTGGCCATGATATCTCTCCGGTTGAGCCGGCCCGTTCGAGCCGAACACACATTAACACTCTGGTAGTCGGTTATTCTACAGACGTCTTCGTCACTTGTATGCTTGTTATTTGTAGAACGTAGAAGTATTATCACTTCCAGCATCATTAAACATCTTGTTTGTCACAACTCTCTCTGTGATCACAGACACTCTCTTCCTTTGATGTCTGCTATTATTGTGTTCTGAAATTAACTATCGGTAAAAGTTTGTACCTTCTGTTCTACCTGTTTTTTTATTATTTTAGCCCCACACTACAAACGCAGATTCTCATAAACGCCTACTACTACCTACCTAGGTTATATAAATATGTGCTCCAAGTGGGGATCGAACCCAAAACATGAGGCGCAGAAGCTAATCGCTCAGCCGTTACGCCAACATGTAGTCACGTGTTTCTTGTGTTAAATACAAATATTTTACACTATTCAATGCAGGATTCAAATTCGCTAGTCATTGCAAAAGCCAACCACTAAACCACAACGCAAATCAATACTGATATTACATGTACCTATTCAAACAGAAACTAATAATGTACCGAATAATATATATAATATGCTATGGACCATGTAATAAATTAGGGGTTTTAGCTTTTAGATATAATAATTAGAAGCTATTTAGTGATTCGCGAAGTAAATAATTATGATTTGAACTTCCGAAATCCACATGGCAATATTCATAATGTGATAAATAAGGTTATCACATTGTGAATATTGCCATGTGGATTTCGGGCAATTTGATATAATTGCACGGGATACAGCATCTACACAAATTCTACAATTTGGTTCTGGCCACAGTACGGTCATCCCGATTTATTACGTTAATATATTAATTAAATAAAATCTACGTTTTTGAATAAAAGTGTCAGTAATATAAAGGCCATTTCAGACATTGCCATGCATTGTAAATTGTCTGGACTTTAAAAGAGACTATGATTCTTTGAGTTTGTTTCGGGATTTCTTCTCAGAAGTCGTCAGTTAGGAAATGCCGGAGCCATCTAGTTAAAAAATTACTAGAACAACATTGATAAAAGTGTCCTTAAAAGATCTTTTTATAGAAATAAACATAATTTATCATTTATAACATAATAATATATTATACAGTTATCAAAGTAATACTATTGCTAACACAGCACTAGTAGTATCTAGGATTCGGCACGAATGGGCCGGCTCGACCGGAGTGATACCACGGCCTCACAGAAAACCGGCGTGAAACAACGCTTGCGTTGTGTTTCGCCGAGTGAGTTGAGGTTACCGGAGGCCCAAACTCTTTTAAAGGCGGGCAACGCACTTGCGACTGCTCTGGTGTTGCGGGTGTCCATGGGCGGCGGTTATCGCTTACCATCAGGTGATCCGTCTGCTCGTTTGCCCCCCCTATCCCATAAAAAAAAAAACTATAACACAAGTAGACATTGTAATTAATCGTATAATTAAGCTGATTTTACAATGAGTGCGTGTACTATGTTTAATATTAACTATTTAATTTTGATCTTAGTAATACATTGACGAACTGACTAACGCTAGAGGACCTGGGTTTGATTCCCAGATCGTGTAGCGTTGTAGGGATTCCCTAAAAAGTTATCCCTCAGTAGCAGCTCGGATTTTGGATTTGTGCTCAGTTAATGGCAATAAACTTGACCCCTATTGCATGGGTCCTAAATATACGCCCGAATTGTTGGTGTACATGAGTACACCTCTAACTAATCAATTAGTTAGGGTATACAGGCGTGAATATGGTATGTGTACGTGTTATTGAGTTTTTTTTCACACTTTTTTTTCAAGTTAGTGTTGTGATTTTTGGTACATTTTACAAAGAGATCTTAATTTTAAAAAAATACCCGATACCTATGAATCGAACCCAAAACCTCACAAAAGATCAATGGGGCAGTCTGTGGCAATGTTATAGAAAGCGAATGTGGCTTTTGGGTCAGGGTTATCCAAGACCAGAGGACTACAGACTCATACCCCCAGGCCTCATTATAAAGCTCATGGAAGAGCTGTTTGTAGAACTGAGAGGGGATGAGGAATAGGTTATCTAGGGGAAGCACAAAAGATCCCATTGGGTCGAAGTGCACTGAGGCCTTGCTGCCTCGGTCCTACACAAGATTAGAATGGGGCAGTCTTAATACTACATAGCAAACAATGGCCAAATAAGCAAATGGCGCCACAAATCATAAGTTCTCTAACAATTGTGTCATCAGAGCAAATTTGCCAAGTTAACGCATCCATCAACTAAAAGACGACATTAATTAGTAGAATTAACATTCCATCCAGTTATAATTAGACACCCAACCCCCGGGTAGGGCCCCCCAAGATTACCCGCACAGAGTTTTATGGGGCAAGTTCTGACAAAATTGCGAATTAATGCTGATTTTCGTTGGTATTCAATTAGTATTGAATCAACGATTTGGAAACATCTGCTCCTTCAGGTGAGAAAGGAATTGGAAATGGATCAATTTCTGGATGGATTTGGCCATCTGTTTTTAAGCAATAGGCCTCCGGACACCCCTGTTTTAGAACTTTTTTGGAAACCTTTCTAGAAGTGAATTTTGATGAGATATAAAGTACCCTTAAGCGAATAATTAACTTTGCATCAGCGAGATCAAATGCTTATAATTAGGAAGTTCTGTAGAGGGAGTCTTACAGTATTTTAATGATATCCATACTAGTATTTTAAATGCTTAAATATATTTGATCTGTTTCTCTGTTATGTTTTCATGTCTAAACCTTTGAACAGATTTCTCAAAGATATAGATTGCATTATGATATAGGACATAGACTTATTATTTATGTCTCAAAATTACGGGTAATCAAGTAAAACCACTTCAAACAATTAGTACATAATATACATACCATCAAGACGGCATTCCCCGGGAGTTAGGCAGAAGCGTACTATGTAACCCACAGTTCACCGATATGTTTAGGTCCCATGTAATAGGGGCGAGCCTATTGCCATTATCCGGACAGAAATTCCAAACTCTGAGCTGCTACTGAAAATTTTCTAAAAGTACTCATAACACTGCTCGACCTGGGAATTGAACCCAGGATCTCTAGCGTAACAGTCGCGCTTGGGACCACTAGACTTATGAGGCAGTTTTAAGTATTCAATTATTAGTATTTTATTGTTTAATATTTTTCACGTGGGAGAGCCATGCTTCGGCACGAATGGGCCGGCTCGACCGGAGTGATACCACGGCCTCACAGAAAACCGGCGTGAAACAACGCTTGCGTTGTGTTTCGCCGAGTGAGTTGAGGTTACCGGAGGCCCAAACCCTTTTAAAGGCGGGCAGCGCACTTGCGACTCCTCTGGTGTTGCGGGTGTCCATGGGCGGCGGTTATCACTTACCATCAGGTGATCCGTTTGCTCGTTTGCCCCCCTATCCCATAAAAAAAAAAAAAAAAATTTAATAGATTTAATACCAAACTCAGACTCGTCAATTGACGTAATAAAGAATGAGCTAATAACTGATAACAACCAGTACCTACATGTTGCACTTACGAAAACCCAATGCACTAATACACTTATATTATAAATTAAATAGGTACCAAAAAACGTCTAATTCAAAAGCGAATAAAAAGCTTTAATTAAAACTAAAACAACTCACATTTAAAGACGTTTTACACCTCTAAGTGATAATTTTACTTCAATGTTGACACGTTGAAATTAACAAAACGATCTTCTATCTCCCTCTTACATTTGTACGATTCATATCTCCGTCTCACTTACTATTAAGGGCTCCTTGAGACGGTGTATATCACCACGTAAGACGGGCGCGGTAGGGTTGTCATCCATCAGGATTAGCTGTGACAAGTCAGGACAAGTCGGCCATTTTATATCATTTAGGGCTTAGAAAGGGTCGTTAGGTGTCAGCTACTTGATAACTCGGTAAATCGTCTAATAGTGATTTAAGTGTATTTTGACTCCTTTGGGAAAAATATTGTTACGCCGGGAAACTATTAGAATGACGAAGATGGGTCACTCGCGTGTACGCAGTCTTTCGTTTATTAGTAGTCTAACGTGGTAAACGTGTCTGTAATTGCATTAGCAATAATTTAAGCCAATCTATACTAATATTATAAAGAGGAAAGATTTGTATGTATGTTTGTAACGAATTGGATCAAAAAGTGCTTGACCGATTTTAAAATTCTTTCACTATTCAAATGCTACATTGTTCCAGATTAACATAGGCTATAGAATATTGTTAAGGATTTCTCCACCAGTTTTTCAATTTTGTTAAGAATTGTAACAGGTTAACCATTGCTACTTTTCCTTTCATTGTTCTTACAGTACCTAAAAATAAAAACAAGTTTACCTCATTTCTGAAGTTTTATTAATTTTATTAATTGCCAATATTTTACCATAAAATTTTAAATATTATATTTCATATAATATTTAACGAAGTCAACATACTTTATAACAATATTGATAAGTGACAGCCCTACGAAGGGCGGACGGAGAATTTACGGAAACTTTTAACGAGTTCAACCCTTTGTCCTCGCGGCAATTAGTTATTCAAGGTTGCAATTAATATTTCATATCTAAAGTTGCAACAACGCTATTCAATAGCCCACTTTGTACAGTTTCTTATTAGGGTTTATTTTGGGATGTATTATAAAGCCTCCAGGTACCTCTGGCCGATAGAACCTGTAGATATAACTGCAAACTGATTTTTTAATTAAAAAACGAGTTGAATAATGTATGAAAATGACAGAAACTTAAAAAAAAATTGATAAATGAAAATGATACTCTTCCCTCTAAACAATAGGTACTATAAACATTACAATGATTTAAACAAAACATTTAAATTGATCCAACTGCCGAGGTTTAAACACTATAGCACGGAGCTCTTCAAAAACGGAGTGAACAGGTTTTTACTGGGTCGGCAACGTGCGAGCGACAGCTCTTGTAGAGCCATGCTTTGTCACGAATAAGCTGGCTTGACCGGAGTGATACCACGGCCTCACAGAAATCTGGCGTGAAATAAAACGTTCTTGTGTTAGGCCGAGTGAGTGAGGAAACCGCAGGCCCGAAATCTTTTAAAAGGCGGGTCCCGTACCCCTCCTCTGGTGTTACGGTTGTCCATGGGCGGCGGTATAGCTTACCGTCAGGTGATCCATCAGCTCGTTTGCTCCCCTATCCCATAAAAATACGCATGGCTCTCCCATTATAAATTTAAACGGTTGATATTAGAATTCCATGGACACAACACATTATTGGTGTCTGCCTCACAACAAATAAATGTCACTTCGGCATTCTTAAATGTTTGCAATAAATACAGGGTTTTCGTTGAAAAAAACGGAGGTATCGTATTATAGACATACCATCACGCCTGTTTTCCCCGAAGCATTAGGCAGAGGGTACGCCTCTATGTTATAGGGTGCGGGCCTATTGCCATGAACGGGCACAGATTCCAAACTCCGAGCTGCTATTGAGAATTGATAGAAAAACCAACTCCTAAATTATACCTACTCCTCGCGCTTGGAACCATTAGACCAACGAGTAGGCATGGAAATGATTGGTACTTTTCATTCATTTTCATTTGATTATTTATATTATTGCAGCCTGCTGCTTTTTGTCTCCAATGAATGTACACAGTTTGCTATTTTGAACAAAATGCGATTTCATTAAAATACTATTTCATTGAATTGCTATTTTGAGCAGGCTGCGTGAAAAGAGTCGCGGGTGTGACGTATGAAAAAGTATTTCATGTGATTTTTCACTTGCTATCTGGGAAATATTCCATGCCTTCTAACGAGGCTGTTCTTTATCGCTAGGCGAGCGCTACATGGACTTTTCACTTATTCAAAATTCAGATGCCAACAATAAATAATAATAAAAAATAAAACGACAACTACAAAGTACTTATTCAAAATTAGAATTTCATTTCCGTCTAATAAAAATCAAAAAGTAATTTAAACAACATTATAATACACACCTCCTAATTTCGGCGATTCAATCGTAACAATCATCTTATACGATATTAAAGAAACGCTTTTTTAAATGTATCTATAAAAAGGCCGTAAAAATAGCACGTAACGTTTGAAAAAAAAAAATTTAAAACCGTGAAGTTCGAGTCGTTATTCGGGCGCTGCGTTCTGTGCCATCAATTTTAGAACAGCGCTTATCCATTACCAGTAGAGAACAGGGGAATTATACATGATCATTCTTCTTTAAGCACAAGTCCCGTCCTTCCAACTACTTGTAGTCCTAAGCACTAAGTTCGGGTTCCCAGCTCGAGCAGTGTTATTGGGTTTTTGTATTAAATTCACAGTAGCAGCTCGGAGACTGAAATTGATTCCCGGTTAGTGGCTTTAAACTCGCTCCCTTTTCCATGGCGAAAAAAAAACAGAATTTCATGAATGCAATTCACCAATTCAGGCGCGGGTCACCAAAAAGTCCTGGCATAAAACAATAGCATTGTACAATGGTAGAAAAAAAAGAAAAAGTATATTTTTTTATTGTGAGCAAAATTGTTTGCTTCCTTCTCCTATTGTCCCCTTTGAACTCTGAGGGCTAAATTAAAGGGACGCCGGACCAATTCGACTTTTAATTATACTCATAATGAAACATTTTTAAAGGTAACAGACGTTCGCGTAATGATTTTTCCGGTGCTTTAGAGCGCTCGCGCACTTTTGATTTTTAGTCGGGCGATATTTTGATCGTTCTGGGATTCACTATGGAGTTATATGGCAGTCGAGCATTTGACGATTAGCATTCGACATGAAATTATACACGACTGCTACAGCGACTAAACTATCGGTCGACTAAAAATCACAAGTGCGCGTTAGCCCTTAACATTTATCATTTCTCGCAGCCTCGGCTGCTTATGTAACCAGATGCGACTGAATATCCGAATTTTACATGAAGCGCAACCCAATTTATTTACTCCTGAGGAGAGAGCGGTATAATTGTATTTCTTTATGGGATAGGGGAGCAAACAAGCAGACGGATCACCTGATGGTAAGCGATAACCACCGCCCATGGACACCCGCAGTACCAGAGGAGTCACAAGTGCGTTGCCCGACTTTTAAAAGGGTTTGGGCCTCGGTAACCTCACTCACTCGGCAAAACACAACGCAAGCGTTGCTTCACGCTTCTTGTTTTAAAAGCAAAATCTACGATCTGTAATGATTGACTTGTACCTCCATTCACTTGATTACAATAATAGTTTACCACTTTTCTTGACACACACTGTTCTAGACACTTCTAAAACCATAAAAAATTAAAATGCTTTTTCTTTATGTTGCCCCATACTAGAATTTTCTCGTGTATCGTGGGTGCTTTTATAAGACACAATTTCTAACATACAAAAACGCACAAACCCGGAACAACTGCCTGTAGATCATATAAGTATTTACTCCATGTGAAGATCGAACCTACAACACGTGGCGCAGAAGCCGATCATTTGCGCTACCCCAAACGAATAGTCAACATTTATAACATTTATACAGACAGACAGACAAGAATCTAGAAATTGTTGTTTTATCTTCCGTTGCTTTGATAAAGACTAATAGTTAGATAATATTTTATCTTTGTATCCTTCCTCACGATGCAATCTATCTCGTTGGTAAATTTTACTGAGATCAGCGATTTAGGTAGGTATGAAATGTAACAGACAAACAGAGATCTTTCGCATTTAAAAGTAAGCTAGTATATACATCTTTTATCTTCTTCTTCTCTTCTCTACTATTATATATTATACCTTATTATTATTTTCATTATTATTATTCTAAAAATGTAAAAAAGCTGTGTCTGTACATTGAAGACATTTAAAAAAAACAAGTGGGGTAGGGTATATAAACGTCTCCGAACCCAATTTTTTTTTTAATTTCTTGTCTGTTTTTCTGTTTGTTACGGTTTGGCGCAAAAACTACTGAATAGATTTTAATTTTGTTATCACTGTTAGAAAGTATGTGCTCCAAATTAAAAAGTGGTATATTTCTTATCTCAAATAATTAAACGTAACCTGAGATACAGCTTGACCTCTCTAATGTATAGAGACCCATACAAAGAAATGATCATCACTGTTGGTTTTTGAGCTTCAAGTGAGCGAAGCCGCGGGTATAGGCTAGTATTATATAAGGAATATGAATAAATAAGTAAGTCTATCAGTCTTCATAAAAAAAACATTACGTTGAGATCAGTAAAATATTGGTCTCTCGCTTTTAAGTTTCTTCGACTATTTCATTATTTACATTTGCCAAACCTAGTTACTAGCTAGCTCTTTCCTAACTATCCTGGGATCGGATTTCAATCTAAACAGATGTGGCTGAATAGATTTAACTCGTCTTGACTACCATCTGGCCTCTTCAATTCAATTACTAGGCAAACCAATTGCTAAAACCAGTTGTCTGGTTCAAGCTTAAGTAACAAGCCGTTGTTTTCTTTCAAAGTCAAAGTCAACTAAATGTTTTATTTCAACTAGGCCACTAAAAACTGAGGTCATTCAGGATATTTGTTTGTTTATTCTTACCTTGACGATGCAGATATCTCGCAATGAACGATAGAGGCGTTTGCAAGAAGCTTTAAAGAAGGTACTTTTGAAAAGTCAAAACTGGTTGCACGGTTCCAAAAAGTGGGTCTTTTGGAGAAAAGCCGGCAAGAAACTCCATAGATACCTACACTTTTTTTTTAAATAATCACAATTACAATATTAAGCTTTACATTGTTTTAAATAGTTGCTGAGAATTATGCAGTTTGATGTGTAGGCTTTTTCATTAAATTAAAAAAAAGGAGATTGCCACAGCTTTTGGTGATGTTACTATTGTTTACATCTGTATCATACAAATTATAACATAATATATCATCACGACTATATTCTCCGAAGGGTTGGCAGATGTGTAGATTATCTACAGCTCGCCGTAACAATCCTCGTTGAAGAAGACTCAGGTCCGAATCCTGGCCGTTGTAGAAATTTTCCTTCACTAAAATAACCTTGCTGGAAGTCGAATCCACATTCACTAGACTGATGAGGATAGCAGACGTCCTTATTTTATTCAGCTAACTTTGTTTACAAAATTATTCGCTACCGAAAAGGACCATAATACCAAGCAGTAAAATAATCTTATTTCATAATATTACTTATAAGATAACGAGAAGACAATATTAACAGTGGGGACCCGACTTAATTCTCAAATTAGTTGGCAATTATGAGACGCTGGAACGCCACGCGACGACCTAAGGCTTAGGACACAAGGAATACTTAGTAATGCCATAGATAATAGAATAGGTACTAGTAGTAATGCTACTTACTTTTCTTTTTAGTAAGTTGAAATTGAGTCGTCGAATTATTGTGTCATCTTTGTAATGTACAATGAGCTAAAGGTATATTATATAAATTAATATTGATTTATTTAGGTATTCTTCAATGCACATAATATTCTGTACAGTGAGGCTTCAGAATTGTTGATGGTTGTCTCTACAAAATCTCGAAGTTCTTATGTCATTCAAGGCTATTGGACGGAAATTCTAATATAAGGCAAATTGGACTCCTGGTTTCTGACACAAGCGAATATGAGACATTGAAATAAACTCCTTTCTACTGATTTTATAATTAATAAAAAGCAGTTTTATTTTAGTATTCTGTTCTGATAATGTTCCAAGCATATTTCATATTTAGACATTGGTCTACTATATTTACTTATAAATATTTGATGTAGTCAGTAATACATTTAGATATATCTTCTGTGTATGTCGTTTCCAATTTTCAAAAGGCAGGAAATTACAAAAATCATAACAAAGAAACACACAACCTCTTAGTTATAATAATATTCCATCTACGCATTTTCATGACTACAAAAGATAAATTGTACAATCTAAACAGACTTGGAGAACAAACCAATCACACTTTCATAAATATTTAAACTAATTTTATTGGAATTCTTGCAAATAGGTTAATTTTATTGGAATAAGCTTCTGCCCGCGACTTCGTCCGCGTAGCGTGATGATATATAACCTATAGCCTTGCTCAATAAATGGGCTATCTAATACTGAAATATTTTTTCAAATCGGACCATTAGTTCCTGAAATTAGCGCGTTCAAGCAAACAAACAAACTCTTCAGCTTTATATATTCGTATAGATATAGATTAAAACTGCAGACCTGTCAGAAAACAAATGTTTCTACACATAGTTTTTGTAGGAAGCCTACGCTCGTGTGTTCCAACCTTAGCAGTAAACTTGCAGTTTTTGTTTCGTTACAATTTCATTTCAACAAAACAATGTTTCCTTCCAACAGTAAAATAACGTTTTATTTTACAGAACAGGCCACAATATTTTTGTTTTGTTTTGTTACCGACTGGCGGGAGAAATTGTACAGTAATAACTGGGTTATGTTTTTTTCAAATTTAAAGTGTTGTGACAATATTTTATTTTCCACTAAATTTGTCACATGTTTTAAATTAGTGGTCGAAAGCGCGTCTACTGTGTACCTCTCTTCTGTGGACCTCATCCTGGGTTCAATTCCCAAGTCGACTAAAGTATTATTAGGTGTTTCTAAGAAATTCAAAGTAGGAGTTTGGAGATTGTATTTGTAACGGACATAGTAGGCGGCCTGTATTCTCCGAAAGTTTAAGCAGAAGTGTTTTTTTTTTAATTCTTGATATACGCTGAATCGCCAGTTTACCTGATGTTAAGCGACACTGCGACCTAAGATGGAGCACGCTTGCCTAGAAGAAACCGATTCACTCGTGATTTAAAGACACCGAGATTATATCTATCGGGAAAGACCCAGTCGGGAAGCGCATCCCACATTTCGGTCCCATGTAATAAGGGGCGAGCAACCTCACACAAGCAGTGATAGCCTTGGGGTATGACCACTGGACCGCCATGTCGTAGGCCTTGAGTTCGAACCCAAGGCACGCGCCTCTGACTTTTCGTATTAATAATTAATTATTACTCGCTTATAACGCTGAAGGAAAACATCGTGAGGAAACCTGCCTGCATGTCTGAGAGATTTTCTCGACGGCGTGTGAAGTCTGCCAACCCGCATTAGGCTAGCGTGGTGGACTATAGCCTAATCCCCTTCATGCTGAGAGGAGACCTGTGCCCAGCAGTGGGACAGTATATGGTTTGATTATGTTAACCAGACACAAATCCAAACTACGAGCTGTAGTCCAAGCACGAACACCTATCGAATTCGTATCGTTAACGTATGAGTTTTTTTCTGCTACAAATATCATACATACATACATATTTTCACATCTGTCTCCCATTGGGGTAGGCAGAGACTACACTTGCTATGATCCCAGCACTCCACTTTCGCTTCATCTACGTTCATTAACCTCCTTCTCATACAAATTATTCTCGATTTCGATACGAATACGTTTTCGAAAGTGTTGTACAGCTACTGAGAATTTCAATACTTTGTTCAGTTCTGGGTATCAAACCCACGACCTCTAGCATAGCAGGCGTGTTTTGGACCACTAGACTGATAAGGCACTTTATCCCAATGAAGACTACCCCATCACTTAATAAAAAGGATATGACTCGACGAGCCGTTTCGCAAACACCGACCCCACAGAGTCCAGCCCTCTCGCTGTCCAACTTAATTAAACCAAAGTTGGGCATTAATTAGTTTTTGGGTACAATCACTGGATAGTTACGTTAAAGAACTTAGACCATGTTGGTATTACATTGCAATCAACATGTTGGTATAGCCGTGTTGGTTGGTGTTTGTTATTTTTAATGTTGTTTTTTACGATGTTTTGTCTCAGAGGATAATGTCGGTTGGAAAATGCTGGTGCCATCTAGTTGAAAAAATATAACACACTTGTAAAAGTGTCGTTGATGGCTACGCGTCAGACTTGTGATCATGACGTTGCCGGTTCGAAACCCACCCATTGCATTACCGACGTGAACCTACTCGTAACACAAGCATTTAGCTTAGCACGAGGGCTTAACAAGAATACTAGTAATGTGTGAGCGTGACCCACATTGCTAGTAAGCTTTTAAAAAAGTAAAAAAAAATGCTGCTGCCATCTAGTTAAAAAAATATAATACATTGACTTGTAAAAGTGTCTACAAAAGATCTATTTGCAGATGCATCATGGCTAGGCATCAGACTTGTGATCAAGAGGTTTCCGGTTCAAAACCCACCTATTGCACCACCGACGTGAACCCATTCGTAATAAGCATTTAGCTTAGCACGACGGGTTAACAAGAATACTAGAAATGTGCGACCAAGATTGCTACTATTTTTTCAAAAAAAAAAAATGAATGTTCAAGTTTATTGGTCAAATTAGGTATTCACTAGCTTTCTGCCTACAATTCGTTTCTGTTGATGTGATCACAGATAATATCGCATCTATATGTAACTATAAATAAAGCGAGGCAAAGTGCCTCATTAGCCAACTGGTCCTGAGCGCGACTGCAACGCTAGAGGACCTGGCTGCGATTCCCAGGTCAAGCAAAGTGTTATCGGGTTTTTCTAAGAAATTCCCAGTAGCAGCTTCCAGTTAGGAATTTGTGCCCGGTTAATGGCAATAGGCTCGCCCCCTATTACATGGGACCTAAAACATACCGGCGAACTGTGGGTGTACATCTCTGCTTAACTATTCGGGGAATACAGCTGTGATGGATGATGGTAAAGCGAGGTATAAAAAAGTAACGACAGTTCAATATGTGTACAAGATTGTAATACACGTGGAAGCCGTGTATTAACAATTTTTGTAAACATAATTACGTCTTATTTCGTATATAGTAGGGCGAGCCTATTGCCATCAACCGGGCATAAATCCCTAACTCCGAGGTGCTACTAAAAATTTCATAGAGACACTAATAACACTGCTCGACCCGGGAAACGAACTCTGGATTGATATAGAGCAGCCGCGCTCGGAAACACTAGACTAACGAAGTATTACTAGCTTCTGCCCGCGACTTCGTCCGCGTAGCGTGATGATATATAGCCTATAGCCTTCCTCAATAAATGGGCTATCTAAAACTGAAAGAATTTTTCAAACCACCAGTAGTTCCTGAGATTAGCAAGTTCAAGCAAACAAACAAACTCTTCAGCTTTATATATATTAAAATATAGATTTCGCGGCGCACATGCTGTCTAGCTAAACTCTAGCCCACTTTATTATTAAAAAATCCCCACTCACAAATAAGCGGCGATAACTTTTTCAATTCAAGATCTCACTCATCCTTTCTCATACAAACCCCTCCGTGTACCCTCATATTCATATTGAAAATCCTGCGAGCACCGTGGTATTATTACATTGAACTTTGAATTCTGATTGAAAAAGCCCTCAGATGTCCTTAGATATCTTAGGGGGGAGCAAATTTCACAAGATCCTCAACCAAGCCCGCATTTGAATGTAAATCGTATTCCACCTCGGGCAGACAGAAGAGATTGAAACAACTGCCGCCGATAGCGAATGATTAGTTTTTTTTGTTCGAGAAAATTCCGCGAAGACAGATTCTTTTTGGACGGCAAATTATATTGTAATAGATTGACGGAATTAATTTATGTAAATAAATGCTGCTTTATATTTTCGATTTGATTCTAACCGTTTTCCAATTTCCGAACGTGTCTTTGGTGTGTTGGCAAATTCTATAGACTGACTGGTAATTAAAGTAATTTTGTTGTATTATAAATAAAGATTATATTAATAATATATTGTTACGCCGAGAAGCTATTAGAATGACGTAGATGGGTCACGAAGGTTCTAGATAAATCGTAGAAGCATGTATAATATTCGAAAGAAAGTACTCGAATGCGTACTCACGTAATAACAATTGTTCAAGGTCGGGTTCAAAGGTCAATGCCCGTAAACAATAGAAGATCAAGTACCTACTAGCATTTTGTAGGCTTTTCGCGATTGTTCGATTCTAGAATCTTCGTGACTGATATAAATAGCCGCCGTCAGGGTTGGCTAGCGCAGTTTAGTTAATGACAAGGTGAAGTGAACATCAAAGTGAAGACAAGTGATCTCAGTGTAACAGTACAGTGCGACAAGTGATAGTGTAGTGACTTTATTTGTGATTTCTGTTGTGTGTTTGTTAAGTAAATTAAAGTATTTGTTTATTTCGGTAAAATTAGCGTTAATTAATTTATCCCGAACCCCAGCTCGTAACAATATTATATATATCTTGGAATAATATCGACTCACCTTACCAGGCGAAACAATAAATCGTCCCCATAGCAATAAAAAGAAAATCTCGCACAAAAAAAAAAACAAACAATTGTCGGTATCAATAGGATGGCGGAGAAAGGGCGCCCAATAAGGCTGTATTTCAGCCGGCGCCATTCCACAAGCCGTGGGCAGCGTCCTCGCGGTAAAATTGGATGTGTCCATCGCTTTATTTATAGCTGCGATCTGTTCTACTGAATCAGTATTGAATGGCCAATAGGAAAATAACAGAGATGTTGAATGCAGTGAAAGTTTTGTGGAAGAGACATAACATAGCATCACGTCACTATGTACTCCTGGAGTGCTGCTGTACACCTATAATTCGTTAGTATAATTATGTATGTACATAGCAGGGCGAGTTTGTTTCAATTTTCCGGCACAAATTGTAACTCCGAGCTGTTATTGAGAATTTTGAATTGAACTCAGGAACTCGAGCTTAGCAGTCACACTTACGACCACTATACTGATGAGGTAGTGTGTATGTGAGGCCAGAGATAATATTTGTAAAATCTCTTTTCGTCTATGCGCGGCAACCCTTCATTTAGTCGCGCAGCGGTAAGTGTTATAATTAGAACCAGTATTGCTGCGCAAGGCAAGTCAAATGCTGGCCCCAAATTTACTGAACGTTTGGTATATCAGAACATATGGTGGTCACCTCGTCATCATTATATAATTGCGCTAAATGTCGTGAATTCGATCCTACCCGAGACAGTTACATAAGAACTTCATTCCACGTACAATCAGGCTGTGGAATGACCTACCTGCCGAAGTTTTCCCAAAATACAAAAGAGTTGGAGGAGTTTTCAAAGGAGTGAAAAGGTTTTTACGGGGTCGGCAACGTGCGAGTGACACCTCTGATGTTGCAGATGTCTATAGGCTACGGTAACTGCTTCATATCAGGCGGGCCAAAAGCGTGTTTGCCACCTCAGCGGTATAAAAAAAAAGTTTTTTTAAATAATCCATATTTATTTTCAGTTTGGTGGTATGAAGTGTCCATTGATTGTAAGTTGAGCACAGAGCTTATATATTCTGGAACAGGAGCTGTATTTTTAAAATGTTCTACAATTGCAGCGTTTGACTAGCGTTACGAGTAAATCTGACAGCCCCGGCAGATAGTAGAAACGTGTACGTGTGTGGGTTTGCCGCGTGCAGCATAAGTTTGCTAGCGCGGCAAAGGACTGACAGTCTGTGGAACCAGAAGAACTATGGAGTAGCACTTTTTTATGGGATAGTGGGCAAAGGAGCAGACGGATCGCCTGATGGTTAGCGATCACCGCCGCCCATGGACACCCGCAACACCAGAGGAGTCACAAGTGCGCTGCCAGAAGGGAGTACGCTCTTTTCTTGAATGGTCCGGAAATACTGCAGGCTACAGTTCATTCCACAGTTTAATTGTGCACTTCTAGTTCCGATTATATGTGTGTTAGAAGAAAGGGAATTTGCGGAATAAATTGTGATGATAGCAAACTCATGACAATAGACGTAAAATCTTGTTTTCAGAATGTTAATGAAACTATTATTTTGTACGGAACGGAGGGGCTTGTGAATAAGTAATTACCTTTACTTATCTTATCAACGCACCTGACCTTTTTGAAGGATCTCGCCAATAAGATCGGTTATGTCCTTCTACGACAACCTCTTCTGCTGCCGCGGATATCTATACTTCTATACTTAATATATAAAGCTGAAGAGTTTGTTTGTTTTTTTTTGTTTGAACGCGCTAATCTCAGGAACTACTGGTCCGATTAGAAAAAATCCTAAAGAGTTAGATAGCCCATTTATTGAGGAAGGCTTTAGGCTATATAATATCATCACGCTGCGCAGACGAAGTCGTGGGCAGAAGCTAGTTCGCCTTATAAATTCCTTTCATTCATTATCTCAACATGTCCAAACCATGTCAGCGTATTCTTTTCAATAATATATTAAACTAATAAATCAAAATGCTGATTAGTTTTCTGTAATGTTCATTTGTTAATCCGTCATACCGACTGATTGAGGACATGGAATTATAATTGAGTATAATTAAGATACATAATTTTGCTAATCACAATCTTATACGTACTTATAGGTATAAATACTACGGTTGCTAATTCTATCAAAGTATACTGTTATGGAACCAAATCTGATTGTGACTATGGAGTTATTGGCGGGTAAAACAGTATTTTTTTATTGTTTAGTGGTTTCCTAGGCAAAGTTGTTGAGTACTTACGAAGGATAGAATCACCTTATATCAGGTCAAGGTGGCTAATTCAGGCAGCCTAAGGTGCAATATAACTTGCTGGCAAAGTGAGTGGGGAGACCCTATTGCCGGGCACAAATCCGAACGCGGAGCTGCTTATAAGAATACCAAAAATTCAGCACTTTACTGACTTGGGATTTGGTACCAGCGCCTGACTATGGCTCTTCTAGCTCTAAGCCCCAAGATTTGACTTTTTAAAAATAACTATACTAGTGGTCTTATTTTTTTATGGGATAGGGGACCAAACGAGCAGACGGATCACCAGACCCGCAACACCAGAGGAGTCACAAGTGCGTCGCCCGCCTTTTAAAAGGGTTAGGGCCTCCAGTAACCACACTCACTCATTTGGCGAAACACAACGCAAGCCTTGTTTCACGCCGGTTTTATTGAGGATTTTTTTGTTTTATTTAAATTAATAAAAAAATATTTTAGTGTCAGTTAGTGTCAATGCGTATTAGTGTGTATCAATGTGTGTTAGTGTGTGACAGTGACACTGAACAATGTAATAGAATAGAATATCCTATATTGTACACCAAAAACTAATAGCAATACAATCTTACCTAATACAGTTTAAAGTAAAATTTGCTCAACTTCATTTCCTGTTGCAGTTATTTGCTGGTTACTAATTCTTCAGTATCCTGTATGCTATACAGAGCTCGTGTCTTCAAAACCAATATTACGACAACGAACATATAAGCTACTGCCGTTAGACATCAATAAAAACTCGTTCAATAGATGGCCGCAGGATTGGAAGAAGACAAAGATAGATCCTGATCCTATACCCCTGGTGTACAACATACAATCGCTATTTGCCAAAAGATTGGTCCCGACGAAGAGACCCGAAGGCAGAGTTGACACTGGAAGCCATGGAAGTATATGAAATCCAATTTTGATGGTCAGAATTCGTATTTAAGAGATAAATAAAAATATTTAAAATAAACCTGAAAGCCTAATGGGTATAAATCATAGATCTATATCTCCTTCCTTTTCCCAATAATGTTGGGTTCGGTTTCCAGTCTACCCAAATGCGGCTGAATATCAGTATTTTACATGAAGCCACTGCCTTCAGACCTCCGCAACCCTGTTTCTGGGTAGTACCGATATTGGGAATAACCTAGATCGTCAGGCTTTTTTGGGCTTCTGACTACCACTAACAATTTTCAAAGATGTTCGTATGACAACCGGGACCGACGGCTCTGCTCGACGTGCTCTCCGAGGCACGGAGGGGTCTCGATGTGTTAAGAATGGTCACCCATCCATACCCTGACCGCGTCTAATGACGCACGAATGGAATGAGTGAGTGAGGTTACCGTAGGCCCAAACAAACGTCGCGGATGAATGAATTCTCGCTCCCGTAACCCCAGCAAAAAGTGGTGAGGCGAAACACCCGTGTGGTTTTAGTCGGTAGGTCACCCATTCAAGGTGGAGTCCGACACACCCCGCCGCCTTCCCCGGACGGCGAATGTCCATGAGGATTTCCACACGCACAAAAAAAAAAAAAAAAGGCCCAAACAAACCCTTTTAAAAGCCGGGTGTCCATGGACGGCGGTTATCGCTTACCATCAGGTGAACAGTCTACTCGTTTGCCCCCCCTTCCTATAAAAAAAAAGACTGTGGAGAGTCACTATTTTTAACCCCCAACGCAAAAACGACGGGGTGTTATAAGTTTGACGTGTCTGTGTGTGTGTGTGTGTGTGTGTGTGTCTGTCTGTGGCATCGTAGCTCCCGAATGGATGAACCGATTTTGATTTTGTTTTTTTTTTAGTATTTTATTTGGGTCTTTTTTACATGTGCGTATCAATCAAGTTATTTGATTGTACTACTGATCAGTTTTGGTTCCAGTTTCTAGCCTATGAGAAAAAGGCTTGAGCCTGCTTGTAAAATTCATATTCAGTAATTCGTCTCGCCGTAGAATATAAATCCCATAAAATAATTATTATTTATAAAGACTACGTGTTTGAATCTCAGTTAGTGCCCTATAAACAGGATTGGAGAACTTCGCTTCAACTTTTGTACGTACTCTCTTCTAGGGTTCCGCAGTGAATACCAAAATCCTTGTTATTGCTAGGACAAGTCACTTTTAACGCTGTTGTTTGCGGATAACAGGAAAACTATGTTCAGGCCCCCAATATAAGACAATAGGAAGAAAACTTTACTTGATAAGAGTTGAAACACTTTTTTGCATAAATAATAACACTAATTCAATAAGACGCATAAGGGTCGACCGAGAACAATAGTTTGTCTGATTATATCAGATCAAATAACTTAAGTGTTCTTATGCAGATATTGAAATAAATAATTGTAACCAATATGATAATCACGAACGCAAAACATTTATGCCTTATGAAATTACACCATGTCAAGCCAAACAGCACCACGTTCGCGCCTTGTCTGCGCCTTATATCGTTTCTGTCTGACCCGCGCCTAAAACAAACCGAATTTTGATTGCACCAAAAGATCTCCGCCTAACAGCTGGCTATCAAGCTATGTGAAAAATATAATTTTTAGTTACTTCAAAACGTCCAGAACCCTCGTCATTCTCGCCATACTCATCGTGACCGCCATTTTATCCGTCCTTCGTTTTTACTAGCGGTTTTATTTAAATCCATAATTTAAATGTAGATGAGCAGTGGTCGGAGATGCGCCGTCGAAACTCCAAGAATAGGAATAATTCTTTTTTTAATTATTAAATTAATAAAACCTCTTTAGACTTTTTAATGATAAGGTAGAACCGTTTAGTGGGGAATGTAGGTATTTTTGTTTTAACTGAAGATTTTGTATGACCTCTTCACATTATCATCCATCGTCAAGGGAAAGGTAAAGGTTATGTTAGATCAGGTGCCATTTTTTTATATGGTTGATTAGACCACGGATAACCTGTGAAACAACCTTAGGTTTAGTACTAAACACCAGTTTTGTGCGTTTTTTTTTTATACGTATTACCTCAATCGCGAGAGCTAATTCTCGAAGAGACCACAAACCACACTTGCCAATTTGGGACTCAATCACCAAAGATTTGAAGCTGTTTGATAGAATCAATGCAAAATGTATGCATCTAAGGCATACATTTTTAATAAAACCAAAAAGCGCTAAGACAATGTCACCTTTAAAGTTCCAATTACGACATACTTTACAAATGCAGCATCAAACAGACGTGATATCTTTCATTTGGCACACGTCAAACGCTTAATATCCTGACTTAACGGGTCTGGAACGCGCTTTCATTGCGCAAAAGCAACTTAATTGGCGTAGAACGGATATTGCAGGATCGTAAAAAATGGCTTAGAGAGCTCAACAGCGTAGTCAATCTAAGTCTGAGTCTGAGAATTGAATGAGTTTGAAGATATTGAAATGTGACGTCAGAATAATGTTACTCGTAATATTAAAGGACTTTTCTGTTGTTTCACTAGGAGCCTGAGCTTTGTTTGTTAGCCTAAAAAGACTTGCTCTTACATAAAAATATATAAAACACCATCACGCCTGTTTTTCCCGAAGAGCTAGGCAGAGGTGTAGGTACCTACTAACCGACACGCACAGTTCGTTAGTGTGTTAAGTTCCGATCCATTAGGTTGCGACCTATTGCCATTAGCCGGGCACAATTCCAAACTCCGAGTTGCTACCGAGAATTTCTTAGAAACAATAAGTAAAACTAAGCTCGACCTGGGTTTTGAAACCATGATCTCCCCACATAGCAGACGCACTTAGGACAAATAGACTTATGTGGAAGTTCCGAAACAGAATATCAATGAATTCTTTCATATCACGGTGAACATATTATGTCAATGTTCACGTCTCAGTGCGTATACAATAGTTAATAATGTATTGATGTATTAATGCACAGTTGCACATGGTTTGATGTCAAGCGTTTCACATATAGTACCGCAATGGAGACTGACTATGTTATTGCTATTGATGCGTGTGACACAATGATTGCTAAGAAAACAGAGGTTAAAATCAGGAAAGTAAAGCGCAACACACTTCTTTTTTATGGCTTAAGTGGGCAAACGAGCTGAACGCCAATGGCAATACCACAGAAGTCCCAGGTGCGTTGCCGGCCTATTAAAAGGGCTTGGGCCTCCGGTATCCTCATTCACTCGGACTCCTCAAAACACAACGTAAGCGTTATTTCACGCCAATATTTTTTGAGGCCGAACCATGGCTCTCCCACGGTAACAATATTTTGTTCTTTTTTCATGAGAGTATAAAAACATTTGAGCTGAAAGAATTCATCTTAAAATAATTTCACTAGCATATAACTCTTCAAACTAAAACAAAATAATGTTAGCAGACTTCTGTTTAGCAGAATATTATTTTGATTATGTGATGGTAATCACCCACACACTTGCTAACTAACCATCCAATGTCAATTGCAATGTCGATACGTAATAACAATTTTTGCGGTGAATATTGAAGTGGCTTCGCACAATAGTTCATTGCAGATATTTTTCGAACAATTGGGTGAATGTTAGCATAACAAGCTGACTGAATATAGGTATTATTTATTTTTTGTATACGGAATGTATGTTTTGTAACGAAGTAAGCCAGTTTTTGGAAATAGAAATGTTCAAAATATAGTTTTGATTATGTGGGAGAGCCATGCATGCGGAGTGGTACCACAGCCTCACAGAAAACCGGCGTAAAACAATGCTTACGTTGTTTCGCCGAGCGAGTGAGGATACCGGAGGCCCAAACAGTTTTAAAAGGCAACGCACTTGTGACGCCTCTGGGTGTCTATCGGCGGCGATAATCGTTTACCATCAAGTGATCCGTCAGTTCGTATGCACCACTATCCCATAAAAAAAATCAGTGTCGTAAACATTGAAATAAGGACAAGCGACGTCAATTATACGAATATTTCGAAAATTAATAGAGACGACATTATTTTTAATTTTATTTTGCAACTAGCTTCTGCCCGCGACTTCGTCCGCGTAGCGTGATGATATATAGCCTATAGCCTTCCTCAATAAATGGGCTATCTAACACCGAAAGAATTTTTCAAATCGGACCAATAGTTCAAATCAAATCAAATCAAATCAAATGTATTTATTTGCTAAAATATGGTATGCGTAAAAATACAGGTGTTGGTCTTAATTTTAAAGTACGACATATTCTGCCTCATGAGGCGTGCAAATATATATAAGTAATAGTAATTATAATAAAGACTGTTGTTAATAATAGAGTGAAAAATTCAACAAATATGAAGTAATCTTTCTCTAAACTAGGTACTTAAATTTATGTTTTATAATATCTTATCTTCTAAATATTCATTAACGCTGTAGTATCTTTTCTGTAATAAAAAGGTGAAGAGTTTGTTTTTAAATTTTGTAAAAGGCAATTCTTTAATTATTTTTGGAAGGTGGTTATATATTTTTATTGACATACAATAGGCATTTTTCCTAAATATTTCTAGTCTTATTGCAGGTAATTTAAGTTTGTGTTTATTTCTTGAATTAATATCAAATGTTTCAAAAAGTTCAGGATGTTGCTTCACTAATATACAAATCTCAAATATATAAAGGCATGGTACTGGCAGAATTTTATATTTAATAAATAATGGTTTGCAACTGTCTAGAAAATCAGCGCCACACATTGCTCGAACACATTTTTTTTTAGCGCTTCCTGAGATTAGCGCGTTCAAGCAAACAAACAAACTCTCGTTCAACTGTCTCAGACTGTTTTCGGCCTAAGATTTGTTTTAACTAAGAGTCTATTACTAAATATCAGACTTAACTCCTAGTTGCTGCTGAATTACTTGTTAGAAATATCTCAATAACGCTTTGCCAGCCATATCTGCAACTAGAGTAGGTACTCAATAAACAAACCAACAGCCTCTCACCCTAAACCCACATGTAAATTTGTATAGTCAATTTCAATCAAAACGACTTAAAATGTAAACAATATGGATTTGTATTTTTATCGTATATCATTATTTGGTTATCTACTTCTTCTTCTTCCTGCCCTTGTCCTAATTTATTTGGGGTCGGTGGTTATGTTCCCAGCAGAACACTTAATTTCTTTTAAAGATTTAGTTTAAAGAAAACTAAACATATTGTTTACATTTCCATATCTTTTTGATTAACGACCTCTGTGGCTTAATGGTTCGAGTACTGGACTGCTGACCATGGCGTCGTGGGTTCGATTCCCACAAGACACAAAAATTTATGTGATGAATATAAGTGTTTGTGTTCGTCTGGGTGTTTCTTATGTATTACTAGCTTCTGCCCGCGACTTCGTCCGCGTAGCGTAATGATATATAGCCTATAGCCTTCCTCAATAAATGGACTATCTAACACAGAAAGAATTTTTCAAATCGGACCAGTAGTTCCTAAGATTAGCGCGTTCAAGCAAACAGACAAACAAACAAACTCTTCAGCTTTACATATTAGTATATAGATATATTTTTAAATACTATAATTAGAGTATTTTAAAAGTAAGTAATCTGTCATAGCTGGCACCTACTTAAAGGACCTATTAATATACCTATACGTAGAAACACTAATGTGTTATAATAACATAGCTTCTGCCCGCGACTTCGTCCGCGTAGCGTGATAATATATAGCCTATAGCCTTCCTCAATAAATGGGCTATCTAACACTGAAAGAATTTTTCAAATCGGACCAGTAGTTCCTGAGATTAGCGCGTTCAAGTAAACAAACAAACAAACTCTTCAGCTTTATATATTAGTACTAGCTTCCGCCCGCGACTTCGTCCGCGTGGAATAGTTACTTAGTCTTAGCAGGATGATAGCCTATAGCCTTCCTCAATAAATGGACTATCTAACACCGAAAGATTTTTTCTAATCGGACCAATAGTTCCTGAGATTATCGCGTTCAAGTTCAAGCAAACTTGGCAGGTGGTAAGAAGATGATGATCCCGTTCAGCGGCTTGTAGTATGTTTTGATTGAAGCTCACTTCAAGATATAGCCAATATTGTTAGTTGATAATTGAGTATTGAGTATCCGAGCGGAACTTTAGTAAAATATGTCACGGGAACATGAATAATAAAAGAACGCTAAATGAGGATATGTCCTTTAGAGCGTTTGTTGGGTCCGAGCGGACCCAAGCTCGGTCCACACGGATACAAAACAAACGCTCTAAAGGCTGATGAATAACGTATTTATTTGGATAAGGATTAATATCATGTTTATAAAAACACCTACGCAAATAATGCATTTGTAATTTTAGAACAAAGTTAGCATAAAAAAGGTTATAGTGAGCCAACCTTAAAAGATAGACATATGCTGTCGCGGACTTTTTTTTTAAACTTTTAAAGAGGAACAATTCTGTTATATATGATTTTTGCGAAACTTTAACCGTTTACGCAGCGCACGCATCGGAAGCTCTCAAAAGGAAAAAAAAACGAATTTTAGAACAAAGTTAGCATAAAAACGGTTATAGTGAGCCAACCTTAAAAGATAGACATATGCTGTCGCGGACTTTTTTTTAGAACTTTGAAAGCGGAACAATTCTTTCATATATGATTTTTGCGAAACTTTAACCGTTTACGCAGCGCATGCATCGGAAGCTCTCAAAAGGAAAAATCCCGATTTTGAAACATTCTTCATTGATGCTCCGCTCCTATTGGTCTTAGCGTGATGATATATAGCCTATAGCCTTCCTCGATAAATGAGCTATCTAACACTGAAAGAATTTTTCAAATCGAACCAGTAGTTCCTGAGATTAGCGCGTTCAAGCAAACAAACAAACAAACAAACAAACAAACAATCAAACAAACAAACAAACAAACAAACAAACAAACTCTTCAGCTTTATATATTAGTATAGATATAGCTTCCGCCCGCGACTTCGTCCGCGTGGAATAGTTACTTAGTCTTAGCGGGATGATAGCCTATAGCCTTCCTCAATAAATGGACTATCTAACACCGAAAGATTTTTTCTATCCGGACCAATAGTTCCTGAGATTATCGCGTTCAAGCAAACTTGGCAGGTGGCACTTGACAGGTGGTAAGAAGATGATGATCCCTTTCAGCGGCTTGTAGTATGTTTTGATTGAAGCTTACTTCAAGATATAGCCAATATTGTTAGTTGATAATTGAGTATTGAGTATCCGAGCGGAACTTTAGTAAAATATGTCACGGGAACAGGAATAATAAAAGAACGCTAAATGAGGATATGTCTTTTAGAGCGTTTGTTGGGTCCGAGCGGACCCAAGCTCGGTCCGCACGGATACAAAACAAAATCTCTAAAGGCTGATGAATAACGTATTTATTTGGTTAAGGATTAATATCATGTTTATAAAAACACCTACGCAAATATTGCATTTGGAATTTTAGAACAAAGTTAGCATAAAAAAGGTTATAGTGAGCCAACCTTAAAAGATAGACATATGCTGTCGCGGACTTTTTTTTAGAACTTTTAAAGAGGAACAATTCCGTCATATATGACTTTTGCGAAACTTTAACCGTTTACGCAGCGCACGCATCGGAAGCTCTCAAAAGGAAAAATAAACTAATTTAAGAACAAAGTTAGCATAAAAACGGTTATAGTGAGCCAACCTTAAAAGATAGACATATGCTGTCGCGGACTTTTTTTTAGAACTTTTAAAGAGGAACAATTCTGTCATATATGATTTTTGCATTGAGATTGAGAAGTATAGATAAGTATGTATTTACTTTAAAAAAAAGTATATAAGGATTATATCCATTGTCTAGTACCCATAGTACAAGCTCTGCTTAGTTTGGGACTAGATGGTAATGTGTAAAAATGTCCCAGAATAATAAAAACAAAAATAGAATTAACTGTATCTAAGTATTGTTCACGTAGCTATATACTTTTCTCAAAAACTGGCAAGTTCAAAGACATCGAGAATATTGATCTCAAATAAGATCTCTCTTTCATGGAGTTCTCCGTGTAACAGCCAATAGCATTAGCGCATTGAAGGCGGTCAACGGCGGCTCCTCAAACAGACAGACCGACAGAAATCCAATATCAATTGAGACTGCCCTGCTATCAATATCAACAATTCATATTGCCAACATTGCCGTCTGACGCTTATAAATGAACAGAAACGCTGTACCTAGGTACTGTTATTTGCATAGAAGGTACAATTATTAACCATTAAGTGTTCGTGAACGTGTGAGAGTGTAGGCAAATGATATAAAATTGAAAATCGTGACTTTTTGGGTTCACTCCTAAACTCTATCGAAGCCCCAATAAAGTTTCTACCGTTTAAGACAAGGCTGTATGGTTCAAACCTTTGCCTGCCGTTTGGCGAATCATATTAACAACAACAATAAAACGTTGAAATATCAAAATAGCGGCCGGCAAAACATTGCCGGCCTGTTAGAGCGGCCAGCAAAACTTTGTCGGCCGTTTCTTGAAACAGAACGGCAAGGTCGACTTTGCTCAAACAAGGTTGTCAAAATAATGACCACATTACATGCATTTTTGAGTAAACCTATTTACCATCGTCAAATAACTTTTAAGACCGAATGAATAAGCGACTTTTGGCATACCAGATAAGCGATTGGCATCTGTATTACGTGCCGAAAGTTAGAACTCGGTGGAAAACATAATGCTATGATCTACAAGCAAACTGCCTACAAACTGCCTCATTAGCTAAGTGGTCCTGCGCGAGACTGCTATGCTAGAGGTCCTGGGTTCGATTCCCAGGTCGAGCAAAGTGTTATTGGGTTTTTCTATGAAATTCCCAGTAGCAGCTCGGAGTTAGGAATTTGTGCCCGGTTAATGGCAATAGGCTCGCCCCCTATTACATGGGACCTAAACATACCGGCGAACTGTGGGTGTACATTATTACACCTCTGCCTAACCCTTCGGGGAATACAGGCGTGATGGTATGTTATGTTATGTTTATGATCTACAAGTAAGTAGTAGAATGCTTCGGCACGAATGGGCCGGCTCGACCGAAGTGATACCAAGGGCTCACAGAAAACCGCTTACGTTGTTTATGGAGAATTTCATAGAAGAGCTCAATAACACTTTGGTCGACCTGGGAATCGAATTCTGGAACTCTAGCGGAGCAAAAAATAAATATTCTGCAACATTTTACACATCACCATCTAGTCCCAAACTAAATAGAGCTTCGACTATGGGTACTAGACAATGGAAATAATACTTACCTATATACTTTTTTTGTAAATACATACTTATAATACATAAGAAACACCCAGACGAACACAAACACTTGTATTTATATTTATCACATAAATATTTGTGTCCTGTAGGAATCGAACCCACGACCTCGTGGTCAGCAGTCCGATACTTGAACCACTAAACCACAGAGATCGACAATCGTGCTTGGGACCACTAAAGAGGCAGAACGTAAATTTTAGATATTTTTATATTTTCCATGCTAAGATCATTTTCAAAGGAAGCGGCGGAACCCTAATGGCTAGGGCGTCGGACTTGCGATCATGTGGTTGCCGGTTCGAACCCCACCGATTGCACTACCGACGTGAACCCGCTCGTAACACAAGCATATTTAGCTTAGCACAAGGGGTTAACAAGAATACTAGTAATGTCTGACCCACATTGCTAGTAAGCTTTTTTTTTAAAAAAAAATTGTAAAGGAAAAATTCTCCTGCTGGCAGTCAGCAAACATTACTTTTATGTTTTTCTAGAACTTTTTTAATATGAAAGACTTAAACTTAATCTTAAACTTTCAATGCAAGAACTCAATAACATTTCAATAAGCAATGACTGCGTTATTTGACTCTTCGACAAACTGTTTCAACCATAACGTTTCTAAGTCAAAGTGTGCGTTAGTCCTTATGTCAATCATAACCGCTTTTGAGACGGTGGGGGCAAGTGTCTCAATAAGCGGAGCCGAACGCCAAACTCTTCAACAAAGCATCATAGACTTATGAACTTTTAGGGGTTGGCGCTCATTTAGATCCCAGGTATGAAGGCTATATTTAAGCAATGTACAGACACGGGTAACTGACAATCTTATGATATGTTTAAGAGAATATAACATAGACATTGTCCCACTGCTAGGCACGGGTCTTCTCTCATAATGAGAGGGATTCGGCTATAGTCCACCACGCTGCCCTAATGCGGGTTGGCAGACTTCACACGCCGTCGAGAAAATCTCTCATGCATGCAGGTTTCCTCACGATGTATTCCTTCACCGTTTAAGCGCGTGATAATTAACTATTAATACGCACATGACTTCGAAAAGTCAGGTCATATACTGGCTACCACTGCTTCATTTAATGATAATATGTAAGACTAGCTTCTGACCGCGACTTCGGCCGCGTAGCGTGATGATATATAGCCTATAGCCTTCCTCAATCAATGGGCTATCTAACACTGAAAGAATATTACAAATCGGACCAGTAGTTCCTGAGATTAGCGCGTTCAAGCAAACAAACACACTCTTCAGCTTTATATATTAAGTATAGATAAGATATATTTTTGTGGTAATATTTTTGTACGCACAACCTGACAAGGTTGACAAAGTTTGTGTTTTAAAATATCACATATTACAACGGAGCAACTGCATAAAGATATTCCATAATAATCGGCATCCAAGGAAAAAGAAAATGAACTTAATAATAATTTATAATAAACATAACATCTTTAAAAAAATATATCTATATATCTAAGCCAGTCTACCAGTCACCTTCATATTGTCAACTAGCAAGTAAAATTACGGTTAAATGCAAACCTACTTAATTATAAAGTCAGTTCAGCACACCATAATAGCTCCCATTTCGTGGAATGGGTCACGACCCAATGCCCAAAATAAGTGTCCCAGTAGCCAATATAACGGTTTAACCAAATCCCGGCGGACTTTAAATTCTATTTAATTTGGTGAGTGATTCGTAAGTATTAAACTACCGGTATAATAAAATAAAGTCGCCGGGCCTCCGCGAGCCGCAAGTCGCGCGCTCTATATAAATTTTCACACCGCATTACCGCTGGTGATAAAAATTCCGTGCCTCGGGACCGATACCTATCCTTTTCCGTATAGATTAGATTTTTGAATTCAGAGGCTTCGGTTTGATTTAGAATTCAGAGACTGCGAATCAATATTTGAATTCAGAAGGTACAAATTATAATTAAATAAGGCTTTTTGAAAAAAGAAGCGATTTGCCATTTGTCTTTTATGCAATTTAAAAAGTAAATGTTATGCGAGTTGAGCACGTGTGATTTTTAATCAAGCCTAAATAACTAGGTATTATTATATTAATATTATTTGAATTGAATTGCCCACCGATGTCACAATAGTTGAATGAACTTTCACCATTGGCATAAAATTCCATTAAAAAAAAGAATAACGTCAAGTTGTGTATTTGACAGCAATAAATTAACATGTTAACAGTTATCTTGCCATAAAATAGTAATCTTATAATGTCACCTGCAACTCTCTACACATTTATTTTAAAAAAATATTGTTGGGAGCACTATTAAACGCGAAATATTTTCTCTATGAACATAACATAAAAAAGCGCATTTTCATAACATTTTCTAAACTAATTTAACTAATTGCGATGCATCATCAATTTAATAAATTGATAGAAGAGTAAAACTAAGTGACGTTGATTGATGAAACTTAGTGTTTTGTACAAATATAATGAATGATGTGGTCATTTAGATATATCAAATGGGTAGGTAGGTACATACTGCTGATGAAAAATGAAGTGTGATAATGCAAGAATGAAGTTTACGTAGATAGTATAAGAAGAGGGTTGTTTCTAATAATTATGACGTCATGTCGGTTTCAAAGTTGTCAAGATGACTGTTTTATGAAATTATCTACTGGCAAAGGTAATTTATATACTTCTGAAATATAACAATTGTAAGTAAGCGGTCAAGCGTAAGCGTATAGGTAAGTAATAAAAAACAATTTAATCGATTTAACAAAGTTAAATAAAGAAGAAAAAATTTGTGTAAAAATAAAATAATGAAAAATTTGTTGAAGCTGTATAATAACCTGGGCCCCGGCGGCAAGCTATATGGATAAAATAATACGAGTGGCTACGAGCTAATATTCAAGTTCCAATAAAAATAATTTTATTGGTAGGAAATAAAAATGATAATTACTTGGTATATTTGAATTAAAAATAATCTTTGAAATATAATTATAATTACGAAGTTTTCAGAAAAAATTACTAAACATAATTCATTTTAATTACACAAAATGCTAAACATCTTGATGTCTCTGTCCCTAACTAACCTTCTTAAATAGTCAATTCAATATAAATATTTACGGTACGGTAACCGTTTTATAGGCGTAATAAAATCAGTTGGTACCGCACTAAATTGGGGGAGAATTACCCCTTTTTCGCGGACCGGGGAATAGGGACTAATGCTGGAGCTGATAACCTCCACATTCTTCTATTTATGGCCACTTGAAGGTGTAGTGCCGAGGCTGATTAATTGTTCCAGGAGTGGAAGTAGTAATGGTTATTGATGAAGGTGAAATACCTTGAGACTTAAGGGTGCTTTTTCCTTAATTCTTTTTTAGAAGATGCCTACTTCTTCAGAATCTGCCTAACAAATTCCAAAGTAGACCAGTTTCTGAGATGTAGAAATTAATTAAAAATAAAGTAAAGTACTTACCTAGTAAATTACATTTTGCTCTTAATATAATATAGGTTGTATAAAAGAAGGTTTCACATTTCTTCTCCATCGTAATAAAAACAGTATTCTTTTCAATAAAGCTGTAATTATAAGTGTGTATTCATCACGTTTCTTTGAGTCCCTTAATGTCCTTCAGCTTACTTGCCCTCAGGCGTCAGACACGTGAAAATTGAGTCTGAGCACAGACTTGTATTACAAATCTTACATATAATAAGAATGTAAGTGAGCCGTGTCTGTACATTGCTTATATTTACAAAAAAACTAATTTGGGGTACTCAGAATCGGTAACACAATCCATTTCTATTATTTTTGGAACTTTTGTCTGTCTGTTTGTCTGTCGGTTTGTCTGTCTGTTTGTCTGTCGGTTTGTCTGTATGTTTGACCGCGCATCAAATGATAACCACTGAAGAGATTTGGAGGAAGTGGACAGGAATTCATAGCCTGTTTCTTGGATTAACATTTAGGCTATTTTTAATTCAAATCGGTTCTCTCTATCAAAAGTTATTAACATTTTAACCATTGACAACGCTGAATTTTAAAAATAACCATTGAAGTCAATTTATTTTTCAAGTAATTCTGTATTAGACTAGCACGGATCAAACATTATAACAGAATCAAGTAATAAAATTTAAAAATACACTTATAGGGACTAAATAAGATAAAACAAGAAAATAAAGCAGATCAATCAGAAACCATTATTGTGGCCAGGAATTGATTATTAGTACAGTTATTCTAACTCTACTTACACAGGGAATCACGGGGCATACATAGGATTTATCCAGCGAGCACAAGCCGGTGTAAAAACTAAATATTTGAGTAGGTTATAGAAGTAAACAAAGAATGACAACTTATTTTCCAGCGGACTAACACGACATCGTTATTACCCCAATGAAATTTGATTCGATAACAGGTGTCATTTTGAGTTGACAATTTTGACAATTATTGTTTTCTTCTTTAAAGCATCCAGCCATATAGTAACTTATTTTATAATTTGAAACCTCCATAGTGTAGATACAGTGCGCACACTTTATTTGAGAAAGTAACTAAAGAGTTTCCATTCAAATAATTAAATAATATACCCTAAGAATATACCACATAATAATATGTATGTATAATAATAAAAAAAAATGCAACGTGCGTTAATCTTAATTTACTGACGCTGAAACAGTTATTTGAGATTTTTGTCTATGTAGGTATGTCTGTTTATATTTCCATGCTTCACGTCAATACCACGTGAACAAATTTTTGTAATTAAGTAATTTATAGTTCAGAAATAAGGTATTCAGAGGTCAATGACGCTAAGTGTATTACAAATATGGAAAATCAAATTTTTCGAGATGGTTAGTTGAAACTTGGAGAGTACAACGTCTCTCAGGTCAGCTAGTTAAACATAATAATGTGAGACTAGGTTTTTCTGTGGCTCCACCTGCGTGGATCTTATCTTTTTCGATATAACTGGATCGTAGAGTCAAGTGTTTTTGTAACAATACGTATTTATGTTAGCTAGTAAAACGCCGTGAGTTAATAATCTATCTATAGTTTAATAAGTATTTTCATGATTTCTTTTGTTTTGCTCTTTTGTTACCGTTTGTTTTCTATTCGAAAAGAAATAAAAGAAGCTAATAAATTGATAGTTTTTATTATTAAACTAGCTTCTGCCCGTGACTTCGTCCGCGTAGCGTGATGATATATAGCCTATAGCCTTCCTCAATAAATGGGCTATCTAACACTGAAAGAATTTTTCAAATCGGACCAGTAGTTCCTAAGATTAGCGCGTTCAAGCAAACAAACAAACAAACTCTTCAGCTTTATATATTAGTACAGATTTACATTAAATAATTATCTGCAAATCATTTATTAGAGCGAGAAGTTTCGTTCTCCCCGAATTTGCCTAGTTCTTGTCCAGTAAGGAGTTCCTATAACCCTTTCCAATTCCAGTTTTACCTTTGTGATCCAGCATTTAAGGCGTCAACAAATACCTATCAACTAGGTACATATATAGACGAACTGACGAACGAAAAATATTTACATACCTAATAAAGATTACATTACAGTACCTAGGTGTAAATTATTAAAGACGCGTAAATTACATTGAAAACAATCCCAAACCAAACTAAATTAGTAAGCATATATTCTTAATAAACTTTCTTATACATTTTTTATCCTGTAATGGATTGAATCTTATTAGATTTCATCATGAATATGAATACCATCATACCATCACGCCTGTATTCCCCGAAGGGTTAGGCAGAGGCGTACTAATGTATACCCACAGTTCGCCGGTATGTTTATGTCCCATGTAATAGGGGGCGAGCCTATTGCCATTAACCGGGCACAAATTCCTAACTCCGAGCTGCTACTGGGAATTTCATAGAAAAACCCAATAACACTTTGCTCGACCTGGGAATCGAACCCAGGACCTCTAGCGTAGCAGTCGCGCTCAGGACCACTTGGCTAATGAGGCAGTTACGAATAAATACGTCACACTAATTATAAATTCGTTACTGAAATATAAATGTGTCTAAGCTTTGGCAAAGTCCTCACAGTTTGCAGGGATTCTAAAAGACAGACAATATGCTTAGAGATTATACCCTGACCTTTTCCCATGTCATAAAGGTCGCCGAGTACCTAATCTATGAACAAGACTTAAAGAATTTTGATGTGGACAACCATCAGTGTTGAGCATTCATCAAATTAAACAATCGATCGATTAAAAAAATATTTTAATTGCAACTAAAAAATTCAATTGCAATTGCTTAAAAAATTGATTGAAATTTTAATTGATTAATGCCCAACACTGATATCCTTTAGCAAATATTTTGTATAACACTAAGGTGTCAAACAATCGTATGGCCCACCTGATGAATAAGATGGTAAGTGACCACAGCTTATAGAGGTCAGTAACACCAGAGGTGTCGCTCACACATTATAAAGCTGAAGAGTTTGTTTGTTTGCTTGAACGCGCTAATCTCAGGAACAACTGGGCCTATTTGAAAAATTCTTTCAGTATATATTGTTCTACTTGGTCTAAGCGTGATAATATATAGCATATAGCCATCCTCAATAAATGGGCTATCATTTATTGATAGCCCATTTATTGAGGATGGCTATATGCTATATATTATCACGCTTAGACCAAGTAACTATTCCACACGAACGAAGTCGCTGGCAGAAGCTAGAACAATATAAAGATAATGATGATAATTTCAGCTAAATATTCGTTTCTCATGTCAGTTTCATTTAGCCTTACCAAAGCACCGAAGCAGTTTATTATACGAAATACTAAGAGGTATACCGCAAACCCTAGCCTGCCGCATTACAAGAGAGGCGTAGTTTGAACTCAATGGATGTTCGACAACGCCCCTCCTATTGCATGTATTTCTTTTCCATTTCGCAACCAAATTCGCAGAGAATACAATTGACTTAAATTGAACATTCTCCTGCGATTATCTGGTAGCGAATTTCCATACACTTTAGGTAAAGAATGAGATTATTAAGAATGGGCTAAGTATTAGGTACCTAAACCTAACCTTATCAATCTGATATGAGACCCGTAGGACACTATACAGTAGATAATATCAGATTTAGTTTTTTTTTTACATCGCTTCGAAATTTTAACGGACTAGGATAACAGCAGATTTGATTTGATTGACTGCCGTAACCCAACATTATTCCTACAGCAGGTTTTTCCCTCCAATAAAATCATAATACTTACCATACATACCCAGGCAAATAGAATTGTCCTTGACATGAAGCTTCCAAAATAAATTTCAGTTCGAGTTATAGAGAGAATCTTACTGTTATAAAATTCAGAAAAAAAATTACTGAAAGGAGATCCTTAATTTAAATTTAAGACTATAATACTGTCAACCCAGTTGATCTGGGAATAAAAAATAGAGGTAGCCATTTGGCTTGGAATCTACACAGTCTTTTATTTCTTTCATTCTTCTTCCACTAGCTTCGTAATTCTTTTTTCAAGAATATAATAGGTATGTTTTACGGGTGGAATACAACAAGCAGAAAGAAAGAATGCAATAGCTAGTAGGATATTATTATCTATAATACTAGTTTTAGCCTGTGGCTTCGCTCTCCTGAATCTATATTAGGATTAGAAATGGATCCCAAAAATAATTTCATCAAAAACCAACTGTGACATCTCTTCTTTGTGTGGGTTTGTATACATCAGAGAGGTCTAGCTGTATCTCAGGATCCGTTTTTTTTATGGGATAGGCGAGCAAACGCCTGGACGGATCACCTGAAGGTAAGCGGTAATAATGTCTCGTAGTCTCAATACTAGAGAAGTCACTAGTGCGTTGCCCGCCTTTTAAAAGGGTTTGGGCCTCCGGTAACCTCACTCACTCAGCGAAACACAACGCAAGCGTTGTTTTACGCCGTAGTAGCAGCTCGGAGTAAGGAATTTGTGCCCGGTTAATGGCAATAGGCTCGCCTATTACATGGGACCTAAACATACCGACGAACTGTGGGTGTACCAGTACACCTCTGTGTAACCCTTCGGAATACAGGCGTGATGGTATGTTATGTGTTATGTTATGTTATTTATTTTAAGTGATAGGGGGACAAACGAGCAGACGGATTACCTGATGGTAAGCAAGTACCGCCGCCCATGGACACCCGCAACGCAAGTGCGTTGGCGGCCTTTTAAAAGGGCTTGGGCCTCTGGTATCCTCACTCACTCGGCGAAACACAACGTAAGTGTTGTTCCACGCCGGCTAACAAACCAAGTCAGACTATTGATCTATCCATATAATGTAAGCTAATGTATTAAACATAACTTCGCGAGTACCGAGGCTCGTCAGGACCGCTCTGTGGGACTTGCCGACGAATTTGTAGACTTTGTTATTCAGATTTGTAATGGCGGTATCAAAAGGCGAGTGTTTGCAGACTTCTGAGGTATAGATAGGGTTGCCATTTTGTAAATGTCGTTGTTATATAAATAAATATTCTGCGATATTTTTACACAGCACCATCCAGTCCCGAACTAAGCAGAGCTTGTACTATGGGTACTAGACAATGGATACAATACTTATATACTTTTTTTTGTAAATACATAAACATAACATAACATACCATCACGCCGGTATTCCCCGAAGGGTTAGGCAGAGGCGTACTAGTGTACACCCACAATTTGCCGGTATGTTTAGGTCCCATGTAATAGGGGGCGAGCCTATTGCCATTAACCGGGCACAAATTCCTAACTCCGAGCTGCTACTGGGAATTTCATAGAAAAACCCAACAACACTGCTCGACCTGGGAATAGAACCCAGGACCTCTAGCGTAGCAGTCGCGCTCAGGACCACTTGGCTAATGAGGCAGTTTAGTAAATACATACTTATAATACATAAGAAACACCCAGACGAACACAAACACTTATATTCATCACATAAATATTTGTGTCCTGTGGGAATCGAACCCACGACCTCGTGGTCAGCAGTCTGGTACTCGAACCACTAAACCACAGAGGTCGTCAATATGTTTGCATAATTTTTGTTTTTATTCTTGATAGGATTACCCTTGATCGCCAGTTCGTCTGACCTACATGATTTAAAGACACCCAGATTAATCGTGGATTACAAGCCTTCTTACGAGTAAAAATTTACACTTGCTTTCCCCTGCCGTGTATTCAGAACCATGAGATCACAAAACCCATGGCTACAACAGACAACACCGCAACACCCGAAAGAAACAAAGGTCAAGGGGTAGGGTCAAGAGAAAGAGGTTTTCTCTCTCCAGTCTGACTTAGCCAGCCATCTTCCTAGGCCCGACCCAAATTAGATGGGACCTAGGTACCTACACTCTTTCTCTACGCATTTGAGCGTATAGAAAGAGTGTCAGGAAGAGCTCAGGCCCTTCGGAGATACAATGGTGATGGTAGGTACCTCTATTTGGTCAATATCGCTGCGATTGTACTCGGTCTTTTCGTTTACTTACTTAGTGCTAACGTACCTAATATTCAATGATGCATTCCAAGCTTTAATTATACGTTCACGTCGGCAGATGAAAAATTAAAAAGTATACATTGCACTCAACCAAGCATACTCATATGAAAAAAAATTATTAAAACCGTTTTTAATCAATCCGCCGATCAGTTTTAATTAATTTTAAAATCTCTGGGCGGCACAACCCTAGGCTCGCAGACGGCCTCCCCTCCACTGGTTCAATTTTCTATTGAAACTATCTGGTACAGTCAGCGAACGATACTTTATTGCGTGGTAAAGAAAAGTTATAAATTTATTTTGACGAGGTTGAAATATTAATTTAAATAAATTAAGGTCGAATATTTAAAGTACATTAAAATCAATTTTACTTTGAGCGTTCAATCGAAATTATTTTGAGATCTTAACATTGTCATAATTTTAAACTTAGAAAAAAAATATCGACGCATATCTGCTAGAGACTTCATCAATAGCTATCAAATGTCAATAGTGAATAATAAAATTAAAAGCTTAAAATTTTCCACTCTAACATTCCACGAGCACAACCAAGCACTTCGTGTAGCTGAGGAACATCACTAGTACCCAAAAAGCATGCTTTAATATGCGGTGCTGTATTGGTTTCATCTGTAACAAAGGTAAAAATCAATTATATAATCGAAAATCTATTATATAATCGATCTCATCTGATAATAGTAATGATGACTGCTGTAGCCCACTATCAAAACACAGGAGAGCTCAACAACGTGCAATTTTATTTGCTGAGAGTCAACATAAACTTTTGCTGCATCTGGATGTGAGGACCTTCCATCCAGCAGTTGACGCATACGAATTAGGATGATGTTAAACCTATGGGACCTCCTACATGGGCAGTCTCCATGTTGGACGGTTCGATGGATCTGAAGGAGACTTTTTTCATTTTATTTTCTCGTGGGAGAGCCATGCTTCGACACGAATGGGCCGGCTCGACCGGAGTAATACCACGGCCTCACAGAAAACCGGCGTGAAGCAACGCTTGCGTTGTGTTTCGCCGAGTGAATGAGGTTACCGGAGGCCCAAACCCTTTTAAAAGGCGGTCAACGCACTTGTGACTCCTCTGCTGTTGCGGGTGTCCATGGGCGGCGGTTATCGCTTACCAGCAGGTGATCCGTCTGCTCGTTTGCTCCCCTATCCCATAAAAAAAAGACCTCTAAACTAAACTAGGCTAAACTCCAAAGTCTGGAACAGCGCAATAAAGTTGCTAACTTACCTGTATTTTATCGGATACATTTCGGAGTTTGCATTTGATCTCCACGATGTTATTCCCCCTTCTACTAACGGACAAGCAGAAGCACGAAAAATCGACATCGATTCATGGACACTCCGAAAACCCGAACGAAACGATTTAAGTCCACTTTTATCATACGTCAACTGCCTCATTAGTCTAGTGGTCCCAAGTGCGATTGCTACGCTAGAGGTCCTGGGTTCGATTCCCAGGTCAAGCAAAGTGTTATTGGGTTTTTCTATGAAATTCTCAGTAGCAGCTCGGAGTTTGGAATTTGTACCCGGTTAATGGCAATAGGCTCGCCCCCTATTACATGGGACCTAAACATACCGGCGAACTGTGGGTGTACCTTAGTACGCCTCTGCCTAACCCTTCGGGGAATACAGGCGTGATGGTATGTTATGTTATGTTTATCATACGTACGCTGAAATGTGAAATGTGCTTCCCGATCGGGTCTTCTCCGATGAAGAAAATTAAATGTAATATTATCGAAGCATTGAGATGCAGCAATTGAAATTCACTCATTATTCATATTTTTACGAATAAATAACAATCTACTGGTGTGTTATCCGCAGCCGTTATTTACGTCATAATTATAATCATTACGATAATTATTATTGTCTAGTTTCTGACACTAATCAAAATAAAACCCACCACGTCCCACCTCCACATCGAAATTTGCCTTCACATTTTGAGTTTGCGACTTAAAGATCTCTAACATCTATTGAAAGCAAGTTACTTTGCTTCTCAACTGACAAAACTTAGTTCTACGTCTCTAGTTTACTCAGTTAGTTCTACGTCGTACGATGCTACCATACCTATTAACTAGTTATCATTTTCCATGCTAAGATTATAAAGTTAATTTAGTGAAGGAAAAATTCGACCGCAGGCGCAGGTAGGGTTCAAACCTGCATGATTTGGTTAGATACACAAAACGAATGCTATTCAGACGAAAAGATACCTAATATCTACATATATTAGAGTTGAAACACTTTAAAGTTTCAACAAGATGAGGTGAGTTAGTATTCATCATTTCAAATACAGTCTTTAGTATTAACGGCTGTACAGTAGACATAAGGGGAAGCTCAGTCTATTGTCTGCAGAGAACAGGGTGTCGGCACAGACATTGCTAGTTCTACGTCGCTTATATGTTACCCGCTCATTATTTGGACTCATCTTACCGTGAATCGCGCCGCGATGTGGAGTTGACAACCTAAGGATGAAGTTTTAAATGTTTTTAACTTTTTTTTGTTCATCCTAAGTTTGCTTATTCAATTGTTTAAAAATTGTCATCTAATTAACATAAGAACTTGTAAATGAAACTACTTTTTACGGATTTTATCGCGGTATATTGATATTATTTAATTTCCGACGTTTCGGATCCTTTACAGCATCCATGGTCACGGGTAGACTGAGGTGTTAGACGTCTTAATGTTAAAATTACAAACAGCTACCTCACATTTTTGTTAATTATTAGCGATCCGATTCACGCAGAACAAGCTCACCGTATCCTATATTTAATAGATTCTATAATGGGTTTCCAAGCAGCTAGTAAGAGCCAACCATCTTCTCTATAAGGACTTTGTTAGACAACAACAACAAAATGGCAGATTATAATGCCCTGGCATAGGTAGTATGTCGTATGATTACGATAATCTCTAAATTTTTGACAACCAAAATGATGAGTGTGATGAGGGCACCCTATGCCATAAAACCGACCTCCGACCAAATGTTGCCAGCCCCTGAACGGTGTGTATACGTGTCCTATCTACACACTCACACTCGCGACATTGTCACAACATCTCTCAGCTTATAGGTACACAATATGACCTGCTTGTCGTCTGACATGTAAACGACTTGATTTCTGAAGCTTACGCGAATATCAGACATATTGAAATAAAACAACTTTACGGATTATATCGCGTTATATTAGTATTAAATACAATACAAATCCCGACGTTTCGGACCCTTTACAGCGTCCATGGTCACGGGCAGACTGAGGTGTCATGCGTCTTATCGTTGTATTAAATGGAGGGGAGCTGTTCAATAAATACAACGATAAGACGCATGACACCTCAGTCTGCCCGTGACCATGGACGCTGTAAAGGGTCCGAAACGTCGGGATTTGTATTGTATTTAATACTAATATAACGCGATATAATCCGTAAAGTGGTTTTATTTCAATATGTAAACGACTCCCTGACATTTGTACCTATAGGCCAAGAGCCAAGAAGTAACAGATACGTGGCTACCCGCTAGTTCGTACCTAAGGACTACGTACTCTCCGCGGCAAGGGGATTTACAGTTTCACACATCAAGATCCCATAAATTCATCCATAAACTGACTGCGACAAATGCCTCTTCCACCAGGCCCACTTGCACCAACTTCTTAAATGAGTTTAAGTTGTATTTAAACACAATTTTTCATAGAAATTTCGTGTTTAAATACAATTTAAAAGTTGGTGCAAGTGGGCCTAAATATATGTTGAAATTGTATTTAAACACAATGTTTCACTGTAAATTTGTGTTGTTTTTCACTGTAAATAAAAATACAATTAATAAAATAATACGCGACGAAAAAAAACATGTAAGCCGCAAGAATATTATTTTGATTCCAATTTGATTTGATTTTTCTCTTCAAACATAATTCATAATGACACTTCGACACAAAACTATTTGTTTTCTTTTAAAATTAGTAAGTAGTACCTAGCAGAATATGATTTTGTGTGTAATGTCCTGTCTACCTCTCGTAATATGTCTTCGACGAAGACACTTCGTTTCGTTGGGATTTAAATGGATGACAATAAAAATATTATTCACAAAGCTAAAATCAAAACTGCCGCGATCAACATCCGGGTATATCTGAGATCAGCAAGAAATATTACTACGCCTAGCGAGAATACTGCTGCTCAAAACTTGCAACACCACTATAAATATACACCCCAAAAACAATCCCACCGCTCTTAACATTAAAGCATAAAGTTCATTCTCGTATAACTTTATTTTTTCTACATGTAGGGTTAATTTGGTGCTGCCTATCCAAAGAAATAGCAACAACTTATCATATTCGAAGCGTCAGGTAATAAATACGGATGTCGCATCGCCATCTGTACCGCTAAAGTCCTTGTTTTACTATTTGTTTATGGGCCATCGATAAATAATAGCTGTGTCTAAGTTTCGTCGGAAAAAAGGTTAAATGCTAGGATGTGGTTCCCAAAGGTTTTCAAGGGTTCCGTACTATGTTAATTTTAGTAGTCAAGTATTACTGAGGCTTTTTTGGGGATAAAAGCGGGGAGGATGACATTCTCACCTTGCTAAACCAATCTAAAATACACTATGGGTTGCCCCTTGTTGTGTATGTAGGTACCTACCTACCTACATATGATTATGTGTACGAGCGCGGCTGCGACCCGCTTATTATAGTAGAAAATAAACCAGTGTGCAATTAGCTAGCGAGTTTGATTGACGCGCATCCTTTGGTCATTTCCCATATATAACACGTGGCGACGAGCGAACTATTTTTTTTCTTCTCGGTATTTCTTGGAAATATGACTACGGGAGCGACCTATGGCGTACTTTCTACTTTTGACCACCAGTCACAAGAGTGGAATAGTTTCAAGTTGCGACTAAATCAGTGGTTTATTGCTAATGACATCAACTCTGAAACGGACAAAGCGAGGATCAAACAAAGAGCGATATTGTTAACGTCATTATGTGAATCGATCTTCAAACTTGCAAGTGACCTGGCGCTACCCAACAAGGTGGAAGAATTGGGTTATGAGGCTATAGTGAAACTCCTCGATGACCACTTCACACCAAAAAGGTTAGGGTTTGCAGAAAAATCTATTTTCTATTCGGCAACACAGCGGCCAGGAGAAAGTCACACTCAATGGGCGGCCAGGATTAGAGGACTAGCGACTCACTGCGGATTCAAGAATTTGGAGGAGGCCCTGCTTGATAAATTTATCATGGGCATGGCAGCAGGACGAGAGCGGGACAAACTCTTCGTGCAGGATCAGCGGGAGCTGACCCTCGCGAAGGCCATCGACTTGGCAGAGAGCGTGCGCTGCGCGCGCCAGGCCTCGTCGCAAGCAGCACCGGGCGTAACTGGCACCGTTGCAGCGAGCTCGGACGGCGTCTTCAACATTTCCAAAAAGGAGAAGTGCAGTGTTTGTGGGTTCACTAATCATAAGACAAATCAGTGTCGTTACAAAAGTTTTAAGTGCAAAAAATGCGGTAATAAAGGCCATTTGCGTAAAGTGTGCCCGAATGAGGGTAAAGTGAAATACGTAGAGGAAGGTTCTGTGGACGATGGAGACGACGACGGTGAGTGTTTCTATAATATTCGGTGCGTGAAGGGTAAACCTATGACGGAACGGGTTATGGTTAGTGGTCTGGCTTTAGAGTTCGAAATCGATAGTGGTTCGGCAGTAAGTGTAATTTCCGAAGAAACGTATAACACGTATTTTAAGCGACTACCATTGTCAGTCACCAACAAAAGGTTATTTAGCTATACGGGGGAAAACATTGAAACTATCGGAGTTGTGTTGTTACCTATTTCTTATCTTGGGCGAACACATACGTTGAACGGCTACGTAGTACGCGCAAGCGGACCGCCGCTGCTAGGCCGCGACTTCATTCGGGAGTTCGGCCTGGAGCTAACGCCCGCGCAGGCACCCGTATACGCGGTGTCTCACACAAACAACTCAAAAATTGATAAACAATTATCAAACATGTTTCCTAAAGTTTTTTCAGACAATCTTGGATCGTTTAACAAATATAAAGTTGAATTACATTTAAAACCCGATGCTAAGCCGATTTTTTTCAAAGCGAGACCGGTACCATATGCGCTAAAAGAAAAAATAGACAAAGAGCTCGATCGATTACTGTCATTAGGCATTTTAAAGTCTGTTGAACACTCAGAATATGCGTCGCCTGTCGTACCTGTGTTGAAAAAGAACGGCAGCATTAGATTGTGTGCTGATTATTCAGTTACAATAAATAAACAATTGATAATTGATCAGTATCCTTTGCCGACGGTAAACGATTTGTTAGCGAAATTGCACGGGGGCGTACAGTTTAGTAAAATTGATTTGTCTATGGCTTACAACCAACTAATTTTACAGGAAAAATCTCAGAGGTTAACCTGCATTAATACTCACCGCGGTCTTTTTAATTTCACTCGTTTGGTTTTTGGATTGGCCAACGCACCAGCAATTTTTCAGCGCGCAATGGAATGTTTGCTCTCGGGAATTGACGGTATCATATTCCTACTAGATGACATCTTAATAACAGGAGTAGATAAAGATCAACATAGGCAGAGACTTATCACAGTCCTAAAACGCTTAAATGATGCCGGATTAACTGTACAAATGAGTAAATGTGAATTATTTCAAGATGAGATTTCGTATCTAGGTCACGTCATAAATAAACACGGAGTAAGGAAGTCACCCGATAAAGTCAAAGCTATTTTACAAGCACCTAAGCCGACTAATGTGTCACAATTACAGTCATTTTTAGGGCTTACTAATTATTATCGGAACTTCGTGCCAGATGCGTCGTCCGTACTAAGTCCATTGTATAATTTATTAAATAAAAAAACCAAATGGGAATGGACTCGTAGTCACGATGATGCGTTCCTCCGAATAAAAAACATTTTATCATCGGATAAGACATTAGCACATTTCGACCCAAACGCTAAGTTAATATTAACGGTAGACGCGTCACCGACAGGGCTGGGGGCTGTATTATCCCAAATAGGCCATGAAGGCATAGAAAGGCCAATAGCATTCGCGTCCCGCACGCTTACGTCAGCGGAAAAAAATTACGCACAAATTCAAAAGGAAGCAACTGCAATAATATTTGGCGTAAGACGTTTCCACCAATATTTATATGGGCGGTCCGAGCCTTTCGTGTTACGAACAGATCATAAGCCTCTGTTGACCATATTCGGGCCCCAAAAAGGCATTCCCGAAGTGTCCGCCAACCGCCTGCAAAGGTATGCTATTTTTTTAGCTGCGTATAATTACACCATTGAGTATATCAATAGTAAACAAAACAGTGCGGATTATTTATCTCGGGCGTGTGGGACTCAGAACGTCACGATAGCACCGGACGAGCTCGCAGAGTATGAGGACCGCGCGACTTACGTCAACTTTGTAGTGGACGCGGACCTGCCTGTGACGTTAACCGCATTGCGTGGCGAGACGGCACACGATGATCACCTATCTGTCGTCAAGCGTTATGTCTTGAACGGCTGGCCTAGAAAAATTAATGACGACGAAGCAGGGTTAAAACCATTTTTTAATTGTCGGACACAATTATCTTACGAAAATGGTATCTTAATGCGTATCTTAATGCGGGCATAAGGTTGTTATTCCCTTGTCGTTACGAGAACGCGTATGTAGGGAATTACATAGTTCACATTTTGGAGTGGTAAAGATGAAGGCAGAGGCTCGAAAGCGGCTGTGGTTTCCGGGCGTAGATGCAGAGCTGGAGCGGTTAGCAGCCGCTTGCAGCGTGTGCTGTGCGTTACGCCCCGCACCGCCGCACGCCCCTCTCACCCCTTGGCCGTTGCCGCCACACCCGTTTTATCGAATTCACGTAGATTTCTTGGGCCCATTTCACGATTACATGTTTTTCATTATTGTAGACGCATATAGTAAATGGGTAGAATGTTACGATATGTCTACAACATATAATTCAAAGGCGGTTATAGCCAAATTATATGATTTTATGTCGCGTTTTGGTATTCCACACACGTTGGTGAGTGACAACGGTACATCGTTTACATCTTTAGAATTTCAGGATTTTTGTAGACGTAATGGTATCGAACATGTCTTATCTCCAGTATATCACCCGGCTAGTAACGGACAAGCCGAGAGCTTTGTAAAAATTGTGAAGAAGGGGCTTAAGACTGTAATTTTAGAAGGTTGTAATAAAAAAACAATTGAGGGAAAAATTGCAAAATTTTTATTTGACTATAGAAACTCTAAAAATAGTACCACAGATAAGTCACCCGCGGAAATAATATTTGGGCGTGCGTTACGTTCACGGTTCACGGTTGGATCTACTGAATCCTATCGCGCCGTCACCTTCGTCCACAGACCTGGCTCAAACCGTCGAACGCAACCAGTCCTTACAGGCTAAAAACTACCGAGGTGTACACAGAGCAGACTTTAAAGAAAAACAAAAAGTATGGATAACTAAAAATACCAATAATAAAAAATTCAGTTGGGTTCAAGGAATCATAAGGAAGAAAATCGGTAACATTATGTATGAGGTACATGTACCAGTCTTAGGATGTGACGTCACCAGACACATAGATCAAATAAGGAGTAGACGGGACTCTTCAGCGAGCGACAACGAGGACTGGGACCCGGACGTGGTGCCCGATGTCGCGCCGTCTACCGCCACTTACTCCGAGACCGTAGTACAGTCTCAAGAGGGAGGAGAACCGGTAACGGACCCGGAACAAGGAATGACGTCATCCAGTACTCCGGTGACTCCACCGCACGCCGCCGCTACTACTCAAAGGCGACGGGCCATCAGTCCGATTTTCTCAACACCTACAACTGAATAACTAAATATTTAACCATTAGGGTATTACCAAATTTAAGGGGAAGGAATGTTGTGTATGTAGGTACCTACCTACCTACATATGATTATGTGTACGAGCGCGGCTGCGACCCGCTTATTATAGTAGAAAATAAACCAGTGTGCAATTAGCTAGCGAGTTTGATTGACGCGCATCCTTTGGTCATTTCCCATATATAACACCCCTTTTATAGGTTGAACTTAAACTTGAACTTAAATGCCATGCGTTGTCAAAATGTCATAATACCAACTAGATGAAATTACCTACTACTAAACTAGATTAATTCAAAATGTTATAGATTTTTTATACAATTCTCTCACACATAATAATTAAACCGTAATTTAACAGAAGTTGAAGAAAAGTCGAGTGAAAATTTGCCTAAAATTCGATAAAATGAAAAACCTTATTCAGGAACATTAACTTTTCATACATATATAACACAATACATATTTATCGATGTCATAAGAAACTTTGTTACCATTTTGTTTACAGAACCCTAAATCTGACAGCTCCCGCCACGAATGATATAGAGCCCGGATTGGCTCAGCTCATCTTTCTTCTGCGGTGCAACTTGGAGCAATATTGAACACCAGGTGCTATACTATCGCTAGGAATGCTACAAGTAATGCAACTATACTTTAAAAACTCGACGTTCGTTGTAACTTCAAATATAGAATGTAGCAAAGCCGTTACCCGAACCCGTTTTTCAGTAAGAAGGTTTCTTTTTCATCAGACTAACTTTTTCTGTTCTATTCTTATATAATCCGTGGTAAGTTGTTTTATTTCAATATGTCTAATATGAGCCAACGCTACCCCTATTCAATTATAAGAGTCATAGTCTCAACATTTTAAATGCATAAATTGCAATTTCAATTTGCATGGAATAAACTGGTTTTCTTTTTATTGATGATCCTTCAAGTTACAGAAATCTATACTGTCTCTATTCTGTTCAATTCTGTATCTATTATCGACCTACTTTTACCGACAAGCATTTTGTAGTGTGTCTTCAGAATCAACGATCGGACACCAACAAAATAACATCGAATTTCGGTTCGATCGAGTTTCACGATCTGCGAAGATATTGCGAAACATACACACAAAAACATAATTACAGTCGGATAGAGAAAATCCTTTTTTGAACTGTCTGTTAAAAAGTTATATTTAATGTCTATGGACGGCGAGCGATAATTCATGGATAATTCAAATCATTTTACAATAGCCTACACTAAGCCTAAAGATCTTACAACCTCACGGCAAGTATAATTGTCGTCTAACTCTATATTCATGAATACAAGGCAGTTGGTGACTGGCTAAAGTAATATAGTGTAAGCCCCCGGGATGACTTGCAAATTCTCGTTAGTATTCCTTTAATGTACCCTAGACGATAACAAATGCAAATTATTATCTTTACATATAAAATTCCAGTGTACGTGTGTTCGTTTTTTTTTGCTTCTAAATTACTTGACCGATTCTGATGATATTTATGCGGTCACGTGGATGGTTCTTAGCGCTAATCTGGCCCTGTAGGTAGAATTTAAGCAAAATAGTTGTTTAATGTTTCATAGAATTATACTATTATCAACTAAAATTCTAATTGTAAAAGAGAATAGTTAACTAAACTTTGCGAAAACAGATGACTTAATCCAGCAGAACAATACGTTTACAAATTTAAGTTATGCAAAATATTTGTTTAATGTTTCATAGAATTATACTATTATCAACTAAAATTCTAATTGTAAAAGAGAATAGTTAACTAAACTTTGCGAAAATAGATGACTTTATCCAGCAGAACAATACGTTTACAAATTCACTATTCAGTCAAAGTTTGCAGCAGTGGACGGTAAAACAACATTGTTTGCGTTGGCACAGCGAGTGACGACGGGGCGCGCGGTTCAGAGGAGCTACGTGCAGTGCTACGAATGCTACGAGTGCTACGAAACACCAGCAGCTAATACTACAGTTTCGACAAGTACTTTTATATCTACTTTGGAGATGGTCTAATTCATAAAATAAGCTATATTATCGTTATTTTCAACTTTACATTATGCACACGCCTGTAGGTACCTATTCCCCGAAGAGTTAGGCACAACTCTCTCTCTCTCCCTTTCGTCGATATATTTAGGTCCTATGTAATAAAGGATGAGCCTATAATTATCAAGTCCGAACGCGTGCCTGGAAATCGAAACCAGGACATCAAGCGTAGCAGTCGCGCTTCCGACGACTAGACCAAGAAAAGTCATCGGAATGTTATAAATAACGTTAGTTTATAATATCTCCAGTGAGATTATAAACTGACGGAATATTGCGAACAGAAAATGAAATTACTGAGCGTCAGTTTACAATCTCGCACAAGCAAACGGTGCTTACAATACTTAATTGTAACCGGAGCCACTCTAAAATCTTTTAGATTGCTAAAAACGGATATTGAAGTCGATTTCAAAATCTGAAAACTGATTTATATCCGTATGCGTAAAAATCCAATAACGCTTAGGTAATGGATCAAAACAGCTCAGTCAAAGTAGGTATCTACGTAATCTCAGTAAAAAGTGTGCGGTCCACAGTGACTAAAGTTTTATTGTTTGGGCCCCACAAGTTGGGACACAGATAGATTGCGTGCGAGCCACGCACCAGATAAATTATAAGATTACTCTACTTTATCTATTATTCTATTAATTTGTTCTTCGTTGCTCGATTCCTTGCGGGATTCCAGATAAGTTTGTTTGTTTGTGGTGAGTTCGAAAAGGAGCGAGATAGGTAGGTCTGTAGTTATTCGTTACTAGTGACCCGTGCGCAGCATTTCCAGCAAATGATGTGTATGTATTTCAAATTCAAATAATTTATTGGAATAAAATGTTTATATTCTATTCTTTATTCAAATTAGTTGCAGTCGTTGGGAAGTTATGCGCGTACATGTACATTTCGGCACAAAAGAGTAATAGATTAAGAAAAACCACATTTTGTAATTTTTTCAAACTTGGAATTGCATCTAAGTTCACTAATCTAGTTAAGGGGCCTACTTGGTACACTTAGGTACAAAACACTAGGTATTCTCAATGAAACTTCTGTTGGCTTAATAAGAAATATTTACATACGGCTACGGTAACCGCTTACCATCAGACGGGCAGTATTGTTTGCCACCTTAGGGGTATAAAAAAGTCATGCCCTAGGATCTCGTAGACGCTAAACAGTTTTCTTAAAACCGATTTCCATTAAATACTACCTAGCTTGTCTCGCCCCCTATTAAATGGGACCTAAAACATACCTGCGAACTGTGTGTTGTTGATTAACACCCCACAGTTCCAATATTCTTTATACCGCACAGTTCGCTGGTATGTTTGTACGCAATTACATTATAATATAGTTAAAAATAGTAATAAATACCTATATCATTGTTTGTACGCCTCTAACCTAACCTTTCGGGGAATACTGGCATATAAATATATATGTTCATACCTAGCGTAGAATAATTCCGTTCAAACAAAAGAATAGGTATCGAAATCGAATAATTAATATTTTAGAGCTATTATAATTTTAAATCTAGGTACGCATAGCCGGTCGTATAGATGTTGAAGGAATCAAACTTGTAACACTGCCCTTATTGCAACGGGACGTACATAATAGAATAAAACTATGTTGAACATAATTATATTCTGTTCCATCATTATCAATCAGTCAGTATTTCATGCTCCTCTAACGATACTCACAGAAAATAGGAACCAACGGAGCTAAGCAGTCTACGTATTTTGTCTCTTCTATTCCGCTAGTTCCAAAATCTCAATTTCAAATGAACCGTAGTTCTCGCTAAACCGTACCGTTTTACATGAAGTGGAAAGGTAAACATCTGCCATCTCTATTGAAGGAGGTGGCGCATTTAATTCATGCTGATGATGCAGAATTTCTGTGGTCTATTTAGTTCAGAACTTAGATTAAACTAGGGTTTCTGATTTCTCGACTTATTTTTTTTTTCAGTACTCACAGAATTCTCGACCACAATTTCCCGGGAATTCCTGGGAACTCGAGAAAATTTGCAAATACTCTTCAAGCATCTTTACAATGGAAATAAAACGATTATTTACGGATTTTATCCAATTGATATTATTTCCTCACGTTTTGGGTCCGAAAAAAAAAATATATGAGTAAATTTTAATTTCAATAGCCTCGCGAATCAGCCTGGGCAGGAATCGGTTTTCTGTGCAAGGACTTGCAGGCTATGAAATCTGATGTAGATGTACTACTAAATTGTAGACGATACAATAACAAACAATGGGAAATAGTGTTACCTACCCGAAATATCTGAGTCTATAGAGGTTGAAATAAATCTCGTAATCTCGTGGGGCGCTGACCAGTAACCAGTGCGTGTAAGCAGACTTCATACAAGACTTTCAGCGTTTTGAAAATCTATCATTCGTAATCGTTTCCTTCACCATTTAACCGAGTTTACCGAGTCAATAATAAACTATAAAAGCGAAAATCTTGAATTGAACTCCAACCTATAACTTAGAATAATGTTAAGAAAATGGGCAGGTAGGATATCCAATAAATGTGTGAATGTGAGAAAAAACTCAATATTTGGATAAAATGAAAAAATAGCATATTGGAATATTAAAACAAAGAATTGGATATTGGATAATGTTAATGATGTCGAGTATGCATGTCTTATTTCAATTGGCAAAAATGGCAACACTTATTACGCCAAAAAAATAAAGCCATCATACTAGTATCTCTAAATAATCTGTGGTGCCAACCTGTGCCAACTTTGTGCCAATGTCTATTTGTCATGTCACTGTCAAATGTCAAATAATTACTATTGTTGCAAAATGGGTGAACAGGAGATGTGAAAAATAAAATGTGTTTTCACAAGTAAAGTGATAATTTACAATATTGTGACAATGCGGTGGAGTGAATCTGTGACCTTAGAATTCGTTAAAATATATATAAAGCACGACTGTCTCTGGAATCCCTCACATCCAGGTTACAAATTGAGGTATCAAAGGGAACAAGCCTACTCAGACATAAGTGCTGAATTCAAAAGTTCTACCATGAAATCTCTATCTATTCCCGAAGTAAAAATGAAGATAAAGAACCTGAGGACTACTTACGCCCAACAAGTGCAGAAAATATTGCAAAAATCTAGCCCTGACTCGATTTATGAACCATCGCTAATATGGTTCCATGAAATGGATCGCTGCTTGAAACATATACCTAGTACTCGACATTCAAACTCGTTCAATAATGTAAGTTGTATAGTCATACAGTTTCATCATATCCATAATCTACTGTAACAATAATTCATTTCAATTCATCAATCAACCTTGTTGAAAAGTGGATTTTTGAAGTTGATATTTGATAAATTAGATTTTCGTTCGAAGCTTTTTTAAAAAATTAATGATTGCCCATGTAATACATACTGAAGTGTTACTAACATTTTAATCCAATAATATTCATTTTCAGTCTCAAGATGCCCCAGATGTGGATGCAGCTTGCCAAATTTGGGTTGATCAAGAGCTTCAGAGTGCTAATACAGATGAAACAAATCCAGACCCTCTAATTCCACAAACTGATGATGAATATGATTCTACAAAACTTGATGAGCAACCCTCTAAAATAAAGGTTGAATTACAATCTTCCCCAGTGTATTATAAAAAAATTAAAAAGAAGAAACTCAAGCACAGAGTAACTACAAGAAATTACTTGACTGACTCCAGTTTACAGAGTACAAAAGATGATGAATTTGATATTTATGGTAAATATATTGCTTCACAACTGAGAAAAATGGAACTTCACAAGGCATTGAGGCTTCAGTTGGAAATACAGAACCTAGTCAGTGAAGCTAGAATCTCTGATATAGTGTCTAGCGATTAAATTACAAAATAATTAACAGATGTAGGATCTATGTTTAAGTCTATCCTGTGATAATTACTGGTAGCAGAGCAATGTTCATCATGTAGGATGTCTTTATGCAATAAGTATCAATTTTGTGATTGTCATTCATTACATTCATGGGGTTGCATTCTCCTAGGATGTTAGGGGTACTCACTTGGGGCACCCAGAGTTGAAGGGAGAATTTATGCATGTAACTGAAACTACATATAGATTGATATGCTTTTAAAATGCAAATACCTATTATACACTAGATAAGTAATTATTTTACTAATTTTATTTATTAATAATATACTTTTTAATATGATTTATTATTCAATTTCATCTTTAAATTATGAATTACTTCCAAAGTGCAAATAACAACCAAAGATTAGAGATATGCTAAATGGTTTTGTGTTTTAATTTATTTATGTAAGAGGTCCATTTTATTAGCAACAGCAAAAAGAGGGAACAGGAGCCTCCAGCATTACTGTTCACGGGGCCCTGGGCAAGTGCCCAGGGCCCCGTGAGCAAGTGCCCAGCCCAGTGCCCAGGGCCGGCTTTTCTATTAGCCTGGGCAAAAGCCGGCCCTAGCTGAGCCGAGATTCGGCTGTGGTTGTATAATACAACAATTAATAATTGTAAACTGGTATGTACTGTACTTTATATGTACTTTATACAGTTAAAATCGATCCCCTGCCGAATCAAGAACTTCACTGATCAGTGTGTTACAACGGCAACACCAGTAACCTATTGTCAAAACCGAGTGTCAATTTGACAAGTGAAGTGACAACTTAAAAAATATACGTTGTTTTGTTTGTTTTCAGTTTTTCATCAATTTGAATTAAAATATACTTACCATTACCAATAGTTTTGTTTTATTTCTATACGAAAATAACCAAGATGAGGTGGAGTGAGAACGAAACATATCAGTTCGTAAAATTATATCTCAGACACGATAATTTGTGGAATCCCGAGCATCCAGCCTACAAGCTAAAAAGTAGAAGGCTGAAGGCCTACAGAGAGATAATCGCTGAACTAAACGAAACAACGGGCATATTACTTAATGAAACTGAACTGAAGATGAAAATAAAAAACCTTAGATCGACGTACATGCAAGAAATTGTTAAAATAAAACAGCGATCAGGCCCTGAATGGTCATACAAGCCGAATATGAAATGGTTTGCAGAATGGCATAAGCACTTCGGAGGCTTGAAAAAGAACATAGAAGATCCTTCGACGTTTGATAGTGTAAGTATTGTTTGTTAAATCATAACCTACTTTTCTCTATATTTCGTCTGAAAACTTGTCCCAAAATTGATATTCATAGACTATTCAGTTGAAAGAATTTAATTAACTATTTTTATGCCTTACATCAATGAGTAAATTTCTTTTTAAAGCAGTAACACTGACACTAAATCTATGTATTTTTCCAGTATCAAGATTCAATAGACAATACCACCCAAAAATTGTGGCTATCACAAAATGAAGACATAGAAGAAACCTTAGACCCATTCCCTGAAGATGACGACTACACATTTGTTTTAAAAACAGAACCAAGGGAAATACCCCACATCAATAAGAGCAGGTATCAAAATAAAAAGAAAAAAATTGAACACCGAAGCCCAAGTACAGATTGTTCAGACAGAACACTAATAGAAAGTATAGACTCAAATGCAGATACACCTTGCACAGAGGATGAGTTTGATATCTATGGCAAGTATATTGCATCACAGCTAAGGAAGATGGACTTACAGAAAGCCTTGAGAGTACAACTCGATATACAGAGCCTTGTAAGTGAGGCCAGGATAGCAGGCTTACAGGGAAAGAAACATTAGTAAATTGGGAATAATTCTATGAACAAAGTTTTACAATTCTATCTGAAGCAGTACTTGATAGAATAGTTATGAAAGGATGAATCTTATGATATTTTTCATAAAAAGTAACTTCCATGTTGAAATTTGCCTTTACATTCTGAACTTACGTCTTAAAGTTGACATCAGTAACATCTATTGAAAGCAATTTACTTTGCTTCTCAACCGACATGAATTACCTTACAGTTAATTCTATGTTGTACAATGCTACCATACCTATTAACTATATTTTGTGTTTTTTTTGCATTTTTCATGTTATATAGTTAGTAGCAAGATAAATAGAGAAGGAAAAATTTCGACATGGCAGGTGGGACTCGCAGTGGCTTAAGAGGTCATAGCGTCTAGTGTAACCTAACCAGAAGACGCAGGTTTGAATCCTGCCTGCAAGTCGAATTTTTCCTTCACTATATATAACTTATAATCTAAGCATGAAAAATGCAAAAAAAAACACAAATAGATAACTAATTTCCATTTGGTTATAATAAAGTGCAATATACTTGTTGCTGCTATTATAAAAAAGAACTTCATATATCTATATTATAATTGTTAAAAGCCACTTGCAAGAACTTCTTAAATATGTTTAAATTTAAACACAATTTTATATGGTAATTTTGTGTTTAAATGCAATTTAAACATATTTAAGAAGTTGGTGCAAGTGGCCCTAAGAATGTTGCAATTTAGAAGTAAGAAGTATTTGAGTAATTGTGCTATACAAAACTCGGATTTATCGAATACTAGCGACCCGCCCGCGGTTTCACCCACGCTGCCCAGGTCCTAAGAGTCATAGCGTTATGTTATATAGCTTAAAACCTTCCTCATGAATCACTCTATCTGTAGGATTTTGGGCCTATTTAAAAATCCCGCCAAGAAGCCTCTAGCTGCGCGCGACAATTCGCTACGCTCATACGTCGAGCGAGATAGTTCGCGTCGATGCCGCATCGCCGGCGCGGCACCTCAGTCGCAGAAAAATTCGAGCAACCAACCGATATGTGCTCCGCGTAAAAATCCAATAATTACTAGCTAGAAGCCCTAAAACCTAATTAATCGGTGCTAACACTTAACTTACGTGGGACGGGCCCGTTCGAAGACGAAGACATCTGGATTTCGTTAATATTCGGCGCAGAGCTGGTCGAGGAGGCGGGTAAGTGGTGGCCCAGAATTAGTTTTTTAGGGGTTCTTTTCAATAATTATCAAGCTAATCAATTACTGAGCTATCAGTCACAACATTTTGGTCCATTTGAGCCGGATTACCCAGTTTTGAAACCCTAAACGTGTTCAAGTAGGTACATACTTACACATTATTACACCCGTAAATTAGGTAATTTGTGCTAGTTTTTAACAAAATACTATTCAATATTGCATATTCCTAAGACTATATAACTAGTTACATGTATAACTCAATAGTCAATGTGAAATAAGTGATATTTTTACAAAAAATCTTCCAGAACATAATTTTATACCTACCTACCTGCCTACGTAAATTCGTAAAATTTGATTTAAGTACATTAGTATTTATAACAATTAAAAGTTGTTACTGCATACAAAAAGTGTTAAATTTAGTGTATTCGTGTTGTTTCTGAGTTTTCAGTGCGTAAAATTATTAAATATTGTTGTTGGTGCGAACGCCCTGAACGCCGGCCGGCCGCCATTATTTACGTTAACTTTGTCACGTAGCCACAGCGGGCTAGGACAACGCTTGTGAATTTTGCGTAGGTACCGAATCGGAGTTTAGGCACTTTCGATACCAAAAAGTAAATTTAATACCTAGGTAGTGTTTTGTGGTATAATAATTATTCTTATTTAGTTCCTACTTCAAAATGATTGACGAAATGGAACTCGACAGTTTGCTGCAACCGGTTATGACGTCAAAAGAAATGTGTTTTCTTCGCGTTCAGCGTTTATCCGAAATGTCAAAAACAGTTAAAAATAATCCCCTATTAGAAACGGAATTTTCGGTCAGAGTTAAAGATCTGTCTAGTCTTCGTGTAGAATTTGATCGATGTGTTGCTGAAATTAATTCTCTAAATCGTAAACATAATCCCAAGTTCGTGCCGTCATACGCAGAAATCGAGGCGTTCGATGAACTTTATTACGCGATCCGAAGTGTTATGCACGAACTTAAGCCGGAAAAGGTTGCGACTAAAGTTGAACCAGCTATTATACCTGACTGTGATGACCGTCCTAGTAGAAGGCGTATTAAATTACCCGAATTACAAATATTTAAATTTGATGGCAAACTTGAGAATTGGACTACGTTTCGTGATACATTCACAAGTCTCATACATACCAATTTTAGTATTAGCAATATTGAGAAATATTATTACCTGCTGTCGTCTGTCAGTGGGCCAGCATTATCAATTGTCAAGTCTATGCCAGTCAATGCGGATAATTATATGATAGTTTGGAACGCGCTAGGAAAGCGATACGAAAATAAGCGTGCACTTGCTACCACGTACTTAGACAAGCTATTTAGTTTCAAACCGATTAATAATGAATCCGCATGGAATCTTAATAACTTTTTACAAACTTATCAAGAGAACATTAATGCGTTAGAAAGTTTGAAAATACCTGACATGTCAAGTTTTATATTATTTTACATTTCATTGCGTAACCTTGACCCTGTGACCAGGCGTGAGTTTGAACAAACTATGTCCCCGGGTGAAATACCTACAATCACGGAGTTATTGACGTTTGTTGAGAGACAGGCGCGCGTCCTTGAGATGTCGGAATGCAAGACGGTCTCCAAATCAGCGGCACCAGCTAAGCATAACCCATCCAAGACGGCCCCTCCCACGACGTCAAAAAATTCGGATATAATTAAATCTCATTCTCAAAAGCCCACGTTGGCTTCAGGTGTAGTCAATACAGATAAAAGTGAATCAAAAAAGTTACCTAGTTGTGTGTTTTGTCAAAAACCACATTCTATCTATAGATGTACCGAATACAACGCACTTACACCTGAGCTCCGCACTGCCAAAGTCAAAGAGCTCAAGTTATGTGAAAACTGCCTGCGTGACAATCACACCGTGACTGATTGTACGTCCAAGTATAGTTGTACGGTCTGCAAAGAAAAGCACCACGTTACGCTTCACATCGATTCCAAAGAAATCAAGGAGAATGTGGTAGCCCTCACTTGCTCCAATGATCAAACGGTATTGCTTGGCACCGCTGTCATCCACGTCGCAGATGCTTGGGGTCAGTACCACACCGTACGTGCTTTGATTGACAGTGGAGCAATGTCAAGTTACTTAACTGAAGATTGTGCTAAAAGGTTAGGTTTGTCGCGTCGCAAATGTAACTTTCAACCTATAGGTTTAGGTGGAAATCGTGTTCAGCATTTCGGTTTAACGACATGCACCTTAAAACCACGCGACAGTAATGGACCGGTTCTGTCTACTGACGCTGTGGTAGTATCAAACATAACAGGTAGTCTGCCGACAATGTGTTTACCAAGCAACATTTTTCAACGATATCAAAATCTTGCCTTGGCCGATCCCACCTTTCATAAACCATCACGAGTAGAAATGCTGATAGCAGGCGACTTGTTTCCGTATATTTACAGTGGAGAGAAAATCTTACCTGATCAAAGCGGAATGCCAGCAGCGTTAAAATCTATATTCGGTTATGTTATTACCGGACAGGTTATTTTACATCAACCGATTTCATGTAGCGATACCGTCGCAACGTCTGTCAATGATCATGCAAATAGTGCCTTCTGCGGCTTCACATGTGCCACGAACCTTGACCAGGTCATCAACGCGTTCTGGGAGGTCGAAAATATACCCACGGAGAAGCCTCAGAAACCGGACGATATATTGGCAGAAGAGCTGTTTGCGAAAGAACATAGTCGTGACGAGCAGGGTAGATATATCGTCAGGTATCCATTTCGGCCAGACCACAGTCTAGGTGAGTCCCGACAGATGGCGGTACGTAGGCTTATTAATTTAGAAGCGAAACTCGATCGTGATATTCCACTCAAGACAGAGTATCACAAGTTTATGTCTGAATATGAGGAGTTGGGCCATATGACATGCATGGGTCAGTTGCAAGAGGTCGATTCCAAGTATTTGATCCCTCATTTTTGCATAATCAAACCGACCAGCACTACAACTAAGTTGAGAACGGTGTTTGATGCTTCATGTAAGACAACCAATCAAAGGTCTCTCAATGATGTGGTATTGCCAGGTCCAAAGCTCCAAGCAGATATAAATCAAATATTAATAAATTTTCGCTTGTACGAGATTTGTTTATCAGCTGACATTTGTAAAATGTACAGGCAGATTCTCATTCATAAAGATCAACGGTCGTTTCAGCATATTCTGTGGAGGCGGTCAACAAATCAACCTATACAGGTTTACGAGCTCAACACAGTTACTTACGGCGTTGCAAGCAGTCCTTATTTAGCCATTAAGGTGTTGCACACACTGGCGGAGATTGAAGTCGCGAAATATCCGGAGGCTGCGCGGATCCTGAAGTCTGGTTTCTTTATGGACGATTTACTGTGGTCTGAACCTAACGTTGAAAACGCTCTAAAACTCCAGTCAGATCTCCGCATTCTGCTGGAAGGCGCTGGTTTCACACTTCGCAAGTGGTCAAGTAATTGTCCTCAAATACTAGCGGCAGTACCGGAAGATCACCGTGAAACACCAATTGAGTTCGAGGATGAGAAGAACCTATCTCTCAAAGTCCTGGGTCTCCAGTGGCATCCAGTCGACGACTGCTTCTCGTTCCGGACTTCTCCATTAGACCTTGAAGTTACAAAGCGGACCATCTTATCACAGATAGGTCGCTTGTTCGACCCACTTGGATTTGTTGCACCTTGTGTGTTCTACGCCAAATGTTTCATGCAGAAACTTTGGGCCCAACAGCTTGAATGGGATCAACGTTTGCCTGCTCATTTAGAAACGGAGTGGCTTGCCTTCGTTAAGGAACTACCTCTGCTAAGTGAACTAAAACATGAAAGACATGTCATGGTCAAGCAAAATACCTATTGTCGGATTCTAGGGTTCTGCGATGCCTCAACACTCGGTTATGCTGCCGTAGTCTACCTACATACAAAAAATAAGGACAACGGTCAGAAGGTCAGCTTACTTATGGCGAAGTCTAAGGTCGCGCCCTTAAAAACACTCTCCGTACCTCGCCTCGAGCTTATGGCAGCGCATTTATTAGCCAAGCTAGTTAAATATGTCATGTCCATCTTGCAAGAGCGTAGTTTAACTGTAAATGACATTTTGTTATTTACTGATTCTTCAGTAGTGTTAGCATGGTTAAACACACCCAGTTATAAATTAAAGATGTTTGTAGCAACCCGCGTGATCAAGATACTGGACACAGTTCCCAGTGGCAGTTGGTTCCACGTTAGCGGTGTGAGCAACCCAGCTGATGTTTGCTCTAGGGGTGCGTTACCATCCGCATTATTAACAATACCAGAGTGGCTTAACGGTCCTAATTGGCTTTTCGATGAAAAATGGCCAGTTCGTTCTATGGATGAATTCAGAGACGAGAATCCACCTGAACTAAAACCTTCCATCGAATCGAAGATTTTAGTGTCCACAGAGGAGGTCTCTTTGAATGTAATCTTGGAACTGACAGAGCGACTTTCTGGTTTCAACAAATTAATTAATGTTGTTGCCCGAATTCATCAATTCATACGAAATTGTAGAGTCCCCAAACATAAGCGAACCGGGCCTTCCATAAGTGACTTACGCAAAGCACATGACAGCGTTGTAAAGTCAATACAACGCCATTACTTTGCAGAGGATTTTAAAGCGTTATCTAAAAACCTAAAACCTCATCAGAGTTTGCGAAAGTTAAACCCTTTCATTGATTCAACTGGTTTCCTCAGGGTGGGGGGTCGCCTTTCGCAATCGGAGTTGAATTACAATAAAAGACATCCCGTGTTACTGCCGAAAAAATGTAACTTTACGAATTGGCTCATTGATTATTACCACAGGCTGTACTTACATGTCGGTCCACGTACACTTCAAGGTATATTAACTCAAAAGTATTGGATTGTCTCGGCACGCAGTGTAATTAGATCACGGACGATCAAATGCATTTCATGCTTTAAGGTTAGGCCTGCAATTAGGCAACCTATTATGGGTCCACTCCCAAAGTTTAGAATTCAAGATATTCACACGTTCCATACCGTTGGTATCGATATAGGTGGTCCCTTCCACACGAAAGAGTCTACTCGTAAAAATGCTCGTATACAAAAATCGTATCTTTGTGTATTTGTGTGTTGTGCGACTCGAGCTGTACATTTGGAAACACTATCGTCGTTAAGTACGGAATGTTTTCTATCAGCATTCGACCGCTTCACTGCTAGGCGCGGTTTATGCCATGCTGTTATAACAGATAATGGCACCAACTTCGTGGCAGCAGGTAAACAGATAGCAGAAGTTTCACGGTTCCTAGAATCAAATACTGATGAGATTTCGAGAAGCTTACACTCGCGTAAAATTGAATGGAAACACAATCCTCCAACAGGTAGTCATTTTGGGGGCATTTATGAGGCTGCCATTAAGTCAGCAAAATTACATTTGAAGCGGACTGTCGGTAATAGAGCATTGACGTTCGAAGAGCTTACGACACTATTCGCACGAGTCGAAGCAGTGTTAAACTCACGGCCATTGGGGGCTTTATCGTCTGATCCCAATGAGTTCGAAGTTCTAACACCAGCACATTTCTTGATAGGTCGAGACCTATTAGAGGCACCTGAATATGACTTGACTAGTCTCCCTGTGAATAAGCTTAGTCGCTGGCAGGCAGTACAGCAGATTTCTCAACAATTCTGGCGGTTATGGCGCAAGGATTACTTACACACACTTCAGCAACGTCAAAAGTGGTTCCAGAACTGTCGAGATATTCAGATGGGAGACTTAGTACTTATCAATTCGGAAACTCCTGCCCTTCAGTGGGCGTTGGGCAGGGTCACCAAGCTTCATCCTGGTCCCGATGGCGTTGTACGCGTGGTTAGTGTTCGCACCAAGAGCAATGAGTTTACTCGACCTGTAGTGAAACTAAGTCCTCTGCCTCTAGAGCAGGAATCATCTTAAAATTCCATTATATTGAAACAAGTTTTAAATTTATAAATTAGTTTTTAGATCATAACATAATCTTTTATATATCATTATAATACAGTCCACTACTCATACATACATTATAATAAACACTCTGACATTATCAACAGACTTTCAACACTCACTTTATTGTTATTCAAATTTAACACATTGTCAAACATTTTTCTGGTTTTATAACTGGGAAATCCTGGCGGATTTCGGTGGGGGGAATGTAGGATTTTGGGCCTATTTAAAAATCCCGCCAAGAAGCCTCTAGCTGCGCGCGACAATTCGCTACGCTCATACGTCGAGCGAGATAGTTCGCGTCGATGCCGCATCGCCGGCGCGGCACCTCAGTCGCAGAAAAATTCGAGCAACCAACCGATATGTGCTCCGCGTAAAAATCCAATAATTACTAGCTAGAAGCCCTAAAACCTAATTAATCGGTGCTAACACTTAACTTACGTGGGACGGGCCCGTTCGAAGACGAAGACATCTGGATTTCGTTAATATTCGGCGCAGAGCTGGTCGAGGAGGCGGGTAAGTGGTGGCCCAGAATTAGTTTTTTAGGGGTTCTTTTCAATAATTATCAAGCTAATCAATTACTGAGCTATCAGTCACAACACTATCTATTAAAAAAAACCGCATCAAAATCCGTTGCGTAGTTTAAAAGATCTAAGCATACATAGGGACAGACAGCGGGAAACGACTTTGTTTTATAATAAGTAGTGATTGCTCATACAGAAAATGGATAATACCTACATATTAATAAATATATTAATGTATTTAAATCAGATAAGGTAATTAATTTCAAACTAAAGATTTTTTATACTTTACATACCTACCTTAGTGGCTAACAGTCAAACATGTTGTTATTTCTGCTTCTGTGGTGATTGGCACCATAGTATTAATGAAATTATCGAGAAGTTTTTTCAGCTTTGATTCACTCCCAATGAGAATTACCTGGTGTAAGGAAATAAAACCTTATTGCATTATAATCATGGTTTTTTATTGCATACATGAGGCTTTGCATTCTCTCCTCCTAATTGATAAAATCATTAGAAATAATTTCAAGTGTTTTTGTGCATTTCTACATAATTTTATGGTCTAAAAAAATACTAATATATAAAAATCAATTGCTGTTCGTTAGTCTCGCTAAAACTCAAGAACGGCTGTGCCGATTTTGGTTTTGAAATGTTTGTGGAAGTCCAGGGAAGGTTTAAAAGGTGAGTAAATATGAAAAAAATGATTTTCTGATGCGGTAGGTACGTAGTTCGCCGGGTCAGCTAGTTACTAATATTAAAACCACTGAAAAAAATATGAGTGAAAATAAGTGCAACCAATATGCTAAAGGTTCTGGGTTCGAATCGAGCAGGTGTCATTAGATTCTCAATAACAGCCTATAGTTTGGATTTGCTCATTAATGACAATAGGCTCATCCCCTATTACATTGGACCTTACTTAACAAACCAGCATGATGGTGTTATCACTGCATATTATAAAACAACATCATACAACCCTTAACAACGGGTAAAAGCAGGTGATACAGGTAGTATTATATCGTTAACATTAAAAGAAAAACAAAGTTGCAAGTCTGATTTTTTATTGCTGTAACAGCATCTGTTTATAATACAAACAAACATTATCACTTACATTTCACTAGTGAATATTCAGATCGTTCCATTGTACGTTTGTTCCTACGACAACGCTCTCGCATTGATCCGGTTCCATGAAAAAATATACATCGGTGTCTGTTCTGCAGACAGATTTCATATTCCAAAGAAAATAATCACATCAAGTCTAAATCTAAAATTAAGTACTTTTCACAATAATTTTTACGTAGTACCAAACTATAGAACGGAAGTTCAACTTCGTGGGCAGTGCGCAGTCTGATATTAAAAAACTAAAGTCTAAACTTAGGTTTATAAATAACTTTAAAGTTTAAAGGTCAATTCAGACATGTCCGCGACTGTCCGGAACTTAAAATCTCACTCGTAAACACAACAAATTGTATATGATGTCACATTGTTATATTAAGGGATGACAACCTATATTCTTAGAAAATATATCACATCTTACTGATACAAGTAAATGTATGCACTAACTGTGGATATTAAATACATCTGACTAGTGACTTAAATGTCTGCTGAACTATGCTAAATCGACCTTTATTAAGACTAGAGTGAACATGTCACAATCTCAAAAATAATACAGTAATGTTCACTTGACATTTTGATAAAATTATCTATCCAATGTGCGTTTCATCGCTTGTCATTGTGATGTGTGAATGCTCCTTAAGGCCTTCTCCACACTTGGCGGAAACTCCGTCGCGTAAGATCCGCGACGGAACGTCGATACATGTAATTGCATATAAATTACAAATAGCGGGCACACTACGCGGAAGATCGGTCGTTCCGTTATTTGTAATTTATATGCAACTAGCTTCTGCCCGCAACTTCGTCCGCGTAGCGTGATGATATATAGCCTATGTCCTTTCTCAGGATCTAAAGATTTTCTGTGCCAAATTTCATCAAAATCGGTTGAGAGGTTTAAGCGGGAAAGCGTAACAGACAGACAGACAGAGTTACTTTCGCATTTATAATATTAGTAGGGATAACATATTGTATCGACGTTCCGTCGCGGATCTTACGCGACGGAGTTTCCGCCAAGTGTGGCGAAGGCCTAACACCTTCTATACTTATTTGACTAGTTCAGACTTAGGTTTAATTAGGTCTTTTTTTAATAACATCAACAATAAAACTTGCATTTTGCTAAACCGATGATAATTCTTATTAAAAATGACATCCAGGGATGTTGTAGATCAGAATATTAACATACCGTCATTTGCTACAATAAAATCGAGTATCGAAAAAAATATATTACCTTTGAAAAATTCGGCCATCTTTAAATCATATCTGTTTTTAGTCAAATAAGTATACAAGTGAGGAGATAGAAAGAGAGTAGTAGATCATATTGGCACATACAGCATGTCAATAAGCCGTACCAACCTTTAGAACATTCCAAAAATTACGACCATTTAGGGAATTCACACCTTAAGCTCTATGACATACGGGTTTCTGCCGCGCTGGCTGCTGATATCAAAAACCTACTCTATAACACTAGCCACAGAATTGATTTTTGACATTAGCCACTAGCGTTCTAGAGGTGAATAATCACCCAGGCTCGTATTCTAATATGGCACTGGATCGGTGATCACATTTATACTTAAGTAATAAGAAATAATTGATATTACAGGGTAAAAGCTATCAAAAATATGGATATGCCCGAAGATGTTCAAAATTTTATTTTATTCTGGAAATCTGTTTTAACACAAGATAAAGTAGCACTTATCTTTATTTATTTTTTGTTTACTATGCGAGTACGCCATTATTGTTTTAACAACCTGTTTAGCTTGAAACCCTTATTTATTTTTTTATGTTTTGGGTCTGGGAAAAGGAAACAATTGGGTGGATACAGTGAGATCACGTCGAGGTAACGCAATAAAGAATTGAATTGAATTGAGGTCACCGGTGTGGAGTGCTAAGGGGTTGCCTGGCAGGCCACAGTTCGACGATTGATGTTAGGCGTTTGTGTATATATATGCAAGTTGAGATGCAAATGATACTTGCGCGATTCAGGATTTATACGACGTAGTTTGTATGTAGCGCGGTAGATGACGCTACATTTGTTTTTTTTTGTAGTAAGTAAAATAGTATTATTGATGTGCCGAAATGTTAAAAATGATTTCGAAATGTGAAAAAACGAACAACTTAGGGCGTATCCACACTATTGACAACATTTCCCCCCATGAATCCATGAAATCATTGATAATAAGTAGATAGTTCTAAATATGACTGTGTTTATCTGTGCTCAAGCAAGGGATAAAAGGTTTCAAATGATAATTATTTAATGAGAATTTATGGCATATAATGGATTGTTAGTATCCGCAACTTACAAGGCTTAGAGCGTATTATGCTTGCATAAAAAATGTTTAAAATGTGACTTGATATAGGTATGCCAATATAATACCTGTTTAGCAGCTGAATTATTCATTCATTTTCTTACCCAATGACATCTTGACCGGCCGTATAATTATGATCACTGCTTGAGTACTATTCTAGAACACCAGCCTATTATTAACCTGTGAGAATATCCACTATACACTTTACGATTCCTTCACGTTAACAACCTACGTAATCTTACAATTCCGATGCTTAGTACATGTTTTGGGGTTCTTTAATAAAATTAATTGTACTAATGTAAATGCAACAGAATCTACTTGGAAGCTGTGTTTCTGTGGGAAGAATATATCAAAGCCGCTTACCGCATACATAATATTGAATTCACAAGTATTATATTTTTTATGAAAGAATAATTCGACCTCAGGCAATTCAAATTCGATTAATGGATTTGCGTACACCGGGCACTTTTGCCAACAGCCTGTTACATCGAATTTCTCGTTCATATTTTCCATAACAAGGTGACTTCACACGCATTTTTAAAACGTACGTAATCTTTGTACAATATTAAAAAAAACCTTTATAAGTTCGGACAAAACGACTTATATTCAAATCGCTCAAGCTTGACAGTAACTTCATAAGTTAGGGTTGCCGTTACGTTATAATTCCCATTATTTGGGCTCCTGCAAAAGTAAAAGCGATAGGAGGCAATATGGTTCATAAGTTTTTAAGGTCAAAATATGGCTAAATGCCAAAATGTTCGCTTGTAACATTTGTTTAATAATATGTAGTTATTTTTATAATTGCCTATTTGAGCGAATCAGGTATAGTTTACTAACTAACAACTTAACGACATATCCGACATGTGTTGATGGATTTGGCTAGCAAAATATTGATAACCACCTGTTACTAAATAAATTTCTCTTCGACTGTCGTGAAGCACCTAATAGACGTACTATTCTGAACAAACAATGTGTTCTAACTAAAAAAAATATATAATAAGTTGTGGTGCCTGCACCATAAGGAATTAAAACACACATTTTGTCCAAAACAGCACAGTCTCATTGTGTTCAGTAGGATTTATAGGTTTAACATGGATGTTTACATTAAATGTTTTACAAAATTAATTTAAATGATTACGTATGTTCGTACTAGAGAAAAAAATACATGGATATTTGAAATAGCGCGTTTAAAATAAAATATTTAAGAAGAAATTAATCCAAATATTATTAAGTACGATTTTTTTTTGCCTTAAATATTTTTTATAAACCACAGACATCTACATAACTAAACAAAATTGCAACAACAGTACAAACAAACCGGAATATCGGTCAAAATCCCAACTGTCATGGTTGAATCATCTGTCAAAATACTTCCTTATGTCAAACAATTTCCATCTCTCAAATGTTCAACAAGAAAATGTAAGCGCCACAGCGATAGTCCCCGAACGTACCGCTCAGTGGCGCCACACGTAAATACAGACAAATTTGGACTAAAAACGTCGAATAATACTACAAATTTAATATACAAGGAAGAAGACTCGATCTCAGATCTTAATTTGTACAATTTATCACATAAAATTCAAAAAGAACACGTATTTATTAGACTGCAGCAGCGAATCACACAAAGGACTCTATCTACACAAATTATGCTTGAAGAGATCATTGTACGGCCCCGTTTTGGAGAAATGCCAAAAAAATGCACGCACTGTAAATTGACGTTCCATCGAAAAATGCATCTTATTACACTAACCATTCGACACATTTTTCAACAAAACTTCGTCACGTGTGTTGGATATATTCGCTGTTGTTGGACGCAGTTTACTGGCTCAAAAATACAGTAATTGTGCGCACAATAAAGCGAAATGTCTAATAGTCAATTGTAAAGTGTCAATTCTATCAAGAATTGTATGCTCTGGGGCAATTTCACGCGTTTAAGGAAATAGATTATAGTTACCACGAAGGTGCGAAATTTAAATATTACAATTTTATGAAAAAATAAACACTCTGTCTCGACATAATGTACGTACACTGTTACAAAACTAACACACTTGTTTATTTTTAAGTTACATCCAGATTTATTTTAATCTACCGATGTTTGTATGGACATTTGCGGGCGTCGCGCTTGGCATAGTCAAGACTGATTTTCAATTAAACTAACAAAAATAGTATATATATATATTACGAATATGACGTATATAAAAATACTGTAATTTATTTATAACTCAGGAAATTTTCCAATCATAAAAATCACTCTTAATGAAAAACATCCAAGCGCTTCGCCAGCCTTCGACTTACAAAAAACCACTTTTAAAAATTTAACTAACACAATAAATTAACGAAAACATCTTGTCAGCTTGCATTATCAATTAGAAAACAAACAAAAAAAAACAAATTGAGATCAGTAAACGCCCATACAAAAACCAGCATCGCTTGGGTAGTGTTCGAAGCTCGGTATATCGACCTAAGGAGGAACGCGTAAGGTGGTTTTCTTGCAGCAAACCCGAGAAAACAAGAAAGTATCGTCTAAATTACTTCAGCGGTAATGTTATGAATCAAAGCCGTGTCCATATAAAAAAAACAGTTTTGTGAAGTTGCATTTGGCGTAAATTATTTTAGAAAGCAATTTATAATTACGCAAATTTCTGCATCCGTGGGTACTTTGAAATTTATTTTAAGCATCTACATTGCGAAATTATGCGTAGCCAATTCCATTACTATTCATGAAAACTCCACGATCCGATCCATTCCACCATCGGATCGTTAGATGTTTTTGTGAAGATCCCCAAAGTTTCTTGAGTATCTAGAAAGATTATTGCCGAATAACAACAATGCTTTATGTCAACAAGGCTTTGCAGTCAGGTTTCCCACTTTTAAAAGACCCTTACCCTGGTTTTATTCTTAATCGGGCAATAAAAATCACATAATATTTACATTAACTGTAATTGATAAATTATCATAATCGGCGGGCCTGTTGGTTGCTCGAAAATCTATTAAAATATTCGTGCAAACCAAAAATCGGTTTTAATTTTGAATGTTAGCTCTTAATTCCTCGTTTTTTTTACACACTATTATTCAAAACACAACCTTGCTAAGAGAAATATTTTAAATACATTTGTTCTTGCGCAGAATAAATGGGGTATATTTACGGAAGTAACTTAGACAATACTTGCATGAACGCGTTCAGATATCCATGTTCCTAGGCGTCAGAGCATTGCGCGAGCTGTTTGGGCGTGTACACGGTGGCGTTCGGGTCCAGCGGTGACCCGTCCGAGAGTCGAAGCTTGGACACCGCGACGCTCGACGGCGGTATGAACTCCGTCGGCATGACTGCCAGCATTTGAGCTTTAAGTTCCTCTATCTCTTTCTCTTGTCTCGATATTAAACCTGCAGATGTCGAATGTTATATTTAGTTGAGAATTAATTAATTGCCAAGCAAAAGGTATCCAATCCTATACTTCGACTTTTGATTGTATTCAGTAACTTGGCATTTCGAAGAGTAGTAGTAAATAGTGAATGATTTTGCGTAAAGAATGAATGATAATATAAAATCAAACTAAAAATTCGTAAATAAGATGTGAAATAAAAAAAATATTAATAAAAGCAATTTCCATTTTTATATTCAAATAAAAAATAATAGAAACAAACCAAAAATAGAAATCATGTAATTTTACTTTTGTAATTTTTGACATTTTATAGATTACCTTACTACTAAGGAACAAATTCTACAATTTTTAATAGTTTATATTGTGTTTAGAAGACAAGTCAAATCACATTTAACATAAAAAAATTGTTCATGTAAGTACATTATTTATGATCATTCAATTGCGTTCATTCTGTGTATTCTACTCACTATCGTTTATTTGTCAAAACCTGATAACCCTTCAACTGACAAGTTACTGAATACAATTAGAAATCGAAGTATAGCCAATCCTAGGCACACGCCTCTGACTTTTCGAAGTCATGTGCGTATTAATAGTTAAATTATCACGCGCCTAAACGGCGAAGGAAAACGTCGTGAGGAAACCTGCATGCTTGAGATTTCCTCGACTGCATGTGAAGTGTGCTAACCTCCATTCGGCTAGCATTGTGAACTATAGCCAATCATTCTGAGAGGACACCCGGTAGTGGTAAATGATACATGATGTTTAATTCTGTAAATAGATCTTTTTAGGACACTTTTACAAGTCAATGTTTTTTTTTAAATAAATGGCACCGGCCGCGGCATTTCCTAACTGACGACCTCTGAAAAGAAACGCCGAAACAAACTCAGAGAATCGTGGTCTCTCTTAAAGTCCAGACATTACTTAGTAGCAAATATAATATAATGTGAGTTACAATGTAAGGCAATGTCTGAAATGGTCTTTTGAAGAAAGAGCAATAGTTGCTGTGTACATCAGTTCCATCTGACGGCAGTATTGTTTATATCATTAAGGTGGCCAACAAGCCGCGGCCCGCCTGATGGTAAGCGGTTACCGTAGCCTATGGACACTTGCAACATCCAGGGGTATCACCCGCGCGTTGCGGACCCTGTAAAAATCTTTTCACACCCTTTTTGAAGAACCTCATGTTGTAGTCCTTTGAGAAAACCTCGGTGAGGAGCTGATTCCACAGGCTGAGTGTGTGTGGGAGGAATTTCCTCGCACAGTAGAGTGGTTTTAAGGTATGTGGAGATTATGGCTGCCTCATTAGCCTAGTGGTCCTGAGTGCGACTGCTACGCTAGAGGTCTTGAGTTCGATTCCCAGGTCGAGCAGTGTCATTGGGTTTTTCTATGAAATTCCCAGTAGCAGCTCGGAGTTTGGAATTTGCTCGACCTAAACATACCGGCGAACTGTGGGTGTACATTAGTACGTCTCTGCCTAACCCTTCGGGGAATACAGCCGTGATCGTATGTTATGTAATGTAATGTCAGTCCTCACAGAAAACCGGCGTGAAACAACGCTTGCGTTCTGTTTCGACGAGTGAATGAGGTTACCGGAGGCCCAAACCCTTTTAAAAGACAGGCAACGCACTCGTGACTCCTCTGGTGTTGCGGGTTTCATGGGTGGCGGTTATCGCTTACCATCAGGTGATTCGTCTGCTCCCCCATCCCATAAAAAATAAATATGAATGGCGTGGTATAGCTACGTACTGTCCTGTATGTGCAGCTTGCGCTTGGCGTCGCCGAGCGCGGACAGCAGGTCCAGCTTGACGCGGGTCTCGGCGGACAGCGAGTCCTCCAGGTAGTGCAGGCGCGAGCGCGCCGCCTCCAGGCCGCTGGCCGCGCTGCCCGCCGCCGCCGCCGCCGCCGCCTGCTCCTGCCGCAGCTCCAACGACCGCATCTATACAACACCATCCTCATCACTTGCACTCATGTAAATCAAAGGAACGTTGGCCTAATATTTTTTCATCACATATTTTCGATAAAAAAAACTATTGATGCCAAGGCAATTAACAACTAACTGCAATTCGAAATGAAAACCAATCCAACAACTCAAATCGCTGCAACTGTCCTTGAGATTTAATTATTTAAACTATAAGAGAAGACATCAGACCTATAAAAATATAATTCGTATAAAATATAATCGAGATGGAGAGTTTATGCTGTCAAAAGAACAACAAAGGACAAAGGACCACAAAACAAGTATTTGTAAAGAATTTGTATGGCGCATGTAAGATTTGACATCACAATATGACTGTCCCTGGCTAACATTAAATTAAAATGCAATTTTTTATACAAATTTTATTTATTCTTTTGTTATTCCAACTTGCTTTACTGTAATTTAATTAATAAATTATAATATGATTATCTTATAAACATCACATTAACATAAAACTACCTAATGCTTTGACGCCTCAACGTGCGATGCGACCGACACGAATTGTGTATGTATGTATTACTGTGTATGTAGCTGACCTGTTCGCTGGCATGTGTGAGGTCTCGCTGTAGCTGTGAGGCACGTTCTCTAGCGCGCTGTAAGTCCCGCCTCAGCGCTGCACTCTCTGCCTCCGCCGCCGTACGACGCGACCGACATGACTCACTCTCGCACTCCCCGCTAATAAGATAAATATTTCAATAGGATAATTTATTTCGCCTTAAAGCCTACGTTTATTGAGACAAGTCGTTTGGGTTCACAATAGTACAAGTATGTGTATGTATAACTATTTGTTCGCGGTACTTATAACTAAATCGAATATCATAGTTTATCCACTACGACTAGTCGATATGACGCATAATTAAAACTGCAAATAAAGCTGTACAGTGGGCAAGTGCCAGAACAGGAGTATTAGAGTGGGTCCCAAAATACTCCCTTGAGGGACACCATTACTTACTGTAACTTCATTACTCACAAAGACCTCTAATTTTACCCGAAATTTCTTTACTTCGAAATTAGTAATTGATAATATAATAGGGACTTATCCAATTACCTAACCATTCTAGTTCAGATTGAGGAACGGCATAGAGACCATGTCGAAGGCTTTAGCAAAGGATCAATTTACATAAATCTATGGTAAATCACCAGTTAACTTAGTGAGCGTTAGCTAGGTTAGGTCTAGGATTCGTAGTAGAAATTTAAAAAAAACTTGTTTTAAAGTAATCTCAATATTCTATAAAAACATAATTGTGTAACTGAAGTACCCTACTCATACAAAGAACCTTATTGAGTATTGTTTCGTAATTAGGGTCTCATCAAATACTACTTCATCATCATCATCATCAGCCCATACTAGTCCACTGCTGGACGTAGGCCTCCCGTAATGTGCGCCATTTCACCCTGTCTTCGGCTTGTCGCATCCAGCTTCCGCCAGCAACCTTTCGCAAATCATCACTCCATCTCGCCGCAGGGCGTCCTACGATACGTTTGCCGAGTCGCGGTCTCCACTCAAGAACACGTCTACCCCAGCGGTTGTCGGTTCTTCTACAGATATGGCCAGCCCACTGCCACTTCAGCTGGCTAATTCGGTGCGCTATGTCGACTACTTTGGTTCTCTGTCGGATAACCTCGTTGCGGATTTTATCCTTCAAAGAAACTCCGAGCATAGCGCGCTCCATAGCACGCTGAGCGACTTTAAAATGATGGACTAGCCGTACTGTGAGTGTCCACGTTTCAGCGCCGTAGGTCATCACGGGTAGGATGCACTAGGGTTGAAAACTTTCGTTTTCAAACTTTGCGGAATTTTTCATATTTTCATTTTTTATTCATAGGCATTCGTACATAATAACAATTATGTACGAATGCCTTTACTGCGTTTATCAGGTCAGGTTTTTTGAGCCCTTGATTTTGGCGAATGATTTTGATGCCTCTGAGAATCCGCCCGGGATGGGTGCTGTAAAGAGGTTGTGAGATCAGAGGAGATAAAAATAGGGATTGTTACCTGGGCGGGCGGGCCTGGTGCCTGGCCCGCAGAAGCAGGGTCTCTGCGGCGGAGCGAGCGCGGCGCTCTTCGCCCAGGCGCCGCTCCAGTGCCGCTCGCTCTCCCGAGCGCCATGCGGTCACCCTAACGAACAAACACACTTTCAAAACTATGTATATAAATTATGTACGGTTATAACATCTACATAGTTTCAGTAGTTTTTTATGGTAGTTGTGTTGATGATGAAGATTACAGTGATGTTGCATATGATTGTTTTGATAATGATAGTGAAGGAAAACGATAATGATGAGGGTGACGATCGTGACGATTGTGGCTAAGCTAAAATGCTTGCGTTACGAGTGGGTTTATGTCGGTTTATTCCGCCTCGCCCGGGCGCGCCGCCGCCAGCTCGCCTATAGTGAGTATAGTGTGTAGGTACTTGTGCTGCAGCGCGGCGTGGGCCTGCTTGAGCTGTTGGTGGTCGGCGCGGCGCTGGCGCTCGGCGGCGGCCGCGCCCGCCAGCGCGCGCCGCGCCTCCGCCTCGCCCGCGCGCGCCGCCGCCAGCTCGCCTATAGTGAGTATAGTGTGTAGGTACTTGTGCTGCAGCGCGGCGTGGGCCTGCTTGAGCTGTTGGTGGTCGGCGCGGCGCTGGCGCTCGGCGGCGGCCGCGCCCGCCAGCGCGCGCCGCGCCTCCGCCTCGCCCGCGCGCGCCGCCGCCAGCTCGCCTATAGTGAGTATAGTGTGTAGGTACTTGTGCTGCAGCGCGGCGTGGGCCTGCTTGAGCTGTTGGTGGTCGGCGCGGCGCTGGCGCTCGGCGGCGGCCGCGCCCGCCAGCGCGCGCCGCGCCTCCGCCTCGCCCGCGCGCGCCGCCGCCAGCTCGCCTATAGTGAGTATAGTGTGTAGGTACTTGTGCTGCAGCGCGGCGTGGGCCTGCTTGAGCTGTTGGTGGTCGGCGCGGCGCTGGCGCTCGGCGGCGGCCGCGCCCGCCAGCGCGCGCCGCGCCTCCGCCTCGCCCGCGCGCGCCGCCGCCAGCTCGCCTATAGTGAGTATAGTGTGTAGGTACTTGTGCTGCAGCGCGGCGTGGGCCTGCTTGAGCTGTTGGTGGTCGGCGCGGCGCTGGCGCTCGGCGGCGGCCGCGCCCGCCAGCGCGCGCCGCGCCTCCGCCTCGCCCGCGCGCGCCGCCGCCAGCTCGCCGCGCACTCGTTTCAGTTCTTCAGCACATTCACGGGATTCGCGCTACAAACATCCCCAATAACAATCTTCTTTACACAGTCATCCTCCGAGCCTTTTTCCCAATACAGTATTACCCCTGTTTAAACTGTTTTAAATTAAACCTTAGATCGTAATGAACCGGTAGATTTTTTATTTCAGTTTTATAAAACCGAAAAATGCCTTAAAAACTATTTTTAATTTATGATTTTGCATTTTCGCGCGGAAACGCTAGCCGCCATGCTACTTCGGGTCGTGACGTCACTTCGTTAGTAAACAATACAACTGCAAAAGACCAAGTAACGTCAAGTTACTATCGGAGTGACATCACGTCGGAATCCAATATGGCGGATGGCGTTTTAAAACAGATTAAAAAAGACTATTTTTGAAATTGAATTATAAAATTTACATTGCATTTTTTATAAATAAATACTAACTTTTATCGTTTTTTTTTAAAAAATCTATCATGAACATGCATTTTTATATTTTTTCTTACAGTCCGTTTTTTTGGACTTGTCTTTTTTGGTAAACAAACCCTTCCCGATGCGAAAATCACAAGTTTTTCTTTAATCACGCACTTGATGTAGGAAACGATTTTATTAACACTTACATTATACACATACACTTTAAATTACACCAAAAACTGCTTCGAAATCACTATAAAAGTCTATTATTTTTAATAAAAACGAAATTTTATGTAATTACATTTTCACAGAATAAAATAATCATGACAATTTGAAATTTCAAAACTCTAGATTATCTACGAATTTTAGGGGATGTGACAAAATAATGAATGATTTTGATTTATGTGAATGAGCAAAAAATCCAAAAAGTCCTTATCTTCACAAAAATAATATTGTGTACAATATTATCCATAGCATTTTTTTGCTATTTAGCATACTACGTTTTTAATCATGAACCCTGTGCTGACATCAGAATATGAAATATTAAAGATGGAATTTACAAGAATTAGAATTAAGAACAATAATAGTTGTAGCTAGGAAATTTGTCGACTTTTTGCGGACCACAGTGACGACGTTGTTCCCGAGGTGAACGGCGTAGAAATGAGTGGTGGTTGTAGTCTCAAGGTCAGAAATACTGCTGCAGGACCCGACGGCTTGCATGGCAAAGAGTGGGTCGCCCGGCCTTGGCGGCTCTCGGGCCTCGATTGAGGGAGTTCCTTAGCGCACGAGGGGCCAATTCCACTCCGATGGAAAACGGGGAAGCAGATCCTCTGCGAAGCCGGGACGCCCTGCAGATTCTCCGTAGGCATTCCTATCCTAGTGCTGCTCGTCGAGGTGGGCAAGCTAATTGAAAGTCCTTGTGGACTGCCTTGTCGGGCACCTGGTGGGGGTGGGTTTACTCTATCGGGTACAATGATACTGCATCAGATGCACCGAACCAGAGGTTCATAATACATGTGTCGGAATTTTCTGACGAAAGATTCTGACACGTGTATTTTAGAGGAACTACTAATAAATTAATGTTTTGCAGTTGTCGTTTTATTTCTTCATATTCACTTCACACATTCACTTCATATTTAAAATTAAAAAACAAATCAGTACTCGTCAAGGTGAGAATTCTTCTTCAATAGTCTTGGCTAAGAGTATTTAGTTCAGTCATTCATTCATGATTTCCCAACATTATCTAACCACTATCAGTTGTCTCTGGTTACTAGGACGCCATATTTGTTTACCAAAAAAGACAAGTTAACTGGGATAGACTGTACGTGGTTTAAAATACCCTATTATGTAGGGTTCTACTTCCAGTCTAACCAGAAGCGGCAAAATTCATATAACATAATCAACCCATTATGTCCCAATGCTGGGCAAGGGTCTCCTCCCACAATGAGAGGGATTAGGCTATAGTCCACCACGCTAGCGTTATGCGGGTTGGCAGGCTTCACAAAATCGAGAAAATCTCTCAGACGTGCAAGTTTTGCTCACGATGTTTTCCTTCGCCGTTTAAGCGCGTAATAATCAACTATTAATACGCACATAACTTCGAAAAGTCAAAGGTGCGTGCCTTGGATTTGAACTCAAGACCTTTGACTTGGCAGTCCAATAGTCATATCACTAGGCTATCACGGCTTAATATAATATAATTGAATAAACTGGAAACCGATGGAATATGCTGATGCATTTTAGACGAAGCGACTGCCATAAAACCTCCATAACCCAATTTCTGGGCAATACCGATATTCGTAGAATAGGCTGGTTGTCAGACGTTTTTTGGGCTTCTGACTATCGCTAACAATAGGGTATTTTACACCACGTAAGAAAAAATATAAAAATGCATGTTTATGATAGATTTTTAAAAAAGTAAACGAGAAACGTTAGTATTTATTTATAAAAATGCTATGTAAATTTTATAATTCAATTTCAAAAATAGTCTTTTTTAATCTGTTTTAAAACGCCATCCGCCATATTGGATTCCGACGTGATGTCACTCCGATAGTAACTTGAAGTTACTTGGTCTTTTGCAATTGTATTGTATAGTAATTAAGTGACGTCACGACCCGAAGTAGCATGGCGGCTAGCGTTACCGCGCGAAAATTCAAAATCATAAATAAAAAATTGTTTTTAAGGCATTTTTCGGTTTTATAAAACTGAAATAAAAATTCTACTGGTTCATTACGATCTAAGGATTAATTTAAAACAGTTTTCAAAAAAAGGTGTAATACCCTATTATCAAAGATATTCGTATGACAACCGAGACCGACGACGTTACGTGCTCTCTCAGGCATGGAAGGGTCTCGATGTGTTAAGAACAGTCCACACACTGACCGCGGCGAACGCAGCTTAACCAATAACAAAATCACTCTATCTGTCTGTATAAGATATTTTAACTATGCAACATTTTGGATGCAGTTTTCACCAAGACTTAGAAATGGAGCAACAGGGGTGAAAACGCGGCAGAAGAGTTCTTTATAAACGTAACTACACTCATTGAGAGCTGTAAAAATACATAGTATGATCATCTTTTTGACTATGTGACTATGAGAAATGTCAACAACCAATTTGGGTATTGTCATCTAATCGAAAATAACTTACCTTCGTTACAGCGTAATACCGATCCAAAAAGGCCGCTCTTTTTATAAATAACTAGCTTCTGCCCGCGGCTTCGCCCCCGTGGAATAAAAAGTATCGGGAACGGGATAAAAAGTATCCTATGTCCGTTTCCTGGTTCTAAGCTACCTCTCCACCAATTTTCAGCCAAATCGGTTCAGCCGTTCTTGAGTTATAAATGAAGTAACTAACACGACTTTCTTTTATATATATAGATACAAATTTTATTTTACTGTCTTTGTTCCTCGGTTGCAAATATTTGTAAGATACATATCACCTTATTTTCAGCATTTTTTTCTATTCCCTAATGTTTAGGATTTAGTAATCCACATCTAAAACATTCACCTATGTATAAAACATAACTTACCTGTTCGCGTTCCCGCTCTCTTTCGCGTTCTTTTTCCCGCTCTCTCATTTCTCTTTCTCGCTCCCTCTCTTTTTCCTTCTCCTTTTCTTTAAATTCTTTGTTACTGCATTCCTTAATTTTTACACTTTCTTTTGTACTCTCTACTTCTTTATCTTTAACTATTTGTTCTTTTGCTGGAAATGAATAGTAAAATAATAGGCTTAGGGGTCATCCATAAATTATGTCACCAGTTGGGGGGGGGTCTGTCAAGGGGAAGGGTCATCAGTTTTGTAGTCACAGGTAAAAAAAAAGAACAGCAGGTTTGCTTTGATTTTTGCTAGATATAAAATTGAAAAATATGTGACGTCACACAAGGGAGACAGGGATATCACAATTATGACGCTATGTGACATCGCCGGCGGAGGGGGTTAAGAAATCCCCTTATTGAAAAACGTAATTAAATATATTCCGGATCCGGCCTCTGGTATTCTCACTCATTCGGCGAAACACAACGTGTGAGGCCAGTTGTTATATAAGCCCATGCAGTAATGAATCTCACATAATTAGTAAATATTCTACTCACTATGTTCTGTATTCTTATGACTATCGCTTGTCTCCTTATCTTTATCTCTGTTTTTATTCTTTCTTTTTTCTTCTTTTATTGTGCTAGACTCCTTCTTTTCTCTGTCCGACTTTGAAGACTTTGCACCACCTTGAATAGAAAACATTTATTATTTCATGTGGTGTGTATTAAACGCTAAATAAGGTCAATAAAACTCATTTGTGACACCCGCATTAACAGTCCAAAAATCTATAGATTAAGGGCCTTTTTCACCACGCCCATCCGAATATATTCTGGATAAATTACTTGGCTGTTAATTGCATGCAATTTTTTTTTATTTTATTTGCTGAGCAGCGGCTACATTTCCGATCTAATTATACTAAAACTTGGACCAGGCATGTCTTCATTTAACCAACTACAAAAACGATATTAGCATTATTTGAATTTCGAAATTTGCTCGAAAACATCATGAGGCCTTTAAATTTTGACACTGTATGCGCAGATAATATTATTATAAAAAAGAATACTTAATAAAACTTGAATAACCTTTACTGTGGTCGTGCTTGTCTTCGTCGTCGGGCGCGGCGTGGCAGGCGCTGCCGTTGCTGAGCGCATGCGCGGAGAGCGCGGCGCCGCCCGCCTGCGCCTGCGCCTGCGACGGCTTCTCGCGATTGGCCGTCTGCTGTGCTAAATGCTTTTCTAATCTCTCTAACTGTGGACAAATACAATCACAAAACTTATAATACTATTTATCTTACACATATTTTGCGTCTCGAATTCCTGGATAATGCTTCAAATTCGATAAAGGCTAAACAATTGGAAGCTAAGTTTCTTGGAAGACAGACATGAAAATATGTAAGTACTAGCCTTTGGCCACGGTTTCGCTCACCTGAAGCTATAGTAGGATTAGAAATTGATTCCAAAAATAATTTAATAAAAGCCAACTCTGATGATCTGCTGAAAAGCCATCTCTTCTTTGTATGGGGTTCTATACGTTAGAGAGGTCAACCTGTATCTCAGGATTCGTTTAATTAATTGAGATAAGAAGTTCACCAGTTTATAAGTTGGAGCATAAATACTTAATAACAGTGATAGCAAAATTAAAATCTATTCAGAAGTTTTTGCTCCAACCCGTTACAAACATAGCTTTTTTACAATTTTATAATCCATATCTATTTCTATACTAATAAATAAAGCTGAAGAGTTTGTTTGCTTGAACGCGCTAATCTCAGGAACTACTGGTCCGATTTGAAAAATTCTTTCAGTGTTAGATAGCTCATTTATTGAGGAAAGCTATAGGATATATATCATCACGCTAAGACTAAGTAACTATTCCACGCAGACGAATGCGCGGGCGGAAGCTAGTAGTATAAAGAGATTTATGTAGAATATATTACCTTAGCCTGCAGCTGCGCGTGCTCCTGCGGACAGTGGCCGTTGTGTTCGGCCGTCTTGAAGCGACAGCGGCGCAGCGAGCCGTTCATACAGCGCGAGTCTGCGCTGTGCGCCTGCGCCTGCGCAGTCTGAGTCTGCGTGCCGCACTCTGCGCCGCCGTTCGCGACGTTGCCGTCTTTGGTCGGCACTTGCTGCGTCTGCTGCTGCTGGCTCTGTGAGCGTAAGTTAATATTGACCTTACTAGCTTCTGCCCGCGACTTCGTCTGCGTGGACTCAGAATTGGGTCCGGCTTAGATAAAAAAGTAGCCTATGTGTTATTTCAGGCTATAATCTATCCCTGTGCCAAATTTTATCTCGTTCAGCCGTTCTGGCGTGAAAGCGTAACAAAACGATTCTCACAAACTTTCTCATTTATAATTTTAGTAGGATGTCATTACGTTTCTATTCGTTTATCGCAACGTTAGATACGAACGTTAACGTTAGATTGCACGTCATTTAGTTTTTTTTATACCATTAAGGTGGCAAACGACACAGGCCTAATACTTGACACAAGGAAAATAAAATTGATTTAGAAAATATTATACACTTTGGAAATATAAATTGTTGAATACTGTAGCTTATACCTAATTACTTATACATCCTTTACAACATCCATAATAAAAAAAAAAAGTTAATATTATTACTCCTAGCTAACTACAGAAGTTAGTTTGAAATTGATCGAAAGGCAGCTAACTCGGAACATATATAATGAATAGAGACCTGGTCGAGCGCCGTCTCGGGCAGCGCGTCGCGCATGAGCTGGAAGTAGAACTCGTTCATGGCGCGCACTTGCCGCTGGCGACGCAGCCGCAGGCGGTGGGCGAGCAGCGCCTTACAAATAAACAAACAAACATTTTATTGGTATTGCCTCATTAGCTTAGTGGTCCTTAGCGCGACTGATCGACTGGTCGGCGAGTGGTAAGCATCCTGGGTCTGATTCCCGGCTCGAGCAGTGTTTTTGCTTATTTCTATGAAATTTTCAGTTGCAGCTCGGAGTTTGGGAATTGACATTTGACCTTCCTAACCATCCCGGCGAACTGAGTATACATTAGTACACCGCTGCCTTAGTGGCCATACATAAATTTCGTCACACAAATTTCATGACACACGTCGTCATATTTGTATTACCTCCTCCCCTTAGTGTGACGTTTACATCAACAAATATATCAAGATTATATATATATATATATTTTCCTTCACTAAAATAACTTTATAATCTTAGCATGAAAAATGCAAAAAAAAATCACAAAAAGATAAATATATCAAGAAATAATCCAAGCAAAAGAGCAGTGCCATGTCATGTCACAAAGCTCACGACCCCTCCCACCCCTTGTCACCCAATGTCACATTTCATCGCTCTTCCCCCTAACGTGTGACGTAATATATGGACGACCCCTAACCCATCGTGGAATACAGGCGTTATAGTATGATAAATATGTTTTATTCTTATAAAAAAAGACACTTATGTAGTACATACAAAAGAAAACTACATTAAAAAGTTAACTTAAGGTAGTGTATTATTAGTACATTATTATAATTATTAAAGGCTATAATTTATTTAGCTAGTTAATCTATACTAATATATAAAGCTGAAGAGTTTGTTTGTTTGCTTGAACGCGCTAATCTCAGGAACTACTGGTCCGATTTGCAAAATTCTTTCAGTGTTAGATAGCCCATTTACTGAGGAAGGCTATAGGCTATATATCATCATGCTACGCGGACGACGTCGCGTGCAGAAGCTAGTAATATAATATACTAGCTTTTGCCCGCAGCTTTGCTCACGTGAAACTAAATAAGGATTAGAAATGGATCGCAAAGATAATAAATTACAAAAAGCAACTGATGATCTCTTCTATGTATGGGTCTGTATAAATCAGAGAGGTCAAGCTGTATCTCAGTATCCGTTCAATTAATTCAGATAAGAAGTTCACCAGTATTTAAATTGGTGCATTGGTGCAACTTTTTAACAGTGATAAAAATATTAAAATCTATTCAGTAGTTTTTGCGCCAACCCGTCAGCACGTCAGACAAGAATATTAAAAATTACATTTTTGTGTTTGGAGATGTTTATATACCCCAAGTCCCTAACCCACTTGTGGCAGTGAAAACTTCTTTAGCGGCATGTGCACTTTTTGGGATGGGTAAAAAATGTTAAACTCGCGTCAGGACACGTGACCTGATCGAAAATTCGTAAGACAGTTGTAATAGTTCTGAAGTGTTAAATTTTTAATGTAATACTAGCTTCTGCCCGCGGCTTCACCCCCGTGGAATAAAAAGTATCGGGAACGGGATAAAAAATATCCTATGTCCGTCTCCTGGTTCTAAGCTACCTCTCCACCAATTTTCAGCCAAATCGGTTCAGCCGTTCTTGAGTTAAAAATGGAGTAACTAACACGACTTTCTTTTATATATATATATATATAGATAAATTGTTCAATATTGTATTTTACCACATAAATGATAGTACTTTTATACTTATAATTAAAGCAATTCGTGCTAAATTATTCACTAATAAACGAAACCATTCCAAAATATCAAAAATGCACAACAACGTTAATGTTCCCGTTTTCACTTCTGCCGGCACTCCCTGAGTACATACAACCAGTTGTTTTTTTAAATTTAAAGAGATGAATAGTGGGTAGTTCAAACCTTGGCGCCGAAGCCTAGTGTGACGACGGGGTAGCCCACGCAGTGCGCCGCCAGGGGGCGACACAGCCCGCCGCCGCGGGACCCGCGCCACAGCCCCTCCACGTACACAACCAGGCAGCACATCGCTACTGTTGGCACGCAGATGCCTTTGTCTGCAACTGTATAAAAAATAAGTGATCATTGAAATGAAATTAATTTTCATTTTTATTCCCGATGATCCGGATCACCGTGGTCACGGGTAGACGCTGTAAAGGATCCGAAACGTCGGGAATTAAATAATATCAATATATCGCGATAAAATCCGTAAAAAGTAGTTTCATTTCAATGTCTAATATTCGGCTACATTGCGTGCCCGACGGGGTCCATAATGAACAATTTTATTGTTAAATTTACTATATGATTGTTTGATTGCAATAAATATTGAGTACTAAGTTTTTTCTACTAAGATTGTCTCTGCATAATCCTAAGGTTGACTGGGAGAGAATTCTTAATGGCATTAAGGCCCACTTGCACCAACTTTTTAAATATTGTTAAATTGCATTTAAACTAAGTTTTTCATAGTAAAGTTATCTTTAAATGCAATTAAAACATATTAAAGAAGTTGGTGCAAGTGGCCCTTAGTCTTTTGTACAACGTTTTTGTTTTGTGCATGTAGTATTAAATAAATTAAATTAATTTCCAACATCCGTAGTTGATTGTCAATTGTTTATAAGTTTTATTGTGTCTGCTAATTTATTCTTCAATTTTAAGTCAATTGGAAAATCTCACACGAAAGACATCCGCGATCGAATAGCGGATGTCTTAAAAAAATATATTTGTCTACAGATAAACACAGCATCAAACCAATAATATTTACAAAAACGATTCCGTAATCCTTATGTAAATTATCGCGTAAAAGCTGTGTGCTAATAAAATGTAACTTTTGTTCGTAAGCCAAATTCTATTTGTGAAACACTCGTGATGCGTGCAGTGTGACTGGAAGTAAACTTGGTTGTAATTGGTCACATCGCTATTTTTGGTAGCAAACGGACCGTATAAAATGTACCCGCGAAATAAATATTTTTTTCAACATATCATCACGCCTGTTTTCCCGAAGGGTTAGGCAGAGGCGTACTAATGTTCACCCACAGTTCGCCGGTATGTTTAGGTCCCATGTAATATGGGGCGAGCCTATTGCCATTAACCGGGCACAAATTCCAAACTCCGAGGTGTTACTGGGAACTTCATAGAAAAACCCAATAACACTGCTCGACCTGGGAATCGAACCCAGGACCTCAACCGTAGCAGTCGCGCTCAGGACCACTAGACTAACGAGGCAGTTATAATATAATACATTATATTTTTTTCAAGTTTGCACAATATTTGTCTCGTAATCGACTGCAGGCAGGATTGGAACCTGTGTCTTCTGGTTAGATACACCAGACGCTATGACCACTAAGCCACTGTGACACCCACCAGCAGACGAATTTTTCCTTCACTAAATTAACTTTATAATCTTAGCATGGAAAATGCAAAAAAACAAACACAATAAGATAATATTTGTTTTGTTTATAATCATTTGAAGTCAAGAATTTCTTCGTGTTTATACTAAATCTTTGAGATATTTTAATGTGCGTTTGTACAGGAAGCCCGCCACATTTAAATGCTAAGTATTAGGTTTATGTGGTAAATGTGGGCAATGCCAATATCGTATGTTCAGAGGTTTTCTCAAAAGACTACAGGTCAGGGTTCTTCAAGTAAGGAGTGATAAGGTTTTTATAGGTTCGGCAACGCGCGAGCGACACCTCTGGTGTTATAGACGTCCATGGGGTACGGTAACTGCTTACCATCAGGCGGGCCGTATGCTTGTTTACCACCTCAGAGGTATAAAAAAATCTTCCTAAAGTCAACTGGCTACTCAAAAAAGTACACCGTCATTTTAAAATTTACTAATGTAATGGATCGGTGGACGAAATCTGTATCTCAGTTTGTGTAGGGAAGAAACACACTACACTGAAAAATATTCCTGCCAATGAATTTTCCGGGTAAATATGACGTAATAATTGAGGGCCAAGTGCGTGTTTCTTTTCACCAATTAGATTTTACGTATCGTGGGAGAGCCATGCTTCGGCACGAATGGCCGATGCGACCCGAGAGATATCACGGCCTCACAGAAAACCGGCAGGAAACAACACTTACGTTGTTTCGCCGAGTGAGTGACGATACCGGCAAATCGGGAAACGCACTTGTGCCTACTCTGGTGTTGCTGGTGTCCATGGGCGGCGGTAATCGCTTACCAACAGGTGGTCCGTCTGATCGTTTGCCCACCTATACCATATAAAAACGTATTGACTGCGTACGGCTCTCTGGTTAGTGAAGATCTCGGATCACGCCAATCAGCACGCAGATCTTGGTCGATGCGTAAAATCGAGTCAGTGAAATGAAACTCACACTAGGCCATCGGGGGTCAGCCTGAGTGTTGCTAGGGTTGGTGCTTACCATTGGGTGCTTACAATTAAAAAACACCATGACAGATAATCCTACCAGAATTCACAAAAAGTAATAATCATAAAGTTATTTTAGTGAATGAAAAATTCGACTCACAGGCAGGATTCGAACCTGCGTCTTCTGGTTAGATACACCAGACGCTATGACCACTTATCCACCGCGAGTCCCTAAACCGTAATGTCTGGTGTATTTAACCGGAAGACGCATGTTCGAATCCTGCCTGGGGGTCGAATCTTTCTTTCACTAAAATAACTCTATAATCTTATTATGAAAATTGCAAAAAAAATACAAAAAGATAAGTAATAATCACATAAAATTACTACTATGTACTTATTATACTTACATGTATACCAGACATATTGTACCCAAACATAGGTACTTGCAGCAAAGAATATGTACTGCAGTGGTATAAAGAAGAAACATATCATGTCTGAAGTGAGTGCTATGCAAATGAAGAATATTGAGAATGCCTGGAACAAATAGATTACTAGTGACATACACATATATGTAAACATTACTAGTGGCTAGTTTATAAAACAAATCTGTCAGTAGACTATCTCTTGTTTTATGGGATGAGCAAACAAGCAGACGGATCACCTGATGGTAAGCGATAACCGCCGCTCATGGACACCCGCAACACCAGAGGAGTCACAAGGTCGTTGCCCGCCTTTTACCGGAGGCCCAAACCAAAAGGGTTTGTAACCTCACTCACTCGGCGAAACACAACGTAAGCATTGTTTCAAGCCGGTTTTCTGTGAGGCCGTAATATCACTCTTGTTGAACTTGCCCATTCGTGCCCAAGCATGGCTCTCCCACTGTAAACTTGTTGTTGTTCTAGTTTAGGTACTGTTTTTAAATACGTATAAATAGCATGATAGTCTTAACTCTACTGAAAGATTTGTTATAGAAACTAGCCATTAACACTAAATCCTTTGGCGGAAGTTAAGAAGATAGGTTTCAGCACATTATTCCTTAAAAGACAGCTAATGTGTTACATCTCTAGAGCTATCTATAGAAATCAAAATAAAACAAGAAGTCATATTATATTTTAAAGTATAAATATTAGTTATTGAAAGGTTCAAGTTAAAAGAGTTAATTATTTTTACTCTTCAGAACAAATAGGTATTGTCTCTAAATAGTGACATTTCCTAAATTTCTGTCTGACTCATGTTATCATCAAAATTTATCATCAAAATTTTAACTTGGTCTTAGTTTTACCAAAATATGAGTATGACCTCATTCAAAACTAACTACAAAGGTGAAAATTCTTTATCACTTCATTACTCAGCTTTCTGTAAGTGGAACCTGAGAATCATAGCATCTAATTTAAATATACATAATAATGGTTAGTCTTGAAGATAAAATCAGAAAGGTACTTTTTTCCCAAGAGTGAAACTGCTAAAAACTTTCAAATTAATCAAAGGTACAGTTTTGAGAGTTATTATACTATTTAACATGATGTCCTGGGTTCAATATGTGGGTTGAGTAGTGTGGTTGGGTTTATTTATGGAGTGTTGAACTTCTTCCTAATTAATTCCTTAGACTTGTCCCCTATTAAATGGGACTGGCATCTGAAATGGTGTAGGACTAAACCTATTTTCTTTTTTCTTACTATAAGTGTACATAATTACACCTCTGCCTAAAACTTCTAGTTGAAGGTGTGTATAAGGGTATATTATGTTAAAATATTTTTAACTAGCTTCTGCCCGCGGCTTCGCCCCCGTGGAATTCGGTCTGTCATCACATCCCACGGGAACGGGATAAAGAGTATCCTATGTCCTTCTCCTGGTTCTAAGCTACCTCTCCACCAATTTTCAGCCAAATCTGTTCAGCCGTTCTTCAGTTATAAATAGTGTAACTAACAGGACTTTCTTTTATATATATAGATTTCAGTTTTATGACTAAGACATAATTACATTTTGTCAGATGTACATTAGCATCTTTTAAGAAGGAAACTATTTACTCTTCAGAAGTCTGGGGTCCACACAAGTTGACATAATATTATTTTGTCACAGCTACTTTCACAGATACTTATATAATATGGGAAGAATCTAATAATAATGTATTTTAGCTGATATTGAAGAAGAAAATAATATTTTTTACATATCAAGAAAGCATAAAAAGACACAAATGGAATTAAAACACATGGCATATTGCTGCACTATGTGCTGCAAGGCAGCTATAAATTTAATATATTTTTATTTTCTTGATATGCAAAAAATATTACTATTATTGTATTATTAGTACTTTTTTATGGATTCAGTGTTAAAAGGGCACTTACAAGTCCTTGACATCTAAATGAATCATAGACTGATCTCAGCATCATCCAAAAGGGCCACAGGAACTCAAACCTGAACTCCAGCATGTAATCGGCCATTACAACTGTCGCCCAAATCATCACAAACTTCAGGTACAGCATAGAACTGAAAGTAATTCAGCATGAATCAGGTATTTATGAAATATCATCAAATATCACCTAATTTGACAATATTAATCATTATTTTTATTATTAATAAGCTATGAATATATTAAATTTAATTAATCAAAATTATAGAAATTCAACAATAGTTTGTAATCTTTCGCCGGTTTCACCCACAATCTTAAGAGTCGTAGGGTGAAGATAAGTGCTTTTTACCGTACCATACTGATTCTATAAATAGCAGATGCTTGTAGTAAGTAATGTGTTAGTAGTAACCAATGTGTTATGTTTCTACTTATTTCATACAATATTAAATTCTAGTAATTTTATGTATTCCAAACAGTAAATATCCACCAATTTTAATTTAAGTCTACCTTCCAAGTTGAGGAACTGTTTATGTTACAAATTACTACATTTCATTATAAAATAAACTATTTGGCTATATTTAGATAAGTAATTATTAATTAAATTAGGAATATGGTGAAGGAATATGCTTCTCTTATTTATTTTACTTTTAGGCTAATTTATATTGAATCAATGTTTCAGTTTGTTATCTTATGTAGGTACACTGTTGTTATTATTAATAACTATTGCAACATACAGTACCTATATTGAAAGTGTAGCTAGTAGTGTAGTAGAAAACTCTTGAGTAAACACACTTTGCATCTTAATTTAAAAATTCTGATAAAATGCATGACCTTATGAATTATTTATAAAAGAAACATGATCAATAATTTCTATTGTTATGATGAAATCATATGTTTATCAATGAAAGGATTTTGTAAGTATAATGTGCAGAATTTTTTAGCACTTAGAAGACCAAATTTAAGACGTTAGAAATGGTCTCAAATGTTCATATTGAAAAAATGAGTGTTCTCGTCTTTTTTTATCACTAACTTGTTGTACATATATAATAAAACAGTGGTGACATGCAGTCTACACATGTTGCACATTCGCGCACACTGTAGATGAAGAAACGTATGTTTTGAACTCTTTTTTGTAATCGCACAACACAGAAGGTAGCTTATGATCGCCAGATGGTACTTTCTACCCACATAAGCGATATATTTTTCGATATTTATATTGCATTTATCACAGAATTAGATACCACATTATACGTAGAACTGTTTCCTAGTATAAAATGATCAATATAAACATTATGAACTCACTTTCCGTACATTCCTTCGGTGATTTTTGTGCGCTTCAAGGGGCGCCGCAACTTCCCAGTTTCGGCATTTCGCCGCTTCATATTTTTTCATCCACGGTGTAAATCACGAATACAGGCGCTCGTTTCACAACACTTATTTACAAGGAAACATTTAAAACAACAACGATCCTCAAAATAGTGCCTTTTGTTGTCAATCAGCCTATGTCCAAAATTTACGAGGGAGATGGATGAATTATCGGCAAGCTTTTTTTGCGTTCACTCACACAATGAATGTTGCCGTTATTATAATTAATAACCTACCTTATTATCCAATTTTGCATTATTTTCCGTGTAATTTTTTAACAAAACTGATGCTGGAAGAAAAGCCTCATGATAATAATAGAAACAGACAATGTTACACGAACAAAGTTAGACTCCTAAAGAAAATAATTACGGATATAATTAAGTGAATTTTTTTAATTATAAATATAAATAAGTACCACGTATAGCAAAAATGTATTAGCGGTGAAAAATGATTATTTTTTTTTAACATAACATACATGCCATCACGCCTGTATACCATGAAGGGATAGGCAGAGGCGTACTAATGTACACCCACAGGTCACCGGTATGTTTGGGTCCCATGTAATAGGGGGCGAGCCTTTTGGCTTTATCGGGCACAAATTCCAAACTCCGAGCTGCTACTGGGAATTTCATAGAAAAACCCAATAACACTTTGCTCGACCAGGACCTCTAGCGTAGTATTCGCGCTTAGGATCACTGGGCTAATGAGGCAGTTATAATTTAATTTTTTTAAATTAGTTGTTATCTTCTTGGGATTGACAACCATTGGTGATTGTGGAGAATTAATGCCGACGTAGTCACGTAGACATACACGGACTTACGTACTATTTCATGAAGAAATTGATCGAACAACCCTTAATAATTTTATTACCCATCATTATTTAGGGAACTTAACACACAGCTTATAGATATCTATAAATTAGTAGGGTTTTTGTAAAAGGGCAGCATTTTTGTGATCCAGTATAAAAATATATAGTCTGAGCTTATCTATAATCTGTGGGCAAATTTCTCGCCTTGTGATTGTGACTAATCTACATTAGTAATTTTTTTTAAATACATTTTGAATATATATAATATGTATTATAATTATTGTTGCTGCTAAAATATTTGCATCAATTTTTTATCGGATTGGGTGGGATAGGAATATTTCCATAATTCCCATTGATGTTTCCCTAAAAAAACAAAGAATCAATTCTGACTTTTGAGTCTGTCAAATTGACATTTCGTAGTTTCTCTCTCACTTTCATTGTGTAAATAAATAGTGGGAAATTGTAAAATATTGACTGTATCAATAAATTTTGATATGTCTAATAATAATTATATGAATAAACTGGAGCAGCATGTCTTTAACATCTCTTACAAATTCAGTGCGTCAATATTTAGCGTCGCATCATATGTTTGTTGTTGACGATTGGTTATCTGGGTAAAGTTGTTCTAGTTTTTGATTTATTTTATTATTAATTTATTATATTGCCTCAGTCTATATTAGTCCTAAGTGCGACTGCTACTCTAGAGGTCCTTGGTTTGATTCCCAAGTTTAGCAATGTTTTATTGGTTTTTTCTGTGAAAATCTCAATACCAGCTAGGAGTTTGGATTTGTGCCCGGTCAATGGGAATAAGCTCCTTCCCTACATTACACCAGTACACCTCTTTCTAACTCTTTGGGGAATTCAGGCGTTGTATGTTCTTTATTATAATGTCACAAATAATTCTAATTATAAAATAATTTATTTCAGGTGTGTAGAGTACCTATCCGAAGATAGCAGCAATAATTACAGTGAGACGGACATCCATAACTTGGCTAAAGAACAGTGGTTATTAAATGATTTGAAGGATATATGTCCTGGGTCACTGCCTTCAAATCTTAAGAGTCAGCCAAAGACTGTTCTCAATGGAAGGTTTGTGTTGCAGATAAATGCTGCAATAGATATAGGTAAAGATTTATTTATGAGATATTATTTTAAAGTTATGACAATAGGCTCGCCCCTTTTACATTGGACCTCAATATACCAGCAAACTGTGAATATAAATTATTACACCTATGCCTAACCCTTCAGGGAATAGAGGTGTGATGGTGTGTATGTGTGTATTTTAAAGAATTATTTTTGGGAAAGAATTAAAATAATTGTTGCAGTGACCAGAAATGAGTATTGGCCTTAAAGAAACAGGCATTATTATATTGTTGTATAAATTTCTTTACATTTTTAATTATTTTCATAAAACAACAGTAAAATAAAGTAATAATATAACAAATAGTAGCCCACCTACAGGGTCTTAAAATTATTATATACCTTTATTGATCAATAGCCCTTGTCATTTATTTAATTGTCAACACATGAAAGCAGTTCCTTGCCATGTCTATGATAAAACCTGTTTAACATCTATAACAAACCTTTATCTCCAGGAACACCAGCCTACCAGCAGTATTTAAAGTTACAGAAAGTGAACATGGAAAATGTGGAAGCCACAACCAATTATGAGGATAAGGTGCCTAGTCACAGGTATGTATAATTAATAATTTATTTCATAATATATAACGAGACCCATTGCACTGGTAACATTGTACATTCAATTAATTTGGTCCTAGGCACAGTTAACATAACATACCATCACGCCTGTATTCCCCGAAGGGTTAGGCACAGGCGTACTAATGTACACCCACATTTCGCCGGTATGTTTAGGTCCCATGTAATAGGGGGCGAGCCTATTGCCATTAACCGGGCACAAATTCCTCACTCCGAGCTGCTACTGGGAATTTCATAGAAAAACCCAATAACACTTTGCTCGACCTGGGAATCGAACCCAGGACCTCTAGCTTGGCAGTCGCGCTTAGCACCACTTGGCTAATGAGGCAGTTTATTTAAAGAATAAATGTAGAAGCAGGCACAATTATATAGAATAAATATATCCCTTAAACTAGGTCAGACCATATAGATTAATAATAGTTTTATTCTGTATCCAGTGACAAGTGAACTAGTGTTGATGTGTGAATGTATTTCTATAGTCTTTATACATAATAATGTTACACAGGGTTAGGAAAAGATGTACTGATGTACATCTGAAGATGGCCAGTGTGGATGTGTGATTTTGTGCATCATTGGATAACAGTTAAAATAAAAATAAAATTACTGTTACTAAACCACACAAATATACAATATTATGCTCAGCCTGGAAATCAAACCTATACTTCGACTTTTAATTGTATTCAGTAACTTGACAGTTGAAGGGTTACCAATTTTTGACAAAAAAAAAATAGTGAGGTGGTGCTAAAAGCTAAAATGTTAAATTACATGATTTTTATTTTTGGTTGGTTTTTATTAGATGAAAATAGAAAAGGAAATTACTTCTACTAATTATTTTTATATTTCACATCTTATTTACGAGTTTTAGTTAAATTTTATAATAAACCATTTTTATCATTCAATCTTTACGCAAAATCATTCACTACCCCAACACTATTCATTGTAGTGTGGTATCATTATTTCTCTTCGAACTGTCAAGTTACTAAATACAATTAAAAGTCGAAGTATAGGACAATTATTATACTAGGAATCTTACTAATATAATAAAATTATAAATGGCTAACAATCTGTAAAAGAGGTCTCTATAAGAGCAATAGAAGCCCAAACTTTTATGTTTAGAATGTTTGTCAGTTGTATGTACTCATGCATTACACCAAAACAGTACAGTAGGTAGGTAGGTAATATTGGATAGCATTAATTGTTCTGTATGTCTATTTGGAGTGATGATTTGCGAAAGGCTGCCGGCAGTAGCTGGATGCGACAGGCCGAAGACTGGGTGAAATGGCGCACATTGGGGGAGGCCTACGTCCAGCAGTGGACTATTATAGGCTGATGATGATGATGTCTATTTGAAACTTTTGCATGTTTCATTGTGATAAGCTGTTATGCTGACTAGAAGCCGAGTTATAGTTAGTAAATCCCTTTGGGACACAAGTTAATCCAAGCTATCATAGATTTATAGAGAAATACTGCCCATTCTTTAATTCATTCTTTTTTAAATTAATTTCAGAATGATAAAACTTTATCTGACAGATGGTATCCAAGAGATTTCCGGTATAGAATATAGACCAATGAGGAACCTGAGCTGTGACATCACACCTGGCTGCAAAGTTCTCATAAAAGGTAAAAAAATCATATCAGATTTATAACTTGATACATAGGAGTGAAGGGCATGTTACTAGAAAGACTTGAGCATGAATGTACATGGATATAAGGGAAGGGGGACACCAAAGAAAAGATGGATGACCTCTGGAGAAGTAGGGTGACTAGATGTCCCGTATTTTACGGGTTTTCCCGTAATTCAGGCACGAAGTTTTAATTGTTCCGTAATTTGGCGAAACCAATACGGGACAATATATTGTCCCATAATGGTTTCACCAAATTACGTAGGTAATGTATGTAAGTATAATGTTATTTAGTTGATTATTTCACATTTTCTTTTCCAGATAATATAAAAATTGTTATCATATTTAATATTGTTTTTAAAATCTTTCATTAAGAAATTTAGCAATGGTATAAGTGATTTATTAAATATGCCAATTTTGATAATAAAAAAAATGTTGATTTTAATCATTTAAAGTATGAATCCCGTATTTTCAATGAAGTTGTCCCGTAAAACCGGATATCAGATCTGGTCTATGTAGTCTCTTCATAATTATTTTAATTCTCTTTGACTATAAGGAAAGTGAATGATGAGATAACGGCTGATAGATATTTATGGAAGAATAAGACATAATGCGCCGACTCCAAGTAACTTTGGATAATATTGCTTGTATCCACGAATTTTAGATTAATTGTATCGATTTATAGTTACATTTTCCTGGTATTTTTTTAATCCTATGAGCACATATCCAAACCCCCAGCAACTACCAAGTATTCCAAAAATACTGCTCAAGCTATTGCTTTTTTTTAAATTTCAAAGCATTTAATATCAACTTGCATCGTTATATTCAATTTTAACATATACAGAGCCCTATTTATATTTATGCTTACTTGTAATGATCATAGTAATAATGTAATTAATACGTATGTATGGGCACAAATCAAAAATGCTATTCCATTAATAATTTTACAAAAAAGAAATATAAAGACCCGGAAATTGAATCCAGAACATAAAGACCGGTCGCGGTCTCCAACTGAACCGTTGCAACAATTAAATAGACCTTGACCTTAAATGACCATTTTTCTGCAGGTCCAGTAGAATGTCGAAGAGGTGTGATGTTGTTAACAGAGAGTGCCATAGAACTGCTAGGAGGAGAAGTAGAAGAGATTGTCATCTCTAATTCTCTTCCAGGACAACTCTCTACTAAGTTGAGACTGCCTATGACACAAGGTAAGCTTTAATATATAGCTTTGTATATATATGTTATTCAGCAGTCCATTATAACTCCATAAAGATGACTGATGGTGTTTTTTTAATTGACAATATCTCAGAAGAATCCCAAACAAACCCAAAGATCTCTTTTAAAGTCCAGAAGTCATAACTATGGGTATTTTATGGTAATATCTGGCGTGGTCTTTTGATTAAAGAGACATAGCAGCTTTAAGTTGACTCATCTCGACTCACGGCACGCGTTGCATCGGTCATAGTAGTCAGCTTATTCTAATAAAAATATCAGAAGTTATTTCACTTGGAAACAAAGTCTAGTTTCTGCTATACTAACTCCCCGGAGGAGGAAACCCGTTCCATCAGTCGGACAGTAAAAGGGGCTGATGATAATAGAATGATCAATCAATGTGACCTATTTCAAATATTTCCTTTTTATTCCAGAACCAGACCCCAACACTACTATCACTGCGCCAAGAAACACAACCATACCAACACTACACACACAAATGCCTCCAGCTTACAACCAACCTACGCCAACATTGGACCACCAACTGCCGACCAATACTGATGAAAATGTCAACTTCGCGGACGATGACATCGATGTGGACCAACTCGCGGCCTTAGAGGAACAATTAGTCGATAATCCGGGAAAGAGATCACTAGTAACTACTAATACAAACCCAGAGAAGAAACTAAAGACTGCGACAGTGAACCAATTGGATGATTACCCCGACGATAATGACCTATTTCTCGCTGAAGACGAGGAGTATTTGAGAGAAATAGAAGCTCAAATAGATTCAGGCAATAATGACATTATTGGCCCACAAAATACCGGCCCAAGTACTGTGTCGGCGGAACCTTTTGTGTATATACAACAGATAAACAATATGAGTGAAAGAGATAAAATGGGGAAAGTTTTCAGGGTAAAGGGACAAGTTCTGAGTTTGTTATCGAAACTGTCTATGGGTAAAGACGGGTGGTGTTTGAAGTGTATCATTGTAGATGGTACGGGGACTATGGATGTGGATTTCACGAGTGATGTGCTCTCTAAATTGGTTGGTCTCACCCCTCGAGAGATGAACGCCATCAAAAAGCAGTTGATGACGAAGCCCGAGTTGAAAGAAAAAGCTATTACGGTAAGATTTATCTTATTTATGAAAATACAATTTTCACATAATCTTACATTAGCATTTTTTGCTATACTTCGACTTTTAATTGTATTCAGTAACTGGAAAGTTCGAAGAGAAATAATGATACCACACTACAACCAATAGTGTTGGGGTAGTGAATGATTTGGCGTAAAGAATGAATGATAAAAATGATTTAATATAAAATCAAACTAAGAATTCGTAAATAAGACGTAAAATATAAGAATAATTGAAAAAAGTCATTTCCTTTTTGTATTTTCTTCTCATAGAAACAAACCAAAAAAAAATCATGTAATTTTACTTTTGTCATTTCTGACATTTAATAGATATTATTAAATATAGATAAAAAGTTTGTTCAAGTAAGTACATTATTTAAGTTCATTCAATTTCGTTCTTTCTTACTCCACCTCACTATCTTTTTTTTGTCAAAAACTGGTAACCCTTCAACTGTCAAGTCGAAGTATGGAGATACACCAAAGAATTTTATTAAACAAATATATGTTGATGTCCACATCAAGGAGTACCGGAATTCGGTAACGTAGTTTAAAGATCAAAAGCGTGGTTCCAAGAGTTCCAACATGCCATCCAGCGGGGGCCCTGGTGTTACTCATATCTAAGCATATGTTTACTCCCCATATTCATTTGCAATCGTTGTCTTCCATGTCCTCTTATCTCTCTGTTCAAAAAGTACTACCTAATAGGCTATTGTCGATGAATGATTTTGACATTGACTTTAACCTTGGTACAAGTATTTAATCTATATACTAATATATAAAGCTGAAGAGTGTTTGTTTGTTTGCTTGCTTGAACGCGCTAATCTCTGGAACTACTGGTCCGATTTGAAAAATTCTTTCAGTGTTAGATAGCCTATTTATTGAGTAAGGCTATAGGCTATATCATCACGCTACGCGGACAAAGTCGCGGGCAGAAGCTAGTAGTCAATAATCTTATATCAAACCATGTTTTTCACTTTATGTCCACAAGAACTTACAGCAAGTAAAGATAAGTTAGGATATGTCATTGATTTATAAAAAGACATTGTTTTTGTTTAACAGGCATTACAGAAAGCGAAAGACAGTCTTCAGGTGCTCAATTGTATAATAGAGTTGACATTCGAAGAGGTGCCTAAGATAACAGACCTCATTCCTTTCGACGCTACACACATAGACCAGCTCAACAGGAGGGCTTGTAACAGCTGATTGTAGATTATTTATACATAAGTAATAATTATTATACCTGTAAGTAAATGTAAAAAGGAAATGCTTATTTATTGTTTCTATTTCTTGTTTTATTTTTCATCGTAAAATGGAGTTTGGATTAGAGAGTCCCGTCAAGAGTCTACAATGACGTAGGTATAAAGGCGGCAAATATAATGGAATGAATGAAAAGGACGGAAGTTCTAGAGCGCTAAAGCACTCTCACATAAGTCAAATCAAGATTTAATTGGTTTATCGACATTCGTACTTCTATAACAACATGGATTTTGGGTCCAACTCTAGACCTCACAAACCCAAGAAGTAAAGTTAGTAAGGGTGTTAAAAAAATAAAAATCCAATAAAGACGTTTTACAGCTATATTTTAATACACTTTTCGTAACTCAATTATGTGAATTCAATATTATACAAAAAAAATATCAAATAATTAACACAAGCTATCTAACGGTAGAAGACGAACATAATGTCAAATGCAATCATAAAAATCGACTATAACAACTTGAATACTAGATATAAAAAACGTTTGAGACGAAAACACTACCTCTATTTGGTAAGGGGGGGGGGGGCGGAAGGGGATTTACTTTTCACTCAGCGAATCTAATATGTGGGGGAATAGTAATCAGGTTTTTCTTACCGCCACAAAGTGTAATCAAAATGAATGATTAAGTATGCAGAAATCAACAAAAAATTGTTGTAAAATATTGTTTATCGGTCCGATAATGACGAGCTAACGCTACTCATTTTCATGACATATATGTCACTATTTTCAGAAAAAATTGGCGCTATCAAATAGTTATCTTTACTTCTAAATCAATGTTTTCGGCTCAAACACAAATAAAGTTGTAACAAGTCCCTATAACATATAAAATTAGTTGCACACGGTAAAAGCAACAACTAAATTGAGCACTCAATGTTACATAATGCTTGTTTAAAAACTTAATATGCGATTAAAATAAACATAGGTGCACGGGGACGACTAGTCGTGCGACTCGGTCGTTACCGCGAACATAGCCTAACTTTTTATAAAAAGTGTATTTACAACCTACTACGTAAAATGAGTGGGTGATTACGAATAATTATAAATTAATTTACTCCGAAATATAATCAAAAGAGCCAACTGATTATATTGAAATTTCAGTGATAACTTGTAAAATAAGTGTCACGTAGCAGTGTATTATAATTATACTTTGTAAATATTTCCTGAAAGCGAGTCCATATTGGTAGACACGATTCCATTTTAGACAAAATGGTGCCGTGTTAGACGTAATAAATAGAGGTTAATGTTCCAACGAACGCGAGATCACACGGAGATCTATGATTGCTAATTGTTTTATGTCCCATTATATACAAATGTACCGATTATGTCGATAGGTATTGAAAACTCGTCAATTTCTTTATCGATAAAAAATCCACCAACAATACTATCAGTACATTGAAATGAATAAAATGATCGCTTGGATAACATCAAATATAATCAGAATAAAAGTTAAAATATACATCTTATTTGAGATTATACATATTGACGAATTTCATTGAAAAAGAGGGATTCACTAAAACTAGAGGTGACTGTCCAAAAATTGACATAATCGACAACACATATAATAAATAACTTATCTAATTCGTTAAAAGCGGGTATTTAATGAAATCATTTCGTGTGGTGTTTTAAATAGATGACAGTAATGTAACGTTACATTTCTCTTGACAACTCAATGGAAGTCTTAATCCATTGAAAAAAGGCGTTTCCTCCACCAGAACTGCCTCCTTGGACAAGTGAGACTGTTGACGTGAACAATATCATGAAAAGATGAAAATTTATAAGATTGACACTAAAGGCTGCTTGCACCAACTTCTTAAATATGTTTAAATTGCATTTAAACACAAATTTACGATGAAAAATGTGTTTAAATACAATTTAAACATACTTAAGCAATTGGTGCAAGTGGCAAAAATGTCAAACCACATAAATTTCCCTGAATTGTGATGTGTCCACGCCAATACAATGTCATTTGTGTAGGAGAGCTTGCCAACAACATCAGCGATGATCGGTCATGCCAGCAAAATTATAGAGTACAAACATAAATATAGCATAAATACAACACGAAATAATCGACCAATTACGTAAATTACGTGATACATTTAATCTTAATGAGATGAATTTAAATATGCGTTTTATTTCAATGTATCAACATTGATTGTATAAACACTACTGATTACTCCCAAGTATAACGTCGTATGTGCTCTCGCTTCACTGTCAATTCCTCTAATTTTACACATACGGCGTCATATTCCGATGAGTTTATGAAATTTCAATCGTGTCACGAAATTGACTGTTGGAAGATACTGCGTTTTTAAGGCTTCATCACAGATTAATATTGGAAACAAATGTTGTCGCAACATAATTTACAATGTTTAAGCTGTGAACTCCTGTCTAACCGTATTTCAAGGTTGTTTTATAATAACTAACAATAATTATAACAAGCTTAGGATGAGTCGCAGTAACGCTGGTCGTAAAATATAAAATTATATATTCAGTTTAGCTAATCGGGTATTACTTAGCACCCATGGTAACAATATTATTACTGTAACAAAGTGTTATAGTTGCACGTAGTTGCAGTAAGCATATTTGTTTAGTAATCTAAACAAATATGCTTGCAACACTCATTAATAAGTATACAATATCTCACAACCAGCGCTAAAAGACAATATTATACATAAACAATTCATTAATAAAAATTAACTAATCACATAAGCGCGTCATAGATCGCGCACCAAACATAATTAAAACGAAAAGCCAGTAAATAATGAACTTCGAAAGCTATTTACAGCGCCTGTAACGTAACATCATGCAAAATTCCCTACGTAATAACTGATCCTACCAGTCTTCCACTTAAATGCCAATCCAAACATTAGGCCAAGGACCAACGGATATGTCGCTTATAAGATCCTCTCGTAGAAGAGGAGGTAGGCCTGCGCCCTTAGCGCTTTGTCCTCGCTAACTTCGGAGACCATGCTGTCTGATACGTAGTACCACTTGCCGGAGGGTGGCTCCACGGCCGACGCAGGGCCTTCGCCGGATTCGTATCCCGACAGTTCGGATTCAGAGTCGGCATCGCCCTCGCCGCTGCCGGTGGCGGGGGGGCTGATGTTGCCGCTTTTGGGGAGGAACCACCAGCGAGGATCACCCGCCTTCACTGGCCCGCGGACCTTCACATATGCCACATAATGCCCACCGTGCATACCGCCTGAATGTTCCACGACGCCGTATAGCGAATACAGCAGCTCATTCTGTCCTTTAGTTACATTCGGAAGCTTTCGAACTTTGTCCATAGCACAGAAAGGTGCCAAGTCCAAAATAGTGGGGAAATCGACGTGCTTGGTCATCTTTCTGAACATGCACCGCGCCCCGATCTGGAACCTTTTCAGGTGCAGGATAAGAATAGCTGGCGGACTCGACACCAAGAAACGTTTGGTGGCGTTTGTGTAAACTGTCTTGCCGTCTTTGCCGTTGATTCGCTCAGTGCACGTTTCGCATCCTACTTTGTTGTTGCCTGTCAGCAGTTCTAGCGCAGTGAACTGACTCAAGCAGGACTGAATGCTGCATTCATCCTCATCGCATACATAGCGCGGTGACAGCGGACTTTGTCGCGAATAAGGTAGGAAGTCTCTCTGGTTCTTTTCAGCCTCTATATTGTTAACTTTGGGCTTCGGCGCAAGCGGGGGAGGATCGGCAGGAGCCTCGACCGCCACGGGCGAAGGTAGCGCGGGTTTTTTGGTCTTAGGGTCATCCATGTACAGTTTAAGTTTGTCCAAATGATTGTTCAGGTCATTGAGAGTCTTGCTCTCTGGTAAGGATTCATAGCTGCTCTCTCCGCTGTGTTCAAGCACACTTCGACATCCCTGAACGCTGATACCCCTCGAAACGACTTCATTGGAGTATTCAGGGGCGAAAGATATCCGTGACACCGGCCTTTCGAACTCTGTTTTGACAGAGGACAGTTTATTGTGCTGCGGGCTCGATAGATCCAGGTTGATTTCGCTGGAGAGAGAGCTATGACTTCCGAGCTCTTTGCCGTTAGTCGGGGAGTCAACATTGTCGACTGTTTCCGTGGAGTTGTGTTTCGTGGCCTCTGGACTCGCAACTCCTGAATCTGGGTTAGAGAGGTTCTCTAGTGATATTAGGGGTTTATATTCGAGTGGAATCGCTGTAGTTGAAGTTGAGTGGTCGGCAAACTCGACCTTATCTTTGTCGACGTGTTCCGGGGTATTGTCTGTCTTCTCTTTATCCATATCGACGGGGCTGGTACGAATGGAGTCAGAGCTGATGACTTTTTCGGAGTTATACCCTGACTCCATGTGGTAAGCGGCGAAGTTAGCTGCTGTGTGGGCGATAGCTTGTGTGCCCACAGACACGGTGTGGGTGTCTGGCTGTCGAGGCATGTCCTCAAGGTTATCTTCGACATCTGCGTCGGATTGTTCAGAAGATGACTTACCGTCCGCTTTGGCGGTGCCATTCGTGTCGCCAGTTGGCTCGTCTTTGGACGTAGAGTTACCTGGAAAGATGAGTTAGAATTTAGTCTTTGTTGAATAATATCGATAGTATAGATCTGGTCACCAGTTAATCGTATCTTTGAATTGCTGGCATGACGACTTGTGATTTCTTTTAGGAATTATATGAGTGGAGACGATTAGCTCTAAGCATTGAATTCCATGTAAGTATTGAAAAATTCATTTTTTCGTTTTTGTTTATTCTATTCAAATGTAGCGGAGAGCCCGATTTGAATTTTATATTAATTGAAAAAATAAGAAAAACATATATATTTACTTTTGATAGACAATTCGTATTTGCTATATATATATATAATATAATCTATATCTTGTTTGTTAACAATTTTGTTCCAATCATAGTATAATAATAAGCTACTTTATGTATGCTCTTCTCGTGCTAGGTCACGTGACGACTACATCATTGACAGTCTGTCGTTTGAATTTTGACATTTCTTTATTTATTTATTTAAAAACTATAATAAATATTTTTATTTATTTATTTAAAATAATTTTACCATGTTACCAATAATGAGAACAAATGCTTTTGAATATTAGTTCAAACTAGTGATTCTTATAGGGACGATTTACGTAAGTTTTTCTCACGGAGACGATTTGTTTGGCACTAATAAAGATTCTGGAAGCCCCACGATAGTCGTCTAAACTAATATTTTAAAGATAAATTATTTGTGTGTTGGTAATAGATACAAACTAAAACTACGGAACCGCTTTTTTTTTCTTTCACCGTAAGAAATTGTATAATTTAGGAAATATACAGTATCGATGAGAATGGATGGAGGATAAACATTTTATAAGCCAATAGAAGCCAGCCAACAATATGGTGATACATCAAAATGGTAGTATATCTAGTACCACCTTTGTTCTTTCTGGCGGCCTTGCGCGCAGCTATCCGCTCCTTCTTCAACTGATGTTTGGAAGGTTTCTCCTCTTGTGTATTGTAAACATTCTCTTCTGAAAATATGTTCTCTTGTCATTACATGCCTTAGTTACTACACATTGGTTCGCTGTAGGTAAGCCAAGCATGCGGATATTGTTACGACATTTATTGCTAAGCTTTATTTTGAACATAGACGCTTTGGGCGTTGGGCATTGAAAAGGAATAATATCTTATGCCTATCACAACAAATAAAGCTAATTTAGAAAAGTAGAAGAGCACACCATAAAACATCGATATTTACAATCAATGAGTATTCTACACAGCTGATTCACAAATAAAACCGGAATTTTACTCTGATAAACACGAAAATCACCTTACAAAGGAGGGGGAGAAGGCGATTGCTTCTCTTACGTGGAAGAGGAGAAAAGGTGTTCTCCTCTTACGTAGGAGGAAAATAAAGGTGTTGTCATCTTACGTAAACGGGGATTAAATGCTCTTAATTAGCAGGAGAGATGTCTACATCCCTTATGTAGGAAGGGAGAGAATTCACTTTTTACGTATGAGGGCAGACACTGAGTAATCATCTTTCCTGAAATATAGTGTCCTATCTGACGCAGGAGGGGAGGATACGTGTACTCTCATACGGGAGGGGTGAAGATAGATATCTAAGACTCTCGTCTTAGGATAGGAGGATAGGAGGATAAAACGTATACTTTAACAAAGGAGGTGAGAAAAGGTGTATTCATCTTACGTAAGAGGAGAGATGACGTATTAATACTTTTACGATTTAATCACACAAAAAAGGAATTCAATTTAGTATTTATTTCGACACTATGGTTTCAATAGCTAATAAACCGGTAATAGATCAGGGTGTACAAAGTTCACGTAGGCTAAACTGTAGCCTGCATGCACCAGGCTGAATATTTCAAACTTATCTACTAAACACATAAATACACATAGCACTGCACACATATATAGCTATGAGGACATACTATTAGATTTATAGTATAGGATTCTCAATAATAATGTTTTCTTGATAATAAATCTTCTTTATTTAATATCGGTGCACATTAACAGAATAGGTAAGAACTTCCGTACAACAAAAGGAAACTAAAAACGCCACGTAGCGGCAATATAGTGAACTTAAAATAAATGCGATCAGATTTAAATTTTCTTTTTTTATTTAACACTCCCACAAAAATTTAAAACTCTTCAACCAAGTATCTGATCCCTTAAGTAGCTAAAAGTTTGAGTTGGCAAGGCTTTGGTCAATATATCTGCTAATTGATCTTTACTAGGTACATAGTTAATTTTAATCAGGCCCAACTCAACTTTTTCTCTAATAAAATAATATTTAACATCTATGTGTTTGGTTCTTTTATGATAAACAGGGTTATTTATTAGTTTAATAGCACTCTGATTATCAATATACAGGTTTACACCTTTGCAATTTTCACCTAAATCTAACATTATTTGCCATAGCCATATGATTTCTTTTGCTGCTTCACATGCAGCCACAAATTCTGCCTCGGTAGTGGAGAGAGCAATGGTCTTTTGTTTCTGACTAGTCCAAGTAATTGGACCACCATTCATCATAAAAATATAACCTGTTGTTGACTTACGTGAATCAACATCACTTGCATAATCAGAATCAGAGTAACCTATTAAACCATTACTTTCTCCAAACTTTATACACAAATTTTTAGTATTAATTAAATATCTAATTATACGTTTCACAGCATTTACATGTTGCTGACTGGGATTGTTTACATATCTGCTTAATACACTCACAGCAAATGATATGTCAGGCCTAGAAACAGAACACAAAAATAGCAAGGAACCAATGGCTTCCCTATAAGGAAAATTAATAATATTTTCATTATCATTCTTTGTTATAATAACATTGACATCTGCTGGAGTACCAGTTGGAGTTGCATTTGTCATACAAAATCTTTCTATAATTTGTTCTATGTAATCTCTTTGGTGTATATGAATACAATTATTTATTCTTTCTATTTGCATACCAACAAAGTATTTTAATTGCATCACTTTTATTTTAAAAGCTTGCTTCAAATATTCTATAATATCTTGGATAAGATTTTTACTAGAAGATATTACAAGGGCATCATCTACATAAATAATTAAAAATACTTTAATCTCATTGAACACCCCTATAAAAATACAATTATCTGCCTGGGATTGTACAAAACCATATTTCATTAAAAACTCAGTGAACCTTTTATTCCAACAACGAGAGGCTTGTTTCAACCCATACAAAGATTTATTTAATTTTAACACATGACTTTTAGTTAGAGGTACACCCTCAGGCACTTCTATAAAAATATTCTCCTCAAGATACCCATTAAGAAAAGCAGTCTTTACATCAAATTGTTGAATTTCTAACTTATACTTTGCTGCGAAAGAAAGAATAATTCTTATAGAGTCATATCTTGTTGTTGGAGAAAATATTTCTTGATAGTCTACATCTTTAATCTGAGTAAACCCTCGTGCACACAAACGAGCCTTGAAACATGGCTGATTACCTTCATTTTTCTTGATTGCAAAGACCCACTTGGTAGTAAGGGTCCGCTGACCTGCTCTTGTTATTGCAGTCCATGTGTTGTTTTCTTCATGTGCAGATAATTCTTCTTTAATGGCTTGAGACCATTCATTTTTCTGTGGACTTTGTAGGGCTTCATCATATGTCTGAGGTAATGACAATTCAACAAGGTTAGCTTCAAAGCGTCTATTATTTCTTGGCCTCAAAGTCATTCTCTGTTGTTGTGTATCTTCTATTTCTTGAGATGGCTCATATGTAGGATCATCACTGTTACAGCTTGCCATGCTGTTATCAGATTCTGATGTTACAGTTTCAACAAATGTTTCATCCACATTTCTTACTTCAGTTTCATCATTTTGTATCTTATCTTCATTATCATCAATGATGCATATTTGCTTGATATTGTTTCTTATTTCTGGAACTTGATGTTCATCAAAAATCACATTTCTTGAAATTTTGATTGTCTTTTTATTTATATCATACATTTTGTAATTGGTGTTGTCATAACCAATAAGCATCATTTTATGACTTTTCTTTTCTAATTTTGTTCTCAATTGATCTGGAACATGTACATATCCAGTGCTGCCAAACACCTTCAAATGACCTAATTCTGGTTTGATACCATTCCATAATTCATATGGTGTTTTACCCGGAGTCTGATGTGAAGAAGTTCTGTTCAATATGTAAACTGCACAGTTCACCGCTTCAGCCCACAGTTCTAGTGGAACATCTCTTGCATACAACATGGAGCGAGCACTTTCTACTATAGTTCTATTTTCTCGTTCTGCACGCCCATTTTGCTCAGGTGTATATGGTGCAGTTAGCTCATGGACTATCCCCTCTTTGTCCAAATATTCCTTAAAAACTTTGTTTACATATTCTCTACCATTATCAGTATGTAATATTCTTATACTGTGCATGTATTTATTTTTCACAATACTATTATATTTCTTAAACATTTCCATCACATCACTTTTGTTTTTCATAAAATATACATGCCTGTAACTTGTAACTGCATCTTTGAATAACACAAAGTATCTCATACCTCGAATTGATGTGTGAGTCATTGGTCCACAGACATCACTGTACACTAAGTCACCAGGTTGTAGTTCTCCTCGTACAGATTTTTGAAATGGAAACCTGCACTGTTTTCCATATACACATGCCTCACATACAAAGTCGTTTTTATCATCATCACTAAGTTTCAAACCTGCAACAACATTATTTGCACACATACTCTTAATTTCTTTTATGTTTAGATGTCCCAGTCTCTCATGCCACATTTTGATATCATTTTGATTTTTCTGGACCAAGTTGCAAGTATCTGGAATGATTGTTTTTATATTCAACTCATATAAATTGTTTTCTCTAATTTTAGCAGTCATGACAACTTGATTGTCTTTATAAATCAGAGCACATGAGTCTTTCTTTGTAATAGTGAAGCATTTTCTTACTATAGCACCTTCTGAAAATAAGTTTCTTCTCAAACTTGGGACATACAACACACCAAGTAATTCACTGGTTTCCCACTGTCCATTGACATATCTCTTTATCAACACTTTACCAATGCCAGAGACTTCTACAGATTGTTTGTTTCCTAAAATCAATGACTTATTGTTGCATTCTAATAATTCCATAAAGAAATCCTTTCTAAATGTCATGTGCGCAGAGGCACCACTATCCATGATCCAAGTGTTTTCTTCAGTATCATAGGAATTGGTTTCTATATTAAATGCCAACATATCTAGAGATTCTTTTGGATTTTTCATTGTTTTGTTTTTCTTTTGAAAACGACATTCTTTTGAAAAATGCCCCCGCTTTCCACAATTGTAACACTCAAATCTATGTTTAGTGGTTTTATTTTGATTTGTACCACTCCCACATGCTCTTGACTCATTTTGCTTTGGCTCATTCCTCCACTTCTTTTTAGCAACAAGCAGGGCTGTCTCTTGTTCTTCCACAGACGATAAACTTGCCTCTTCATCTAACAGACGAGCGGTCAAATTATTTAAAGTTTGTTGTTTGGGATCTAATGACATCCATGCTTGCCGTAATGATCTATACTTCAGGGGCAATGTTCCAATTATCTTAGTTAGGATAGCCATTTCACTAACACTCTCACCACTTTCTTTCAGTTGTTTTGCTAGCGTTTCAACTTTCGAAATATGTTGTGCTACACTGTCATTTTCAGACATTTTGTATTGGTAAAATCTTTCATGGATCAGCATTTTACATAATTCACTCTTTTGTTCGTATATAGATTCAAGTTTTGTCATTATTTCTTTAGCAGTTTCACAGTTTTCTATCAGCGTAATTTGTTTGAAATCCATTGAAGAGGTTATGATAAACATCGCCATGCCATCATTTTTAAGCCATTCTGTACTGTTTGTTTCTGGTTTCGGTATAGAAATATCTATTCCCTTTGCCTTCAAAGCACATTTGATTTGAAACTTCCATTGTCTAAAGTTATTTCCATCAAATTTTTCTAAATTCATTGACCTCATGGCGTCCATTTTTTTTATTCCGTGTCAATGAATATTCTGAAACCGTTGTATTATTATTTTATTACCTTTTCTTTCTATCAGTGTTCTGGGCCCATAACCTATTAGATTTATAGTATAGGATTCTCAATAATAATGTTTTCTTGATAATAAATCTTCTTTATTTAATATCGGTGCACATTAACAGAATAGGTAAGAACTTCCGTACAACAAAAGGAAACTAAAAACGCCACGTAGCGGCAATATAGTGAACTTAAAATAAATGCGATCAGATTTAAATTTTCTTTTTTTATTTAACACATACCATTGGGCGTTTTCCTGCGAACAACAGCGGGGGGTTGAGGCCGACTGGCGGCCACCGGCAGCGACAGGTCGAGGAAGTACTCCGCGCGATCAGACTGGTGAAGGCACTCCTGACACTCTAGCGTGGACACTAGGAAGCCTCGGAATACCTGTAACGAAGAAAAAACATAAACATCTTCGGTCCCTAGATCTGTTATTATATATTTTTTTAAACTTTGCCCCTCACTAGGATATTCACAAACACAAACGCCCAGACCCGGAACAATTATTTGCAGATCATACAAATATTTGCTCCATGTGGGGATCGAACCCACTACACCGTGTCGCAGAAGCCGATCGCTCAGCAGTTACGCCAAACGTTATATATTTATTGTTACTTCCTTAAAAAATACACAGAAGTATTTTTCCTTCATAACCCTTTCAAACCTCTGCTTGCTTTGCCATATTCATGTATCTTCTCATACATACGCACCGGTTGCGAGTACTACGCACCTAACCTTTTTGAAAGGACCTCGCTAATAAAGATCGCGGCGTATGTCCTAGGACGACCTCTTCTGAAGCTAACGCTGATATTCGCCATATAAATTACTTACGTTAATCGTCTTTTATTCAATCTCTCAACATGACCAAACAATGCAAAAAATAATAATATTCTAATGGCAGTCGTTACATACAGGGATTAAAAACGGATCGATTTAAACCTTAGTTACCTGTTCAGGTCTCAGCATAGTGTCGGAAGCCTGTTGTCCGTAGAACTTGACCTTCTGCTTGACCTCACCGTCGACCTTCGAGGGGTCAACCTTGGAATTCATGCCGAGGCTGGCTAGTATCACCGACTGATAGCGCCTGAGGTCCTCTGACCTGCAAACAGTATGGAAATTGTTGGTGTCATACGAATTGAGAGCTATTGTACTCTGTTATAATGTGTGAGAAACAATGGTGGACTCTTTGGTCAATATTTGTTTAATCTGTGTCAACCAAATACTATCTTATTGTGTATACATACATACTATCATACCTGTATTTCCTAAAGGGTTAGGCAGAGGAGTACCACAATTAAATTCATATAAAACCACAATTCGCCGATCTGTTAAGTCCCATAAAATTAGGGCGACCCTCTTGCCAATAATTGGGCACAAATCAAAATTCAGATAACCCCCAGAGGAGTCGCAAGTGCGTTGTCCGCCTTTAAAAACAATATCCTCACTGACACGGTGAAACATTCACGGTTATACACGGTTCTATTTGAGGCCTCGGTATCACTCCACTCGGCCATCCCACGGTAAAAAAAAATTATTAAAAGTCCTAATGGTAGAAACACCTACGGGCGTTAATATCATACCTGACAGCTTCCAGCAAATGCCTGAGCAGTTCGTGAGCGTCATGCTGGTCACCGCCTCCAAACTGCGGTAGTTTATTCACCAGCGCCGACAGCAGCTTCCTAGGAGTATACACTCCGCCGTCTCCTAGAAAAATGATTAGATTTGGTCATTATAATAATATGATGGATAACCATATTGACAGTGGAAGTAAAAAAATCCTGAAGCCTAGACAGTCCAACAGGAGACACGTTCAGTTTTTTTTTTCATACTTTTTTTTTTTAAAAGAGCTTACTAGCAATGTGGGTCACACATTACTAGTATTCTTGTTAACCCCTCGTGCTAAGCTAAATGCTTGTGTTACGAGTGGGTTCACGTCGGTAGTGCAATGGCTGGGGTTCGAACCGGCAACCATATGATCGCAAGTCCGACGCCCTAGCCATTAGGCTACCGCCGCTTCTATCAATATATTTGTCTAGCTAGATAGTGAATACTTATACAGCATTTATTTCTAATTAAAATGGTATTTTGAAAAGAAAGCTTCATAAAATAACTGCAAACCTCTCTATAACTTGCTTAAGTGACACTTTAGCGTTAGCATTACCACTGTCTTCATGTAAACAACTTGAGTGGTAATAAATAAATATGTCAGTGAAGCAAATATAACTGCCTCATTAGCCTAGTGGTCCTGAGCGCGACTGCTACGCTTGAGGTCCTGGGTTCGACTCCCAGGTCGATCAAAGTGTTATTGGGTTTTTCTATGAAATTCCCAGTAACAGCTCGGAGTTTGGAATTTGTGCCGGGTTAATGGCAATAGGCTCGCCCCCTATTACATGGGACCTAAACATACCGGCGAACTGTGGGTGAATTCTAATTTTATGTAGTCCCCCAAAATACTTATGTAATGTATACAACGTGTAACATAGGTTAAGATAGCATGCACATATTGCGTAAGTTCATGTGTATAATTTGAGCAGGTCTTAGCCTCATATCTCTTACTCCTACTCCTTTAGTGCAGTCACCACGATCATAATTCAAATTCAAATTTATTGCATTCCATAATATTAGTAATACAGGTGGTAATGCTTAGTGCTAGAATCAATTAAGGACCCTGTCGGGCACAGCAAAAGTATAGTAAGAGAGAGGAGGAAAAGTCATCTCTCCACCACCCAAAGGTCGTCTGGTAAAAAATACCTAAGGCATTAAGACCACTTTTGTACCGTCTGTACATCAAGCTTAATAAATAAATTATATCAACTTATATTTGCCATATCTAACTGTCAGAGAAACTGTGCCACGTCCCTAAGCCCAAAATATATTTTTTTAACCCCCGACGCAAAAACGACGGGGTGTTATAAGTTTGACGTGTCTGTGTGTGTGTGTGTGTCTGTCTGTGGCATCGTAGCTCCCGAATGGATGAACCGATTTTGATTTTGTTTTTTTTGTTTGAAAGGTGAATAATTTATTCATACAATGTGATTTGCGATGCGATTGCAAGATGGAAATCAAATGTTCACGGAAACTGCCTCATTAGCTAAGTAGTCCTGAGGGAGGTCCTGGGTTCGATTACCAGGTCGAGCAAAGTGTTATCGGGTTTTTCGATGAAATTCCCAGTAGCAGCTCGGAGTTAAGAATTTGTGCCCGGTAAATGGCAATAGGCTCGCCCCCTATTACATGGGACCTAAACATACCGGCGAACTGTGGGTGTACATTAGTACGCCTCTGCCTAACCCTTCGGGGAATACAGGCGTGATGGTATGTATGTATGTATGTTCATGGCAATAATTTTGCGTAAAGTGTAAGTAAGGCATAACGCCTAAGAACAATCCCAAAAACAAATTCGGTACATAGACAACGATGTGCCAAACTTTTTAATCATAATATTAAACCTTCATGGTTATACTTGTTGAACACAATTACGCACTGAGAATGATTATGAGTATTTATATGCAATCGGTAAGGAAAACACGTAGCTCAGGGTTATGCTACGTCAATAGTTTTATAACAAAATGTATGTAATATGTATGTTTGTAGCGGAGGTAGCCTAATGGCTAGGGCGTCAAACTTGCGAACATGTGGTTGCCAGTAAGAAATCCATCCATTGCACTACCAACGTGAACCCACTCGTGATACAAGCGTTTAGCTTAGCACGAGGGATTAGTGAGAATACTGGTAATGTGCGGCCCAGATTGCTTAAAATGTTCTAGGGAAAAGTTCCATTACATGGAAAACAATATTTATTTGAAATGCACATAATAATGTGTGCTGTGCCAGTGGCAACTGACCATGAGTAATTTACATAGTATACACAATATTTATCGTCGCTGTAGAATGAATACCTTGTATGTCAAAAAGCATATTTTTTGTAATAATATAAATGTTGGGTTGGGTGTGGCAGAAGAAGCATAAAAGTAGAATAAATGCAGTTGAGATGAGAGCTTTGAGAAGTATGATATATTGGAGTGAAATTGAGTGACAGGATAAGAAATAGTGTGATAAGTGAATGTTGTGGTGTGAATGAAGATGTAGTGACTAAAATCGAGAAAGGTATGTTAAGATGGTTTGGTCATGTTGAAAGAATGAATGAAAGGAGACTGACTAAACCGATATACGAGAGTCAAGTGAATGGGAATGTAGGAAGGAGAAGGCCTAGGCGAACGTTCCGAAATCTGATTGAGGACGTTCTGAAAAATGGCTCGGTCAAGAGTACCCTAAACCGACGTTCATGTATAAAAAGATTAATGAGTGTGGATGAAGCTAAAGAGGTATGTTAGAATCGTAGCAAGTGGAAGTCTGTGGTCTCTGCCTACCCCTACGGGAAAGAGGCGTGATTTTATGTATGTATGTATATAAATGTAATGTAATAGTATAAATAAAAATGTTAAAAAGACAATTGGGGTAGTAAATGTATTAGCAAAGGTGTACTGCTGTTGAGTGTACTGCAGTAGAGTAGAGCAGTATACCTGTCTATTCCTGAAGGCTGTGAGCCGGTATGTTTATGCCCAACGCTGGGCAAGCCTTTTGCCGTTAACCAGGCACAATAATATCGAGCCTAAGACTTTTTACTCAGTAGTTGCGTCTGTGACCACTATTGAGGCAGGCCAAAGATATCAAAGATTTAATTAGTCTATAATTGGTAAAAGGTTGTTGATCAAACTCAAATGATAAAATTTTATCTCTTCCTATCAGAACATTATGATTTTTTTTTAGTTTTTTATGTAACTTTTTTATCAAGTAACGTAATGTTTTAATATCGTAATATATATGATATCTATTCAGCATACAACCGTGAATGTCACATCATTAAACTTCGCTGTCAAAAAGGAAGATAGCTTGCACAAACTTTCAGACAGTAGTCATAAAACCATTACGGGTGCCGATTTACGCGCGAAATACGTTTCTGCTTTTATTGGTTATGATGCCACAGACAAATAAGCTAGGCTTGAAACAAAGTTCAAAGCTATTAATTTAATTTAAATTATTAATTTAACTTTATTGAAATTTTCCCATAGTGCAACATATTCTGAATAATATACACTAAGATAAAAAAGGTGATCCCACTTATTTACCTTCATAAAGTGTATGCTTATTAAAAAATCAACTGTGTCCGTTAAAAAAATTCAAAGCAAATAATCCTAAGACTTGATTTAATAGCTGTATTACCCAAAGACTAGCAAACAACCTTTCACCCTAAACGCATTCTGTGCTGCCGTGGGTAAGAACGGAAGTTTTGCAAAATACTTTTAATCTCAGTGTTTTATTTAAGACTATAGACATAACATACCATCACGCCTGTATTCCCCGAAGGGTTAGGTAGAGGCGTACTAATGTACACCCACAGTTCACCTGTATGTTTAGGTCCCATGTAATAGGGGGCGAGCCTATTGCCAATTAACCGGGCACAATTTCCGAACTCCGAGCTGCTACTGGGAATTTCATAGAAAAACCCCAATAACACTTTGCTAGGCTATAGATGTTCCAAAATATTTTTAAAACATGTCCAGACTGTAGGACAAGATGTTGGAAGCGTGAAATTAGGTCACTTTCTAATTATAGGTAACCTATGATGTTGGTTCACTCTATACTAAGAGACATGTCACTGTGTAGACTTGGCTATAAGTACACAGATTAGGTACAATAGGATGATAAATAATTTATAATTATCATATAAAGGGCGAGAAGGATAATGACTTTATTTATTGTCACTGATAGATAATATCTTTTATTTTTATGATGATATGCACCTGATGTTAAGTGACAACCACAGCTTATAGACGCCATATTTATCCCTAATAATATTATAAATGCGAAAGTAACTCTGTCTGTCTGTTACGCTTTCCCGCTTAAACCTCTCAACCGATTTTGATGAAATTTGGCACAGACAATCTTTAGACCCTGAGAAAGGACATAGGCTACCTTTTATTGCGAAATTAAAAGTACGCAGACGAAGTCGCGGGTACCAGCTAGTTATAAATAATAATGATTTAATTAAGAAGAAGATTATTTAAAAACCAAGAAGATTAAGTACTAAGACAAATTATAAATTTGTTTCTGTTATTTATGATATCTATCTATACTAATATATAAAGCTGAAGAGTTTGTTTGTTTGTTTGTTTGCTTGAACGCGCTAATCTAAGGAACTACTGGTCCGATTTGAAAAATTCTTTCAGTGTTAGATAGCCCATTTATTGAGGAAGGCTATAGGCTATATATCATCATGCTACGCGGACGAAGTCGCGGGCAGAAGCTAGTATACTAATATATAAAGCTGAAGAGTTTGTTTGTTTGCTTGAACGCGCTAATATCAGGAACTACTCGTCCGATTTGAAAAAATATTTTAGTGTTAGATAGCCCTTTTACTGAGGAAGGCTATAGGCTATATATCATCACGCTACGCGGACGACGTCGCGGGCAGAAGCTAGTATTGAATACAATTAAATTCAAGCTGCATAAGAAAACAAATAGTTTGATAGTTTAAAAATGAAAGACCCTCAACATGGCTTTGAAACACCCTCCTCTAAACTAAGTGTTAAATTGTGAATATAGAGGAGAAGATTTGAAGAAGGAATTGCAGGTAGACTTGTCCTAAGTACAGTTTGGGCAAAACTAATTTACTACGATAGTTAGTGCAAGTTTATCATTTAATAATAATGATATATTTGTTACATAAATCCCTGACAATGAAACAACAAAGCCTTTGTTTATTACAAAGTACTAGTGACACATGACTAAGATTGATAAAGAACAAAGAGACTAAATAAAGGGCTTGTAGCAGAGCATCTGTTTCTGTTAACATATCATACCATCACACCTGTATTCCCCAAAGGGATAGGCAGAGGCGTGCTAATGAACACCCACAGTTTGCCGGTAGGTATGTTTAGGTCCCATGTTATAGGGGGCAAGCCTATTGCCATTAACTGGGCACATTTTCCAAACTCCGAGCTGCTACTGAGAATTCATAGACATACTGCCAAAGTACCTTTTTTAAGATGCAGAAAGTTTAAATAAAATAAATACCCAATAACACCTTGCTCAACCTGGGAATCAAACCCATGAACTCAAATATAGCAGTCACACTCAGTTTATGTTTGTGTAATTTGTTAGATAGTTGTTCCAAATTTGGGTCACACACAACAACACACACAATTTGGGTAGCACATAATATCCATACTAATATTATAAATATGTAAGTAACTCTGTGTATTTATCGGTCTTTATCAATGTCACACCAAAACCACTAAACCAATTTGATTGATTAATTTTGGTTTAGTAATAGGATCTAGGAGAAAGACAGGTTAACCTTTGTCTTAAAACATCTTTTGCAATGCAATGCAAGTGAAACTGCAGGCAATTTAATTATAAAAAAAAACCGTTAAACCAATTATAGTACCAATAACAAAATGTTTCTCTAAGATAATATGAGAGGAATCACATACATATAAATACATATTTGCACGCCATGTAGTATAAGGTCATTAACACTGCATTATCAATAAAAAAAATCTACTGTCATTATGAACCTGAAAGGAGCCTACCTTACAGTAAAACTGTTTAGAAAGGGTCTTACAATGTGAGTTAAATCAATTAAGTAATATTGTTCAAAATATTATGCTAATTAGTATTGTAACAGGAAAGGATGATTTTTATCTCATTCATATCATTATGAATATGTTTAGTAACCAAATGTTTGTGCATTATAATATTTACAGTCAAACTATGTAAATTATGTGATTAAATATAAATATATATTGACATTTAATCTATAGTTTATTGTATTATCATAATTTATTGTAAATATTGGTATGGCAGCTTGATTGGCACAGCGGTCAAGTTACGGGCTGTCGAATTTTTTTTTTTAAAGATTACTAGCAATGTGGATTGCACATTACTAGTATTCTTGTTAACCCCTCGTGCTAAGCTAAAATGCTTGTGTTACGAGTGGGTTTACGTCGGTAGTGCAATGGGTGGGTTTTGTAGAGACCGCTCTAAGAAGGCGATAATATTATGTGTTGACTGGCTGGTTAAAGAATAAACAATCAATTCAAATTTTATATCTGACGTAGAAGTGTCTAGTCTGCGAGTCTTGACAGACTCACTTGTATGAGCTAAGGTTTCGCCCCATACTAAATGATAAAGTTCAACTATATAACTCCTTTTAATTATATTGTAAGCTCGGTACCTCGACAGTTTCGAACCGGCAACCACATGATTGCAAGTCCGGCGCTCTAGCCATTAGGCTACCGCCGCTTTTAATTATGGATCACACATAATCCCAACACCAAACAAATATTTTTATTATACTTAATTCCTGCCACCGGAGTATATTGGAGTTGTACTGACTCAAATCCGAATTTGCCACTTCCCTTGCACTATTATCACAGCCATGGGATTCATGACATTCGCCACAACTGTGATAGGCTGTGGTCTGTATGCTGGACCACTTCAGAATTGTTAATACAGATAATTGTTACTAAACATACCAACACACCTGTATTCCCCAAAGGGTTAGTCAGAGGTGTACTAATGTACAAACACCCAAAGATTGCTGGTATGTGTAGGTTCCTTGTAATAGGAGGCGAGCCTATTTCCATTAACCAGGCACATTTCCAAACTCCGAGCTGCTACTGGGAATTTTATAGAAAGAGCCAATAACATTGTTTGTTGTTTCTAAATGCATCTACAATACACAAAAATATCCTAGCATCAAGCACAATATTTTTTTTAGCATTACCTCTTGGTAATGCTAAAAAAATGATTGGTAGTCATTATCCTTTCAGCTTTAAACTTCAATATGTTTGTTTGTTCATTACTGTACTTGAGGAGGCAATCAGATTCCAGGATCAGAGTGATATCTCTATAGAGTAAGTAAAGAGTGTTAGATATGAGATATCTCTATATCTAACACTCTTGGTATAAAAGCTACAATATCAACCCATGTTACTAATAACTTTGTATATTTTGATTGTTTCATGCAATTAATTAGCTATTACAATGTTTATATGGCCTTAAATAATTATTTCATATTTTATGCTTATAAGGCAACATTACCAGTTGAGCGTTAATGCATAGTCTAGTATGTCAAGGATTTTTTATTATACTGTAAATCACATACCTGCTTGTAATTCACTCAAAGTTTCAGCCAAAGTGCGGGTCAGAGTGCCCCACTCAGCTAACTGTCCAGTTATTGGAGGCAGTTCCATCTCCTTTCCATCATCTCCATCAGGTTTCAGCTTCAACTTCCCACCAGGAAGGGTAAACCGTTCCCCAGGATTGGCCATCTCTTGAAGCACTTGCAGCAAATATGGTGTCTGCACCAGACACTGCATGACTGAGTTGAAGAAGCAAGTATTCCCTAGATTTGTGAGCCCTCTAACTCTTGGGAGATTGAACATGGCTTTGTCCTTCCCTTTAGATAATGGGTCAATTTTAATAATAGTTTCTACAGTCGGTACATCAGTTTTAGAGTCCTGATTGAAGGGAAGTTCAATTGGTGGAAGTGATTTTGCATTCCCGCCACCAACTGCTTGCTTCTTTAGATATTCTACACATTCATGGAGTTTCTTAGCACTAGAAGCGGTAACTTCATTATTACAGTTGTAGCAGTATATGTCCCAGGTTGTTGTGTTGGCTGTGAGTGCATGGCAGTCGGAGCGCGGGGTCTTGAAGTGGTTCAGAGCGTGCTTATTGCGCGCCCGACCACAGAGTTGCGTGCCGCAACGTAAACACATCCATAAAGAAAGGTCTTCCTCATAATCGGGGTCAGAGACCTCGTTCTTCAAAGATTTCTTACACTCAGAGCATTCCTTCTGAAAGCCGCCTGTCTTCAACGCCTTCTTCAGCTGAGTGAGGTCTACGGCTTTAGCTACGTGAGGACATGCGGACTTGACGTTTTCATCGCACGATTCGGTAGATTCATCGCCGTTCTCCCCAGGGTCGCTTTGTCTCTTTTTCTTAACCATTGTCACGTCTCAATGTAACCGTCTGCAATACGTAACAAGATACATGTGGTAAGAATAACCGCACTAACACAAAAAGAATAAAATGTCAAATCTGTGTCGATAGCCATTGCACGCGTGACAACGCACATTCATCGCGTATGGCCCTCAGGGAATGTACAAACATGCCAAAATACTATTAATAATATTATCACCTACTTACAGTTACATGCGACGGCGAGAACTATGTTTAGAACGACGAGAATAATAAAAAGATTTGGTTTTCCAAAATTTTGTCAGAAAATCGCACTACAGTCAACCATCTTTCTTAACGATGTTACCAATATATCAAAAAAATTAAAAAAGAGCCCCTTTCTACTGTCAGTGACTCATCGTGCTAAAAATCGACTAAATTGATGATAATAATGATACTACTGTCATCAGTGTCAATGAGTTAGTACTATACAACTCTTTGACCCTGTAATTACGCCATCTATTGGAGAGTAGTAAAACTAAAATTCTGAAACGTCAACATGATCGTCGTGATGGAATCTGCTAATCAAATTGTGAATTTTCATTGATTTTTGTTAAATTTACGTCGGAATTTACAAATATTGAAATAAAATATTGTATTTCATAGTGAGACACTGTGCTCCATGTGGTATAAATATGCAGTTTCTTGATAATTGCTCAAATAAATAAAGTAGAAGAAGTTGTTGTTGGTGACCAGTTTTGGTGAATAAAAATTTGTAAAATGTCGCTGCCTGGTAATGGAATTTTCGTGGTGCAGGGCGAGATGGCCATGCTGGTCACCGCCATGCGCCGTAGTACGCGCTGGGGCTCACATTCATTCCCAAACGAGGAGTATGATGTACTGATGCGTACCTTCCAAGATCTCAAGACAATCTTGAATCAGGTGGACGATTTGCGGCTTTTGGACCCTGCAACATACCTAAGCCCTTTCTTAGAAGTGATAAGAAGCAAGGAGACTACTGGTCCTGTCACCAGTCTTGCTCTTTCTGCCATACACAAGTTTTTATCTTATGGACTAATAGGTAAGTTTTAGCATTATAAGTACTGCTTTAGACTAACAGAGAGAAAGATTCTGACTGAGCTTGACCCTTGCAGTGAGTGTCATCACTAACACTATTTGAGAACAAACTACCTACAAAATCCTGAAATATGCAAGAGTTTTTACTGTATCATAATAAAGCTAAGTAAGTTTGTGTTTGTGTTCTTCTTCCACATGGAAGAAGAAGAAAGTATGCAAGAAGTAGTAGTAGAAGTAAGCGGTCTGTAGTTTCTGCCTACCACTGTTTTTTTTTTTAAAAAGCTTACTACCTGTGCGAGAAAGGTGTGAGTGTATATGTGAAGTTAAGTAAACAAAGTTTATAATGAATTAGTATAGTAGAGGTGACTAATCCTAGGATACAATAGCTTGTTAAAGAATTTCTACTATTACAATTACTAATAAATTGTTAGAAATATTTTATTTTCAACAAGAAAAGTCTCAAAAACAAGTGTAATTGAAAAAATATACTAACTGTCTTATTCGTTTAACGGTCCTAAGTGTGACTGCTATAGTAGTCCTGGGTTCAAGTCCCAGGTTGAGTAACATGTTTTTGGGTTGTCATTGGGTTTTTCTATGAAATTTTCAGTGGTAGTTTTGTTTTGGGATTTGTTGCTGGTGATGGGTCAGAGAGACATTAATCCACTAATCGAGGAATTACCTACAAAACTGTATGTATTTACTACCTGCATGTATGAATGCGGCAGAAGCAAAAGAAGTAGGTATGCAAGAATCATAGCAAGTGACAGTCTTTAGTTTCTGCCTACCCCTGTGGGAGAAACGAGTTAGTGAATTATTTATGTCCCTGCAACATTTATTTACGTGCAACATTGTGTACGTTTTTACAATAAACTTCCAAAATCTGTCACCGATCTCACTGGTAAGAAATTTAAAAATTACGTCAAATCTGTCCTTGTTAAGAAAGCCTATTATAAAATCAAGGACTACGTTGATGATAAGAATGTATGGTGTTTTAATACGAATGCACATGTGGCCTCCCTGGCAACCTGAGGTTATTCGTGAATACATTTTTTTTTTTTTTTACAAAAATTTCATTGTGTCATCATTTAGTTATTTATTGTTGTCTCCAACTATTTATAAACAGGACTTGTAAATGTGAGTACATTGTAGCATGTCTAAGTGGACACCTAGTTTTATATACTTTGACGATGTGTGTGTTTTCCACATAGTTTATTTTTTATTTTTACATCGACCTCTTCCACTTAGACATAAACCTTCAATGTTCACACAAGCTGCTATCGTAATATTGTACCTGCGTGAAGATTGTAACCTTATTTATTTTAAAAGAGTGTCCATGGAGTTTCTTGCCGGATTCTTCTCCATAGGATCAACCTTTTGGAACCGTGCAACTAGAAGCATAACGTTTCATAAATGCTTGTAAAAGCTTATTTGAAATAAAAACATTTGAACTTGAACTTTGAACTTAGAATTGAGTAAACAATTTCATTTGATTTTGATGATTTTTTCATTATTCATTTTAGTTTATGTGTTAAGTTTTTACTGGTGATATATTATTCTTATTCACATTGTAAGTATATTATATGACGGTATTGTCAGCACCAAGAGTGATAGCATACTATACAATCAGAAATCTTGTTGGTTAACCATAACTCACCCTTATTAACCAGGACATAAGGTTGGAAACAGCAACATACTTCTCCATTGCCATGTTTCAGTAAGTTTTAAACTACTTATTTTGTCTGATCACATAATGAGCATAATGCTGTACAAAATATTCCATGGTAATTTCACTAACAAAAAACATTTTCAGCATTTTTTGCATGCATTATATTCTTCATCAGTTCAGAGTTTTATTTATGGTGATTTCTAAGGAGCTGCAGCTGGTATAAAAACGTCTCCGAACCAAAAAATGAGATTTTTTAAATTCTTGTCCGTTTGTCTGTTTGTTACGGGTTGGCGCAAAAACAATTGAATTGATTTTAATTTTGTTATCAGTGATAGAAAGTACCTATGTGCTCCAAAACTGGAATACTTCTTATCTCAAATAATTAAACGGAACCTGAGATATAGCTTGACCTCTCTAATGTATAGAGACCCATACAAAGAAGAGATCATCACTGTTGGTTTTTGAGCTTCAAGTGAACGAAGCCGTGGGCAGAAGCTAGTAATATAAAATAAATAGATAATTTAATATTTAGCCTGTGTTGCCCACTTCTGAGCAGAGGCATACACCATTTTTTTCAGTGTTCTTATAGTTGATTGATAGTATTTTATGTTACTTTACTTTTTTTACCATAGATCCAACTCACCCCAGTGTGCCGGCGACTGTGGAAGACATAGCCGACGCCGTCACGCACGCCAGGTTCGTCGGCACCGACCACTCTTCAGATGGAGTAGTCCTTATGAAGATATTACAAGTAAGCGCTGTTATCTGATTATATTTAAAGCCCTTCTATATCTATCTCTACAGCTTGGATTGCCTAAGGCGCCAATGCCAGTCTAATTTTATGAAATTCCTAATAGCAGCTCGTAATTTGGAATTATATATATTATATTTATTGGACCTATATATTGCGAACTGTGGGTGTACATAAGTACGCCTCTACCTAACTCCAAGTCTAAATATATTACGTTAATGTAATATCGTAATGCGTTAAATACGTAACGTGTGTGGTCTATTTTTCGGCTTTTAGATTCAAGAGAGCGTATGCATAGTATGCTTACTTCGTAGCCTAAGATGTAACTAGATCAGAATTTGATTTGAATGATTTAGGTATCGATAGAAAAGTTGGCCGACGAAGTGGTCAACTAGGTATATCTAATGTATCACAAAAAATTGCGAACTGTGCCGTAAAGCAAAAGTATTTCAGGATAGTTGTAGATGGAACTCTATAGAGAGAGAGAGTACAAGATAATAAAGGTATATGTATAACATACCATCCATCCATAACATACCATCACGCCTGTATTCCCCGAAGGGTTAAGAGACCTTAGCATACTGCGAGTCCCAGTTGGGCGCCATTTATGTGTGCGCACAAATACCTAATTAGATAAGTATTTGTGATCATAAATAATTAATGAAAAACCACCAACAACAAAACGATCAGTCACTCAGAATAAATGCACATAATTGAATAAGGTACATTCGATCCTACATAAATATGTAATCTTAAAATATGAACATGGATTAACTTTGAAATACCCTTCGTTGGAATAATATATATTCCGCACAAGACTCAATAACAGCGCGTATGTATGAGACAATGTATGAATGCGGCAGAAACAAAAGAAGTATGCAAGAATCGTAGCAAGTGGCGCTATACTATTTCTGGCTTCCCCTGTGGGAGAAAGGCGTGAGTGTATGTATGAATGTATGTAAACTTCGCGAACACCCAAAACCAACGTAAAGGGAAAGTTTGCGCAGTACATTTGCGAGCAAAATGTACTAAAAAACTACATACTGCGCATCCACCATTTTGGTTCAAGTCATTTTGCGCCAACTTTAGATTCAATAATAACATTGTAACTGAATATGTGAATATGTCACCAATGTGACAATTGTGACACCAATAGACAGAAATGATAAATCTTGTTCTTGTATGCCAGATTTTGAGATGGTAATTCATGTATGAGAAGAAAATCTATACTATCTATACTAATATATAAAGCTGAAGAGTTTGTTTGTTTGCTTGAACGCGCTTAATCTCAGGAACTACTGTTCCGATTTGAAAAATTCTTTCAGTGTTAGATAGCCCATTTACTGAGGAAGGCTATAGGCTATATATCATCATGCTACGCGGACGACGTCGCGGGCAGAAGCTAGTACGGTATAAATATATAAATGATAAATCTTGTTCTTATAAGCAGGATTTTGAGATGGTAATTCATGTATGAGAAGAAAAGACGGTATATTAAAGCTTTTTACGGGAAAAAAACAACAAAAATCAATTTAAATAGTTCAGGCACAGGCTGATGTTTTGGAAAAAGTTACTTATTTAGATATTCTATCCTCCAGACATACTATACACTCACGCTTTTTTCCCACAAGGGTAGGCAGTAACTATATAGACCACCACTTGCTACGATTCTTGCATACTTATTATTATTATTATTTTTTAAAAGATTACTAGCAATGTGGGTCGCACTTTACTAGTATTCCTGTTAACCCCTCGTGCTAAGCTAAATACTTGTGTTACGAGTGGGTTCACGTCGGTAGTGCAATGGGTGAGTTTCGAACCAGCAACCACATGATCGCAAATCCGACGCCCTAGCCATTAGGCTACCGCCGCTTCATCTTATGTTTCTGCCATATTAATACATGTTCTCAAACACGCGCCGGTTGCGAGTACTGCGCGAGTTCTTAGTAGGCTTTCACCCACGATATAAAGAGAATCCCTAGTGTGCGACATGTTTTTTTTTTAAATCGTTGTCTCTGGGTGCCAAACATTAAGGCTTACGATGGTTTTATAACATTTTGAAAATTTACTGAATTTTAACGTAATTGTGGTAATTTTACAACAAAAAAAATAAAAATAAATAAATAAATGGTTTCGAATTTTAATTTTAAGTTCATATTAATATTCTTCTTCGTTTGTTATTTTATTTGGTGACTAGCATCTGCCCGCGACTTCGTCCGCGTAGCGTGATGATGATAGGTGGCCTATAGCCTTCCTCAATAAATGGGCTATCTAACACTGAAAGAATTTTTCAAATCGGACCAGTAGTTCCTGATATTAGCGCGTTCAAGCAAACAAAAAAACAAACTCTTCAGCTTTATATATTAGTATAGATATATTAGTATAGATAGATATTATTGCGATACCCAATTGCGCCTTTCGGAGCGGACAGAGATTTTTGTGTCTAAATATTTTCGCATCATCAATTTGTAACACACCATCACGCCTGTATTCCCCGAAGGGTTAGGCAGAGGCGTACTAATGTACACCCACAGTACGCCGGTATGCTTAGGTCCCATGTAATAGGGGGCGAGCCTATTGCCATTAACCGGGCACAAATTCCTAACTCTATAACACTTTGCTCGACCTGGGAATCGAACGGACCTCTAGCGTAGCAGTCACGCTCAGGACCACTTGGCTAATGAGGCAGTTCATCAATTTGTGCCAGGTGGCAACTAATTGCTTCTAAATACTCGGACCCTTGTTTATGGAACTACTGTATGTCTGCAATGTCTGCATCCTTCGAGAATGACGTTTTGCAACAATGTTATGGATTGTCACTGCTTACATTATAATAATACCTTGTACCGCCACTGGATAAATACATATTTTATCATCCGCTTATCTGTTACCTAATCTGTTATTGTCAATTTCGTAATAGACATCCTTTTGGCCGCGGCTTCGCTCTTGTAGGTGTAGATGTAGAAGCTATATTTGAATTAAATACCCTAATTTACGTATGACCTGGCTGGTGGGACTCGCGGTTGCTTAGTTAATCATAGCGTCTGGTTCACTGAAAAAACTTATAATCTTAGCATACAAACCTACTAATTTTTAATGTACCAGCAAGGAGAACGATTGTAGTACAAGAAAGACAAAATAAAATATTCGACAGCACAACCTGGGAATCGGACCCAGGAACTCTAGCTGCCGCTAGCAGCCGCGCTTGGGACGATAGGACCACTAGATTAACGATGCAGTTGAAATGAAACGGCTTGGGATATGGGGCAAACGAGCAGACGGATCACCTGATGGTAATCGATAACCGCCGCCCATGGACACCAGCAACACCAGAGGAGTCATGAGTGCGTTGCCCGCCTTTTAAAAAAAGGGATTGGGAAAAAAGGAGGGGCTCTGGTAACCTCACTCACCCAGCGAAACACAACGCAAGCGCTGCTTCACGCTGGTTTTCTGTGAGGCCGTGGTAGCACTGCGGTCGAGCCGGCCCAGTCGTGGCGAAGCATGGCTTTCCCACGTTAAAAATTGATATTATTTAATTCCCGACGTTTCGGATCTTTTACAGCATCCATGTTCACAGGTAGACTCTCCGTCTACGTGCTTAGTCTACTCGTGACCCTGGAATTTAAATAATATCAATGCAACGCGATAATATACGTAAAAAGTAATTTCATTTCAATGTCTAATATTCACGTAAGTGTCAGAAATCAGTTGCCCAAGCACGGAGAACTATAGAATTCGTATCGTACACTACACGTATAGAATACAAATCTCATTATACATATTTTCGCCTATCACCCATTGGGGGTAGGCAGGGACTATAGGTTTCCACTTGCTACGATCCTGGCACACCACTTTCGATTCATCTAAGTACATTAACCTCGTTCTCATACAAATTATTTTCGATTTCGATACGTTTACGATAGGAATTCGATAGTTCTTCAGGCTTAAGCTACAGTATGTTAGCGATGCATTTCTAAATATTCTAATCTATCATTTTTTCCAGGTCCTTCGTACCTTGATGCTAAGCCCAGAAGGTGCCATGTTGACAGACGAGAGTGTCTGCGAAATTATGCTCAGCTGTTTCCGCATATGTTTTGAAACAAGACTAACAGGTACGTACAGTGTGTACGGAAATGATACCTCTGTAGCCAAAGCAGGAACACTTTTGAAAATGTATTCGTATCGAAATCGAGAATATTCTGTGTGAGAGGAGGCCGTGGTATCACTCAGGTCGAGCCGGCCCATTCATGTCGAAGCATAGCTCTCCCACGTTTAAACATTGTATTACATAGTATTGTCATTGTATGGTCTCTCTAAAAAAAATCCCAAAACATCCTTAACGAAAGTAATAAACCACACATCATCATCATCATACTCCTGCCTCTAGCTTCGGCTTCCAGCTGAATTGCCATTGCGATACGTTTATCAAAACCGCTACCCACGTTTTGTTGTTTTGTAGAATGACTTATTTACAGTTGCGATAAGCGTTTTATGTAAAAATTATGACCAAATATAGTTTGGACGGGGTAATTTCGGATTGAAATGTGCATAGTTGTATAGAAGAAATTTGGGTTAACTAGACTAGCATAGGCCATTGTTATGCCACACAACGCCCCTAGCGCTGAATTTTGGAACTAAAGCCACCATCCAACATTTCATTTCACGATGAAATGCACTGTTCTACAAGACAGCTAAACACCAATCCGATACATTGATGAACGCAAAACATTCATTCCAATCCGCGTGTTGAAGGAATCTAATTATTCAAAACTGCTGAACGTATTTCAGCAATTTTACGTAACAGAGCTATTTTCTGAAGTGGCTAGCGATTATGTAAAATCGCGAATTATACTATTCTACCGCGACATATATATCGATTGCCCGGACTCTGAAGGCGTGAGACCCACTACAGGCGTTGGGATAGACGTGAAACGCGCAGCCTTTAAATTTTTTAACAAAGAGTCTCTTTGTAGAGTTGCTTCGTCGGAACGCGGAACAATGTCTTCGGGATATGACGCAGTTGATCTTCATGCGGCTGCCGCAGTTCCCGCCAGAAGATACCGCGTCTGCCAGTTTTTCTACCGTGGGCCTCTCCCTGAAGAAAAGAGAGAAAACCAGCAAAAAGAAGAGTTTGACTAGCGTTCACAGTAAGTGCCTACTTTATTTACTATATAATTTTCAGGATTACTATTTTGAACGTTGTGACATTACAATTTATAGTGACATTTATTTTGACATCTAAGTCTATTCTAGTATTTTTTTTTGTAAATTTGAGTACCATGTAGGCTTGATTATATTATACCAGTTTTTATAGTCTGGAGGCTTTGGGAATTTCATTCGACCTACACGAATGTCCTGCTGATCTAGTATTGTCGTGCGACGGGTCGTTGAGCTCCCTTAATTACGGTTGAGTTACACGGATGACTGATGCATGCTTGCCGTCAGTTAGGACTGGTCTACTCAAAGCTGCTATGGTTCTTTCCTCAAAAGGCCATTTCAGACATTGTCCTGCAATGTCCCACTCACATTATTTGCATTACTTTATGTCTGGACTTTAAAAGAGACCATGATTCTCTGAGTTTGTTACGGTGTTTCTTCTCAGAGGTCGTCAGTTAGGAAATGCCGAAGCCATCCAGCTATAAAAAAAACAAACCATTGTTTTTTTTTTTTTGAGTAACTTTGACTTGTAAGTGTCTCTAAAGATCTACTTACAGAAATAAATATCATTTCATTTCATTTCAACGCAATCTAGATTTTGGGTTCGATCCCCAGGATCGACAAGATTGGGAGTATAAATTAGATGTATTGAATGTAGATCGGCAATATGGCATCTAGGTATATTAACTATATCTTGGCGATGATCGATAATATCAGCGGTCTATGGTGCATGAATTTATTATATTAAATGAACCAATGAACCTTTACTTCAATATTTGATGATTTTTAATATTAGCTGGACATATAATTTTTTTCTGGGTCTTTGTGGGAGACTAGTAGAGGATTTAATTCAGCAATGGACTCTTGTGGCTACCACTGCCGCTGCTTTGGAAGCCTCCGAATATATGACCGCGTATCAGCGTATGGGCATAATGCAGCCAAGGAAAAGCTTAATATTTCGGCCTTCATAGCCTCAGTGCTATTGTAGATAGGAGATATTTAAAGAAAATAGATATAAAGGGGTCTTTATAAAAATCATAGTATTTAGAATTTTTATTTGTTTATGCAACAGCCCACGAATTTTAATGCGGTACAGTTGTATTGCTGGAGGAGTGGAGATCTAACTTAAAATCTGTAACATGTTCTTGACCTACGACTATATTACTAATCTTCGTTTAGAAACCGCGGGCTACAGCTGTTTAAATAAGTTAAATATAAAAACAAGCAATGAGACATTATAAAATATTTTTACAAAAACAAGACAATAGTAAATAAAGTTAGTTATTTGATAGCGGAATACATCTTCTGAAAATACCGTATTATTACGAGATAAATATTTTTTTTTACTTAATCACACTAGTATTTCCCAAAAAGTTAAGCATAGAAGTCGTGATATGCGAATTATACGCCAATGTAATAAGTATAGCCTTTTGCCGTAAATGTACACTGAATTGCCACTGAGGATTTCTTATAAGAAAATACGTACTGCTTTGCTTGGCCTAGGAGTTGTACCCAGGAGCTATAACACTTCAAATGCACTTGAGAGCCCTTTACACCTACATTGACATGTCGAAGTCCAAGTGTCAAGATACACAGGTTTGAGGATGAGGAGTATTTGAGCAATTCGAGCTAAGATCACACAAGGATCAAGGATATCCTGCAGAGGAGGCGCCAGTACGTTTGGGTACTAACTGCCTCTCCGGTCTAAAAATTACGTGTTGGGTATGTCTTGATAACCATACCCCACGCACCGTTACAGCGCGTGTGTCATCTAAGCGACAAACACCCTTTTTGCTCTAACCTCATTGCGTCCGGCACTTGTACTGTGGCGTGTAACGAAACCATAGCGCGATTCAGGATGACGGTACAACGCCATCTATCGAGACGGCGTGTAAACGTTTTTGTATAGGACTTTTTTTTAGATAATTTTGTTCATACTAATTATCATCAGGCCTTGATTAAAAAACAAATATAGCAGCAGTTTATTATACATTTTTATTTACTATGCATTTATTGCTGCAGTAAACACTTATTTGATGGTTGGTTAAAAATTAAACAAAATGTCTTTGTATTCTGATCTCACAAGTCGAGAAAAGTTATTTTGGGGCCTGGGATAGTCGTAATACAATATTATATTTAAAATAATCGCTATTCGCTTTAATTACTGAAAGTTTACAAAATCGTGAAATTAATTAATTAACATCAACTGCCAATATTACTGATATTGACCGGCAATAGGCGGTTGACTACATTTCGGCTTTATACTTCGTTTAAACATTGTCAATCACGCCTGTATTCTCGAAGAGTTAGGCAGAGGTGTACAGCACTGCTCACTCACAGTTCGTATATTAAAATCCCATTTAATAGGGACAAACCGAGCTCAAAATTAATTGCTCAAATATCCCCGTACATCCAAAATACCATTAATCAAAGCTCTGAACTGAGAATTTCACAAAGAAAAACCAGTAACCAGTGCCTTCGGAATCGACCACTAAAACAATGTAAAGGCAAATTATGTTTATGGAAAATTGGTTTTTGTTTATGAACACGCTAAATATGTTATTGATTGCACCCACTTACTTAAATGAAATATCATTGTTTCAGGTAGTAATTCTTTGGAAAGAAAATCATCAATAAGTGAAACGCCCAGCACAACTACAACGGAACTTGAATCAGAAAGCGATGCCTGCAAAACTGACATTAGACATAAGTAAATAACTTTTTTATTTTATAGAGTCACTAGTAGCAGAGTGATAGCGCGAAGCGAGCGAAGAAGCGATCTATTCTACAACATTATGCGAAACCGGAATACGGTTTGTTAAGCCGGGTCTCCACTATGTTCGCGAATCTCATGCGCTTCGAGCTCCTGCAACTGCCCCTTATTGTAGACTAGCGACCCGCCCGCGGTTTCACCCGCGCTGCCCCGTTCCTAAGAGTCGTAGCGTTATGTTATATAGCTTAAAACTTTCCTCATGAATCACTCTATCTATTAAAAAAACCGCATCAAAATCCGTTGCGTAGTTTAAAAGATCTAACCATACATAGGGACAGACAGCGGGAAACGACTTTTTTTTATAATAAGTAGTGATACGTTCGCGCTTCTGGAGCGTGCAACGGTGCGTTAAAGTATCCACAAAGTTCTGCTGCATGTTCGCGAACATAATGGATGACCGGCTTAAGAAGCTTCACGTGGGAGAGCCATGCTTCGGCACGAATGGGCCCGCTCGACCGGAGTGATACCACGGCCTCACAGAAAACCGCCGTGAAACAACGCTTGCGTTGTTTCGCCGAGTGAGTGAGGTTACCGGAGGCCCAAACCCTTTTAAAAGGCGGGCAATGCACTCGTGACTCCTCTGGTGTTGCGGGTGTCCATGGGCGGCGGTTATCGCTTACCATCAGGTGATCCGTCTGCTCGTTTGCTCCCCTATCCCAATAAAAAAAAATAAGTAACTGAACCGATTCCAAAAAAATGTACATCTTATATTTGGTCCCAAAAATATTTTAAAAAGTTACAAGTTGGACACCGAACGACATTGAAGTATCTTTCCGCTATTATATGCGCACAACACAGTCACGGCTGGTTATAGCTCCACTAGGGCGGGGTTAATAAGACGTGGTGAGCATGATTTTATATGGACAACCGGGTAACATAACAAGCTGATAACTTTGTGATTTTTCGTGATAGAGTTCTGAAATTTTGTACGTATAGATACTTTACATAAAAATACTAGACACGCGTCTACTAAAACTAATCTTGTATATTTTATTTTTATTATAAGACACACCAACAACTCATTTACATTTTTTTTTACAGAAGCGTTAAGTTTCATTGTTATCCTGTGTAAATAAGTCAATTACAGGCATGCACAGCTTTTACAGTTAGACAATACTTATTTGAGATTCAATATTTGCATATAACTAGCAAGAATTAAGGACATTAGTAATATGCTATTAGTTGTAGGTACTTACACAATTATTGATAGAAATTAATTAAATAAAATTATGCATAAAATATTAGAATAAGTTGAAATATTGAAATAACTTAGTTGAAATATTAAGATTAGTAGTTGAAATATTAAAATTAGTTGAAATTATAGGAATTGATTACATTTTCAGTCATATCACATCACATGACATCATATCACATGCGCATCATCATGATCACATCAGCCTATTGCCGTCCACTGCTGAACGTAGGCCTCTCCCAAAGGGCGCCAACATTCGATTTGCTACTGGGAATTTTATAGATAAATCTACTAACACGACTTGATCTGAAATTGAACCCAGGAGTCCCAGGACATGAGTTAGTAGCATAGGTACAAGGAAAATGTATTTAAGTTTAATTGTTAATTTTACTTTTCTCCAGTCAAGACAAACACCTTATAAATGAAGCTGAAATCACTATTGAACCCGTGGAAACGCTTAAGAGTCCTGTGAAAAAGCATGGACGCCATTCATCCATGGACCTGGCTGCCAATGGCAACACCTCCATCACACAGCTACTGGAGAAGTGTGTCAGTGCCGACAGTGCTGATGAGAAGGTGGAGCCGAGTGAGGAGAAGACTGAGGACGTCGAGGACGCGGAGAAAGAAGGTACGGGTTCTCTTTTGATAGTTAGACGACACGCGGCTGAGCGATCGGCTTCTGCGACACGTGTTGTGGGTTCGATCGCCACACGGAACAAATATTTGTATGATCTACAGGTAGTTGTTCCGGGTCTGGGTGTTTGTGTATGTGAGAATTTGTGCAGGAGACAATCATAGTGTGGGGCAACGTTTTTTTTTTTAAAAAAAAGAAAAAAGTTACATAAATGTATTTGAACTTTCTAGGTGTAAAGTTATTTTAGTGAAGGAAAAATTCGACTCGCAGGCAGGATTCGGACCTGCGTCTTTTGGTTAGATACACCAGACGCTATGACCACTAAGCCACAGTGACTTTAGTAGTCATAGCGTCTGGTAATCTAAGCATGAAAAATGCAAAAAAAAACACAAGAAGATAGTTTCTAGGTTATATATTTCTAGGTAGTTTCTATTGCATAAATTCTCAAGACCAAAATCCAAAAAACCCATTTTTGCGCACTTCGATATTGCATGTATTATTGAATGATTCTTGGGAATGTATGCAAGTGCACTTTTACACAAAACCAAATCATTCCTATTCTATAAGTGTTGATAATCAATAATATATTATTTTTTTCTTTCTAAATAGAAGTCGCAGTCCCGGAACCGGACGACATTGATCCCATCGAACCCAGTCCGGAGACGCCAGTGGAAGACAGTGGCGAGAAGCCAGCAGAGTACGTGAACCATCGCGGAATCCGCTTCACTCCTCAAGAGGATGGCACCCTGCAGCCCTACGGACTGGCCTGCGTCAGGGAGCTATTCAGGTCAGTAATATTGTAATAATTCTTTTTTATAAGAGTGTATGGAATTTCTTGCTGGCTCTTCTCAATTAGACCCACTTCTTGGAACCGTTTGTTTCGCCGAGTGAGTGAGGATACTGGAGGTCCAAACCCTTTTAAAAGGCCTTTGCCCCCTTATGCCATTAAAAAAACCATGCAACTAGTTTTTGACTTTTCCAAAAGTACCTATTTTAGTGGTCTAATTGGAATAAAATATTTGATTTTGTTTGAAATAGATCTTTTGAAGACACTTTTACAAGTCAACGTTTTATAGTTTTATTTAACAGAAGATGAGGCCGGTTTTTCCTCTGCGAAGAAGTACCGATACATGCTGACAAAAGCATTGGCCTTTAAAATCCAGACATTACAGGTATTTTGAATGTTACATTATGTACGGCGCTGCCTCGAATAGCTTTTTGAAAAAAGAGTAATGTCAGGTTTGAGTTTGTCCCATCCTGAATGAAGGCAAGCATTGATCAGTGATCTTATAGCTCAAACATATTGTAGGGAGCTCAACGACCAATTAGCAGGATATATGTGTAAACCATTGAAAAATACTAAAAAGTTCCAGTCAGTTTTGGAGTCGATATCGGAATCGGGGGTTTTATTGTGTGTCCAAAGTGTGTCCTAGTTTTAAAATCGATTTGCCCACAGGTTCCTTATCTCCCTCTGCAACCCCCTGGACAGTCAGAACACTTCCGGCATGGTGCACTTAGGGTTGTCTCTGGTGGGGACAGCTCTCGAGGTCTCCGCTGACCAATTGGCCAAGTACCCATCCCTACTCTACCTGGTGAAGGACCCGCTATGCAGAAATCTGTTGAGTGTAAGTATTTATCTTATTATAATAGTGTTCAAGGCCAGCATTTCCCAATCTATAGACCACAAAACTTTGGATGGTGGTATTGGATGGGTCCTGAAAAAATTGTATGTTCCCTTTTTCTATATAACTTGTAAAAGTGTCTTTTTAAGATCTATTTACAGAAATAAATATCATTTATCATCATCATTTATCGTTTATCATCATCTGCGTTGGATATGGAAACGGGATTCAAACTATGAATTTTTTTTTAAAGAAGACTTGTTCTCTTATTGAACTCTGGCTGCCTGGGTGTACAACTCCTAGGCAACTGTATGGAATATTCTGCGATTAATGTTTCAACAAGTGTCTTATTTCTATGCACGAGACGTAGCATTTTAGCTAAGCGATGGTGGTTTTGTGTAGATGTAATGCATATGGTATAAAAAAAATATTTTCGCAAAAGTTTCTTTCTAGGTAAATTTTTGGTAACTTCCAATTTTGTGTGTGTCATGTCGACGTAAATATATTTATTTTCTTCCTTTCATTTAAATTCCTCATATCTTCGTATATCACTGAATAAAAACCTGTTCAACTCCCAGGTACCATCATCAGGTTCAAATAATGCCTAGATATAGCTGTTTTGTTTTTGGAATATTTAACTGTGTCTCTTATGTGCTTTATTACTATAAGTCTAATTAATAAAACAAATTGAATAAATTTTCGTTTACTAAGTATTTTTTATGTATTAAAAAAATGATACCCGACTCTCTACGCCTCCTCAACTCCAAGGCATGAATAAATGTATAACTTGGATTTGGACAGTTGTATAGAACAATCTTCGAATGGCAAGAAAACAAGAAATACTTAAATTAACTGTATTCAACAAAAGTTGAGAAAAATTAACGATTAAGCATTAACGAAGTGGTTTTTTGTTCACAGTTGCTGAGCACAGAAAGAATATCGATATTCGCACTTGACCTCCAAGTGTCCTTCCTGCTGTTCGAAGCTCTCCGGACACACCTCAAGTTCCAAATGGAGGCATTCTACAAAAAAATCATAGAAATAATATCGGCGGACACAACTAAAGCCATTTACGAGCTAAAAGAAATCCACCACTTGGCTCTCGAAAGTCTCGCTCAAATGTTCAGGATACCTGGGCTCTGTGCAGAAATATATCTGAACTACGACTGCGATATTTACTGTATGGATGTTTTTGAGGAGCTCACAAAACTTTTGTCCAAAAATGTGGTTTCATCGACAGCCTACAATATCCATTCGCTGTCTCTAGAAGCTCTGATGACCATTGTAGAGGCTATAGAAATGGGCTGCAATCAAAATAAAGAAGTCAAAACGGAGATAGAATTACCGAATGGGGAAGAAGAAAAGGAAAGAGACGGGAGAGGGGGACATGTGTCGTTGGAGTTAGGGGGGTTGGATGACGCATCTGTGGTCAGTGACCATGTTACACATGACATCAGTCAGTACTTCAGCAGCGGGAGGACAGGCAGGCATAAACCCTCATCCGATCTGCCTACAGAAGCCGAGTTGGACAATATCAAGAACATGAAAAAGGTCAGTTTTTACTGTAATTTTTTATTAATAGCTGTGCAAAGAAATCACATGATTTCCCGCTTCTTAACAGCACAAAATTATTCCTATATTTCACTATAATCCATTTAATTACGTGGAGTTCAGCACTGTCTGGAATCGTTTAACTAGACTCTATTTTTTCTGGGTTTTTTCGCGTTATATATCTTATATAAAGGATCAAAACGTCGGGGATTAAATAATGCCCATATAACTCAATAAAATCCGTAAAAAGTAGTTTTATTTCAAAGTCCGATATTCGCGTAAGTTTCAGAAACTAGGAGGTCACGCATGACGAATACATAAATGTTTGTAAAAGATTATTTGAAATAGGAACTGAACATGAATTGTCAGTAAAAAGGTTATCGTTTGTCGCAGTGGGTGACGCAAGGCACGGAGCTGTTCAATCAGAAGCCGGAGCGTGGCATAGAGTTCTTACAGGAACATGGTGTGCTGACCACGCCGCTAGACCCTCACGAAGTTGCCATGTTCTTGAGGGAAAATCCGGATCTGGATAAGAAAATGATTGGTAAGATAAAACTTAAAACTTAAGCTCAAACGGTCACTAAGCTTAAGTGGAGCTGGGCTGGCCATGTGTGTCGCATGTCCAATGATCGGTGGGCCAAAATTACCACTAAGTCGAACCCTTCTTATCTTGTGTAGGGCCGAGGCAACAAGGCCTCAGTGCATTTCGACCCAATGGGATCTTTTGTGCTTAAGTCGAACCCTGATACCGATAAGCGGCTTCGTGGCAAACCAAAAAAGAGATGGCGTGACGATTTTGATACCTTTAGTGCAGATTGGGTCCATATAGCACAAGATCGTGATAGATAGAGATATGAGGGGTAGGCCTTTGTCCAACAGTGGGACAAACAGACTAATCATAAGTTAAAACTACGTATCAGCGGTTTCAATCTCATTCCAAACTACTTAGACAAAATGTAGCCATCTCCAAGGTCTAAATTCAATCTCTATATCAAAAATAAGTTCAGTTTAAAAACAGACCGACTGACCGCTTAGTTGCTATGACTAACAACAAATTTTTCTTTGTAAAAATTTGCCCTGCCCCCGACAAGCGTAACCTCTCAGGGATGGCAAAGTTTTCTAGCAACCTTTCTAAATATTTATGTCTTCATCAGGTGAATTTATCTGCAAACGTTCATCCCGGGGTGAAGACGAAGATGGAGGACCGTCAGTACTAGGTGCCTTTGCAGACAGCTTTGATTACGCAGGCCTGAGGATCGACCAGTCATTGAGGCTGTATCTGGAGACATTCCGACTACCCGGCGAGGCTCCGCTCATCTTCCTTGTAATGGAGCGCTTTGCAGAGCGATGGCATGTGAGTAAAACACTCCTACTTTCTATAGGATCAGACTGGACCAAGCTCTGCTGTTGTGCTCTTGACTCTTTGCGATTCTGCGTTTAATGTACAATCTGTGTAAATATTTATCGGCGCTAGATTATCTTTATCGGCGCTTTTGTTCCTGTTAATAAATCCTCTTTGCGTTACAAACTTCATTAGAATTTTTCTACGCGACCGAATCAGAAATGATGAGATCTGTAAAAGAATCATAAGTTGCCGACGTAGCTGAAAGGATTGGCGAGCTTAAGGCAGTGGTCGGGGCACATTACTCTTAGAACTGGCTCCTGAGGCGAAAAGGTTCTTGAGTGGGGACTATGCACCCAAAAACGCAGCGTGAAGTGTCTTCAACGAGATGGCTAGATGACCTTGTAAAGTCACTGTGAGGTTTCGAATGCAGGCCGTATGTAGTCGGCCGTGTGGAAGTAAATAGGAAGGCCTTTATTCAGCAGTAGATCCCTTGTGTCTGATCCGATTTTAATAATTATTGTTGATCATACTATCCCAAACGCCCAGACTGACAACAGTTCTAAGAGACTTACTTCATCCATTTTTCCATAGACGACAAATGGAGAACCATTCGCGAATACAGATGCTGCCTTCCGCCTTGCATATGCGGTCATCATGCTGAACATGGACCAGCATAACCATAACGCTAAAAAGCTTAACGTGCCCATGAATGTAGAAGACTTCGTCAAGAACTTGAGGGGCTGCAACGGCTCTGGAGACTTCGATCAGGCGATGTTGGAGGCTATTTATCATTCTATCAAGTAAGTACCTTTAGTCTACATGTGTAATACCTTTAAAAAAACGCGTTTTGTTTATTTATTTTTTAGGAAATATTGTTGTAAGTTTTTTATAAATATTTTCTTGTACACCTGCAGTTTTTGTCTCTATATCACCCTAAGATTGATTAGTGGTAGAAAATAATTGAGGCAATGTCTTAGGCATTCCTAGCCCTTTCTCTTTACCTCTGAGTACATAAACGATTAAATAAATATATAAATTATGTCTCTGAAGTCTTACGGAATTTGAAACGGATTATTTTTGTATTAATAAACTAAATCTCATCATAATTGTAATAATGTTTTTTTTTCAAAGGAGTATCTATGGCGTTTTTTCCGGGTCTATTCCTTAAGACCCACTTTTTGAAACTGTGCAACTTGTTTTTACTTTTCAAAAGTACCTATTTTAGTGATCTATTGAATGTTAAAACTGCCTCATTAGCCAAGTGGTCCCGAGCGCGACTGCTACGTTAGAGGTCCTGGGTTCGATTCCCAGGTCGATCAAAGTGTTATTGGGTTTTTCTATGAAATTCCCAGTAGCAGCTCGGAGTTAGGAATTTGTGCCCGGTTAATGGCAATAGGCTCGCCCCCTATTACATGGGACTCAATACTCAATACTCAATACTCAATTCTTTATTGCATTCCATAATGTTTTATAAAGGTGGACTATAGATAACTTAGATCATTATGGACCCTGTCGGGCACAGCAAAATTAGGAGAGAGGAAGAGGGTTTAGCATCATTTGCAAATTGATTGCCCATTAAAAAATATACATTAAAATATTATATTTATGGTGTTTATATTCTTATCATCTCATTTCTAACTCATTTATAACACAAATTTTGTATTTATTTGTAACATTCATAAGTGAATTTACTTTTTATATTTATAATTGTATTTATTTATTATCATTTAATTGTATTTATTTATAACGTTTCATTGTATTTATTTATTAAATTATGTTTAGTTTTCATTTATATACTTATATTTTTTATTAATTATTACTTAAATTATATTTAGTATGGTATTATATTGCATCGTGATTTTATTCATTTTCTTTGGTAGTTACAATAAGGCTAGGTTTTTAATAATGTCTTTATATAGGGAAGAAAGGAAGTAAGGAAGCTGTGTAAATTTTTATTTTTTAAATGATTTATCGTCAAAAAATTCGGATGTTGTATAATAGCATTTAGTAATCAGGAAGTGTTTTAATTTATTAGTAAATGTGTTGTATTTAAGTTCCTCTTTGATGGCTTTGGGTAAGTTATTATAAATTTTTATGGACATAACCAAAGGGCTGGACGAGTGTATCTTAAGTTGGGATGTTGGTAAGTTTAATCTATTTTTGTGTCTTAACGTGTATTTAGTTTGTATTTCTTCACGGGTGTTATAAAATTCTGGGTGCTTTCGGACAAATTTGCATATTTCGAGAATGTAAAGACATGTGACCGTTAGTATTTTATGTTTTTGAAAAAGTGGTTTGCAGCTGTCTGTTTGTTCTATGTTTGTAATTATTCTGATTAGCTTTTTTTGTAAGGTAAAAATGTTAGGTGAGTCTGTACTACTTCCCCATAGTATAATGCCATAGTTAAGCCATGCTTGGGCATACGCGTAGTAGGTGATGAGCGCAGTTTGCAGATTTGTAGTCTTTTTGATCTCACGTAAGGCATATGAAAATTTTGAAAGTTTTGATCCTATTTTTTGTATGTGGGATTTCCAGTTTATATGCGTATCTAATGATAGCCCGAGAAGATTGAATTCATTTACTTGTTCTAATTTTGTGTTGTTAAAGGTGAAATTTAGTTTTAGTGGAGCTTTTTGATGGGGATGAAACGTAATTAATTTTGTTTTGGTGAAGTTTATTTCTAGGTTATAGGACCTAAACATACCGGCGAACTGTGGGTGTACATTAGTACGCCTCTGCCTAACCCTTCGGGGAATACAGGCGTGATGGTATGTTATGTTGAATGAAACATGTTGACTTTGACATCTCTAAAGTTTTTAAGCTTTGGTTTTTGGGTGCTACAAAATATTGGTATGGCCAAGGGCCCAAGACAAAGTCAAAAACATAAATAAAATTTTGCAACTCAACTCAATTTTGTAAAATTAAATAAATATTGTTAAAAATGTTACGATTACAGATTAATAAAAAAAGATAATTTCTAGATGCCTAAAATATTTTTTCTCAATAACAATTCTATGAGCGGTTAACATGATATTCGGGGTACATTGTTTCTGTAATTCAGTTCTCTATATCGTTATTTTATACCTTTAAATGGCGTAGTAGCTTTACTCGCTGAATCGCAATGTTAAGTCTTCCCTTCACAATTTCATACTTCTTAAATATACAGTTTCATCATCTTGCCCTTTTCACAATTTATTTATGGTCGGCGCAGCATGTCCTTTTCTTTCAATCACCCCTGTCAGGTCACTTCAACATGCATTCTCATTCCCATCATATCGGCCTTGACACAAGCCATCTCATCTTTACTTTTTCTGCCCTGCTTTCAAGTATTAAAATACTTGAAAGTATTTGGCCCCGGCCCGCTTCGCAGCGTACGGCGCGGCGACCCGGCCACGCGGGTTGAAAATTCTCGTTGTTCAAAGTATTTTTTGCCAAGTCGATTATGCACCTTGTATGTATCACGATATGGATCAATTTTCTATGCATGCGAGTATTTGAAAATACTCGTTGTACATAGTATTTTTTTGCCAATGCGATTATGCACCTTGTACGTATCATGATATGGATCAATTTTCTATGCATGCGAGTATTTTTTAAACCCCGCGGCGGTCTGGTGTTGTGCCCGCGTGAAACTAGTAAATACTTAATACTTGCAAGTTTTTCTCGGCCATACCAGGGCGCCCTACTTCGACGCAAAGCCCCAGTTTTAAATCCTGGTAAAGTAAATACGTCTCATCCCTATTTTCAATGGTCAATATGAATTTGTACTTCTTGCTATTTGCCAAGATATTGCCAGAATGGTTAATATCAACTTATTTAATAGAATCGTGGTCTACAATATACCACGATTCTATTAAATAAGTACCTCGATAATCCCGATGACAAACTGTCCTGACTTGCCGCTGCAGCTAGGGCTCGCCAGCGCCCCTTACAGATACGTTGCTCGGGGTACTTATTGTCATGTTTTTGTCAAGGAACGAAGAGATGGTGATGCCGGCAGAGCGAACAGGGTCAGTACGGGAGGCGTACCTGTGGCGCGTGCTGCAGCGCCGCGGCGCCGGCGCAGGCGCCACCTACCGCGCCGTGCCCACGCACCACCAACACCACACCAGGCTGTTCACTGTCGCCTGCCCACCTACAGTAAGTCACGTACAGACGTACCTGTGGCGCGTGCTGCAGCGCCGCGGCGCCGGCGCAGGCGCCACCTACCGCGCCGTGCCCACGCACCACCAACACCACACCAGGCTGTTCACTGTCGCCTGCCCACCTACAGTAAGTCACGTACAGACGTACCTGTGGCGCGTGCTGCAGCGCCGCGGCGCCGGCGCAGGCGCCACCTACCGCGCCGTGCCCACGCACCACCAACACCACACCAGGCTGTTCACTGTCGCCTGCCCACCTACAGTAAGTCACGTACAGACGTACCTAGAACAACAATGTTTTAAGACTTTGTTCAAGTACATTGGAGTTTAGCCTAGTATCTCCTCCTATGGTTAGAAAGCGTTTAAAAGTTTTAATATTAAAAAAACGGAGGATTTATGGGGCATATCTGTTAAAGCACTAAATTCAATTATTGACAATATCTTCCCAATCCTTACAAATATATTTAATATTTGTATTAAGACAGGAACCTTTCCAGAGCTAATGAAACATAGTAAAGTCATTCCAATTTTCCAATCAGGCTGTAAAGCAAATCCCAGTAATTATAGGCCCATTTCTGTTCTCCCCGCCTTAAGTTAAATATTTTAAAAACTTATGCTTAAAATGATAGCATATTTTCACAAAAACAAGATTTTAATTTGGCTTCACGAATGGCAGGTCAACGTCTCATGCTGGTACAAAGCTAGTCTCTCACATTTTAGAGGCTTGGGGGGTTCACAGGATGCCATAGGTATCTTTTGTGATCTTTCCAAAGCTTTCTATTGCGTTTATGACAATACGCTAATCCGTAACAAATTGAACTACTGCGGTATAAGAGGGCTATCTTTGGAACTTGTGTCTTCTTATCGTTTTGAGAGGCTACAATAAGTGGGCATAAACGGGGTCACATCTTCTGAGTCTGCGGTTAGAATTGGTGTTCCACAGGGCTCTATTTTAGGCCCTTTTCTTTTCTTTGCGTACATAAATGACCTTCCCTATATGATGTCTGAGTGGTCGAACATAGTATTATTTACTGACAATACCTCACTTATACTTAAAGTCGATAGAAATTATAGCAATCTCTATAATGTAAATGAGAGTATAAAATCCTTGTCCAAATGGTTTGCTGCTAATAACTTACTACTTAATGCTAGCAAAACTAAATGTCTAAAATTCTCTTTACCAAATTTACCACAAATTGATCCTAATCTAATTCTTGAAGGCAGCAAACTCGACCTAGTTAATGAAACTGTTTTCTTAGGTATTACGGTCAATTGTAAGTTACAGTGGGGTCCGCACATTTCAGCCCTGTCTAGCAGGTTAAGTTAAAATCCCTTAATTTAGAGTGATTTGTGATTGTCTTTTTAATATTAACATGTGTTTTTGTAATACAGTGTGTGTCAACAATTGTAGGCGAGCCAAAGAAAAATAAATAATGAAACCATTTAAAAATGTAAAAAAAAATATATTTATATAAAACATTGTAGTCCACGGTGGATTACATTTTATCGGTACCGGTTGTATTGGGAACAAGGTCCAAGCTACCTGTGGTCAGGGCTATCAATACAATGAGCAGGAGAACCGCTTCCTGTATCAGGCACTCAACCCCGCAATCTAGCGAGAGCCTCCGCAGGTGTGACTCGAGACTCTTAACTATTAGACCATTAAAGTCAAAATTCAGGTGCAGGATGTTATACTGGCGATTATACTATACTGTTAGAATGTCTGAATTTCGAATTGAAAAATTGGAAATAGGATAGGTGACGAGTAATTAAAAAGCTTACTAGCAATGTGGGTCGCACATTACTAATATTCTTGTTAACCCCTCGTGCTAAGCTAAATGCTTGTGTTACGAGTGGGTTCACGTCGGTAGTGCAATGGGTGGGGTTTGAACCGGCAACCACATGATCGCAAGTTCGACGCCCTAGTCATTAGGCTACCGCCCCTATAAATCAATCAATCTTTTGACTTTGACTTTGAGTCTGATTTGTTATAAATTACAATCGCGTTGACAAAAGGGAAACTAATAAAAAATTGGAACATTAATAACTAGTTTCTGCCCGCGGCTTCGCCCCCGTGGAATTCGGTCTGTCATCACATCCCACGGGAACGGGATAAAAAGTATCCTATGTCCGTCTCCTAGTTCTAAGCTACCTCTCCACCAATTTTCAGCCAAATCGGTTCAGCCGTTCTTAAGTTATAAATAGTGTAACTAACACGACTTTCTTTTATATATATATAAGATGAATTAAATCTACTATGATCGGTATTATATTTAGTTATTTTTTTAATTAGGTAACAGCGCTCTCGGCAGCTTTCGAGCGGTCTGCTCCACCAACGGTTGAAGAGATGGAGAATAATAAAGTTGGCGACAGTGGCGCCCTCCTGGCGCTGAGCGGGCTGGAGCGCTGCGCAGCGCTGATCGCCCGGCTGCCGCCCGACAGCATCACGCTGGACACGCTTCTGCTCACCCTCTGCAAGTTCACCGGCCTGCTGGCGCCGCAGCATGCCAACTACATCGCGATAGGTAAGAGACTTTAAATTTAAATTTAAGAAATATATTTTTGACTATTTGTATGGTTTACTGATTTCTGACACTTACGCGTATATTTGACACTAGCTTCTGCCCGCGACTTCGTCCGCGTAGCGTGATGATATATAGCCTATAGCCTTCCTCAATAAACGGGCTATCTAACACTGAAATAATTTTTCAAATCGGACCTGTAGTTCCTGAGATTAGCGCGTTCAAGCAAACAAACAAACTCTTCAGCTTTATATATTAAATATAGAGATAGAAGTATAGATTTGTGTCAAAATCACACAAAATTTTGAAATAAAACTACTATTTACGGATTTGGTCTCTTGTTGACTCATACTCTGAAAATTTAAAGACTAGCTCCAACCGTTTGGCTGTAAAACCTGTATGAAGACGGACAGACGAACACGTAGGTGACAGCAATAGAGTTCCGTTTTTTGAACTCTTCGGAACCCCAAAAACGACAAAACTTATCTGGGACTAAATGATTGAAGAGCGATTTCGACAACCTTTAAAAATCCATTTTTAAAATACACCATTCTACCTTTGTGTAGGAGTAACACTGGGACAGTCTAGTAAGGCTCAGCTGGCGCTGCGGCGCGCATGCGCGGTGGCGGCGCGCCACGCCGACTGCATTCGAGACTCGTGGCGACATCTGCTGGAGATTGTCAAAACGCTCTACATTGGAAGACTGCTACCAAAGGTATACATACATAATATCTTTCTAGTTTGGATATTAAAGTTTAGTTAATGATGGAAAGGCTTGTAAGCGCCCCGCAAGGGGTCTATAAAAATAAACATACAGTTATTAACTTTATTACTTTTCAAAAGGGCTTCAAACTATATTATGTCCAAGGGCCTCGGGATGGCTTAACAGGACCAGGGCCTCCAGCTGGTAGGGGCCCAACGGGGGGCTATAAAAAGAATCACACAAATATGCACTTTTTACGACAGCCCCAAAATATGTTATTCTCAAGGGCCTCTGGATAGCCTAAGACTTATCAGAATCACTACACACGCACACACACCACACCAAACTGCTCCAAAGTTGAAACATCTGTCTCGTTCGCAGTGCCTCATAGAAGCCGAGGACTACCTAGCACCAAACGGCACGGTGTCGCTGATCAGAGAAGCAGCCAGGGGGTCTGAAGCCGGGTTGCTGTCCAGTATCTATTCCTACATCGCGCTCGGCGAGACAGGTAGGGAATATGTGATCTTTATATTAATAATTCTTCTGTACGTGTGTTTGTCACCTAACTAAAATGTTAGTTATCTAATTTTATTATTTGAAAAACCCACGGTTTTAACTATAAAAATATTTTTAAACCGCTTATGCTTCATACAGCCAATTAGTCTTCACTGATAGAATTAATGTAGTACCTACATAACCTATGTGGACAACTAAAACTATCCAAGATTGTTAATAATAGGTCAGTTAGGACAGGTCAACTCAAAGCTGCTATGTTTCTTTCTTCAAAAGGCCTGTCCAGACATTGCCCTACATCGTAACACTCGCATAATATCTAATAATATTATTATTGTAATATCAACTACCTATTACTGTCTGGACTTTAAAAGATACCATGATTCTCTGAGTTTGTTTCGGTGTTTCTTCTCAGAGGTCGTCAGTTAGGAAATGCCGGCGCCATATAGTTAATAAAAAGTAAAACATTGACATGTAAAAATGTCTTTAAAAGATCTATTTACAGAAATAAAAAAATAATAATTATTATTATGATTGATCACTTTGATTGATCATGTTCCTTGAATCCTCACTCTCGTTCAATTTATATTATTCTTATGAATGTGAGTCTCCGTTTACTTTTCCGTCACAAATCTTTGTAAGGGGCTGGTCTTTGCTCTATTAAAAATGTTTTTTTTTTTTCAAAGAACCTCTTAATATTAACAATGGCGCATGTTCACCAGGTATGCGAGCCCCGACGCCCCACGAGAAGACGCTGATCGACGCGGCGATGGACTGCGTCGCCAACTGCAACCTACCGGGACTGCTCATCACTGAAACTAAGTTCCTGCAGCTTGATAGCTTGCAAGTATGTTTAAAAATTCAAATCTCTATAATTGATAACTTATACTTGACATTTTTTGGTGTACAATAAAAGATAATATTCTATTCTATCTTTATATTAATATAATTCTTCTGTACGTGTGTTGACAGTGAACTCCTCCTAAACGGCTGGACCGATTTGAATGAATTTTTTTGTGTGTGTTCAATTGGATTCGAGGATGGTTTAGATTCACAAATAAGCCCGGCAGATGGCGCCGCAGTCGGTATCTAGGTTGGGATATCATGCAGGACAACGTCTGTCGGGTCCGGTAGTTCTATTATAAAATTGTAAAAAGCTGCGTCTGTACATTGAAGATGTTACAAAAATAAAAAGTGTGTTAGGGTATATAAACGTGACCGAACCCAAAAATGTGATTTTTAAAATTCTTGTCTGTTTGTTACGGGTTGGCGCAAAAGGTACTGAATACATTTATATTTTGTTATCACTATTAGAAAGTATATGCTCCAACTTAAAAACTGGTGAACCTCTTATCTCAATTAATTGAACATAGCCTGAGATGCAGCTTGACCTCTATGATGTATACAAAGAAGAGATCATCAATGTTGGTTTTTCAATTTTTACTCCTAATATAGCTTCATGTGAGCGAAGCCGCGAGCAAAAGCTAGAAAAGAAAGAAAAAATTATTGCCAAAACTAAGTGTCACTGCTTCGCAAGAGGTCCTGTCCTGGGTTCGATTCCCAGAACGAGCAGTGTTATTGGGTTTTTCTATCAAATTGTCAACAGCACCTCGGAGATTTTTTGAAATTAATGGCAATAGGCTCGCCCCCTATACTCCATAGGCGTGATGGTGTGTATGTTATATTAGAAGAAGAAGTAAAGTCGACAAAGTAATTAGATATACTGGCAGCTAATAAAAATTGTGTTTTGATAAATAAAATGTAATGTGTACATCACGCAATATGGGTCAAAAAATCTGGTGGATAGTGAAATTATTTGCAATTAAATCCATGTCAAAATGCATGGTGTTTGTACTTTTCTATTTGGATTCTTGCGTCGTGAAACGTTGCCCCATACTAGGATATACTTTTTTCACTGAAGTTACTTTCGTCCGTGCAGAAACCACCTATCATGCTTGTGTGGTAGAAGAAATTAGTTAAATGGTAGTATTTTCTGGCTAATCTGTTGTATTTGCTTGTTCGCAGGAGTTGGTGCGCGCGATGGTGGCCGTAGGCACACCGCCTGACTCCGACAGTCTTCAGCTCAACCCTCAGCTTGAAGACATCACTATATTCTTCTTGGAACTGCTCGGACAGACCCTAATACAGAATAGGTAAGTATAGTCATTCTATCTCACGAAGTCCTGTATAACCTATATACCTTTATGTAATTGAAATAAAGTTCAAATTTCAATAATTTAACGGCCTTCGTGAAATAGAATATCTATAACACACTTAGACCCAGTTTCACCATACTATGTTTGTTAATTTAACAGCCTGTTAATATTTTAACACACTGTTAAGGTTTGTGAGTGTCCCACCACATGCTAATGGCTTGTTAAATTGCTTAATCAGCTGTTAAATCTAATCACTGCTCTGCGGGTCTGTTAAATTTTTAACAAACTGTTACTATGACTTGTGTACTGTCAAAATCGTTTTAAAAGAACAAAGGAGACTCTTTCATGAAGGTCTGATTAAGGCGAATCATTTTATTTTGGATTGTTTTAGAAAATTTGGATGAATAGAAAACTAGCTTATTGCCATTAACGGGGCACAAATTCAAATTCTGAGCTGCTTCTGAGAATTTCATAGAAAAAACCAATAAGCCAACATTTTATTTGACCTGGGAATCGAAGTCATAGCCTGTAGCATAGCGATCGTGCTTAGGACCTACTAACTTAGCTCAACACTTAGGCTAAACAGGAAGTTTTTTGCGAAGGCCTATTGGTGTGTAGGATACTTATTATTTTTATAGTTTGGTAAAGATATAATCTATACTAATATATAAAGCTGAAGAGTTTGTTTGTTTGCTTGAACGCGCTAATCTCAGGAACTAATGGTCCGATTTAAAAAATTATTTCAGTTTTAGATAGCCCATTTATTGACGAAGGATATAGGCTATATATCATCATGCTACGCGGACGAAGTCGCGGGCAGAAGCTAGTTATTATATAAAATAAATAAAATTGCTTATGTTATTATCAGCCATTTTCGACTTTATTTCGAATTAATTTGGAGTAGATATTTCATTCTTCATTTTCTGTTATTTCGATTTTTCTTTTAGCTACTGTGTCATCGCTGCCTCAGTCTCACCATGTTTTTTCATGATTTGTCATCAATAAGTAATTCAGTTTGCTCTGCACCAATTCGTCATTTATCGAAGTTTGAAATCTGATCTGAAAAAGGTGCAATAACATTTTACCTCAGTAATAAACACTGAAATCAAATAGTAATAAACATTTAGTTCATATAGATAACTCAAAATTAGTTCCTACCTGTTGGGAATATTATATTGTATATTATCCCCACATGATTGAATTGTTCCATGACACTGAGTACCATGGCATTGAAAAAGCTCGAAGAAGTGATTGTGGTTTGCTCCAATCTTCGTTTTTATTTGCAGTTGCATCATATTTTATTCTTCATAACATCTTTGTAGATATACAAAAATTTAGTTCTCGTTCGAAGAAAAATTCAGCGTGAATGTTTTTTAGATATTTCTCATGGCGAGGGCTAAAGATAAAGGTACTTTTCACAGAGATTATAATTTAAAAATATGAAAAAAATCCGCACAACAGAACACAAAAATGATTATTGACAATTTATTGTTGACGTTTTATCTATCAAAATTATAAATACCCCGGTTGCTTTTGAATTAGAGAAAAAGAACGATGTAATAAATTCGGCCGTATAACATTATTATACGACTAGTTACAATATTTGACATATCAGTATCATTGATATACGTTGCTATGACTTACTGTTTTGGTCGTATTAGAATGTGAGTGAATGCTTTGTGTATCATTCAATAAATGCTTGATTTAGTAACGCACTGTTACATTTTCGTGGTGGGACATATCTTATTTTAGCAGCTTTGTTAATTTTAAATGCTGATTAGTTAATGCCTTGTTAAATAGAAATTGGTGAAACTGGGTCTTAACATTTCTGTTAATCTAAACTTCACCATATAGATCGGTGTATGTTTTATACTTTGACTTTTAATTGTATTCAGTAACTTGACAGTTCGAAAAGAAATAATGATACCACATGCCGTAGATATAAGTGTAGATATCTATATTATGTATGTGTAATTGTTATATTTGAAATTTGTGTATTATTTCATTTAAGTGTTTAGTTTCTTTTGTGTACGCCAGACTACCTATTTTTCGCCTTTCTTTTCTCTTGAGTCCATCCAAAGGTTGTCTGTAAGAGATCGCTTTTAGCGATAAGACCATCTATTGTACCATATTCTATGATTGATAACTTATACTTGACATTAGTTTTTGGTGTACAATAAAGGATATTCTACATAACATAACATACCATCATGCCTGTATTCCCCGAAGGGTTAGGCAGAGGCGTATTAATGTACACCCACAGTTCGTCAGTATGTTTAGGTCCCACTTCATAGGAGCGAGCCTATTGCCATTAACGGGGCACAAATTTCAAACTCCGAGCTGCTACTGGGATTTTCATAGAAAAACCCAATAAAAATTTTCTCGATCTCTCGCGTAGCAGTCGCGCTCAGGACCACTTGGCTACCGAGGCAGTTGTTCAATTCTATATAAGGACTAGCTTCCGCTCGCGACTTCGTCCCCGTGGAATAGTTACTTAGTCTTAGCGATGATATATATAGAAACACTGAAAGAATTTTTAAATTCGGACCAGTAGTTCCTGAGATTAGCGCGTTCAAGCAAACAAACAAACAAACTCTCCAGCTTTATATATTAGTATAAAGCAGGGGTGGCCAACTTGATTAGACTCAAGATTTCCTGTTTACTAACGAAACCCTGTTCGATCTACCAATAGCATACTTATTGAAATCTTAAATGAAACTGCATAGTTCAGTACAAAATCATATAGTTTTTTTAATTATAAAATATTAGTGTGAGCATTGCGTTGGTCTACGTATTAATATTTTTGTCTTGCCACGATCGATTGGACTAACAGTCGGGATCGTCCGGTAGATCGCGATCGACCTGTTGGCCACCCCTGGTATAGAGTATAGATATACTATTGTATTGTATATGTCCGGGCAGGGACCGGCTCCTGTCGGTGTGGGAGAGTGCGGGCCCGCACACGGCGCGCGCCGTGCTGTGGTCGGGGGCCCGCGGGGGCGCCGCGCTGCGCCGCTGCGTGACGGCGCTCCTGCGCACGGGCGCGCGCCTCATGCGCTGCGACGCGTGCGCACCGCACGTGCTCCACCACCTCACGCTGCTGTTCCAGCTGCCTTACAAGCTGTTCTACCAACAAGCTGACGTTGTAAGTCTCTACTATTATAATCTCTGTGGTTTAGTGGTTCGAGTACCGGACTGCTGACCATGAGGTCGTGGGTTCGATTCCCATAGGACACAAATATTTATGTGATTAATATAAGTGTTTGCGTTCGTCTGGGTGTTTCTTATGTATTTTATGTATGTATTTACAAAAAAATGTATATAAGAATTATATCCATTGCCTAGTACCCATTACTATGGGTACTAGCCAATGGATATAATACTTATATACATTTTTTTGTTTAAGACAAGCTCTGCTTAGTTTAAGACTAGATGGTGCTGTGTAAAATGTCGCAAAATATTTGTTTATTTTATAAAATTGTAAAAATAGTGTCTGTACATATAAGAGAAATATATTGAAGACTAGCTGACCTGAGAGACGTTGTCCTCTCCAAGTTACAACTAACTACCACGAAAAATCTCATAGAAAAAGGATTCTAGTTTTCCATATTTTTAAACTTAGCGCCATTGACTTAATTTACATTACTTAATTTTAAAAAAATGATCGCAAATATAAACAGACTTACCTGCATAGATAAAAATCTCAAATAACTGTTTCGGCATCAGTAAAGATTAACGTTTTTTTTTTATTTATTATACATAATTATGTAGAATACGTGGTTTATTATTTTATGATTTGATTAGATGGAAACTCTTTAGAATCTACACTATGGAGGTTTCACATTATAAAATCAGTTACTTTAAAGCTGGATGCTATAAAGAAGAAAAAATAATTGTCAAAAATTGTCAACTCAAAATGACACCTGTTATGGAATCAAATTTCATTGAGGTAATAACGATGTCGTGTTAGTCTTCTAGAGAATAAATTGTCATTCTTTGTTTACTTCTTTACCCTACTCAAATATTTAGTTTTTACACCGGCTGATGCTCGCTGGTTAAGTCCTATGTATGTCCCGTGATGCCTTGTATAAGTAGAGTTAGAATAACTGTACTAATAATCAATTCCCGTGCACAATAATTGTTTTTGATTTCTTTTTTTTTATTTTCTTGTTTTATCTTATTTAGTACCTGTGAGTGTATTTTTTTAATTTTATTTCTTGATTCTGTTATAATGTTTGACCCGTGCTAGTCTAGTACGGAAATACTTAAAAAGTAAATTTTCCTTCAACGGTTATTGTTCAAATTCTGCGTTTTCAATCGTTAAAATGTTAATAACTTTTGATAGAGTGAACCGATTTTAATGAAATATAGCCTAAATGTTAATCCAAGAAACAGGCTATGAATTCCTGTCCACTTCCTCCAAATCTCTTCAATAGTTATCATTTGATGCGCGGTCAAACATACAGACAAACCGACAGACAAACCGACAGACAAACAGACAGACAAAAGTTCCAAAAATAATAGAAATGGATTGTGTTACTGATTCTGAGTCCCCCAAATTAGTTTTTTTGTAAATATAAGCAATGTACAGACACGGCTCACTTACATTCTTATTTTATGTAAGATATAAAAAAAACAAGTGGATTGGGATACATAAACGTCTCCAAACCAAAAATGTTATTTTTAAAATTCTCGTCTGTTTGTTACGAGTTGGCGCAAACACTACTGAATAGATTTTAAATTTGTTATCACTGTTAGAAAGTATATGCTCCAATTTAAAAACTGGTATACTTCTTATCTCAAAATAATTATACAAAACCTGAGATACAGCTTGACCTCTCTAATATATAGAGAGCCATACAAAGAAGAGATCATCACTTCTGGTTTTTGAGCTTCAAGTGAGCGAAGTCGCGTGCAGAAGCTAGTATTGTATAAGTACAATCACGTGAAAATAATTATAAAATAGAAATAATTTATATGTTATCACTGGTACACAAGGCTACATAGAAAGTTTCTGTATTCTAGAATACAAAATCTTTTATGTAAATCCGGTAGCTATGCCCCTGTCACCCTGTGCACGGGTCTCTCTCATAATTAGAAAGGTTAAGCTATAGTTCACTACGCTAGCCTACTGCGGGCTAGCAGACTTCAGGAAATGCCATATTTACTGAAAATGTATGAAACATCGCACTCACCGAGTGAGTAAGGATACTGGAGGCTAAAACTTTTATAAGGCGGGCAATCGCACTTGCGAGTCCGCTGGTGTTCCGGGTGTCCATGGACGGCGGTAATCGCTTATCATCAGGTGATCTGTATGTTGGTTGGCTCGCCTATCCCATAAAAAAAATTTCTTTTAATTTATTTTTTTTCGTTTAATCTCGTAGTGAAAGATATTTATAATCTTGACTACTTTCACCTACTGGAAGGTTAACTGTCAATTGAAAAACACCGTGTATTTCCAGCTTGTACAGCTTTTAAGATCCAGGTATTAAAGACGAATATGTTGTGTTGGTTAGATAGCGTGCGGCATGTACGAGATAGTGAAGACGTCTGCACAGAACGTGCACAGTGCGCACGAGTGGGACATCGTGTTCGCGCTGCTCTGTGCCGCCGGCGCAGGCGCATGGCCAAACGACGCACACCCCACCAGTAAGCTCTTTGAAATCATTTACTTGCCTCATTTCCTCGAAAGGAAAAAACGGAACCCTTATAGGACCACTAGGATCCTTATAGTCTACTGCCCCTTGGAGCTGTGAAAAAATAATACTTCTAAGCCAACGCAATCAATAGATACAACCGTTTAATATCGCAAATTTTCGACACTCGCAAGGGAATCAAAACCTACAAAGTACTTCCCGTGAACTCAGAATCTTGAAATTTGGTACGAAGCAACGTCTTATAGCACAGATATAGGAAAAATTACGAAAAGGATAAATTTTTACTTACATCATTAAGTACGGAACCCTCGGCCTCGGTGCGCGAGTCTGACTCGCACTTGGCCGGTTTTTTATACGTGACAGGCATAACAAAGTATGCTATAGAGTGGCTGCGAAGCGATTAAGGAACTTTAAGTACTACGGCATAGGGTGCAAATTTGTATAGAAAATGTTAAAATTCGCAAAAGTTGCTTTAGAATCTGCATTCAATTTAGCATTTCAAATATAGCATTGTTATCAAATTGGCGCTGATTCATATTAACAAAAATATTTTTTTACACTTTCGTAAGTAAACACACCAAAGATTTCCCGATTGATGCCCATGCAGATGCCAGATTTTTCGTTCAAATGCATGCATATATGCATTTACATATTTTTTTACATTACATACGCAACGTTCTTGTTTTTGAGAGAAAAAAGACATCAATTAGTAGAGAAAGTATTCATGAATCATTTGATTTAAAAAATACTAGATAAGGATTAATTCATTACGAGATGCTAAATCTGTTTCAAGGTAGAGATTTATCGATATTTTGGAATATTTTGTGTTACTGTAAATCCGTAACATTTTGCCGAACATATATAGTGTTTTTTGGTAGGTATTGACCCAAGCTATCACCCCCTACACTATGTCATACTATTTACTATTTACTGGACATCCTGTATATGCGTTGTGTTGCAAACTTCACTTGCGCGATTCAGGATTTGTTCGTCTGTTTCGTATGTAGCGCGGTAGATGTCGCTGTAGTATTGTTTAGTACTTGCAGCAAATTATTTTTTACATCTTGTAAGAGCATCATGAATATTCACTTTACTAGTAATACAGAATCCTTGGTTGTTGTCAGGTCCGGCAGCATCCAGTCGCTCCGAGGGTTCGGAAGACGAGAGCGAGCGCCGGCCGACCAGCGCCTCCTCAGAGAGCGAGCTTTCACAGTCGCCGCAAACGCAGGGCTGGATACTGGTGAGTTATCAACGTAGATCTAAATCCCAACAAAAAAAAATGTGAAAATTAGAGTTCAATGTTAAAGAAAGGCGTGATTATCGACTTCGCCGATAATAGATTTGAGATAAATGGTGTTTCAAAATTCCATTGAAAATAAGATATATAATATTCTTTTGTATTCTTCTTCTTTATAACCATGTATACATTTTGTTATCCTATCAAAATTACCAAAACTCCATATTAAATTGAACTTTTAATATTAGGTGTGATTATGCTGAACTAACCTTGATGAACAAACAAAAAACACACTACAGCTACAATTGAATCTACTGTAACATGTCCACTAAGAACTGATACTAAGGGCCACTTGCACCAACTTCTTAAATGTGTATGTAAATTGTATTCAAACACAAAATTTGTATGAAGAATTGTGTTTAAATATGCTTTAAACACATTTAAGAAGTCGGTGCAAGTGGCCCTTAGAAATTATACATCTAATATGTTACCTATTAACATAACATACCATCACGCCTGTATTCCCTGAAGGGTTAGGCAGAGGTGTACTAAGGTACACCCACAGTTCGCCGGTATGTTTAGGTCCCATGTAATAGGGGGCGAGCCTATTGCCATTAACCGGGCACAAATTCCAAACTCCGAGCTGCTACTGAGAATTTCATAGAAAAACCCAATAACACTTTGCTCGACCTGGGAATCGAACCCAGGAACCTCTAGCGTAGCAGTCGCGGTCAGGACCACTTGGCTAATGAGGCAGTTGTTACCTATTATATGAATATAATTCTGATAGAGGCATCTATTTTAAATGATATTTGCAGCGCGCATTCAGTCAATTGCGCTAACTGTCACACAACCTCAGAGGAATGACTAAGTCAAAATACAATGCACATAACTGATAGTTATGTCAAACGTTTAGGAGACAAGGTTATAAAAATAGGAAAGGTTCACCCACTTCAGGCGAGATGTCGTTCCCTATTACTTAACGATTTCATACAAGCGCCATCTACGTACTTGACGTTTCATGCGATGACAAGGAATAACAGATGGTGTAACAAAACATCACGATCACTAGTTTCTACGTTAGTAATCCATCTTGTAGTTCAAATAAATAATAACAGATGGAGTGACTTCAAAGCCACGACATAGATTCTCTCTGGTCCTTTTTCACGTGTTCCGTTTTTTGGGATTAGGTCAAGAATGAGAGGGAGTCCCGCTCGGCCGACGACATAGAGGGCTCGCTCTCTCTCTCTCTCTCTCCCTCTCTCTCTCTCTGGTTCTTTTTCACGTGTTCCGTTTTTTGGGATTAGGTCAAGAATGAGACTGAGTCCCGCTCGGCCGACGACATAGAGGGCTCGGTCTCTCTCTCTCTGGTCCTTTTTCACGTGTTCCGTTTCTTGGGATTAGGTGAAGAATGAGACGGAGTCCCGCTCGGCCGACGACATAGAGGGCTCGGTCTCTCTCTCTGGTCCTTTTTCACGTGTTCCGTATTTGGGATTAGTTGAAGAATGAGACGGAGTCCCGCTCGGCCGACGACACAGAGGGCTCGGTCTCTCTCTCTCTCTCTCTGGTCCATTTTCACGTGTTCCGTTTTTTGGGATTAGGTGAAGAACGAGACGGAGCCCCGTCCGGCTGACGACATAGAGGGCTCGGTGGGGCTGCGCGCGCACTCGGGCGCGGCGCTGGCGCGCGGCGCGGAGGCGCTGGCGCTGGTGGTGCGCGACGTGGCGCACGTCACGCCCTACAACTGCCGCGCCGCCGTGCGCGCCGTCAGACTGTTCGCGCGCGCCACGCTGCATCACGGTAAGCTTACTTAGCAGTGTAGCATGTAACGTATCAGATAATGTATCAACCTGCAAGCTGGCTCGTCCAGGGTCCACCGCATATCTAGCTACGAGCTGCCGGATCCGCCTTTGTGTTTACCGACCCGCCGAGTGGCGGTATCACAGCGAACTTACAGCGCTCCACGCGCTCGGCTCGCAGCGGACTTGTGCCTACGTACTCACTTGATACCGTATCTGATACATTACATGCTACACTGCTAAGTGAATACCCAGCTGTAATGAATGCCCACCTCCAACACTCATCATCAGAGATTGGAATAGGTACAGTATGTTTACCTAACGTTCGAGGAAGTAAGTAACATAGAGTTAATAATACCTCCTACAAAATCCCGGGATCGTATAATATCACTAAAAACATAATACATACTTATTAATATAATCTTCATTACAATAATTTAGTTTATAGCAGTAAGTAATTTTTTAAATCTTGGGATTAATTGTAACGGGCCGATGTCTGGCTTTATTTGAGCAACAGAAGCCAAAACAACATTTTTTAGAATTTTTGTATATCTGTATGTTAGGACACGCATCGCACAAAAACTACTACATGAAATTAAATGCGGATTTCACATTTGATTTGCTGGGGTTCTTACTTAAAATCTGGTGCATGTCTCATCTTGATAAGCCAACTAGAAGTCGAATTATCTTGTGACTAATAAATCTCGGGAATTAGGCAAGAAATCGTAAATTCGTGACGACACTTTTGGCGTAGCGGCTGAGCTATCGGCTCCTGCGACACGTGTTGTAGGTTCGATCCCCACACGGAGCAAATATTTGTATGATCTACAGGTAGTTGTTTCGGGTCTAGGTGTTTGTGTATGTGAGAATTTGTGTTTGTAAACGCACCCACGATACCGGAGGAAATCCTAGGGTGCGGCAACGTTTAAAAATATTCTATATCCCGAGAATATTGCGCTTTAGAATACATCTGCACCAAATAGTTCAAATGTATTCAAAGCAATAAGTATTTTGCAATTTCCTAGTTCCCGGGATTTAATTGTCATGTTTACGGTCCCGGGATTTTCTAGGAGGTATTATCAACTCTATGCTACTTCTATGCTCGAACTTTAGGTAAATATACTCTGCCTATTCCGATCCCCGCTCATCATCCATTATTTCCAGAGATCATCATCATCATGGTGACCATCTCTGTGGTTTAGTGGTTCGAGTACCGGATTTTTTATGGGATAGGGGAGCAAACTAGCAGACGTATCACCTGATGGTAAGCGATTACTGTCGCCCCATGGACACCCGCAACCACAGAGGAGTCACAAGTGCGTTGCCCGCCTTTTAACAGAATTTGGGTTTTATATCTTCACTCACACGGCGAAACACAACGTTAGCGTTTCACGCCGGTTTTCTATGGGGCCGTGGTGTCACTCCGGTCTAACCGATCCATTCATGCCAAAACATGGCTCTCCCGCGGTACAGTTATAATTTTCAGGAAAAGTACCACATTTTATAGACAGAACAACAACATATAGAACAAACACCCACAATTCCCATTATGTAATAGCGGCGAGCTTATTACCATCGAAACAAAACGCACAAATGGCACAAATAGTCACTTCAAACGCTACTGAAAAATTCATAGAAAAATCCAATTACACCACTCAACATGACAATCGAACCCCGAGCCTCCTAACGTAAGGACTCTTCCTCTAATTTAATCAAGAAAACTATCCTATATTTATCGACAAGCGTCGTAATGGCTTTAATAAATGTGTAACCACTTTAGCCGACAAAAAAGAAATAACTATAAGGATTGTAGGCATATTAGTTCGCGCAAAGTGACTTGACCCAAACCCAAACTAACGGAGAGGGGGAAAGTTTGCGCAGTGCATTTGCTTGCAAAACGTACTAAAAAACGACTACTGCGCATCCACAATTTTGGTTCAAGTGATTTTGCGCCAACTGTAAATGGTTAAAGGTTTAAAGTAGGGCGTCGGACTTGCGATCATGTGGTTGCCGGTTCGAAAAATACCATATTATAATTTTTATTGTTATCATACAAGTAATATATTCTTACTTATTCATTACGATCTTGAATATTTTTTTTTTTTTAATACAACCTCAATATGTTATCTCCAGGTAAGAAATCCGGCAAGTCTCGGTCAGGTCGCAAGTCCAGATCGAGCTCCGGTCGCAGACGGTACGAAGACTCCAGCGACGAGGAAGTGGACACCCTCGACCAGTACCACATGATCAGCATACAGGTGAGGATATTAGCATTTTTATCACTACCTTTAAAGGAAAGGTTATCATCTATTTTGGAATACATACATCACTTAACAATTATAGATACGAAGCGGCGGTAATTTAATGGCTACGGCGTCGGAGTTACGATCATGTGGTTTGCCGGTTCGAAACCCATCCATAGCATTACCGGCGTGAACCCACTCGTAACACAAGCATTTAGCTTAGCACGAGGGGTTAACAAGAATACTAGTAATGTGCGACCCACATTGCTAGTAATCTTTACTCTAAATCATTAATTACCCCTACACTATTACTTGTGGTATGGTAAAATTATTTTTCTTTGAACTGTAAAGTTACGGAGTACAATTAAAAGTCGAAGTACAGACGAAGTCCCTAAGGTAGAAGCTAGTTATGTATAAATTTGCTTTAAAAAAGTGTGTTTTGTCCTCAGCTACTGGACCTGATGCACACACTGCACAGCCGTACCGCGCAGATCTTCAAGTGGTGGCGAGACGAGGCCGACCAGGGGCAAAGTGAGTATACAATAAAACTGATGGATAAAAAAAATAAATATATTTTAGTTCTAGAGGTGTTATTCATAATAATGTAAATTATCTAATAAGCTTCTACTCTACTATTATAAAATTGTAAAAATTGAAGATTTTTAAAAATACAAGTGGGTTAGGGTATTTAAATGTTTTTTTTAAATTCTTGTCTGTTTGTTACGGGTTGGCGCAATAACTACTGAATAGATTTAAATTTTGTTATCACTGTTAAAAATTACGCACCAACTTAAAAACTGGTGAACTTATTATCTCAATTAATTAAACGGATCCTGAGATACAGCTTGACCTCTGTGATGTATACAGATCTATACAAAGAAGGGATCATCACTGTTAGTTTTTGATTAAATTATTTTTGGGATCCCTTTCTAATCGTAATATAGCTTTAGGTGAGCGAAGCCACGGGCAAAAGCTAGTATAGCTATAATTATGTGTTGTCTTGATTTGACACGTCATATTTTGTGGCAGAGAGAAGAAGACAAAACATGTATTACATGTATTGTTAGGAATTAGGAGATTTATATTATTAGGAATAAGGATTACATTACAATTTAATATGTAGAATCAATTACAATTTTAATTGGATTATAGAATTGTAAGAGTCACTTGCACCAATTTCTTAAATTGTAGAAATTGTTATTAAACACAATTTTTCATAGTAAATTTGTGTTTAAATGCGATTTAAAAATATTTAAGAGAAGTTGGTTCGAGTGGACATCTAAATATTGTAATTTAAACAGATGCAGAGGAATACGATCTTTGGGAGGTTGCTTGGAAACCATTATTACAAGGCATCGCGCAATTCTGCACGGATAGACGAAAACAGGTGAGCTTATACACACATACAGTCCGTTTTTTTGGACTTGTCTTTTTTGGTAAACAAACCCTGTCCGATGCGAAAATCACAAGTTTTTCTTTAATCATGCACTTGATGTAGGAAACGATTTTATTAACACTTACACTATACACATACACTCTAAATTACACCAAAAACTGCTTCGAAATCACTATATAAGCCTATTATTTTTAATGAAAACTAAATTTTATGTAATTTCATTTTCACAGAATAAATCATGACAATTTGACATTTCAAAACTCTAGACTTTATACCAATTTTAGGAATGTGACAAAATAATGAATTATTTTGATTTATATGAATGAACAACTGAACTGTAATTTCAAGTTCAAATGAAATGGCAGCCAGTAAAAATGTTATTGTATTACGCCTTCCGCCTTATCATTGCGAATTAAATCCCATAGAATTAATACAGGCACAATTAAAAGGCCATGTTGGCAAAAATAATAAATCTTTTAAAATGGCTCAAGTCAAGGAATTGATTAAAGAAGGCTTAACAAAAATAGGCACGGTGTCATGGACCAATTGCATAAATCATGTAATCAAGGAAGAGGATAAAATGTTGCAGCTCGATGACATAATAGATACTGCAGCAGATGCACTGACCCAGAGGTTCATAATACATGTGTCAGAATCTGATGACTCTTCAGAGCCATCAGATTCTGACTCGTGTATTTTAGAGAAATACGAGTAATAAATTAACATTTCGCTGTTTGTCGTTTTATTTATTAATATCCACACATTCACTTCATATTTAAAATTAAAAGATCAATTCAGTACCTACTCGTCAAGGTGAGAATCATTCAGTCTTGGCTAAGAGTATTTAGTTCAGTCATTCATTCATGATTTCCCAACACTATCTAACCACTATCAACTGTCTCTGGTTATTAGGACGCCATATTTGTTTACTAAACAAGACAAGTTAACTGGGATAGACTGTACATACTATCACGCCTGTATTCCCCGAAGGGTTAGGTCAGGGGGGTGACACTGCTGTACTTCACATATGCGACTCATTTTCGTCGAGACAATACCGTCATCTCTTAACAAATCCTCATAAACTAAATAGCATCTAGTACTTAATACTCCTACAGATGGCGCTATAACTGAATTTAAGGATTGACAAAAAAGTAGTCTAATTTCAAAGTCTGTGATTGTCACGAAACTAGGGATGTTCGATCCAGTTGGTTGGAATTGTTATTCTGGATGGATTGTAATGCACTATATCGATCCAAGTATTGATCCTATGGATTGGATACGATTTTTTGGATCGATACAGTATCGTATCAAGTATAACAAAAAAAAACAAATATTTTGTATTTTATAGCTTCAAAGTTTATTTAAAGGAACAAAACCAAAATTTAACTTTTTGAGTATGTCAATCTTTAAATTTTAAAGTATGTCAGTACAATAATTTAGATACCCGTTCTAGATCTAGGCGAACACGGCTTTCATTTAATATGTGATTGGCTAATGAGAAAAGACATTCGGAGGGCATCTTATACGGTCCTACACCACTGATAAATAACGTAGCTGGTATATTATTCCCCAAACTGTTTTTCAAGGGTCAAAGTATGTTTATTTCAAAATTTTATACAAATTGAATGGTAATATTTTTCGATCCGATCCTCCGTGTATAATATCGATCTACTGACGTATCGAATGCCATTGTATCGATTCACAAAAGTATCGGATCGGATCGGACATCCCTACACGAAACGTCAAATTCGATAAAAAACAACATGGCTTCTTCTACTTTCTGCGAGTGCGCATGTTTGTAGATCTCTGCCAATTTGTGTGGTTTTTCGGTTCTGTTAAGCTCCAGAAGATCAAGTGCGGTTGAGTTGAGTGATTTCCTCCTCCCGTCTTCTTTCTTCCTGTTCAGTTTCTGTTCTGTTCCTGAAAACCTCATTGGTGTTGTGTTTCGCGAAATAGACGCTTTCATATCTTGTGTTTTATAGTTTTACTATAATGCCGAGACGTTGTGCTATGGGATGTGTGCCCTCAAGTAAGTACATTTGCTATTAGTAAATTATTTTGATTCTTTGACAGAATCAGATAATATCATTATTTTTTATTTCGAACCACAAAATGTCCGATAAGTACATTCTACATTATTAAATGTTTATGTAAAAACGTTCATGGCTTAACGTTATTCTTATATTTAGTCAATATAGCACTGAGAAGTGACTCAGAGATCATTTTCAACTTGGAATCATGATTTTAATCAAGTGTACAAACATCTGGCAAATATAGTCTCTTAATCTGTTATAAAGAAAGATAAATAAACCTAAATGACAGTATTATATTATGGGCCACTTGTACCGACTTCTTAGATATGTTTAAGTTGTATTTAAACACAATTTGCCATTGTTATTCTGTGTTTAAATACAATTAAAACATAATATTTAAAAAGTTGGTGCAAGTGGACCTAAATGTATATTGTGTACAATAACATCAATTATCAAATATTTTAAGTATTATTACATTACTGGATATAGCATGTTTGATAATATTCAAACATCATTACACAACAAATTAGGCTTGTGTTACGGATACTGGACAGTTGTTAACCTTGATGCTTGAGTGCGTCTTGATGCTTGTGTCATATCACTATGACTAAAAATATCATTGATTATACACTAATCAGACCATAATATAATGTATCGGACACATGATTCATGCTGGGCAGTTTACTCAGGCCAGACTACCCAAAGTCATGGCAAAAGATGGAGTTTTGGGAAACTAAACTACTCTGTAGTTTGATTTAAATAAAAAAGGCTAGAGTAGATAATTCTTCCTACCCGCACGCAAAATTAGCGCTTTGTTGTGGAGTTGCGGAAAATAGCCTGCTATACCATACCATATAAATAAAAAAGGTTCTTTATTAGATTTTAGTTATTTTGGTAGTCAAAAGAAATTAAAATGTAATAAAGTTATAGTTAATGTAAATATATGGTGAACATATTGAAACAATATTTTACAATTCTGTTTTCAGAGGGTACACTTCATATGTTTCCAAACCCTAACAAGTTCCCTGAGCAGTTCAAAGCTTGGGTTCAAGCTTTTAGTGGTGAAGATGAAATTGATTTTGATTACAAACGGATGAGAATTTGTGACAGACATTTTACGGAAAAGGATCGAAATCGCAACAACCGTTTAAATGCACTAGCAGTTCCATCACTTTTCTTGCCTGGTATGTAAATTGAGGTTTTGAAGATATCCTTAGTATGCCTTGTGTAAATACATTATATATATTTTTATTTCTGATGCTAAATGCAGCTGGTTGTTCTCATTGAATACTTGCTTATTATCAGAGATCGGAATAGGTTGAGTATATTTACTTAAAATTTGTGGAAGTTAGTAACATACAGTTGATAATATATCACATACATAAACATGTTGATTAAATCTCTGGAATTAAGAAATTGCAAACTAAGTATATATTATGCTTTTACAGTTCCATACTAAAACTGTTAAATTAAAGAGCTTTGTTTTACATACAAAATTATCTCTTGAAAGTTCTCCAGTTATTATTTACATAATCAAGTAAATAACAGGAGAACTTTAAAGAATTAATTTACATACACTGTGTATATGTATCCAAAGTGCAATAAGTAATTTGCAATTACTTAATTCCCGGGATTTAATCATCATGATGATGATTCCGGGATTTTAGAGGTATTATGAACTCTATGTTACTTACTTCCTCGAACTTTAGGTAAATATACTCTACGGATTCCAATCTCTCCTTATTATGAATGTCTACATAACAAATTGATGACAAATTTCCAGTTAAGAGAAGTATGTAACTTAGACTACTATTCTTAAGTATGTTGTAGTAATTACATTATTAAACTTTAAGGGGTATTGCCATATTTATATTTATCTATAGAAATCAACCCATCCTCCATTACATGGGTAATGATTGTACTGGTGAATTTTATATCACCGATCACCTCTAACCAGAAGGTAAAATCAATCCAAGATCCATCCAAGATCAAAATCAATAAATAAAGAAATAGGTAATTAAAACAATTTTGTTTTTCAGAACATGTTGCCATGCGAACGGTCAGTGATCCAAATGTTTCTACAAGCTCAAAGTCTGACAAGAATTTAAATCTGTCGGATGTAACTAGCTATGATCAGTCATCATCAGGTATGTTTAAGAATTCAATTTTTTTTTCAATCTTTTACATATTTATGCAATTTCATTATTACCTGTGTACTCACAAAACATCTAAAAAATAATAAATATATTTGATATTTTCTGCAGTGCAAATAGATAAATAAAAAATTTACTTTAATACTTTGTATAAATAATTATAATAAATAATATAATTTAACACATTAACAGTGATTACATAACATACCATCACGCCTGTATTCCCCGAAGGGTTAGGCAGAGGCGTACTAATGTGCATCCACAGTTCGCCGGTATGTTTAGGTCCTATGTAATAGGGGGCGAGCTTATTGCCATTAACTGGGCAAATTCCTAACTCGCGAGTTGCTACTGGGAATTTCATAGAAATACCAATAACACTTTGCTCAACCTGGGAATCGAACCCAGGACCTCTAGCGTAGCAGTCGCGCTCAGGACAACTTGGCTTATGTTACAGACAGTGATTATAATTCAACATTTAATGTTTTCAGGCAATCTGGTAGAAACTACATGTGCTTCTTCAAGCAGTACAACTAAATTGACTTTAGATCAACTTCAAACCGCTAATTTTGATGGATCATTTTCGGGTATGTTTGTTTTTTTGTGATTTTTTCGCATTTTTCATGCTAAGATTATAAAGTTATTTTAGTGAAGGAAAAATTCGACTCGCAGGCAGGATTCGAACCTGCGTCTTCTGGTTTGATACACCAGACGCTATGACCACTAAGCCACCGCGAGTCCTACCTGCCATGTCGAAATTTGCCTTCACATTCTGAACTTACGTCTTAAAGGTGACGTCAGTAACATCTATTGACAAGCAAGTACTTTGCCTCTCAACCGACACGACTTACCTTACGGTTAGTTCTATGTCGTACGATGCTACCATACCTACTAACTATCTTTTTGTGATTTTTTCGCATTTTTCATGCTAAGATTATAAAGTTATTTTAGTGAAGGAAAAATTCGACTCGCAGGCAGGATTCGAACCTGCGTCTTCTGGTTTGATACACCAGACGCTATGACCACTAAGCCACCGCGAGTCCTACCTGCCATGTCGAAATTTGCCTTCACATTCTGAACTTACGTCTTAAAGGTGACGTCAGTAACATCTATTGACAAGCAAGTACTTTGCCTCTCAACCGACACGACTTACCTTACGGTTAGTTCTATGTCGTACGATGCTACCATACCTACTAACTATCTTTTTGTGATTTTTTCGCATTTTTCATGCTAAGATTATAAAGTTATTTTAGTGAAGGAAAAATTCGACTCGCAGGCAGGATTCGAACCTGCGTCTTCTGGTTTGATACACCAGACGCTATGATTCACTAAAATAACTTTATAATCTTAGCATGAAAAATGCGAAAAAATCACAAAAAGATAGTTAGTAGGTATGGTAGCATCGTACGACATAGAACTAACCGTAAGGTAAGTCGTGTCGGTTGAGAGGCAAAGTACTTGCTTGTCAATAGATGTTACTGACGTCACCTTTAAGACGTAAGTTCAGAATGTGAAGGCAAATTTCGACATGGCAGGTAGGACTCGCGGTGGCTTAGTGGTCATAGCGTCTGGTGTATCAAACCAGAAGACGCAGGTTCGAATCCTGCCTGCGAGTCGAATTTTTCCTTCACTAAAATAACTTTATGTTTGTTTTATCATCAAGATACCTGTATGTAATAATAACTAGCGTCCGCTCGCGGCTACACCCGCGTTATGTTGATTTCACACAATCTAGACTTCATAATAATATTATTATCTATACATAAATAAATAAAATTGAAGTGTCTGTCTATTTAAATGTGTATACGGTACTTAAACGAAAACATATTTTTTAAATTTTTTGTTTGTCTGTCTGTTTGTTACGGCTAATCTCTGAAATTTTGACGGGGATTTCACTGGCGTTTGTTTGTTTGAACGCGCTAATCTCTGGAAGTACCAGTAGGAATTGAAAAAAAAAAATGTAAATGATAGCTACGTTCATGAGGAAGGCTATATGGTATACTAGCTTCTGCCTGAGACTTCGTCTGCGTGGACTTCAGATAAAAAGTAGCCCATGTGTTATTCTAGACTATAATCTATCTCTGTGCCAAAATTTCATCCAGATCCGTTCAGCCGTTCTGGCGTGAAAGAGTAACAAACATCCATCCATCCATCCACACAAACTTTCGCATTTATAATATAAGTAGGATTTTATTATAGGTATTTCCCACGGGGTTAGGTAAAACTAGATGAATACGAGTAGCACTGTGGGTTGTAGCCTATGTTTTATTCCACATTTATGTGATGAATATGTGCTTTTGTTTTTTTTTTTTTTAAAAAAGCTTACTAGCAATGTGGGTCGCACATGACTAGTATTCTTGTTAACCCCTCGTGCTAAGCTAAAATGCTTGTGTTACGAGTGGGTTCACGTCGGTAGTAGTAGTGTAATGGGTGGGTTTCGAACCGGCAACCACTTGATCGCAAGTCCGACGCCTATCTATACTAATATTATAAAGAAGAAAAATTTGTATGTAAGTATGTTTGTAACGAATTGGCTCAAACAGTAATTAACCAATTTTAAAAATTATTTCACCGTTTGAATGCTAAATTATTCCAGATTAACATAGGTTATAGAATATTTTGAAAAAGTTAAGGATTTCTCTACGCGAGTGAAGCCGGGGCGGGCCGCTAGTGTATTATAAGTATTTATTATAAAAAAAAAAGTATATAAATATTATGTGGGGGCTAATATTAGTAATCTAATGTATGTAGGTATGTAATCTAATCCCTACTAATATTATAAATGCGAAAGTAACTCTGTCTGTCTGTCTGTCTGTCTGTTACGCTTTCCCGCTTAAACCTCTTAACCTATTTTGATGAAATTTGGCACAGACAACCTTTAGACCCTGAGAAAGGACATAGGCTATATATCATCACGCTACGCGGACGAAGTCGCGGGCAGAAGCTAGTGTAAATATAAAAGACTAGCTTCTGCCCGCGACTTAGTCCGCGTGGAATAGTTACTTGACCTTAGCGTGATAATATATAGCCTATAGCCTTCCTGAAATAATTTTTCAAATCGGACCAGTAGTTCCTGAGACTAGCGCGTTCAAGCAAACAAACAAACAAACAAACAAACTCTTCAGCTTTATATATTAGTATAGATGTTCCAGCTCAAATACAAAAATATTTGATGACCCATTTTCTTTAATTTTCAGGTGCAATGCCAGAAGTGACTGTTCATCCACTCCGGGATCATAATTATTGCAAACTGAAAAAGAAAATTTACACCTCAAGTAAGTATGTTTTATGTTAATTCAAAATAACAATACTGTACAATAACAAACTGCCTCATTAGCCAAGTGGTCCTGAGCGCGACTGCTACGCTAGAGGTCCTGGGTTCGATTCCCAGGTCGAGCAAAGTATTATTGGGTTTTTCTATGAAATTCCCAGTAGCAGCTCGAAGTTAGAAATTTGTGCCCGGTTAATGGCAATAAGCTCGCCTCCTATTAAACATACCGGCGAACTGCGGGTGTACGCCTCTGCCTAACCCTTCGGGGAATACAGGAGTGATGGTATGTTATGTTAAAATACTCAAGTATTGATATTTTAACATAACATACCATCACTCCTCCATTAACCAAAAATAGTGACAATTGCCACATATACAGGGAAATATTGAATGTTCAATTGTTCATTGTAAAACCCCGATATCAGTACCTACATAAAATAGACATAGCATAACATAACATACCATTAATAATTTTATCAATTCGTTTTCAACAATATTTCAATAAAAATTAATGTGATTTTCTTGTATATTTCAGATTGGAAAAAAAATATGCATTCTGCGAAGAAACATGTGGTATGCCATAAAAATATGAAAAATTTGAGAAGACAGATCTATCGTCTTAAGAAACGCGGAAAAGACATAAAGTCGCGACTTGAAAATGCTGAAAACCTATTCCAGAAATCGGATTTTAAAAAAATAGTTAAGGATATGACATCAGCTGCCAAAGTTTTTACCACCATGCAGTACTACCAGGTGCAGAAAAAACCAACTGGACGACGTTTTAAATTAGAAGAGAAGGTTTTATCGCTTTCTTTGTATAAAAGAAGTCCAAAATGCTACAACCTCATGTCAAAATATTTTATACTACCTTCAACAAAATCTCTGAAGCGATTACTTGCTCAAGTAAAGCTTAGCCCAGGGATTAGTAAAATAATTTTTGAGAAGCTCAAGAAAACAGTTTCCAATTTAAATATTGAAGACAGACTCTGCACATTAATATTTGACGAAATGTCAATAATGCCGCAAGTACACTATGACTCTTCAAGCGATCAATTAAAAGGATTCACTAGTCATGGAAATAACCATATTGCCAATCATGCTCTTGTTTTTATGGTCAAGGGGATAAAAAAGGCTTATAAGCAACCTGTTGCTTATTACTTCACAAACTCGTTGAAGAAATGTGAGTTGAAAAGCATAATAAAAGAAGTCATACAAAATGTTCAAGAAAGTGGCTTGACAATATTATGCACTGTCTGTGACCAAAGCACAGTTAACGTGAGCGCTATTGAGTCTTTAATAACAGATACAAAAGAAATATACATTAGAAAAGGGAAGGAAATTACTCATAATTTCTTCGAAGTCAACAAAAGAAAAATAATTCCTTTGTATGACGTTCCTCACTTATTGAAAGGTTTGAGGAACAACCTCTTGACCAAAACTATGACCTATATTGATTACGAAGACGGAAATAAAATGAAATCCGTAAAGTGGGAATACCTTCAACAATTATATGCTGCTGATAAATCCTTCGGGGAACTAAGGTGCCTCCAAAAACTTACTGAAGAACACATAGTTCCAGAAAAAATTAAGAAAATGAGAGTCAAGACTGCAGCTCAGATTTTTAGCCACAGTGTTGCGGTGGCAACCGACCATTTATGCGCTAGGGAAATTTTACCCAATGAATGTCGGGCTCTTATTGCAATTACTTTATTAATTGATAATTTATTTGATAGTTTAAATAGTGTGTCCTTTAAACATACGAATGGCAAAATTTATAAAGCACCGGTCAAAAGAAATTCACCGCACCATCAGCTGTGGCAAAAATCAAAAAGATATTTAAAAAGCATAAAATTCGAATCAACCCAGAAAGTAGGCAATAAAATCCGGAAGATTGAAACTGTAGTTCCATCTGTGACGAATTTTGTCAAAACTATTGAAGGCATTCAAGAACTGTGGAAAATATTGTCACAAAAATATTCTTTCGACTCTATGTTAACGAGGAATTTCAATCAGGACCCAATTGAGAATTTCTTTGGAAACATTAGAAATTGTGGAGCGAGGAACACTATGCCCAATGTTATAGCCTTTGAAGGCGCATTCAAATCACTTTTATTACAAAATCTGAATGTAAGCCAATCAGCCCAGGCAAATTGTGAAGAAGACTCAAATAGTTTTCTTCACACATTGGATTTTTTTATTAAAGAAAATTATACTGCTCCAGAAACTAATGTTTCCGAAGAAAAAGAAATTATAATTAAGAGCGAAATTCTAAATGATGACAAGATTCCAAATGATTTAGGTCAAAGAAATTATGTATGTGGATGGGTCCTAAAGAAATGTCTCAAAAACATTATAAAAAATTGTAAAACATGTAAAAAAACAGTTTTACTTACTGAAAATACTGAAAATAATTCATATATAAAAGCGAAAGAATATTTTTCAAACAAAAAATGGTTATGTTATCCCTCTGAAAAGTTAGATGAATGTTTTCATAGTATTCAAAGTATATGTGTTTCACTTTTGAAAAAAGATGTGCCTAAAACGGGATTGAAAAAAGAAATAAAAAGTTTAATAGAAATCTTTGTTAACTTCCCATTCAAATGTGAAACACATAAAGAAAAGTTACAAAAATATTTTACGGATGTTACATTAAATGTTATAATTTATAGTTGGTGCAGGTCAATTAACCGGATTTTAGCAGGAAAGCTTACGATTGATGCTGACGATGACGATGAAATGAAAATGTATGCGCAACAATATTGTAATAGACATCGTCATAATAAAGTTAATAAATGATCTTTTAAGGCTGATCGTTTCGCTGAGCCCGCCAAATTCAAATTACAATTGGTTTTTCGCAATTTGTAGGTCTATCACATTCTAGATTCCTAAACCTACAAATTAAACTATAAATTTTTTTGGTTGGTTGTATTATGAAATGTTTAGTTTTGTAAGCATTTTTAAACTCTCATTTTATAAGTTTAAAACAAATACAAGAATTATGTTTTAAAATCTTTTCTTTTTATTCATGTATTCCTACATCCCCAAAAAAATAGATAGATATATATAGATAGATAAACACGATACACCTATATGTAGGTACCTATAGCTATAATATGGGCTTTAGTTCAAGGGATTTGATATCAGATGGCGACACTGTTCAATATAGGGCGACAAAAAATATCGTGAGAGGGCTCTCTATTCCCACTATATTATTATACTCTTTGGGTTAGGTAGAGGCGTACTAATGTACACCCACAGTTTGCCGGTATGTTTAGGTCCCATGTAATATGGGGCGAGCCTATTGCCATTAACCGGGCACAGATTCCTAACTCCGAGCTGCTACTGGGAATTTCATAGAAAAACCCAATAACACTGCTCGACCTGGGAATCCAACCCAGGACCTCTAGCGTAGCAGTCGCTCTCAAGACCACTTGGCTAATGAGGCAGTTAGTATGCATCCTACTGAAAGGATTGGCCCTAACTAACAAAGCACGGGGATATATGACAGCTTAAAATATTATTAACTAGCTTCTGCCCGCGGCTTCGCCCCCGTGGAATAAAAAGTATCGGGAACGGGATAAAAAGTATCCTATGTCCGTCTCCTGGTTCTAAGCTACCCCTCCACCAATTTTCAGCCAAATCGGTTCAGCCGTTCTTGAGTTATAAATGGAGTAACTAACAAGACTTTATTTTATATATATAGATAGATTAATAAATATTGTTAATACTACTTACTATAAACAGTGTAAATTCGTTCTGTTTTTAATAAACAAATAAATAAATATGGAAAAGGGATGGGGAGGCCTTTGCTCTGCAGTGGGTTGGTTATATATATGTCGCAGTAGAATTGTATTATTCGCTATTTTACATAATCGCTAGCCACTTTAGAAAATAGCTCTGTTATTCAAAATAGATAAAATACGTTTAGCACTTTTGCATAATGGAGATCTTCAACACGCCGAATGGAATGAACGTTTTGCGTTCATCAATGTAGCGGATTGGTGTTTAGCTGTCTCGTAGAACACTGCATTTCATCGTGAAATTAAATGTTGGGTGATATATTTTAGTTCCAAAATTCAGCGCTAGGCGTTGTGTGGCATAGAAATGGCCTATTCTCGTCTAGTTAACCCAAATTTCTTTCGGTTTGGTTCAGCACAGTTCTAACCTAACCTAACCAATTTAAACATATTTCATCCCGAAAAAACCCCATCAGAACTAAATTTGGTTGCAAAAATCCATAAAAATATAGCTAATTGTCACATTGGTTTTTTAAATAAAACGCGTATCGCACTGCAAATAAGTCATTTTACAAAACAACAAAACCTGGGTAGCGGTTTTGATAAACGTATCGCAATGGCAATTCAGCTGGAAGCCACTCATCTATTTTACATAACAGAGCTATTTTGTAAAGCAGCTAGCAGTTATGTATAATAGCGAATTATACGATACTATACTACTACGACATACTTACTACTACTATCCTACTAATATTATAAATGCGAAAGTTTGTGAGGATGGATGGATGTTTGTTACTCTCTTCACGCCAGAACGGCTGAACGGATCCGGATAAAATTTGGCAATGAGATAGATTATAGTCTGGAATAACACATGGGCTACTTTTTATCTGAAGTCCACGCAGATGAAGTCGCGGGCAGAAGCTAGTATATATATATAAATATTATTTTGTATATATATGTCAAGATTCAGCAGTCTGTACAATCGACTGCTGAATCGATTACAACGGTTTTTAATATGTGTTAATTTTCGCCACGTTGTATACGTAATATTATACTTGTAAATGTTTGGATGTTTACATATTTGTCAAAAACGGCTGAACGGAGCTGGATGAAATTTGCATTTGTTAGTTTATACCATTGACTAACACAAAGGATTTTTCCAGGTTGGACCTAATTCTGAAATTGAGGTGTCGAATTTGCGGGTAGAAATTACTGAATAGTATTGTCACTGATTTTTAGGAAACTTTTTTAAATATAACTGTGTTCTTTAGGTGGCCAACAGCGCAATAGCTTACCTGCAACGGGCGCTGCTGGTGCCGGGACTCTCAGCTATGGGCGGCAATGGTTGGGAGGCGTGCTTCCAATGTGTCCTGTTCCCCCTACTGGAACAGCTGCCGCGAAGAGCTGACGCTACTGCCCGGGCTAACACCATCATGTGCAAGGTATACTAGAACTCTCTTTATCATTAAATCTTTGATTTTTTGTCGCCCCGACATAAGTATTGTTAATAACTTAATGGGGCAGCCTCATCCTATCTTTGTATAACGATTTGCAGTCAGAACCTCACAATACTCATACAGCATTTTAAAGTATTAATTGTAATCATAAGGCGTTCAGAACATAGAATTTACGAACCAATGTTTTGTGATATTGGTATTATCTGAAAGTTCGCAATCCACAATTCACGAAAAGAATCGTTTTCGAATTTTAGTAAGTGTTTACATATTTATGGCTGGCTATTTATCGTGACTGTACAGTAAGTCAGCCGTGTCGTGTGAGGAGTGACCCCCTGAACATCTATCCGCAACACCACAACACAAGTACCAGCCTGCGCATGCGCAACCACACAGAAGTATTACATCGCTTGATTGTCACACAAAATGCGATTGTAATTGACTGAGCTGTATATCTAATAAACATCAGCTGGCGTTCCTACTCAACGCGAGCTGCGTCTGCGCAACGTCATGACATTGATCGAAATAATGCTATGGATTAATTACTACACACAACTCCCTAATTACTATTATATTCTGATTTCTGACACTTACGCGAATATTAGACATTGAAATGAAACTACTTTTTACGGATTTTAATGCGGTCTGTCTGTACTAGTCAAGATTTTTTTTGTTATATATTGCAGGTTTTCCTGCAACACTTGTCGGTTCTATCCCCCCGGCCGACGTTCGGCGCGCTGTGGGTGCGCGTGGTGGACGTGCAGCGCGCGCTGGTGTCGGCCTCGCCCGACGACCCGCTCACTGAAGCTGCGCTAGAGTCGCTCAAGAACATGATACTGGTCATGGACTCCGTCAGGGTGAGTTTGTCTAGCCTTGAGGTCCCACATACTTACTGATTTCAGAAGCACGACCGGAGTCGCCGGTTACGTCGCCGGTTTTCTGTAAGACCACGGTCTCACAGAAAACCGGCGTGAATCAACGCTTCCGTTGTGTCTCGCCGAGTGAGTGAGGTTACCGGAGGCCCAAACCCTTTTAAAAGGTGGGCAACGCAATTGTCAAAACTCCTCTGATGTTGCGGGTGTCTATTGTCGGTGGCTGTCGCTTACCATCAGGTGATACGTCTGCTCGTTTTGCTCACCTATCCTATAAAAAAAACTGCCGATTTTATCTCGTTATATTAGCAAAATCAAATCCCAACGTTTCGGACCCTTTACAGCATCCATGGTCACGGGCTAAGATTGTAAGAACATATTATAACCATTGCCTAAGTTCCAGTTAGTATAGTTTTTTTTTAATCGAGACCCACAAACCCAGACCCGGAACAACTACCAAATGTTTGTTCCGTGTGGGGATCAAAACAACATCACGTGTCATAAAAGCTGATCGCTCAATTGCTATGCCAAACATAGTAGTAAAAAAAATATTCATAACATAACAAAAAAAACATGTCATATCATATCATCACGCCTGTATTCCCTGAAGGATACAGCAAAGGTGTCCTAATATGCACATCTCGCCAGTATGTTGAGGTCCTTTTTAATACTCTCAGATCACCTCCCCACCAACTGTCTATAATTTTTTTCTTAAATAGTATTACTTTAATCACAGATATTTAG